>JAJOZX010000535.1:642500-1337960 GCA_023014485.1 Bathynomus jamesi
TTGTATTGTTTTTAAAAATCAATTTCATATTAAAAATGAAAAGGTTATGATATGTTGTTTAATAAATCATTTATTAATTTAATGAAATTCATGCCAGTACTAAAACCCAAAATCCATCGTTTGGACACACTGGTGTACTGATGGGCCTAGCCTAGTAGGCCTAAGACTAAGTAGGGGACGTGGACGTTTTTACCAACTTTACGAGTAATGTCATACAATATTTTTTGGAGTAATGTCACACTGCTTTGGATTCCAACTTACCATAATTATCAGTGAGAAATCACTAGTTAGCTTAGGTTAACGTAAAATAAACAAACAGTAAACAATACACCACATACCCGAGAGACGCAATCAACAGTGAACAGCTGCAGTCAGTGTTACCACTAGGACGCCCTTCCTGATTGACAAAATAATAGTAACGGTATGTTAAGTTTATTATTCTAATAAAAAAATCATAGATCAAAGTAATTCCAGTTTTGAAAATCTGTTGAAGTAGCAGTAACTAAATAAAAATATAACTAATTAATTCAAATTTATGTCGAATCAATATTTTATGAATTTTGACTAAAAGGGCACTTTTGATATGAAGAAAAAAAGGGCAGGGGCTCAAGCACCCAAGCCCCCCCCCCCCTGTGCACGTGCCTGGCTACTGTTGTATAATTTTTAAGAGCTTTTACCTTTTCTTGGCTTACAAAAGCACTCACTGAGTCGTATGCAGTCCATGAGTGAAGTCCTGGCAATGCTGACCACACTTCACTCCCCATTGCTGCAGCCAATTTTGTAATCTCAGTCATCTTGACACGAGACTGTCCCGCGCCTGATAAAAATTTTGCTGTCAGTGGCACTGCTCAGACTGAGACAGATGATGAAAAACATCAGTCATCTGCCACAAAAACAAGAGCCTGGTAATTCTCCGCAGTATGCTGTGTATGTAAGTGCAGACGAGTGTCGGCTTCCTCATGGCTGTATCTGAAGGCCTGGACCTCTTCATACTTTTAACATTGTTTGGTCACCTACAGTAGCTTCTCCCTTTTTGATTCTTCTCTCGACGACTCTGCCAATAACTTGGAGAGTTGTTTTTTGTATCACTGCACGCCAGCATGCGGCTCCAATTTCTTATTTTGATTTGGTCTTATTTTGTCGAATGAAACACATCCTGTGAACCTCGATTCACATATTCAGTGGATTGATCACTAATCCCCGTAGATATCGAAGATCACATCAACGTGCAGCGACTACTCAAAGATGTGATCAGAAAGCTCTTCAAAAGTACGTTTTCCTCCATTCAGCTTCTACGAGAACTAGAGCGTCAATCAGTGTTGCATGCGGCTCAGAAAATCATCTCTGCTTGGTCTACCATACTTTCCAGGTGTTTGCAAGAGATGTTTCGTTGGTTTTCTTAAAAGTTCCATCACCGTTTGTCAGCGACCATGACAACGGCCTCAAGAGGGTCAAAACACAAATTGCATGTAAAGTTTTCTGTTCTTAGCAATGAGTATCATGGTGGCGAACAACCTACCTCCTGTCAGCCTTTAAGATTATTTCTTTATTTGTCCTTTACAATTTCTTTTTGACTTCAGCAAACATTTTAAAGTTCACTTTCTTGATGGTGTCATAAAAAACTTTACGTTCTTGAAGTTCCTGAAATTCTGTAATCTTCTTCCCCTTTCTGCAGTGCGTGTAGAAAATCACTAGAAAATTCTTCAGGGTGGGAGTTGCTCTAGTCGAGATACTGACAAGCTCTGAATGAGAGGTTCCCAAGGTCAGGATGGTTGAAATAAGTTGGGTCCTCGACAAGAATTATGATACGCAGTTGGCTCATGGCCGCAACACGGTGTTCTGTAGTGAGATAGTAGCGCGATACAGCCCCGGCCCTCTTGCAGTTTGTGTCCTTGTTGACCGTTCCTTCTGTTGTCTGATCGACTACGATTCCGACAGATGGATTGCCTTCTCTGAGCCGTATGGAGAAGGAGCCTCGTTGGAAGTGCTGGCACAGCCCAGAGCGGGTCTTTTTCAACCTGTCATACGTGCGTAGTACACTGGGAGGTACCTGGCATACTTCACCTTGCTCAGAGCGGAGCACCAAGAGCTCACTCTTCTTACGCAAGCCAAGTGAAGATTCCAGTCACCCGTCATTCTTGCAATCTAATACGAGAAGAGAAAGAGAAAATTACCATACCGGTATACGTGCATGGAATAAATTAGCCGAAATAAATACTGACATGATATTTTAATAAGTAAAGGCGTACCACCTTAGACACGATAAAAACGTAAGTGTATTTACCTCAAATTTATTACCAACTAGCAATGAACAATAAAGAAATTAGAGTGGAATACCCTCATAAATACTCATAATGTATTAAAATACTAAATATAGGAAATTACCTGCATCATCAACACACGTGGATAGACTCAATTTTATTCTTATAAAATAATTGCAAGTTCTTCAAATTATACTCGTACTTAAATACTTGAGAAGGTTAATTTATATTATCACTTTACTACGACTCTTTAAAAACAATAAAACTTTAAAATAATATATTTTTAAATAAATAAATCTCTAAATAAACCTTTAAATAAATAAATAACAACATTTTTCCTTATATTTTTTTACAAAGATGAACTAAAATGGTTTTAATGAGTGCTCATATACTCAAAATTTTATGTTGAATAACATTAACTACAAAAACTTTAAGATCCAAACACTAGATTTTACCATAAAACCATAGTTCTGAATTGCACGAGTTATACAGGGTGGTCCAAAAGTCCCTATCTATTTTGCTGAAATAATAGTATGTTAGGATAAAAATGTAGTAACATAATTAGATGTACAGTATATTTACTTATCAAGCTTAGGTCTAAGATTCGACATGAACACTATCAGTGTCTCTGCAAATTTCAAATCTGTCCACTGCAATGCGAAACACATTCTCAAGCATCTCTGGGGTTATTTTAGCAACTGGCCCGACAGTGCAGGTTCGTAGTTCCTGCAGGCCTGTAACTGAGGTTTTGTAAACCTCAGACTTTATAAAGCCCCACGCAAAGAAGTCTAATGCTATTAAATCCGGAGATCTTGCTGCCCAGGGCCTGTTTCCACCACGTCCAATCCAGGGATTTGGTAAGAGCTCATCAAGATACGCCCGAACGATGTTTGCATAGTGACATGGAGCTCCATCTTGTTGAAAGACAACAGTGCCGAGAATGTCACTTGAACGAAGCTGGGGTTCAAGAAACTGCTGAAGCATGTCAAGATAAATTGGCCCTGTTACCGTAGCTTCTGCAAAGAAAAAAGGTCCATAAACCTTGGATCTTGTCATACCCAACCAGACATTAACTTTAGGAGAATCTCTGTCCCATTCGTAGAATTCGGTTGGTTTTTCACTAGCCCAGATAAGGCAATTATGTCGATTAACCTTTCCGTATGGGTAGAATGTTGCCTCATCGTTGAAGAGAAGAATGTGGTTTAAAAAGTTCTCGGTATGAATTTTTTCAATCAATTTTGTGCACATGGCGGCTCGTCTTCGATAATCCTCTTCGTGTAACTCATGTAGCACTTGAATATGGTAACTTTTCTTTTTTAATACTGATTTTAAAGTCCTTATAAAAGTCGTTTTTTATATGGTCAGTCTACGTGATGCTGTACGAGTTGATATTCTAGAATTTGTTTCAAAGGCATCTCTTACCAATTCAACATTTTCTTGAGAGGTACCTGGACGTTCAGATCTTGCCTCATCATGAACAGATTCTGTTCTTTTAAATTTATTGACCAGCTCCCGAATTGCTTTGTCTGTAGGTCCTGGTTTGTAAAATCTTCTTTCGAATTTTTCTCAAATTTCTTTGCACTTCTTCCCTTGGATACATGGTATTACTACCATGACACGTTCTTGGAAATCCATCATCATCTATGGCCTGTAGAAAATAAAATAAAAATATAATTATTTCAACAAAATAGATAGGGACTTTTGGACACCCTGTATTTGAAAATGGCAGCTATGCCTGTGAAATGTTCAGCAACATTTTCAAACGCCTCACACATTGGTGTAACTGAAAATCATGGAAGGCATTAATCCCCCAATTTGATGCTCAACTTCAAGATTTTGAGGGTTGGCTCATGAACTATTTATTTCACCTCTCTCTCTCTCTCTCTCTCTCTCTCTCTCTCTCTCTCTCTCTCTCTATCTCTCTCTCTCTATATACAGTGTGTGTGTGTATATATATATATATATATATATATATATATATATATATATATATATATATATATATAATATCTCTTGCTAAATGCTTACAAAGGCGAAATATTGCAAACGTAAATAATGGATTAGAGTGTCTTCTAAAACTTCATAGTTAGACATTGAATAAACAGAAAATTAAGCTTTGACTTTATTACAGCGATAAATGTCTCCGAAAGGAGACTATATATAGGTCACAAAAAATAAAATAGAAAAGTAAAAATTGTAGGAGGAGCATACAAATTTATAAGGAAAAGCTATCAGAGTTTTAGCACTTTGCCTCTCTTGTCTAAATCCGTTCTGAACGAATTCAAAACAACAGGATCAAGCGAAAAAAGGCCCTGGCTAATATTGAAATTATTTGTAAGTTGAATAATGGCAGACTCAAGAATATTTCTATTAACAATGTTGCTTGAGTGAAACAAAATTGGAGCATTATTCCAATCAATACAGTGGAATCGTTTGAAACAGTATTTAGGACTATAAATGAGGAATGTGTACCGTACAAAATTAAGCGTGCGAAAGTAAACAATAAGCCCTTGTGGTTTACTTCTAGAGTAGTAGATATTATAAAGAGTAGAGATAGGGCTTATAGGCTACATAAGTGCGATAAAGACATTTGTGGTTACGAAACAACTACATATCTCTAAGGCGTGAAGCGAAAAGTGGAATAAAAAAGTCCAAGAGCGAATTTGAAATCTCCATAGCTCGTGACGGCAAAAAAAAAACCAAGCGATTCTTTCAATACGTCACCAATAGGAATCCAGTAAAAAGTGTTTTGATGCCGTTGAAAAATTTTAACGGAGAGCTAGTTTCTGAAAACAAGGAAATGGTTACCTTGCTAAACGAATTTTTTACGTCAGTTTTTACTATAGAAGATGTAACGAATATCCCTACGGTCATAGATATAATACCTTTTGATAATGGTAATATTTTGGATAATATTGTGGTTAGTGAAAGGGAGGTAATGCGCTATATTAATAAAATGAAAATGCGTAAATCACCGGGGCCGGACTCCATATATCCCATACAACTAAAAGAAATAAAAGAAAGCATTGTTGTGCCGCTAACAAAGATTTTTAATGCGTCTATTTTTGAGGGATGTGTACCAGATAATTTCAAGTTAGCAAATGTAACACCTATCTTTAAGAAAGGCGATAAAGGTGGGGCGGAAAATTAAAGGCCAAACAGTTTAACATCTGTTGTAGGTAAGCTACTGGAATCAATAATTAGGGATCGTATAGTCGAACACTTAGAATTGTATAACTTCGTTAGAAATACGCAGCACGGTTTTAGGTGAAACAAATGTTGCTTAACTAATCTTTTAGAATTTTTTCAAAGCGTGGTTGAAGTTTACGATAGTCATCGGGCGGTTGTTGTAGTGTATTTAGATTTTCAAAAAGCTTTTGACACCGTACTGCACAAAAGACTCATTGAAAAAACTAAGGCTCATTGAATCAGGGGTGTAGTAATAAATTGGATAGAAGAGTGGTTGCGAGGTAGGAAACAGAGGGTGGTCGTTCATGGAGCGGATTCGTGCTGATCTAATGTAGCGAACCGCGTTCCTCAGGGTTCTGTATTGGGCCCCTTGCTTTTTCTTATATATATTAACGATTTAGATGTCGGCCTAGTCAGTACAGTTTCAAAGTTTGCGAATGACACGAAGTTGGGTGGTAGGGCGATTAATGACGAAGATAGAGGTAAAATCCAGGAAGATCTGAATAAAATCGTTGATTGGTCAGTCACATGGCAAATGAGATTTAACGTCGATAAGTGCAAAATTTTACATATAGGTTCGTGTAACGGTAATTTTGCGTATAGTATGTCAGGGAAGGAGTTAACAAGCGTAGAGCAGGAAAAAGATGTAGGAGTTATAGTCACTGGTGATTTAAAAGTGGCGAAACAAAGTACAGCAGCGGTCAATAAAGCAAACAAAGTGCTAGGTTTTATAGCTCGGAATTTTGAGTACAAATCGAGCGATATTATTGTTCCTCTTTATAAATCATTAGTTAGACCCCATTTGAAGTACGCGATCCAATTTTGGAATCCGCATATGCGCAAAGATATAGACAAAATTGAAAGAGTTCAAAGACGAGCAACTAAGATGATTCCGTCGCTTAGGTCGAAGTCGTACGAGGATAGGCTTAAGGAGTTAAAATTGACTACACTCGAGACTAGGAGGCTAAGGGGTGATCTAATCCAGGTTTTCAAAATTATGAATGGGTTCGATAACGTAGATAGAGATAGCTTTTTCGAAATATCTCAATATAATAGGACTAGAAATAACGGGTATAAGTTGACAAGTAGAAGGTTCGAGACAGCAGTTGCCAAAAACTTTTTTGCGCATAGAATAGTAAATAGCTGGAATAGTTTGCCGGTAGAGTACCGGATTTTACGCCTCATAAGACGCTACTTTTTTCCTGAAAAACGTCTCCAAAAATCACTTGAGGGCTCATATGTTATTGTTTTGTTTAATGTCCTTTTAATAAAGTTATGGGAATATATTTTTTGTCAGGCTGATAAAGCTTCGAAATATTTTTTTCCTAAATATTCTTTGCTAAATATAGGGTGCGTCTTACCACTTGTAGTGTCTTATGATGCGTAAAATACGGTAATTAGTAGCACATTATAACATAACACTGTGTGTGTATATATATGTGTGTGTGTGTGTGTGGTGGTTTGTGTATATATATATATATATATATGAAAATTATTTCACGAAAGTAACACGTGAAAAATATTTATGATGAATAAAACCACGAATAAAACTTTTCCTTCGGGTTTTATTCATCATATATATATATATGGGCTAGGCTAAGTTAAGCTGACCAATTTAGTATACACATTAAGGGTGAACCAAGGAAGGTTTTAGTAACACACCCGCCCCTCCAAGTCCCCGGAATAGGATAAAAAACCCATAAAAGTACAATTCTTTGTCCAAGAATGAGAAATCTGTGAGTGAGAATCTCAAAGTAGTGAATTTCTTAAATCGATCTATTTCCACTTCATCACATTCTCATTCTTGTTCACGACTTTTCTACTTTGGTCTACGCTACGTTAAGCTAAATTAGGCTAATCTTATGTGAGCTACGTTAGGTTAAGTTCAGTTAGGTTAGAAAATAGCCGTGAATACGAGTGACACGTGTGTGTGTGTGTGTGTTGTGTGTGTGTGTGTGTGTGTGTGTTTGTGTGTGTGTGTGAATTTAAAAGGAAAACAAACATTTCGAAGGGGTTCATTGTCTTCTCATAAATTTCAAACTAATGTAAATCACGAATCACGCGTAAAAAGTCTATAAATTTGTATTTATCTTGAGTGAAAATTAATTTTCATTGTTCATTTTGTTGTTCATTTAAAACTAAAATTGTTTTCCATAATCATACAAATGATTACTTCCAATTCAGTGTAATTCTCATTCCTATTCCCATTCACATCCGTTGTCCGCAAAAGCAAATCACAAAAGTGAAAAATCCACAGTTGAGAAAAGTGTTTCTTGATTTGAGAGACGATGGCGTCCTTCCCATTTGCTGTAAAGCGCCAAATGAGAATGACTCATATTTTGAGGGGGGGTACATCGGGGTTAGATAATTATGAGTGTTAATTAGGGGACACTCAATTTACGTCACTTTCGAGTATTTGCGTAAGGAATTACGACGTTTTTAGTCGCGGTTGGTCGTTTGAGAAGGCGAGAGACGATGAGGGTGAATTTTCTACTATAAGTGAAAGTTCCCCAAGGACATCCCGAGAGAGGAACTCAAGGAAAAGTGACCGTTCTCTCCGTCTCCACTCATGTCCTTTTGAGACGATTCCCTCCACAGTTCCGGAACATTATTCCACATAAGAAAACTTTGTAGCTTTTGTTGAAAAAAAATCTTTGTTTTCAAATGATGGCTTCTCCCACTTTCCTTCTCAAATGTTTTTAACGCTTTCAAAAGGTGATGTTTACCTTCATTTTGGATTTCTGTTTCACTCTTTCGTACACACACACACACACACACACACACACACACACACACACACACACATTTATATATATATATATATATATATATATTATATATATATAATAATATATATATATATATTATATATATATATATATATATATAACATTATTGAAACAACCAATATAAAAGCAACAGGAAAGGAAAGAACATGAACAACAGAAAGAAGCAAATTCGAATTTTTAATTTTCACTCCAAAGCTATAAATTGGGAAGATGTTGCATCCAGCATAGAAGCAATAGATTGGAAACCATTTTCGAGGCCAAGACAACGGAAGAGATGCTAATGACTTTAGAGGAGAAGACGCTGGAAATTGTGGAAAGACATGTCCCAAAAATACAAAAAAGAGGAAGAGAAGCAGGTTCGAGAGACAAAAGAGGTCATTGTTCCGAAAGAGAAAAAGAGTGACTGCAAAATTAAGCAACTGTAAAGATAACATCAGAAAAATATTAAATGATAAACTGCAGAGTATCGATGACGTCATACAGAAACTAATTGAGAAGCATACAGAAAAAGACGACGACGACGCTATAGAAGCGATAAAGGTTAACTCAAAGTATTCTAGTAATTTGCAAAAAGGAAGTCGGAAAACCATCCGACTATCGGACCTCTGAAAAACGAGGACACTGCTTTATCTGGTGATCTTACAGAAGTATCTGAATATTAAGAGCTTAGTACGAATCATCTTCAGTATCCCAAAAACTGACAAACTGATATGCGATAGAAATGCGTTCTTTGTTCTTTGAAGAAGAAGTACAATTGGAAAGTATAACGAACTTCGACTTTACGACAAATGATATTACACAAGCTATAGGGAAACTAAAAGCATACTCAGCGGCAGGACCGAATAAATGGAATGCCACACTGATCAAAAACTGCAAGAATGCAATCGCTGAGCCCTATATTGGATATGGAGACGATCACTAGAACGAGAGAAATACGGGCATCCTGAAGAACGCGAACATAGTTCCAATATATAAAGGAGGAAATCGATCCGAGGCCAAATACTATAAGCAGCTATCGCTTACATCTTATCTCACTAAAATATTTGAAAGAATAGTTAGACAGAAATCTATGACTTTTTGGAAACTCAGAAAAATTCAATGATAACCAGTATGGGTTTCGGTCAGGCAGATCATGCCTATCACAAACTAATGAAACACTACAACAACATTATTGATGCAATGGAAAGTAATGAAAAATAATGAAAACTATACACAGACTTTGCCAAAGCGTTCGACAAGTGTGACCGTGGAATCATAATACGTAAACTGAAATATGTGGGAATAACAGGAAAAGTAGGGAAATGGATATATAATTTCCTTATGAGCGGCAGCAAGTCTTTACAGTAAAGGAGTATCTTCATCAGAATCAGAGGTCCTCATCTCAGTACCACAAGGAACAGTATTAGCTCACTACTCTTCATAATTATGCTAACTGACATAGATGAGGACGTTACAGAGACAGCACAGTAACATCCTTTGCCGATGACACAAAGATCAGTAGAAAAATAAGAAACCCAGAGGATATAGGATCTCTACAAACCGACATGAACAGAATCTACAAGTGGACGGAAGACAACAATATGAAGTTTAACACTGAGAAATTTCAGCTGTTACAGTACGGAAAAAGAGAAGACCTAAAATCCATGATTTTTATAACCCAAATGAACAGGAAATTCAGAGAAATTCTAAAGCAAAAGATTTAGGGTTGTAATGACTGATAATGCGAAATTTGGAAACACAAATAAGATAGCAGTAAAGAGAGCAAAGAGAATAACTGGGCAGATATGAGAACCTTTAAACGAAGAGATAGGAGTATAATGATTCCTCTACTGAAAAACACTGATCATACCCAAATGGAATACTGCTTGGTCCTAACATGCCCATATAAAAAAGAAGACATTATACAGCTAGAAGGGATTCAGAGAAGCTTCACAGCCAAGATCAATGGGTGCAAAGAACTAAATTACTGGGAAAGGTTACGCGAATTAAACTTATATCCACTGGAAAGGAGAAGAGAGACACACCATTATTTACACTTGGAAAATAATGGAGAAACTAGTCTAATCTTACTCTGAACCCTGTAACTCCCTAAACAACGGTGGAAAATAGAAAGGAAGACTCTGTCGTGTCCCAAATTAAAGGCTAGACAGGGAACATCCTAACCCTGAAAGAAAATAGTTTTGTTGTGAGAGGACCAAAACTGTTTAATCAGCTGCCCAAAAACCTGAGGAACACGAATGGTGTTGCAGTGAACATCTTCAAAAGAAGATTAGACGCTTGGCTCGAAACAATTCCCGATGAGCCCCGCGTACCTGGCTATGTGAGGTGGAGAATACAAGAAACCAAGTCACTACTTCACCAGGCCAACTCGACAGGAGGGGCGACAAGCTTGACCTTCGTGAAATGAGGAATCATCGCACGGAACCTTTCAAAGGTTGAAAGGAAAGAAAGGTGTGTGGTGTGTGTGTATATATATATATATATATATATATAAAAAGCCAGTGTGTCATGCGTTTCCTAGGGTGTTTAAATATATAACAAGTTGCATTGGCTTTCATCCCTTCGTAGTGTCGTGGCTCGCATTCTCACCTATCCAAGAGGTTATAGGCTCGAACCCTGGTGAGGGTCTTTTTTTTCATATCCCGCGTAACCTCGTAGCAGTTCCATGCGTTGGTCTTTCTTCACACGAAGGCCAAGCTGGTGGCTCCGCCTCTAGGTTTGGCTTGCTGGAGGAGCGAGTTGCTCTCTTGCGCCCTCCATCGCACATAGCCAGGTACACCCGGCTCATCTTGGTACCGTCCTGAGCCAGGCATCTAGTCTTCTTTTGAAGACTTCAACTTTGACCCCTGTAACGTTCCTGAGGTCCTTTGGAAGTTAGTTAAAAAGTCTTGGCCGCCTCACAACCAAGCTATTTTCCTTCAGTGTTGAAGGGTTCCTGTCGGGCCTTTAGTTTGGGAACACTGCACATTCTGCCTTTCTATTTTCCATTGTTGTATGGATGGCAATTGGGTTTAGTTTGAGGTTTGGTGCAGACATGGGGTCATTATCATTGTAATGGTAATTAATTATAATTAATTACAAATCTCTTGTAATGATAATGTAATGATAATGAAAGAAATTTCGAGGCAATAATGGTTAATGAAAGGTCTGCAATGAATCATTACACACCATTACATTTTCATTACAGTGTAATTTCAATATCAATATATATATATATATAATATATAATATATATATATTATATGCGGCTTCTGATTCCTCCCAGTCCCAAAGCGGTGCAAGTTGTTCAATTTTATGGCTGCTCCAGCTCCCTCTACAGCTTCTCAGAACCCTATTGTCAGCCAGGTATGCAGCTACCTTGACCAGCCCTGCATTGATGAGGACTGCAATCCCCTGACATGGTGGAAGGACAATGCACATCTGTATCCTGACCTATCTGTTCTTGCTGCCAAGCATCTTTGCATCCCTACCTCCAGTGCACCAGTGGAGCGCTTATTCAGTATATTCAGTACTGTAATGATCAAATTGATCATTACAATGATAATGAAGGGCTTGTAATGATAATGAAACAGAAATGCTATAATGATAATGATAATGAAAAATTTCTGGTAATGATAATGATAATGATAAACCTTGTAATGACCCCATGTCTGGTTTGGTGCCAGTTTTTCGATCAATTATGGTGTACCTCTCTCTCTTCTTCTTTCCAGGGAGTACAGATTTAGTTTACGTAGTCTTTCCCAGTAGTTGAGTTCTTTGCAGCCATCAATCTTGGTTGTGAAATTTCTTTGAATTTCTTCTAGTTTAGCAATTTCTTCTTTTTATATGGAGACGTCAGTATTCAAGATTTGGTGTGATCAGTTTTTTCAACAGGAGAATCACTACTTTCTTGTCCCTTCCTTTAAAGGTTCTTAGTACCTGTTCCGCGACTCATTTTTGCTTTGTTTATCGCTATCTGATTTTGTCTCAAATTTCGCATCATTGGTCATTATAACCCCCAAATTTATTGCTTTTTTGCGTCTCTGAATTTCCTGTCTATCTGGGGTACAATATGCTGCTGTTTAAGTTCCTCATTTCTTCCATATCTCAAGAGCTAAGATTTCTCGGTGTTAAATTTCATGTTGTCTTCTGACCATTTGTATATTCTATTCAAGCCCCTCCACCTCTTTTGCATTGTTATGCCTGTTAGCATGATAATGAATAGGAATGAGGCCAATACTATTCCTTGTGGTACTGAGCTACGTACTTCCGATTCTGATGATGATATACCTTGGATTTTTACGACCTACTGACGTTCTTGAGGAAATTGTAGATCCATTTTCTCACTTTGCCCGTATTCCCACGTTTTATTCTATGTGCTATTATTCCATGATCACATTTGTCGAACGCTTTAGCAAAATCGTAGTTTACATTGCTTTCAAGTGCGTCTAGAATATTGTTATAATGCTCTATTAGTTGCGATAGGCATGATCTTCCTGATCGGAATCCGTGCGGATTCTCATTGAATCTTTCCAGTGTCTCAAGAAGTCATGATTTTTCTCTCTAACTAACTAAGGTTTCTGATATCAGTAATGGCATCCGAGAATTTTTCAGTTGGGGTGTTCGGAGGTCTGTAAATGACTATAAGTACCACATTTAGTTTTTATAATTTTACTGCTAAAAGTTCCACGAAGCTGTTTGACTTACTTATTATCGTCTCTGCCATATGACTCTCACGTGCAACCTTTACGTCTCGTTGTTCTATTGTAACCATCGATATGTATTTCTTTCATATCAATACAATATTCACAGTTTCCATAGTCTCCTTGGCAAGCTTTAAGATGTGTTTCTGTGAGACATGCGATGTCAGCCCTTGGTTCTTCCATAAATCCTTTAAGGTATGAAACTTTGTTTAGCGAGTGGTTCGGTTTTAGCTTTGAATATTACAATAGGCAGGACAGTATTTATGTTCTTAGTTTTGCGTTGCACTTCGTGCATTTCAAATTCGTTATCCTTCAGTATCACGTTTTGTAGCCCTATGGTCCTCCAAGAAAGATTCGTTTCCGCTTATCTGTTCTGGTAGCTTCCTGCCAGGAAGCGGTGTCGGCTGCATGAGGTTTAGCAGCCGTAATGTGTCAGCGATGTTGGAAAAATTTGGTCCTCGGTTTGTTTACTTACTTACTTTTGTTTACTTTTGTTGAGTTTGAACGACGGTTCAGGATCGACCTGCGGTCGGCCCCTGCAGCATCCCGCCTCATTTGCGGGACTTGGTGAAGGAGGGAATTGCTCTCTGATCGCCTCCTGCCCTCGTAGCCAGCCACGCATGGCTGGTCAGGGACTTTGCACAAGAATCTGTCCAGCTGGTTCTTGAAGTTATTCAGGTTGGTGTGCTGGAGATTCCTCACTTCTTTTGGAAGGACATTGAAAAGCTTTGGGCCCGTATTCTGAGGGTATTTTCCATCCTCGTTTTCATGGCCTTGTCCCACCGCAGCTGGGACGTACAAAATCTGCCTCTTCTCTCATTCCAGTTTGTTTCTATTTCATTTCTGAGGTTAGGGACAGAGCCTCAAGTATTTCCATATGTATATTATTGTATACCGCTCTCGCCTTCTTTCAAGAGAGTAGAGTTCCAGGGATTGTAGTCGAGACCAGTAGTCTTCACCTTCCGTTTCCTCTATCTTAGACGTAAAAGTCCTTTGTATAGCTTCAATGCTCGCAATGTCTCTTTTGTGTGGGCTTGTGAGTACTTAGCAATACAATTATTGGTAGGACTAGACTCTTCCATAATTTGAGCATGATGTTTTTTTCTGCTGCGGAAGCTCCTCCAATGATTCCCATTATTTTTCTAGCCGTTGTAATTTTGATTTATAGTGCTCTCTGAATTCTCATCCGACGACATTATTACTCCGAGATCCTGACTTTACATTTGGTGTTATCTGTTTGCTTGCAGAGTTTGTACCTTTTTTCTGTAGCTCCTTTGTTATTACCATATCTTAGAAGTTGGAATTTTCTTCGTTGAACTTCATATTGTTGTCTTCTGCCCACTGGAATAATGTTTCAATGTCATTTTGTAATTTTCTTATGTCACCTTCGTTCAAGATTTCCTTACATATCTTGTGTCATCTGCGAACATGATACAATACTGTCCTTAATATCTGCATCAATATCTGCAATCATTATTATGAACAGCAAGGGAGCTAATACTGTCCCTTGTGGGACAGAGCTCACGACTTCGAGATTTCCGATTTGACTCCGTTTACCACCACTCTTTGCGTTCTTTGCGTCAAGAAATTAAATATCCTTCCTAGCTTTCCAGTAATTCCTGTATCTTAAGTTTGTGCTATGATTCCATGGTCGCATTTATCGAAGGCTTTAGCAAAAGTCGTATATATTACATCAATGTTTTGTTCTCGACACAATGTTCCTAATATTTTCTCCTGGTGGTCTAGTAGCTGTGACAGTAGGCCTGTTCAAAAATCAACTTTTTCTTATTTTCATAGGTTTCTGTACATTTTCCATGCTTTTGACCTGAAAAAGCCGAAAATCACAACTATTTTGACCTAGGATGTTGGGAAGCATTGCCGCATGGAGCTTTAAATTTTCTGCCTTGAAATCGGCCAAAGCGCCAATTCCGGGGTCCCTTGAATTATGTTTTGCACTTTAACTTTTGATCTAAACAAGATAGAGCAACAAATTAGGTATCAAATGAAAGAGCATAAAATTAATAAATAATAATAATAATAATAATAACAATAATAATAATAAATAAATAATAATTAATAATAATAATAATAATAATAATAATTATCTATCATTTTTCAGGAAACAACAGAAACTCAATCAGAATCTAGAAAACCATCTACAAGTTACAACTTCACAATGGCATTAAGCAAGGAGCTGAGGGAGCTCCGTGGGCGCACAGTTGATATCTCAGAACCTCCACGTACTGTCCACAGGCAGGTGTCAACTGGGCCATCTACCAGATCTCTCACTGAAACTTTCCTGGTTGGATACCCTTCAGCTTTTATCAGTGGTTCCCAGCTTCCCACCAACAGACAGGCGTTCCAGTATTTCCTTAATCTTCAGAATTTACCGGAAAATGCAGGGAGGCCCATGGTTCAAGACCTTGCATATGAAACAGTTGAATCTATCATCCCATTCTGGCAGATGGCTAGGATCAAGACAATGACCAAGTACAACGCAATGAAGCTCTTCATGAAACTACATGAGAAACATCGTGCTCTGGTGAAAAGCAAAGGAAGAGCAAGTAACCCTGGAGGAAAAAGAGGAAGCATTTGTGCTGGAATTAGACAGCCTGTTCGATATAGGAGCTCCAGATGCAATCCAGGAAATACAGAACAACAGACTGTTATCCAGAGAGAAGAAAGATGAGGATATCAGGTTCTACGAAGACCAAAAGACTGAGAGGAAAGGTCATATGTCTGGTCATGACAAGATTTTTGAGACAAGATCCCTGCAGCAAGCAGCGAGGAATGAAAGACTGCAGCATAGACAAGAACAAGGTAAAACTAATTACTTTGAACGTTACAAAAAGTTTTAAGTTTTACTCCATTGCGATATTTAGCATGTACTTAACAATTACTGTCTTAACATGTTGTACTATTTTACAGCTGCAGCAGAACAAGAGGCAGTTGTTCATGTGGATGACATTACCTGGGGTGACTCAACTGACAACGACGCTAACACAGAGGACATGGATTACCATCAGCCTCGTCCTGGATGTTCTCACCATCAAGACACTGTGACTAGTGTGACTTTGACGTTTCCAAGGAAGGTCATGGAATGTGATGTCATCTGCAATACAGCTGATCGTCTTGGTTTATCAGACAATCAAGTTACTGCCATGGTTTCTGCCACCTTGAAAGCTGGAGGGGCTGATCTGGATAACTTCGTCATCTCAACCTCAACAACACGTCGCAACAGAATGCTGTCCAGGTATAATATCAGCCAGAGTCACATGTCCAAGTTTTGTGAAAACCCCCCACAGTACGCTGCCTTACACTGGGATGGAAAGTTGCTCAAAGATGTCTTGGGCAGTGAACCTGGAAGTACCTCAGAGACTTTAGCTGTGCTAGTGTCTGGTCCACCTTCATACACTGAAGGAAAGTTATTGGGAGTACCTGTCATCGACAATTCTTCTGGCACAGCTCAGGCTGAGGCTTCAATGGATTTACTGGGACATGGGAACTTACGGATAATGTTACTGCCCTTGTTTTTGACACTACATCCAGTAACAGTGGAGTTCACAGAGGAGCTGCCAAACTGCTAGAGAAAATGCTGAACAAAAAGGTGTTTTATCTGGCCTGTCGACATCACATCCTGGAAATCCTAGTAGGAGCAGTTTGGGAGAAGCTGTTTGGGAAGGTGAAGGGGCCAGATAATCCCTGGTTTGAGCATCTGAAGGATGTTTGGACGGACTTGTCCAAGGAAAACCCAAAGATGCTGGCTATCAACAGCAAATGGCTGAAGGAAAAGAAGAAGAACAGTGAAGAAATACTCCAAGACATTCTAACAGCAGAAAGGCTTCCAAGAGCCGACTACAGGGAAATGGCTGAACTGACAGTCATTGTTCTTGGAGGAACGCCTCGAGGTATTCACTGGAGTCGACCAGGCGCCATTCATCAGGCCAGATGGATGGCCATAAACCTGTACTCCATGAAAATGCTGATGTTTGCAGATCAACTTGAGTACGACGAAGACACTGTATCAAAGCTGGAAAGACTCAACACCTTCCTTGCGCTGTTCTACACTCCTGTATGGATGATGTCAATGTCTGCTGCAGATGCTCCCGTGAATGATCTAAGTCTAATCCAGGACATGTTGAAGTACAAGAAAACTGACCCAGAGCTTGCTGATGCAGTACTTAATAAGATGGAAAACCACAAATGGTACCTGACGCAGGAAGTCGTGCCATTTGCCCTGTTCAGCAGTAGATTGAGTGGCACAGTGAAGCACGACATTGCTGCCCAGTTACATGCCACTGAGAAGCCAGACAGCTTCAGAACAGGAAAGCCTCTATTCCAGAGAGTCACAGCTAAGACCACCCTGGTTGATCTCATTGGCCCAGAATCACATTTCCTGCTGGACACACTGAACATTGGATCCGAGTGGCTTCTGGAACCTGTCACGTCTTGGCCACAGAATGAGGACTACAGAAAAGCGTTGGACTATGTTAAGAATCTGAAAGCGGTGAATGACATTGCTGAACGTGGTGTCAAGATGATGAGCGACTTTGCAAATGTCATAACAACAGATGCCAAGCAAAGGGACTATCTCCTTCAAGCTGTGGAGTTCAACAGACGCCGCTTTGACAGCTTCAAGAAACAAACTCTCAACAACTGACTGTGTAAATGTCATTATGAAATTAATCATCATGTAATGCTTTCACTTCTTGATCGATTAGACTTGTGACAAAATGTTAATCTCAAATTTGTGTCATGAATAAGGCGCCTTGTCTGCCTTGAGTGTGAGAAAACGAATTTTGTGATATTTCTGAAATCTTTGTATGTACCAATGTGCCATTTCTTGTTCCAAGACTATCATAATTGTATAAGTTAGAAAGAGGATTAAAAACACTTTAATTTGGTGCCTATTTTGTTGCTCTATCTTGTTTAGATAAAAAGTTATAGTGCAAAACATGATTCAAGGGACCCCGGAACTGGTGCTTTTGGCCGATTTCAAGGCGAAAATTAAAGCTCCATGCGGCAATGCTTCCCAACAACCTAGGTCAAAATGGTTGTGATTTTCGGCCTTTTCAGGTCAAAAAGCATGGGAAAAAGTACAGAAACCTTGAAAATAAGAAAAAGTTGATTTTTGAACAGGGCTACTGTGATAGGCATGATCTTCCGCCTGAAGCCATGTTGATTTGGGTTGTATAAGTCTTTTTCTTGTAGGTAGTAGGTATTTTGCTCTAATTATACGTTCAAAACACTTTATAAGGTGTGAGGTGAGAGCCACTGGCCGATAATTTTTGGGCATTGCTCTGTTACCACCTTTAAATAGGGAGGCAATATTCGCGTTCTTTAAGGGGAGTGGAATTTGTCCTGTGTCGAGTGATTTCCTCCATAGTAAGTATAGCAGTTTTGCAATACTCTCTTTGCATTTCTTGTGTACATAAGTTTATTCTAGTTTTTCCTATTGTCTTTTGAGTTAGTTGAGGAGGTGATGGTAGTAGCATCTTTTTCCATATTTGCATATATATATATATATATATATATATATATAGAGAGAGAGAGAGAGAGAGAGAGAGAGAGAGAGAGAGAGAGAGAGAGAGAGAGAGAGAGAGATTTATTCATACATTCATTATAAAAAATCTCAATTCCCAAGTTTGGGTGAGAAGTCAGACATGCTCGGATATAATAATGTTATAATGTTTCAGACCAACAAAGACCCTAGGATCCACTCATGGCTGGTCTACCTAACTGTGTTCGTTAGAGTGTGTCACTTTTAATAAAAGTTTGAAATTTTGAGGTGCAATATTTTCATGTGGTGATCCCTGCTACTTTATTGGCGAATATGAAGTTTTAACCCATTCTGAAAATATTTGACCCCGGATCGGGGGCATTGAAATTTTGACCCCAGCCTGTGATGACATCAGACTGATTTTTCATATGTATTTTGGCCATAAAATCTTTATTTATTAACCGATTCGAATGATTCTTGTGTTAATTGATTCAGAATTTAAAGTTCTTTAGTTATTAATGTTATTGTACTTATTAATATTAATTGTTATTAGTAGTTATTAATGTTATTAATCTTCTTCTTCTGCAGCTTAAATCCCATCTCTATATGGGGTCGCTGTTCTTGATGAGTCTCCTCCATTCTCTTCTGTCACGCACCATGTCCTCGTCCAAATTTTTCTCCCCGATGTCTGCCGCCACGCAATCCCTCCACCTCGTCCTCGGTCTACCTCTTCTTCTCCTCCCGGCACCTCCGTTTCCAGCACCCTACGTCCCACGTAATCCTCCTCTCTTCTCATCACGTGCCCATACCATCTCAGTCTGGCTTCTTGGACTTTTCTTGACGCTTCTACTACTTTCACCGTTCCTCTAATGCGTTCGTTTCTGATTCGATCCCTTCTAGTTACACCGCACATCCATCGCAACATTTTCATTTCAGCCACATCCATCTTTCTGTCACGAGTCTTTTTCATTGCCACCGTCTCCATTCCGTACAACATGGCTGGCCTAACCACTGTTTTGAAGACCTTCCCTTTCAGCTTCACCGGCATCCTACGATCACAGAGAACTCCCGACACCTCTCTCCAGCTCCTCCATCCCAACTGTGTCCTACGATTCACCTCTCCCTCTGCTCCCCCCTCTGCCTCGATTGTTGATCCCAAGTATTTAAAACGATCTACCCGTTTGATCAGTTCACCGTTTAACATCACTCCCCCTCCTTCATTCGGTTGTACATTACATCTCAGATATTCAGTCTTCTTCCGACTAACTTTCATACCACTTTCCAATGCCTCCCTCCAATTTTCTAGCTGTTGTTCTACCTCCTGTCTTGTCTCTGCGCACAACACTACATCATCGGCATACATCATGCTCCAAGGAGCAACCCCTCTAACCTCCTCAGTCAACACATCCATCACCACGTTGAATAGGAATGGACTCAGTGCTAACCCCTGATGCAGACCAACCCCAACTCCAAAACTCTCCGTCACACCAACACTACACCTCACTTTCGTCGTAACCCCTCTATACATTTCCTGAATCAATCTGACGTACTTCTCTGGAACCATCTTCTCCCTCAGGCACCTCCAAACCTCTTGTCTCGGTGTCCTATTATACGCCTTCTCTAAGTCTATGAAAACCATGTGCAATGCCTTCTGTCTTTCCCTGTACCTTTCCTCCAACTGTCGTAATGCTAAAATAGCATCAGACGTACTTCGTCCGGGCATAAAACCGAATTGCTCTGTCGACATGCCTGCCTCCTCCCTCAGCCTTAAGTCCACAATTCGCTCCCACACCTTCTTGGTGTGCGATATCAGCTTGATGCCCCTATAATTTGAGCATTCCTGCATATCCCCTTTCTCTTTGAATATGGGTACTATGATACTGGCACGCCATTCCTCCGGGACCACCTCTTGGTCGCAGAGCTTTTCCATAAGATCATGCAGGAGATCCACTCCTTCATCGCCAAGTGCCTTCCATACCTCTGCCGGTATCTCATCAGGACCCGTTGCTTTACCGCTCTTCATTTTATCCAACGCCTTCTTCATTTCCGCTCTTTCCACCTTCCTCGTCATTGCCATATTCGGTAGTCCATCCTCATGGACCAACCTAGGGTTTTCCTCATTTAATAGTTCCTCAAAATATTCCTTCCATCTAACCTGTATATCTTTCTCTCTCCGCAGTACTGTCCCATCCTCTCTTTTAACCTGTTTCACTTAAGTAAAATCCTTTGTGGCTTTATTCCTGCTTTTAGCCAACCTGAATATTTCCTTTTGCCCCTCTCAAGTTTCTAATTTCTCATACAGATCACGACATGTATGGGCTTTTGCCAGTGCCACCGCCTTTTTTGCCTGTTTCTTTGCGGTCTTATTTATATTAATGTTATTAATGCATTTTAATTATTAATGTTTTTGTATTTCTTTTCAGATCTTTTATTGTACTTCTTTTCAGACTATAGATAATAATGCTTATTCGCTAAGGCGAAGTGAAGTAAATGTCAGTGATGGTTCCAGTGATCTTATTATTGGAAAACATTTGACTGACATAAAAACTGGTAAAGGCAGTGTGTTGCCATTCAATGGTGATGTGTTGAAGTATTTTATTTATTTAACTAGAGGAGAATACCAAAATGCTTCTCAGGATGAAGTGATTGCGATTGCTTTGAGGAAAGTGAAGGTCGTCTGGGATATGGCAAGCATTCCTACCAAAAATGTAATAAAGAATCCTCTGCCTAAAGCCAAACTCAAAGATTTGATAAAAGAGCGTTCTTCACTAGCTCGTAACGGAGGTAAACCTAATTTTGAGCAAAACAAAAAGACTTTCTAAGGAAGTTAGAGAAATTATTTGATATCGCGGCCAGTGACGCCTTAGATAAGGTAAAAAAAGACAAGGTTAAAGACGAAAATTAAAAAATGATAGACATAACATTTCTCGAAGATCAAAGGACAGAGAGAAGATATTGTCTGGGAAATGTTGACAAAAGTTACGAGAAAAAAGTAGTGAAAAACATAACACGAAAGGAAAGCTACAAGGACACTGCAGAAATTCCAAGCACTTGAAACGCCATCGAAAGCCAATTCTTCTTCATCGACGTCCAGCAATGACAACGATAACGATGACGAATTCACCGTTCCTAAAAACACACCCAAAAGACAGAACATTTTTCGTTCCGAAAACGTATCCTCCATGGCAGATCGCCTTAACATCTCTTTGGGACAGAGGACAGCAGAGATGGTTCGAGATCAAGCATCATGACAAATAAAAGAGGATTTTATTGCCCCACCTTTCTCGGTCATCCACTGGGACAGTAAGTTGATAACAGATAAAGCAGGAGGCAAATCGGAAAGACTTGCCGTGCTGGTATCGGGTGCCCCAAATGCCAAAGAGGGCAAGCTGTTGGCTGTTCCTGAAATCCCAAATACTAGTGGCGAGTCGCAGGCTACTGAAACTTTTGATATGATCAAAAAGTGGAACTTAGAGCGCCATGTTATTGGGTTTGTTTTTTACACCACAAGCTCCAACTCAGGGCGCCATACTGGAGCCTGGAAGAGACTTGAAGAATATCTATGTAGGAAAGTATTGTGGCTTGCTTGTCGGCATCACCTATATGAGCGGGTACTCAACAGTGTGTTTGTAGAAATATTTGGAGGAAGCACTTCACCAGATTATGAAATTTTCAAAGAGTTCCGGGAGAAAAAGTGGCAAGGCATTGACACAAGCATAAAAGATTTCAGAACACTGAAAATCAAGGACAAAAAGCTAAGGTCTAAACGGCAAGAAGTCTTAGATGCATTAACCGATTTGCTGACTGAGAATGCATTCAAACGTGGTGATTATCGGGATTGCGCTGAGTTGACAATCCAAATTTTAGGTGAAGTACCCACAAAAGGAGTACGTTGGCTCCGTCCAGGAGCAGCTCATCGTGCACGATGGATGTTTGCAATCCTATATACCTATAAAATGTATGCTTTTGGATACCAGGCTGGCTACGATGAGAATATGATGAAAATGCTTGAGCAGATGTCTTTTTAATGCATTGTTCTACGCTAAAGCATGGCTACATTCAGACAACGCCGCAAATTCTTCTTTTAATGATTTAAGCTTATATCACAATCTGAAAACCTATGAAAAACATAACAGTGAAGTGGCAGGTGCGGGTCTTAAAGCTTTTGATAGGCAAATGTGGTACTTTGTGGAAGAAGTGATACCACTCTCCTTATTTTCACACAAGGTCAACAATGCAGAGAAGGCTAAGATTGCCAACGCCTTAAAAAAGTCAGAGAAAAAGATTTATGACATGAAAACTGGCCATCCGGTCTTCCCTATACTCAGGGAAGGAACCAAGCTTTCCGACCTTGCTGGTCCAAAATCATGGCAGTTTTTGAGGCCCTTTAAATCAAATGGGGATTGGTTGAGAAGACCAGTATAAGAATGAGAGAAACACGAGGACTATATTCGCTTAGCTTCTTACGTGCGAGACATGAAGGTAACAAACGATACGGCTGAAAGGGGGATGAAACTTATTGAAGATTATGCTAAGAGCCTCACCATCAATGAACAACAACGCCATTTCCTCCTTCAACTTGTTGAAAATGAAAGACGCCTTCTTCCAGACATCTACAAGAAGAGCAGTTTGCGAAACTACTTAAAAAAATAAAAGGTGAGTGTTCTATATACTGTTTCATGCATTAAAATATTTTCAGTATTTAATCTGGGTTAATATTATGAATTATTATTAACAATTTCTCCTTTTTCAGGGTCTTCGACGGCAACCGAATTGGCAATAAACTGGCAAGGAGGGTTCAAAGGAATGTTTTTTATATTACTTTTTTATGCTTAAAAAAAAATGGGGTTTTGATCATGTCATTGACAATTTTGACTTTTCATTCCGTTTCAGTGAAAGGTTTATTTCAACTATGACATGTTCAAAATTGTTCCCACCCATCGGAATAAGCCTATTTCTTATTATTATGCTTTTCAGATGGGCCCATTGACGCGAAGCTGATCTGGGATAATGCTTCAGGGTGGCGGTCACACCCACAATGTCTCCTGTAATGCATCAAATTTGTCTAAGTTTTATAGATTACCTGAGCTTTCGACCAAACACTTATAGTAAAAGCTACTGTTTTGGTATGAAAAAGAAAATATTTCCAATTCTGCATCAATTCACACCAGAATCATTCGAATCGGTTAGTAAATAAAGATTTTATGGCCAAATACATATGAAAAATCGGTCTGATGACGTCACAGGCTGGGGTCAAAATCTCAATGCCCCCGATCCGGGGTCAAATATTTTCAGAATGGGCTAAAACTTCGAATTCGTCAATAAAGTAGCAGGGATCACCACATGAAAATACTGCACCTCAAAATTTCAAACATTTATTAAAAGTGGCACACTCTAATGTTCGTAATTGTGTATTGTGCATGTCCTCCGTGGTGGGGGAGGGGACCTACAATTTTACGTGGATTCCGAACCACAAAGCCTTAATTTTACTACCTTAAACTATACCCAATCTAGCAACATATGCGTCTAATCGATTTTTAAACATGTTTATAGAAGTGCTACTAATTACTTCTACCGGCAAACTATTCCAGCTATTTACTATTCTATCCGTAAAAAAGTTTTTGGCAACTGCTGTCTCGAACCTTCTACTTGTCAACTTACACCCGTTATTTCTAGTCATATTATATTGAGATATTTTGAAAAAGCTATCTCTATTTACGTTATCTAACCCATTCATAATTTTGAAAACCTGGATTAGATCACCCCTTAGCCTTCTAGTCTCGAGTGTAGTCAATTTTAACTCCTTAAGCCTATCCTCGTACGACTTTGACCTAAGCGACGGAATCATCTTAGTTGCTCGTCTTTGAACTCTTTCGAGTTTGTCTATATCTTTCGCATATGCGGATTCCAAAATTGGATCGCGTACTCCAAATAGGGTCTAACTAATGATTTATAAAGAGGAACAATAATATCGCGCGATTTGTACTCAAAATTTCGAGCTATAAAACCTAACACTTTGTTCGCTTTATTGACCGCTGCTGTACTTTGTTTCGCTACTTTTAAATCACCAGTGACTATAACTCCTAAATCTTTTTCCTGCTTTACGCTTGTTAACTCCTTCCCTGACATACTATACGCAAAATTACCGTTACGCGAACCTATATGTAAAATTTTGCACTTATCGACGTTAAATCTCATTTGCCATGTGACTGACCAATCAACGATTTTATTCAGATCTTCCTGGATTTTACTCTATCTTCGTCATTAATCGCCCTACCACCCAGCTTCGTGTCATCCGCAAACTTTGAAACTGTACTGACTAGGCCGACATCTAAATCGTTAATATATATAAGAAAAAGCAAGGGGCCCAATACAGAACCCTGAGGAACGCCACTCGCTACATTAGCCCAACACGACTCCGCTCCATCAACGACCACCCTCTGTTTCCTACCTCGCAACCACTCTTCTATCCAATTTATTACTACACCCCTGATTCCATGAGCCTTAGTTTTTTCAATGAGTCTTTTGTGCGGTACGGTGTCAAACGCTTTTTGAAAATCTAAATACACTACATCAACCGCCCGATGACTATCGTAAACGTCAACCACGCTTTGAAAAAATTCTAAAAGATTAGTTAAGCAAGATTTGTTTCGCCTAAAACCGTGCTGCGTATTTCTAACAAGTTATGCAATTCTAAGTGTTCGACTATACGATCCCTAATTATTGATTCCAGTAGCTTACCTACAACAGACGTTAAACTGATTGGCCTATAATTTCCCGCCGCACCTTTATCGCCTTTCTTAAAGATAGGTGTTACGTTTGCTAACTTGAAATTATCTGGTACGCACCCCTCAGAAATAGACGCATTAAAAATCTTTGTTAGCGGCACAACAATGCTATCTTTTAATTCTTTTAGTTGTATGGGATATATGGAATCCGGTCCCGGTGATTTACGCATTTTCATTTTATCAATATAGCGCATTACCCCCTTCACTAACCACAATATTATCCAAAATATTACCATTATCAAAAGGTATTATGTCTATGACCGTAGGGATATTCGTTACATCTTCTATAGTAAAAACTGACGTAAAAAATTCGTTTAGCAAGGTAGCCATTTCCTTGTTTTCAGAAACTAGCTCTCCGTTAACATTTTTCAACGGCCCCAAGACACTTTTTACTGGATTTCTATTGTTGACGTATTGAAAGAATCGCTTGGGGTTTTCTTTACCGTCACGAGCTATGGAGATTTCAAATTCGCGCTTGGACTTTTTTATTACACTTTTCGCTTCACGCCTTAGAGATATGTAGTTGTTTCGTAACCACAAATTGTCTTTATCGCACTTATGTAGCCTATAAGCCCTATCTCTACTCTTTATAATGTCTCCTACTCTAGAAGTAAACCACAAGGGCTTGTTGTTTACTTTCGCACGCTTAATTTTGTACGGTACACATTCCTCATTTATAGTCCTAAATACTGTTTCAAACGATTCCCACATTAGTTTTGCGTTGGAGATCCCCATTACGTTTTCCCAATTGACGTGTGACAATTTATTTCGAAATTTACAAAAGTCTGCGTGCTGGAAGTTAGGAATTTTAGTCGAGTTAGCTGGTTTCGAGTGACTTACTGAGAGGACAAACTCTACCATATTGTGATCGCTATTGCTTAACGGTTCTATTACTTGAAGATCAGTGATTAGCCTATCATCCGTAGTTATTACTAAATCTAAAATACTGTCCAACCTCGTAGGTTCCCCAACCTTTTGAATAAGAAAGCTATCCTCGAAAAATTAACTAAACGATTACCTTCCGCGTCTCCCTGCATTGTATCGTAATTCACGTTGGCGCAATTAAAGTCACCCATAACTAAAGCCTGCTCACTACCTATTATTCTCTTTAGTTCACGATATAACGCTTCGTCCGTATCAGCTGTTTGATTAGGGGGCCTATATATAACCGCAACAACAAGTTTGAAATCGTTCAATTTAAGTTCTGCTATAGTCGAATCTATCGGTTCTGGAATTGTGTGCTTTACTTCTATAACGTTCGCAATATTATCTTTGATATACAACATAACACCGCCTCCTCGCCTACCTATTCTGTTTTTAACAAAAAGTCTATAACCTCTAATTTGATACTCCCCTACAAAGTCACGTGTTTCAGTGCTAAGCCACGATTCATTTATCGCAATTAAATCATAGTCTTTACAAGCAATTAAAGAAAAAAATTCGTTTATTTTATTTCGTAGGCTACGAGCATTTAAGGATAGAACCTTCAAATTGTTTGTAATTGCGACACCTTCGCGAGCGCAGGGGAAATTTGTGGAAATTACGCTGGGACCGTTCGAGTTACGGCAGCCTGAAAAGAAGAGACAGTATTATGAAATAGTCTTCCTAAACGCGCAGCTCCAACGTCATTAAGATGAAGTCCATCTCCGAGGAACAAGTCCCTCCTGCCGTAGAAACTGTTCCAAAAATTCGCAAAATGCACTCCTTCCTGTTGGCAAAGAGACTTTAGGTTATTGTTGATATAGGTCGCCTTGCTGTAGAAATCGCTACGTTGGATAATTCGAGGAAGTATACCTGTTAAAACAATCTTATTAGTTTTTCCTTTAGTCGCTCTAGTAAGTCCCTGTACCTAGCCAGCAGCTCTTCCGATCTAGAATTTAAAACGTTATTAGTACCGACATGAATAACATACGTTGTGTCCTCAGAGGTACCGTCTGTAAAATGGTCAACACTATTAGTTATATCCTCCACCCTTGCACCAGGGTAGCAGTAACGGCGCCTACGACGAGGGTTTCTCCCACAGAATTCCTCGAGCTGCCCTCGAACAATGGAATCGCCAACGAGTCGTATTTCCGGTTCATCAGCATCTTCGAAACCTAAAACAGAAAACTTATTGTTTGTTATTACTGGTAGACAAGTCTTAGGTTTTCTCAATGGGGCTCCATTACGCACTCGAACGAAGGGTTGGGAACTAGGGGAAGAGAGAGGGCTATTAGTACTATTTATATTATTAGTAGAAACTGAGGCAGGAGGGGTCGTAACTGGAGTCTCAAGGGATTCTAATTTTGCCGTCAGGAGCATCACGCTTTCTTCAAGCCTCACTCTGGCCTCCCTCTCACGTTCTAACTCGTTCCTCAGGACTTCCATGCTTGAGCACCACCTGCAAACTAACTGTTCATTATTATTAGCCATTGTAAACGCGTAAGCGG
This sequence comes from Bathynomus jamesi, assembly GCA_023014485.1. Taxonomy (NCBI): domain Eukaryota; kingdom Metazoa; phylum Arthropoda; class Malacostraca; order Isopoda; family Cirolanidae; genus Bathynomus; species Bathynomus jamesi. The sequence goes on from JAJOZX010000535.1 coordinate 670,139, forward strand.
CAAATTTCCCTTCACAGCGACTGCAAGTACTTGACGGGGGTGCCATGTTCTTAATTAGTTAAAAAAACAAAAAACGAGCGTTTGGAAATTAATAAATTACAACGTAGGTCTACCGCGTGCTTATTGTGCCGTCACCTGCGCAAACCCGCATAAATGTTCCTGAAACGCAGAAACAGGTTCTTGTAACACAAATTTATACTAAATGAATATATAATAAAGAAGAGAAAAGGTAGAGACTAAAGTACGAGTATACACATTCATTCACACCGACATCCTGGTGGACCAACCCGACCCCCTTTCCCACGTGGCTAAATTCCACACCAGAGGCGCTTTATACGTTACGTGTGGTGGTGTTTCAAGGCTTTGTCAAAAATAAAAGAGATAAAGCCCCGAACTTACATACCTCTAAGGCTCTAACAAACCTCCTCTATTCCAACCTACTTGCAGCCATTTCTCGTGCATCACCCAGATCAAGTCAGCGCTTCCTCGCGCAGTCATTTACTATGTCCATCTACCTTCTTCTCGGCCTCCGTCTCCTCTTCCTACCTTTGCAAACATTCCTATGCACTCTTATACACTCCCTTATGTTCAAAAACTGTATTCGTTACACTCAGGTTTCTCTCATTGCATAACTTTTTTATCCTACACCCATTATCATTCATTCCCGGTATAGGCCCAACCATGCTTCCCCAACACCTCATCCTCTAGAGTCTAGACTCATACTAACTTTCTCATCCATGTCTCCTATCACAAACATTTTGTAACATTCAGGCACCCTCCGATCACATTATCAAGATCTCTCCAGAAGCTTTCCTTCTCATCCTCACACTTATCATCACACGGCGTATATACCACCACTACCGCCACTTTCATTCTCACAAACTTAAATTTCACACGCACAATCCGAGAACTGATAAACGAGAAACTCTCTCATCGCTTCATACCACGCATGGTTCATCAAGAGGCTCACACCCGTCCTCACACACTTAACACCCTACATTTACACACTCCACCACTTTCCATTTTGTTTCACACAATCCGGGATATCAAACCTTCTACTCTCGAACACCCACCGCACCCCTTTTCTCCTTTGCTCATCATTTATTCCCTTTACATTCCACACACCCACACGCGCCTGCCCGCAGTTACGTGTCCCGTCAAACTCGGGGTGAGACGGTAGAAACAGACCGGATACGACCCGAGGCTACTGGTGCCATCGTAGGGAGAAAGAGAAAAGAATGGCGAGTGGTGGGTTCACCACATTCCGATGCCAATAAAAAGTATTTTCACATAATTAACGTACAAAGCCGCGTTCATTTCATAATTCTAATGTTTTTTTACTAATTGCTTCCCAGCAACGAATGAAGAAGTGTCCAGTAAAGAGAATAAAGAGAAATGTTTCGGGCAAAAACCTGATAAAAATACGAATAAAAATAATAACTGAGCTATCGGGCGTCCTACGCTCAACGTCCAATGCAGTTAAAAAGTTTTCTAATTAATAAAAAGTCTTAAAAGACAAACTTTAATATAGAATTTTTTTTTAGTTTAGTTTAATTACAATTAATTTAATTACAATAATCAGTTAAGTAATTAATTAACAAATAAAAGTAATATGATAAAAGTTGATGATGAGGATGATGGAATAAGCAAGTAATTATTATAAGGTTTTGTTGACACATTACCATCAAATTCCATTCACTGTTATTTAAATTACACACACACACACACACACACACACACACACACACATATATATAGATACAAAAATGGATATATATTTTATTACTGTTTTTATTCCACATGTACTGTACATATGTTACGGCCGATGATGGAATAAGCAAGTAATTATTATAAGGTTTTGTTGACACATTACCATCAAATTCCATTCACTGTTATTTAAATTACACACACACACACACACACACACACACACACACACATATATATAGATACAAAAATGGATATATATTTTATTACTGTTTTTATTCCACATATACTGTACATATGTTACGGCCTTTTTGCGAAATCTGCCATTTTGCAAAAAGATCGGCCTTTTTGCAAAAGGGCCAAAAGCCCGGCCTTTTTGCATAATGGCATTAAATGCCAGGCCACTTTGCAAACAGGCCGACATATTGGCCGTTTTGCAAAATGACTGGTAATGGTGTCGGCCATTTTGCAAAACCGCAGAACTTCACATTGAACTGGACAGTGAATGGCCAGTGAACTGGTCAACTGAATGCCCGGTTAGGTTAACTGAATGCCCGTTTAGGTCAACTGTCTGTCCTTGACGATTGGTTCGGTTAAGGCGTGATATTTTCGTTGTTTAACGAAAATATCACGCCTTAACCGGGACTTTTCCGAAATTTGGACTGTTTCCTATTATTTTTAAAAATAAGATATTTAATGTAGATTTTTACGCTGATTTCAAACATGTAAGTCTTTGTTTGGAGAAATGATTATTTTAAAAGTTACACGGTGTTTTAGTTTACGTATAGTTACTATTTTAAAAGTTACATGCTGTACTAGTTTACCTATAGTTACTGTAGAAAAATCTTTTGCACATTGGCCACAACACTTCACTCCAACAACTACTTAAGAGAGGTAAGTAACCTAACGTAACATAATTTAACCTAACCGAACCTAACACAAGGCGTTGAATCTATGTGGAATAAGGCCAAACGAAGGAATAAGGACAGTCAGGGACTCACCGGCAAATGATGATACCTACTTGTGCAAATTCATGTGGCGACAGAAAAATAACGGTCGAAAGGTGCTACTGTAGTATGCGGTTCTACCTACGATTGGTTAGGTTTAATCATGATATTTTCGTAAAACTAACGAAAATATAAGTTCTAAACCTAACCAATCGTCAAGGGCGATTAACATGGGATGTAAACAAGCAATTAGCAAACAAGATAAGAAACTATACTTCAAAGGTAGACCGCCGAATCGTAGGTAGACCCTCATACTACAGTAGCACCGTCGAAATGTATTCACACAAATACTTAGTGGCATAAGCCAATATTACTAAAGAATACAATAAACTCTCGTATTAATTTTCAGTTGTATTGTTGTAGTTTTGACCAAATACAAAATTACAATAACAAACATAACTTTTAAATAATAATTTATCCAAACAAAGACTTATATTTTTGAAATCAGCGTAAAAATCTATATTAAATATCTTATTTTCAAAAAAATCGGAAACAGTCCAAATTTCGGAAAAGCTCCCCTTAAACTTAACCAATCGTCAAGGGCGGACAATTGACCTAACCGGGCATTCAGTAACCTAACTGGGCATTCAGTAATTTAAATTACAATAATTTCAATAATTTCAATCGACTGGATTGAATCTCTTAACTGAGGTTCTGCCTTTTCGCAAAATGGCCGGCTGCATAACCAGCCATTTGCAAAATGGCCAATATGCCAGCCTGTTTGCAAAGTGGCCAATATGCCAGCCTGTTTGCAAAGTGGCCGTCATTGTAATGCCCATTTGCAAAAAGGCCATCATATTGGCCTTTTTGCAAATGGGCCGGCCATTTTGCAAAAAGGCCGATTTCGCAAAAAGGCCGTAACACACACGCATTTCAAATCTTTCATTACTTAGTAACTAATAAAATAATGTATAGTAAAACGTTTTTCACCATTTCATATTTAAAGCAATAACTTTCCCTAATTTTGTAGAAATTAGGAAAAAAACGATACCGCCGCCAATAGACTTACTTATTGTACAACTACGAGCAATTATTTTGTCCCATAAAAGAAATAAGTACACGAGCGCAGATTCACAGACTCACAGTTTAAAGAAAGCTAAGTCTTGACGAAGACCTAAAGACCAAAGTCTATGAGTTAATCAATAACATCCCAGCTAAGCTATTTCCAAACATTACAGTATGTCAAACATTTGTGTAAGGCTCAATATAGTGTTAGAAAAATTTAATTAACGTTAATACATTGCCTACGTTTAAGTACCTATTCCGTTCGGTTGTTTCTGGGTCTAGATTCTTTTTTTTTTTAGCTTAGAACATTTATTTAGAAATAAGGTCTTTTTTTTTAACACATTGTACAGTGTGTATGTGTGTGTGTGTGTGTATATATATATATATATATATATATATATATATATATGCGTATAAGGCTGTGTAAATAACTAAAATGTAAATGCAGAGGAAGAAGTTATTTAAAGGCAAACATAATTATTTAAATATAGGTTTGTAAAGGAAAATTTGAGGTAGACTGCCAATCCTTCATACGCGTCTGTAGCTCGTTTGTTAAGGGCGAGCATAATCCCGAGCTGAAGGTGAGTCGCGTAAAATCAACATTATTGAAAGGAAATGGTGAATTATCCTTTCCCTTCTCCAGCCAGTTTTAAGGACACTCCACTTACATCGTTTTATTCGAAACAAAGTAAGGCATTGAACAGTACAGGGTGTTTCTTTTTTATCAGTTAAACCTTGAAAATGAAAAGTATGATACATAATAAATTAAATTGTGTGTGTGTGTGTGTGTGTGTGTGTGTGTGTGTGTGTGTGTGTGAACGCGCGTGCGTTATGGATGAGTGACTATAGCAAGAAATATTTTCAGAATTGAGAAATTTTACGAAACAAAAGCGTTTGTCAATAAAGTACAGGGTGTCCACGAAAGAATCATACAAATTTAGCTTATTTCAAATGGAATTTGTACGATTCTTTTGTGCCCATCCTGTAATAAATTATACTTGGGAGCGCAAAATAAGGAGGCAAATTCTCTCCTTCCAGCCTTTCATTTTTTTCCTCTAGATTTTGGCTTTGGGTAGCGAGTGGCACAAAATAAAAGTGTATTAATGACTTTAAGTGATTTCTTCATCATTAAATTTTGTAATTCATACGATAAATAAATAAATGAACGAGTGAAATCCCTTCTTATTTTTCGTCCTCATCATTTTTATGCTGTATGATACACAACAATGGATTCCAGCCGTCAGATGCGACTATCATCAGAAAAATTCTCATTTGTGTCAATACAATCACCTTTGTATTATGTCAATATATATATATATATATACCTTTCAACCTTTCAAATGTTCCGTGCGATGATTCCTCATTTCACGAAGGTCAAGCTTGTCGCCCCTCCTATATATGTGTGTGTGTGTGCGTGCACGCGCGCGCGGCTTTGGACTGAAAAGGAAGATGTCTCACTAAAGACTAGTTTCAGAATCAACCAGTTTTTTCTTACGAAACTTTGTCTAAAAGCAGAGAATACAACAATGTCTTTGACTTAAATTCGCCCAGGCATGATCCTGTGTCAGGTCAAAGGTTTTCTCTTATTAATTTACAAAGAAATACAAACGACACCAAACAGCAAGAGACCATTTCGCCCGTACAAGTCTGTCTGTTTCGGAAGGAAGGTTAAAAGTTGTAAGAAACTGTAAAGACGAGTGAAAGTTTTAAAACAAAGCAAAGAAGAGACGTTGAAAGGAAGGAAAGAAATTTAAAGATTAAAGTGAAAATTTTAAAGTAAAGAGGAATTAATCGGAGCGAAAACCCTACAATACTTTTATGCACCAACAAATGCTTCCAGCTCGGGGTTTAAGGCAAGATAAGCATCTAATCTCTTTCTAAAGGATTCGACAGAATTACTTTGAACTACTCTCGTTGGCAATCCATTTCACAAATTAACTATACGATTGAAGAAAAAATGTTTAGTTTCAGTGGAATTTAAATGTTTACCAGCAAGTTCTATCATTACCATTACCGCGAGTTCTATCTGCATTTTTGAAGGTGAAATATTTTTCGGCGTCGACATTATCAAAACGTTTAATCATTTTAAACACGTGGATTAAATCTCCTCGAATTCGCCTTTATACGAGTGAGAATAAATTTAACATTTCTAAACGGGCAGCGTAGGATTTGTTTCTCAGTCTAGGAATCATCTTAGTAGCCCGTAGCTGCACTCTCTCAATTTTGGCTTTATCCTGTCGTAAATATAGAGACCAGAACTGAACGTAGTACTTCAGGTGAGAGTGTACTAATTAATTATATAATGTTAGCATCGTTTACTCCGACTTAAATTCAAATAATATGCCAATAAATCCTAAGATTCAATTTGCTTTTCTAACCGCTTCGATACTCGGTTTAAGAGTGTCGGCAACAATAATACCTAAATCTTTCTCTTCCGTAACACTCGTTAGTGTCTTGTCGCGCATAGAATCCATTTTGGATCACCCCCAATTTTCCCACCTGAAGATCAAGGCCCCCACTTTTTCCCACCTGAAGATCAAGGCCCCCAAATTAAAGAAAGATAAAAATAATAAGATCAGAAAAATTTTGTTCTGATAAAAAAACAATTTATGAGAAACATAAAGATATGGACGTTTTCCAGTTTATGTACCGTTTTCTACAGTACATTACATACAGCATAGTAAACTTTTAGATTGAAATTATTTATTCAAGGACCATTCGGAAATGCATTTTAACATTTGTGCAGCTTGTTTTGTCGTTTAAAGACGTTCCAGGTGCTCTCTATCTGCTGAGTGTGGGCACCGGTCGCTGGATCGACAAAATTTTCACTGTGATTTATAGTGTAGTGACGAAAGTTATAGAGTAAAACAGAAGGTTAGGTTAGGTTAGGTTACATTAGGTTAGGTTAGGTTAGGTTATCAAGAACTTACCTCTCTTAAAAAGTTGTTATAATCGACGGCGGTTGTATGACCAATCAAAAATAAATTATAGGAAAAACGGTACACAAACTGGAAAAGGTCCATATATATACACACACGTATATATACAGTATATGCCCGGTTAGGTCAACTGAATGCCCGGTTAGGTCAACTGAATACCCGGTTAGGTAACTGAATGCCTGGTTAGGTCAAATGTACGCCCTTGATGATTGGTTAGATTAAGTCGTGATATTTTCGTTAGTTTTAATGAAAATATCACAACTTAACCAACCAATCGTCAAGGGCATACAGTTGACCTGATTGGGCATTATATCCCATAGAATGAATTGTTTGTTTTATTTGTCAAAACTGGGGGGAGTATCTCCAGGTGGAGCGGACTGGGGTGGAGTATCTTCAGCTGGATCGGGCTGAGGGGGAAGATCTTCAGGTAATCCCATTTAAACATCAACTAAAGATCAGAAACATTTTATTTATTTAGTTAATTCAGCGGATATTGCGGATCTTTTCCGTTTGACTGCCGCCATTGAAACATAAGAGGTGAGTGGGTGCTGGTTAAGTGTGCGGTCTACCTACGATTGGTTAGGTTTAATCATGATATTTTCGTTAAAACTAACGAAAATATCATGACTAAACCTAACCAATCGTCAAGGGCGATTGACAATGGGATGTAAACAAACAATTAGTAAACAAGATAAGAAGCTATAATTAAAAGGTAGACCGCCGAATCGTAGGTAGACCGCACACTTAACCAGCACCGGTGAGTGCCCTCAGCCTTCTTTACTTAGCCTTATAAGGCTAACTAACGAAAATATCACGACCTAACCTAACCAATCGTTAGGTCAACTGTACGACCTTGACGATTGGTTAGGTTAGGTCGTGTATTTTTGTTAGTTAGCCTTATAAAGCTAACTAAAGAAGGCTGGAGGCCCTGATCTTCAGGTGATCCCCTTATTTTTCTGAGTACACGATTAAAACTTAAAAATTAAGCATGGATCTTGAAAATAATTAAAATTGTTTATAAGAAACAAAATTTGAAGGGGAAATTAAGAAAAGCTGTTTTATAAAAAATGCAAAAAAACTTCACTTTTTTACGTGAAGGTCAAAATATGAGAATAAAAACCCACTCTAATAGACAGAGTTTATTTCCACGACAGTTTCGACGCCCACTGGCATCCTCCTCGGGTGGATACAGAAACACAAATGAAACAAAACAAGAGGGAAAAACAGTTCAGGGATCGACCGTTAAGAAATTCGCACCTAGGTTGGATTCCATTCTCTCGAGACAGGAGGGGCATTTTCATTAAGTACATTCGCACAAATTTTAAAACTATCTTCCTGTTCTAAACATACAGATTCTATTATTTTTACATAATTATTACATTTATAATTAAATTTATTACATTTAATATTGCATAATTATTAATTACAGAAATTATAAATTTATTATTACATTGGTTATTACATTGTTGTTTATTATACAGAAATTATAAACCGAAAAACGAATGAAAAAAGGCGATTAGGAAATAATCCAGAGACCATTGAGAAATTCGCACCTAGGTTAGATATCGTTCTCCCGAAACCAGAAGGGCATTTTATTACAGGGTCAGCTTATAACTACATTTCCACAAATTAAAAATATCTTCTTGTTCTATACATACAGATCCTAATGTTTTGACATAATTACTGCATATATTTATTTCCACATTAATTACTTCCATTATTACATTTACTAAAAGCGAGTAAGGAAACATTCCAATCCAGAGACATTTAAGAAATTCACACTTAGGTTCGAACACGTTCCCACGACTCCGTAAGGGATTTATTGACCAAGAATCTCATTAAAGGGTCTAACTTATAAGTACCTTCGCACAAATTAAAATTATCTACTTTTTCTATACACACAGATTCTATTATTTTTCTTTTGACATAATTATTACATTTATAAAGTACCTTACTTGATTCCCAATCTATAGCATGATTATTTTGGCTAGCGTGATAAAAAATGGCATTATTAGTATTACAACTTCTGAAGGCATATTTGTGTTCTTTGATACGGGTTTCAATATTTCTTCCAGTTTCTCCCACGTATACTAAATCACAACTTTTACAGGGAATGCTGTAGACACAGGCTTGTTCCTCTTTTGCAACGTTATTCCTAACCAATTTACTTTTCACGGTAGACGAATATTTGAACGCCAAAGCAAACTTAAATTCTTTCGTCAACGGTTTTACTCTTTCTAAGCCGGCAATGTAAGGCAAACTCACATATTGTTTTTGGTTAACTGAAGGTTCCCGAGGGGCATAAAAAGATTTTCTGGCTTTAAAATACGCCTTTCTGATAAACCACTCAGGATATTTTAAATCCTTAAAAATGTTCCAAATCTTTGAATTTTCCGGATCCAGCAAATGTGGGCTACAAATCCTGAGTGCTCTTAGAAACATGGAAGAAATAATTGAGCTTTTAACCCCTTCATCATGATATGAAAAATAATGAATGTACGAATTACAATGAGTAGGTTTTCTATAGACCGTGAAATTGGGCTTTCCGCTTTCGTTAATGACCAAAACATCTAGAAAAGGTAATTGTTTGTCGTTCTCCCATTCATATTTAAATTTAATAGAGGGAACAAGATTATTTAATGACTGAAAGAAAGTGTCAAAGTTGTTCCAGTGGTCAGGCCAAAATGAGAAAATATCATCTACATAACGAAACCAAATTAGATTCCTGGGACATATTGTTTGCAACAATTCCGACTCATAATACTCCATATATAATGTACTCAGTATTGGGGATAAAGGGGACCCCATTCCCATACCAAAACGTTGCAAATAAAATTCTTCACCGAAGGAGAAGGCATTATTGGTGACACAGAGTTTTATCAGTTCTAAAAATACAGATGTGGGCATGCCTAGTTCTACGTTACATGTTGGCAATTTTCTATCTAAAAAACTAAGTACATCATCAATGGGAACTTTCGTAAACAAGGACTCAACATCAAAACTTATCATTCTTCCCCGTTTTAAATCTAAGGACATAACTTTGTTAATAAAGTCACAGGAATTAGTGATGTGCGAGCCTGAAAATTTACCAACTAATGGGGATAATTTATCTGCAAGAAATTTAGATAACCTGTAACTAAAGGAACCCCTGTGTGAAATAATGGGACGGAGTGGTATATTAATCTTATGGGTTTTGGGTAGGCCGTAAATGTGGGGGAGTTTGGGGTTAATCTGTAGAAATCTTTTAGGATCAATCGCCGGGTTTTTATTCTGTTTTATAAAGTAACTTATTTTGTATCATCAAGACATTTCAGTTAAAATACAAACTACAAAAAGTTTAATTATGTTTCAATGGCGGCAGTCAAACGGAAAAGATCCGATATTGCAAAGCAATGTGATTTTCCAAAGGGTTGGAAGAAAATTTGCCACCTGAAGGTCAAGGCCCCCCCCCCCCCAATTTTTCCCACCTGAAGATCAGGGCCCCCAGATGAGGCTGGGGGCCCTGATCTTCAGGTGATCCTACATTTCTGTAACATTGTTTCTACCGATATGCAACGTTTTACATTTATCTATATTAAAGTTCATTTGCCAAATTTCTGCCCACTCGAGTAACTTATTAAATATCTTCTTGAATCTGGAACGTTCTGCCACTGATTTTGTTCCTCCCCCTAGTTTGGTATCATCCGCAAATTTTGAAATTATACTCTTAAAATTCCTATGTCGATGTCATTGATATGAATAATAAAAAGAACTAGTCCCAGATCTGATCCCTGAGGCCGCCGCTAGATACGTTTCTCCACTTAGACGCTTTGCCATTAATGACTATTCTTTAGTTTTACGTCACTAAGCCAACTTTTAGTCTATTTGAGAACATTACCATCAATTCTGCGAGAATGAAGTTTAGCTAATAATCTCCTTTGAGGCATTTTATCAAACGCCTTTTGAAAATCGAAATATATAACTCTACTGTTTTACCCTCACCATACACTATATATTTGCAATATCATTAAGGAAGCCGAGCAAATTAATAAGACAAGAACGATAATGTCGAAATCCGTGCTGAGAATCTTTCGTTTAAATTATTTATTTCTTAGTGATTAACTATTTGTCCCGAATAATTGTCTCTATAAGCTTACCAACTACTAAAGTCAGACTAATTGGACGATAATTTCCCGTAAGTGATTTTCCCTTTTTTTAAATATTGGCGTAATGTTTGCAAGATTCCAGTCGAACAGAGACTTCTCCAAACTGTAATGATTTATTATTATATATATATTAATGATGTAGGTCACATCCGCATCCGCATCGCATTCGCGGAACATCCGCACATTTTCTAGCATCCGCATCCGCATCTGCATCCGCACTTTGGACTGCGGATGTCGTGCGGATGTGGACCGTTGAGATAAAACGTCATTAATAAGCGGAAATTATCAAATTCTACTATAATAATAGAACTAGTTCATTGTGCGCAAAAGTGATGCAAGCGACAACCTACTTAGATCCACGTTACACAAGCTAAGTTATTTTCACCTAGTACATTAGAACGAGTTAAATCATCACTTGGCAAAGCAGTTGAAGAGCTTCAATCTCTTGAATCTGTCGCTTCGCCACCCACCAAAAGAATAAAAGTTTCAGTGACAGAACCAACACCTTCAACAAGCAAATCTATCACAGAATCTCTCTCTAGTTTCTTGAGTCAAGCAGCGATGACGAGACCTACGCGATGTCAAAAGATGTAGTAAAAAGATGAGAGCTATCACCAAGAAAACGCCTGGCTGCATGTGACAATCCTATTAGTTGGTGGAAAAATACGCAGAATATCTATCCATACTTGAGTAAACTTGCAAGGAAACATTTAGCACGTCCTCCAACAAGCGTACCAAGCGAGAGATTATTTAGCAGTGCTGGATTAATATATGATGAAAAGAGAAACAGACTGGCAGCAGAAAAGGCAGAAAAATTAATGTTCCTTAAGCATAACCTTCCTATAATTAAGTTTGAATATAAACGATGAACATTTAGTTTACTTTATTTTAATTACTCATTTATAAATATGCCTAATAAAACTTTAAACTTTAATATAAATAGTTATCAAGCTAATTAAAGATCTCTTTCTATAAGGGTGGAGGTTGGGGAAAGAGGTCGGGTAACACAATTATGGTTTCTAATTGTGGCTGAAACTCAACAAAATATAACGAATTTATTTGCAGACGAATTCACTAATTGATTTCTATATTAGTTAGATGCTTGCTATTATTTTATATGTTCAGGGAAAAGTACAGCAATTATTGTACAATTAATCAATTATACTACATTATAGCTACAGCTCTCTCTATATAATAACTTATTATATACGTTAAACACAACAAATCTCGAATATATCCTAAAAATAACGAAATGTAGACATCCGCATCCGCATCCGCATCCGCGGATGTTGAAATCAAACATCCTCATCCGCATCCGCATTCGCGGATGTGAAAAAAATGACATCCGCTACATCACTAATATATATATATATATAATATATATATATATATATATATATATATATATATATGAAAATTATTTCACGAAAGTAACACGTGAAAAATATTTATGATGAAAAAACCACGAAGGAAAGGAAACAGAATGGTGCTCAAGCGCTTTCGTCTAATGACATTCCTCAGGAACACTGAGTGTTCCTGAGGATGTCATTAGACGAAAGCGCTTGAGCACCATTCTGTTTCCTTTCCTTCGGTTTTTCATTCATATACATATATATATATATATATATATACACATTTAACTGCAATGACCGCGCAGTATATTAACGTATATGTGTGTGTGTGTGTAAGAGGAGAAACTATTGCGCAGTTCATTTCTTTAAGTACCTTAGGGTAGAGCTTATCTGGACCTGGAGTTTTATTAGGATTAATTTTACCTTTGGCCGGAGTACTTCAGTTTCACTAATGTAAAGTTGTGAAGCTTTAAATGATCATTATTGAGCATGATTACGAGAACGGGAAAGGCGTTCATATTTCGTTAGTGAAGACGGAAGAGAAGAATTTATTTAAAACTTCCGTCATTCGTAAGTCATCTTAAATTTGTTCGTTATTTTCGCCTTTGAGAAGACCAACAGTTTGCGAAGGTACGTTTTTATTCTTAACATAATTATTATATAATTCCTTCAGATTTGACTTAATTTGGTCACTATATAGCTCATAGTTGCGCTTACTTTTTCTAACAAGTTTTTTTGCTTCGCTTCTCAATAATTTGTAAGCATTTTCTGCGAACAAATTACACAAGCCTGGGATGGTTTTGTTGTCCGAAATATTTTCATTACATAGTAAGTTTTCGCGCGCTGATTCCGGAAATAATATTCATTTTTTCGCCATCACGACAGAGTTTTCACAAAATGTCATATTTCATATTACATATGTAAGTAATTTTCATTAAAATTGACTCAATTAAATTTTGATTAAAAACTACTGCCTATAAATTCTTCCAGATCAGAAGTGAGGTCACAGCGTCTTCTAGAACATTCGAGAAACGCACCGATAGTATATAAGTGATTGATAAGCCACGAGATGAATCAGTCTGTCTAGTGCGTGCGAGGTTATAGTTCTTCATTATTCAAAGGTGCGCGGTGACTATATTTCTCTTTTGAAATTTGTTTATTTGTCGCTATGGCAACCAGAGGGTGTATAAATAGTCCAAACATTTTCTATTATATTTCTGGAAAATTTACTGTGAAAAAACAAAGGCGAGATATTACAAACTTCGTCAAGAAAGCATACTATACGTACTTCGGAATGAAACTTGGGGATCAAGACAAATCATGGGCTCCACATAAAATTTGCAGTGTTTGTGTTGAACAACTTAGACTGTGGAGTAAAAGTAAAAAGGATTCTTTACCTTTCGGGATTTCAGTGGTCTGGCGTGAGCCTGGAAATCATAGCAATGACTGCTATTTTTGTTCATGTAATGTGCAAGGCTACAATACTAAAAATAAAAATGAAATTTCTTATCCAAACTTTTAGTCTGCTATAAGACCTGTTGCTCATGGACCTGGTATACCTGTACCTACTAAACCAAATACTCTTTATATAACTTCATCTGATTCGGTGTCTGATGACGATGAATACAATACTATTGATTGTTTTCAAACCGAAACATCTGGTGAACCCCAATTGTTTACGCAAAGTGAACTTAATGATTTGGTAAGAGATTTGTGTCTCCCAAAGGATTCTTCAGAGATTTTGGGATCCAGACTTCGTGCAAAGAACTTGCTTTCTCCCGGGACGTCATTTTACTGGTACAGAAATCGAGAAAAAGAATTCATCCAATATTTTTCTCAAGAAAATTCACTGGTATATTGCAACACTGTTTCGGAACTAATACTTAAGCTAGGCGCTGCAGTCTATGGCCCAAATAAGTGGCGACTTTTCATTGATTCCTCCAAAAGAAGTCTAAAAGGCGTCCTCCTTCACAACGGTAACTTGTATGCATCCGTTCCTGTGGCTCATTCGGTTCACTTGAAGGAAACGTACGAAAATCTTGAGCTTCTTCTAGCTAAGGTTAAATACAAAGAACACGGTTGGCTACTTTATGGAGACTTAAAAGTGATTTGTATGTGGTTAGGTCAACAACCAGGTTATACGAAGTTTCCATGTTTTTTGTGTGAATGGGATAGCCGAGCAAGAACTCAGTACTGGATAAAAAAGGAATGTCCACGCAGAGTCAACCTGACACCTCGTTCTAAAAACATTCAACGTGAAAGTTTGGTTGACACGAAGAAAGTCCTTTTACCTCCGCTTCACATAAAATTGGGCTTGATGAAGCAATTTGTTAAGGCCTTGGACGAAGATGGAGATTGTTTTAAGTATCTGTGTGGTAAATTCCCAACTCTTTCGGAAGCAAAATTGAAAGAAGGAATTTTCGTTGGTCCCCAGATTAGAAAACTGACTTTGGATGAACACTTTGGAAGAACAATTAACAATCTTGAAAAAGAAGCGTGGATTGCTTTTAAGGATGTTATCAACAAATTTTGGGGGAGCAAAAGGACCCAAATTACCAAAACATTGTGAACATCATGCTAAATAAGTTCAAAGAGTTGGGTTGTAATATGAGTTTAAAATTACATTTCTTACATTCACACTTGGATTACTTCCCTGAGAATCTCGGAGCACTCAGCGAAGAACAAGGAGAACGGTTTCACCAAGCCATCAAAGAAATAGAGGAAAGATATCAGAAAAGGTGGGACATCAGCATGATGGCCGATTACTGCTGGATGTTGAAACGGGATACTCCAGAATTATTACATAAAAGAAAAGGAACATTGCGTACATTCGAGACTAAAAGGCATATATAGATCTCGCGAGAAAACTCGGGACAAATAAAGATGAATATGTAATTGACGTTAATGGTCTTCTTTCTTTTTAAAGTTGTTCGCATTTGTAATTAGTATAACAAAGCGAAATAGGTACCTAATGTAAATTGAAATAAATAAGATTTATTTATGTTGTTGTTTTTTCCCTTCCAGTTTGCAGAAAATCCTTACGTGATAGAAAAAATGGACACCTTATTCGAAATGAGCGTAGTTGAATTATATAAAATCAGTTATTAGTAAGAAAACAACTCTTACAAAGTTCTCATTCGCAGGCCTGTATTATTTGTTTCGGACCTTTTCCAGTTTGTGTACCGTTTTTCCTATAATTTATTTTTGATTGGTCATACAACCGCCGTCGATTATAACAACTTTTTAAGAGAGGTAAGTTCTTGATAACCTAACCTAACCTAACCTAACCTAACCTTCTGTTTTACTCTATGATGTGCCTAACAGAAGCAAAGAAACACTAGAAAGTTGCATAAAAGCCAACATTGTAGAAAATGGTACATAAACTGGAAAACGTCCTTTGTTTCTTTAAATTCGAAATATGCGCTCCTTTTTAACGTTAATCTATTTTTAATTTCAGTATCCCATCATTTAGGTTCAACAGACTTCACCAGTCTCTTTTTACGTGACGGGATATTACTCGATTCTAAACGTTCAAAATAATTAAAAAAGAAATCCATGTGCCATTAATATCATCACGCGATAGAACCTCATCTCAATTATGGGTCGAAAGTCGCAGCTTCATGTCACGAAATTTAGCTCTTTTAAAATCCAAAACGTATTCCAGACTCTCCGAATTATGAACTTTAACTTCAATTTCGAATGTTATTTGCCGATGATCACTGGTGGAGAAGTAGTTTCGTACGGAGATACTATTAATTAAGTCTACGTCTGTACTCGAAACTAAATCTAGAATATTGCGTTCTCTCGTAGGTTCCTTGACCATTTGAAAAAGTGAACTTTCGAGCAAACCCTCGTACGGTCGACGACCGGAATTAGACTGTAAAGGACCACCCCACCCTCCGCAAGGTAAATTAAGATCTCCCATAATTGGCGCATCATTTTCACTACTTTAGTTCCTGAAGTGTACAGTATTATCACTATCGACTGTCTGAGAGGGAGGCCCACAGTATATACTAAACTTATAATTAATTTCTTTCGTGAGTTCTCTTTAATTTCAACAAACGTCGCAT
This sequence comes from Bathynomus jamesi, assembly GCA_023014485.1. NCBI lineage: Eukaryota > Metazoa > Arthropoda > Malacostraca > Isopoda > Cirolanidae > Bathynomus > Bathynomus jamesi. The sequence goes on from JAJOZX010000535.1 coordinate 686,364, forward strand.
TTATATTATCAATTTCCGCAAATTTTTTAATTATGGGTTGGTGCTACTGTAGTATGCGGTCTACCTACGATTCGGCGGTCTACCTTTTAATTATAGCTTCTTATCTTATTATTTTATTATTAGGTTAATTGTACGCCCTTGACGATTGGTTAGGTTAAGTCGTGATATTTTCGTTAAAACTAACGAAAATATCACGACTTAACCTAACCAATCATCAAGGGCGTACTGTGGTATGCGGTCTACCGTTAAGTATGCGGTAGTAGTATGTTTAACTTCTTTAATAATTCCTTAATTGTGTAAATTAAATTATAATTCCTTTCAATTCATTTTAAATATTTTGAACGGTAGACCGCATACTACAGTAGAAACTTAACGGTGGACCGCATACTACAGTAGCACCTCATGGGTTTTACTGGAAGTGTGACTGAACGTAGAGTAATGTACCAATACACCTTTTTTCTATTCTATCATTGTCAAATATCTCGCAATCAGGGATATGATATTCTCCGAGAAAATCTCTATTCTCCTTATTTAATCAGGATTTAGTAATCCTGTTAGTAATTGCTATAACCTCAAATTTTTGGTAAAGGAAAATACTTAGAAGGTGATCCCATTTAAATCTCAAACTTCGAGTGTTAATATAAAATAAATTTATAAAATTTGAGTACCGCAGTAGAATCTCGAGGGTCTTCGTGAAGGCAGTCAAACGACAACAAACCAACCAACTTTATTTCAGACTCAACAGGTACAAACATCGTAAAAGATGTCCGTAGAAGGTTAAGAGATAGTTGTAGAAAAGTTTGAATAAAATGGTTAAAAAGCCCCAAAAGTTGGTTGTTCGTAATTTTCTTTACTTTGAAGTTTTAAGATTTCAAAGACGATTCATTCATTTGTGAATGTATTAAATTATTTATCTCAAGTTTTTTTTATGAATATTTCCTAATAAATATAACTGCGAGTCATAACCCAACAACCCTGAACCTTCGCGAGCAATGACGTATTATTATGACATACAAATAATTGGGAAAAAAAATAACATATAGGTTATTATTAGAATAAATAATGGGGGTCTATCGATACCATTCGGTTAAAATATTTTTAACAATTATGCGTTTCATTACCAATAATAATAATAATAATAATTTTATCCTTTTGTATGGTGGAAAACGTAACCATTTGTGGTACAAAGATCTGCTCAACCATATTAATTGTATTTAATTTGGTACTTGTGGGTTATCTGTCGCCACTTTTTAATATTTTTTTATTTATTTATTTTTATATATTAAGAGAAGAGGATTCTTTATACTGTACGGCATTGACGATTGGTTAGGTTAAGTCGTGCTAGTTTGGTTAAATACCGTTTTATTTAACCAAACTAGCACGACTTAACCTAACCAATCGTCAATGCCGTACAGTATAAAGAATCCTCTTCTCTTAATATATAAAAATAAATAAATAAAAAAAATATTAAAAAGTGGCGACAGATAACCCACAAGTACCTTTAATTTTACCAACCATATATTGATTTTATTAATTATTTTAGTGAGCACACCTTCTTTAACTATTCTGCCCTCGCATAAGATCAAATATGGCGTCCCTTTCCCTGTTTGAATTTGCGGATATTTTTAAAAGTAATTGTGGAGTTGCTTGAAAAGGAAAATGTAATTAAAAATTAGGATTCGCTAATCTTTATTTTACGTGAAAAAATTTAAAATTAATCATTGACAATTTTACACGCAGCAAAGTTTTTAATTTAAAAATTATTTGCAGGCCTTAATTTATTCAATATATATATATATATATAAATATATATGTCCCATATCTACCACGAAGAAGTGAGGGGTAGGGCCCGAGACTGTGCTATCTTAGCCCGGATAATTAAAAGGGGGTGGCCGGCCCACCGCTTCATCGTGACGTAAGCTACAGAAAAGACAACCAACAACTCCAAGCACCAGTGGGGTCCGAACCCATGACTCAGCAGAGTCTCAACACTGCCGCACGGCGCCATAATCGGTCGAGCTACGTGTATACAGGGTGGTCCAGAAGTCCCTTTTTATTTTGCTGAAATAATAGTATTTTAGGATAACAATGTAGCAACATACAGGACCTGTTTCCACCACGTTCAATCCAGGTATTTCGGCAGCACGATCTCCGGATTTAACACCATTAGACTTCTCTCCGTGGATTTTTATAAAGTCTGAGGTTTACAAAACAAAAGACCTGCAGGATCTGCGAACCCGCATTGTTGCGGCAGTCTCTAAAATAACCCCAGAGATGCTTGAGAATGTGTTCCGCAATGCAGTGGACAGATTTGAGATTTGCAGACACTGATGGTGCTCACGTCGAATTTTAGACCTAAGCTTGGTAAAATGTATGCATCCAAATTTTTTTGCCATTATTATGACTCATATTCGTTTCCATTTTTTAGATTGTAATATACCCATCCTAGAACATGCCTCGAACACAAGATTCCAAAGAAATTTCTGACTTTCAACGAGGACGGATTGTTGGTCAATCTGAGGATGGACTGTCCCAGCGACAAATAGCTAGGAATCTCGGAATACCCCTTTCTACTGTTAACAGAATAATAGTCCAATTTAAAGTAAAGGGCAAAACATCAATTGAATCACGACCTGGTCGACCTGGGCCTTCTGACAGATGTCTTCGTTTTGTTCGAAGATCTGTTGAGAACAACCCTCGTTTAAAAGCTTCAGAAGTGGCAGAAAAACTCAAAATTAGCCCAAGAACAGCAGTAAACTATCTTCATCAGCTTGGTTATTATGGACGTGCAGCTATATCTTGTGTTCGAGGCATGTTCTAGGATGGGTATATTACAATCTAAAAAAAGGAAACGAATATTAGTCATAATAATGGCAAAAAAATTTGGATGCATACATTTTACCATAAAATTAAGGGTGTCTATTTACTTCTTGCATGACTCTGTATATGGGATTGAACTCAGAATTGTCCCCTGAGATCTTTTATGTTACACACAGACCGTGCATAGAACAAGAAACTCTTCTAGGAAAATTAATTAAATCCACTATAGTTCGAATAAGTAATGATAAATGACAAATCCTACAGTTTTTTCACGATGTTAGCCCGACGTGAGCAACGGGTCACTCGCAAAGAAGCTCCAAAATATAGCTTCCCTCACCAGCTATCTGCGAAGCGGATAGGATCCAGCTTTGGGACAGGATCTAGGGTTTACAGCACACCTAGCCTACTACTGGGTGTCTAATAAAAATTTGTACCCGAACAAATTTGAATAACTTTTCTGTTTTTTAAATGAATGTTTTTATTTTTCAGATGTGTTTTGTAGACGTTTTGACAAGACATCTCTGAAGATCTGAAGCGGATCCATGCATCTTTGACAATGGGGTGGACGACTGAAGAAAGACATTCTGCGTTGAAAGCCACCTAAAATCCAAATCATACGAGCAGACAGCCAAGAGTTTTCAAAAGCATTTTAACTATGGCAAACATCAATCACTTCCATTGAAATCACATATTGTGTATTGGGTAAAGAAGTTTCACGAAAAGGGTACTATAAATAATATAAATTCACAGAGTTCCGGACGACCTCTATCGCAGCGGACACCGGAGAACATTGAAGCGGTCAGGGAGTCATTGGGTCGCAACCCGAAAAAGTCACTGACACGACGCTCACAAGAGCTGCAGATACCGAGAGGAAGCCTATCAAACATCCTACACAAAGATCTTAATCTCCATCTTTATCAATTGGTGTTTTTCAACAATTAACGGCCAATGATATGGCAAGGCGTGTTAAGATGTGTCGTTGTTTTATCAATAAAATTGAGGCGGAACCAGATTTCCTGGACAATCTCTGGTTTTCGGATGAAGCTCATTTTCTGCTTTCAGGCCAGGTCAGTATGGGGGAAGGCCACAGACAATTACAGAATTGAAAACTGCCATCACAAGAAAAATCCGGAGTATCCCGAATGATGAGTGTGCACGAACCATCAATAACTTTGCGCGGCGGATTCAGCTCTGCCTCCAACGTAAAGGCTCACATCTTGAGCATATCGTGCAACTGCGCCAAGACGGTTAATTTTTTGCGTAGACATCTGAAATTCTGAGTGAAGTTGTGCCATGTTGTTGCCAATATATGGTGAAAATATGAAGTTGTTTCAAAAGTAATTTAAAAACTATTAAACATTTCAAGGGTACAACTTTTTTGGACACCCGTTACATTCAGAGCCTCAATATACGTAGAAACTCGTTGCATTCACATCGGATTCAATACATCAAAGAAAACGGGGTAACTACTGTATTTTCAGCCAAAAACCAAAGTTTAAATTTCAACTGGCAGAATTGAGCGTCCACTTTTTAAAGCACTTAACGTGTCCGTTTCATGATGGGATTGAACGCAAAATGGTCCCCTGAGACCTTTTATGTTACACACAGACCTTGCATGGAACAAGGAACTCTTCTAGGAAAATTTAATCCGACGTGAATACAACGAGTTTCTTGCGTATATTCGCAGATAGCTGGTGAGGGAAGCTATATTTTGGGGCCTCTTTGTGAGTGACCCGTTGCCCACGTCGGGCTAACATCATGAAAAAGAAAAACTATAGTATTTATCATTCACCATTAATTATTCGAACTATAGTGGATTTAATTTTCCCAGAAGAGTTCCTTGTTCCATGCAAGGTGTGTGTGTAATATATATATATTATATATATATATTTATATATATCAGACCCGTAACTAGCTAATTTTGCGCCCGAGGCAAGATCATAAAATTGCGCGTTCCTATACTTGCGCCCCCCCCACATTCCTATAACACTACACGATCCTGTAAGTGGTAAATTTCTGTAGTGCATCATCGATACATTGTCCGCACAATAGTCTTTTTTGTAGGGATTTCCATTTAGAGAAATTTTCACGATGATTGGTTGAATTTTGATGTTCTACAGTACGGTTTAAATTTTTCCACTCATTAAATCCTGTTTTCTGATTTGCAATATTCGGTTTGCAAAAGCGCTGATCGAATAATATGGATGGAAAACAGAAAATAAAGTACTGAAAAGTACTGAAAATTTATAGAAATGCGCCTTTTCCCTAATGGCATGGCGTGCTTGGGATAGTAGATACATATTTTATATAGTTATTCTGCGCCGCTCAGCTTTGCGCACCGGAGGCAGGTACCTCATTCGCCTCGCCCTTGTTACTGCACTGATATATATATATATATATATATATATATATACATGTATACACACACCTTTCAACCTTTCAACTGTTCCGCGCGACGATTCCTCATTTCACGAAGGTCAAGCTTGGCGCCCCTCCTCTCCAGTTGGCTTGGTGGAGTAGTGACTTGGTTTCTTGTACTCTCCACCTCACATAGCCAGGTACGCCCGGTTCATCAGGTATTGTTCTGAGCCAGGCGTCTAGTCTTCTTTTAAAGATGTCCACTGCAGAGGCGTACCTAAAGTATTTGGCACTCCCCATAAATAATTTTAAAATTTAAACACAGAAAATTATTATGTTTGCAAGTAGATTTTTAAACAGTACAGTACTGTCATAAGCAAATTGGAAATAAGAAAAATGCAGGACATTAAAAATTCAGTGAACAGGTAATACTGCATTTTATTTTATACAAAAAACACAGGAAATCCAGTCTCAAATAAATAGAGAGGATTCACAGTCTCTGCTTTCGAGCCTTAATTTCTGCAAATTGATCAATGACCTCATCAAAATTCACCTTCTTTGCATATTCACGTTCAATTGAAAGTAAAGCCAGATTTGTCAATCTTGTCTGACTCATGGTCGAGCGAAAGAAATTTTTTATCAATTTCAATTTGGAAAAACTTCTTTCACATGAAGCAATAGACACACAGACAGTAAAAAAGAATCTCAAACACAGTGACAAGCTTGGCAAAGATTCACAAAAATCCCATTTCACAATAAACTCCAGAAACTGCAATGCTGTCCATTTCTTTGCCTCTTCAACGCTGATTCTGGCAGCTTCCAAATGCCTCCGAAGTCGTCTAATTTCCACACTGATATCTATCTTCATCAGAGAATTCATCAAAAATCTGAGTCAAATTCGGAATATACTTCCGAAGTTCTTCTTCTGTTGCAACAACCAAAGTGTTTGGCTGAATAACAGCGAAGATTGACAGAATTTGATCCACTGCCTTAGAACGAATCTCCAATTCTCGATGAAAGCGATCAAGACATTCAAACACAGCCCTTTTAACTTCCTCTGGCAATGTGAGACCAGCATCCTTTACCATCTCTCCTGGCCCCCTTTTACGCAGCTTTACTCTCCCTCTTCTCTCCATAGAAATGTCCATTTCCTCACAATTTGTATTTGCATAATGAATGGCCCTATCCACAATTTCATTGCGCTGATCTTCAAGAAACAGTTTTAGAGCTTGGAGCTTCACAATGCACTTTTCAAGGCTGATTCCAACTGTTTGCAAATACTTTTGTATGAGATTAATTTCTTCCAGGACCTCACACCAGAGAGAAAGGTAACTCAAAAAGAGAAATCACATACAGCAGACAGCAAAATCTGAGCTGATCCTCTTGTGTCCACATTTTCTTTGGGATCGCACAGTACTTCAAGGGTTGAGGTCAGCTTCTCCAAATTTGCCTTCACTGGTTTCACAGCGTCATAATGAGCACTCCATCTTGTCTAGGAAAGTCTTTTGGCTGTCATGCCTACATTCTCCATCAGCATTTCCCATCGATGAGTTGAGACTGAAAAGAAGGAATAGACTCTCTCCAAGGTTCCAAAAAAAGTCACACATGAAGAAACGCTTCCAAATGAGTGCACTCCGCAAAGGTTCAGAGAATGATTTGCACAAGGCACAAACAAAGCCTTGGGATTAATCTCTCTGATCTTTGACTGAACACCACCATGAATCCCAGCCATAGTTACAGTGTTGTCATATCCTTGACCACGGCACAGGTTTATGTCCAGTCCATCTCTCTCCAGATGTCTCAGAATATCCCCTGTGAGCTCAGCAGCAGTCTTTCCGGCAATAGGGAAGAAGCCCAAGAATGATTCCTTTACTTCAACTTTGTCACATTCAATATGGACGTATCTGATCACTTCACACATGTGATCAGTGTGGGACACATCAGGAGTGCTGTCAAAAAGAATCCCAAAATACTTTTCTTTCTTGATATCAGCCACTATTTTCTCTTTGACGTAATTCCCCAAAAGGCAAATGAACTCATTCTGAATCTTTGGAGATAAATACGAAGCCACTCTCCTCCCAGATGGAATAGAATGCTTAATCCTTACAAAATGTTATTTCAAAACTGGATCATAATTTGACAGCAACTCTGCTAATTCCATGAAGTTTCCTTTGTTTGCTGATGACAAGTCCTCTTTGTGACCACGAGAAGGAAGATTCTGGTGAGCCAGAAACAAGGTTACGTCCAAGAGGCGATGTAAAATATCCCTCCATTTCTTTCTCTCCTTGTCCATTGTTTCTTGATGAACTTGATCAATGGTTTTTTGAAGCTACAACCCTGCTCCCAAGGTCTTCCATTTCTCCAGGCATGAGAGATGCTGCTCAGAAGCCTCATGGTCAGACACCTTTGGGTTTAGCTTCCACCATGCTTGAAACCCAGTGACAAAGCTGGATGTTCCAATTTCTTTGTCATCAAGAGCAAACAGTCTGCAGCAAAAATAAAACAAACTTTCTTTTGATGGAGAGTAAACCATCCATGTTCTCAAACTTTCTCGCCATTTGGCAGAGCCTTATAGAACCATGCAGTGGTCAGCTATCGACTCTTCCCTTTGGATTTCTCTTCTTGTCTTTGAACTGCACTCAAAGGTCCATCCCTATTTTGGAAGGGTTCACTTCCTCTCTTAATAAGATCAACTCTCAAGTCATTTAGAACCGAGATTGGCCAAGCAGCGACATCAGAATAAATTGAAAATCTATCTGTCTCCTCTTCTTCATCGAGTCTTCCTCCTGTTGGTGTCTCCTTCCTCTTCATCAGTTTCACCGCTTTTAGAAGATGAATTGCCATCCTCCAATCCTTGCTCTCTCTCATTTGAATCCTCTTGTGAAGATGCTTCTTGTATTTGCCCTTCAGATTCACCAGGCTGAATATCTTCAGGACTTTCTCCTATTGCACTTGATGTTGAAGGCGTCACATACTTCAAAATTGATCCGGACATTGCCTGAGCCACCTCTTCTCTTGCCTTCTTCATTTTTCTTTGTTGGAATCCACTGGGTCGATTTCGCTTCATAGTGGATGTTTTTTTTGAAGCTCGACTATTTATTTTTATTTAATTTGGCCCTTAAGCTTTAGGCTTTACTGGCCTCTTATGTATTTTCTGCAAAATTTTAAAATCAAAAGGTATAAAGCATGAACATACTGTAAGTGTAAACACGACTCCTAAAAAAGCAGAAAACTATGAGTATTACTCACAAATAACTAGACCACTGACAAAATGAAAATTAACAGTATATCCAGTAAATAAAGAAGTAAAAAAAATTTATTACAACAGAAAAGCTTCAAACAAGTGGTTCTCAAACTTTTTCCAACCAGATACCCATTGAATTATCAGATTATCAACCCAGACAAGCAGAGACAATTAATTATTTATCAATGACAATGCATTTACACTAATTCAATATAGTATGGTATAACGCTAGCTATTATAATTTATATCATTATTTAATAAGCAGTAAGCATTAACAACATATTAAATATACAATGATACTACACTGGACATTGTAAAATTGTCGAACTTGACTAAGCCAATAAGCATTAGTATTAATTCAATATAGAATAGTACTGTAGTTGTTGATGTAAATCTGAAACGGTGTTTACTATATTAAACATATAAGCATTAACACAGCTCCATGCAGTCACATCATCACCCTCTCTGTCTTTACATCACCATGTAGTTGCATTAAAAAAAATCATGCAGTCATATCACCACCACCATCGTAAGATCACCACATAGTCATCATAAAAAACTCACTCAGTCATACACATCATCGTTACTTCAGTAGTCATGGTTGTAGGAAAAAAGTCAAGTCTAAAGTTTAGTGCAAAGTGTGACTTTCCTGTGTCTGTTTACTGATAACCAGTAGTCACAGGGACCACCATTCATAAATATGAGTTTCTACAACATCACGACGATGCATTTACCGGGTATTATAACATCACGACGATGCATTTATAAACACTTAAACATCACTATGATACCACATTGTCAAAAATTACTGAACACTGGTATAAGTACCATGATATTGTTATAAACACCAGCACTTTATGCTTTATCATAATTATAAGTTGTTGTTGTAATAGTTTGAACATTTTTAAATTTTTTTTCTTACTTTGGCGAATTTTTAATTTGGTTTGAAAACTTGTACTGGCATTTCAACTCTCCCGATGGCACCCTCCCTCCTGGCTGTCACCCGGGGCGGACCGCCCCCGTCGCACCCCCCTCAGTACGCCACTGGTCCACTGTAACCCCACTCGTGTTCCTTAGGTCTTTGGGCAGCTGATTAAACAGTTTTGGTCCTCTCACAACAAAACTATTTTCTTTCAGGGTTAAGGATGTTCCCTGTCTAGCTTTTAATTTGGGAACACGACACAGTCTTCCTTTTCTACTTTCCACCGTTGTTTAGGGAGTTACAGGGTTCAGAGTAAGATTAGGGACTAGTTTCTCCATTATTTTCCAAGTGTAAATAATGGTGTGTGTGTCTCTTCATCTTTCCAGTGAATATAGGTTTAATTCGCGTAACGTTTCCCAGTAGTTTTGTTCTTTGCACCCCTTGATCTTGGCTGTGAAGCTTCTCTGAATCCCTTCTAGTTGTCTAATGTCTTCTTTTTTATATGGGCATGTTAGGAGTGCAGTATTCTAATTTGGGTATGATCAGTGTTTTCAGTAGAGGAATCATTATATTCCTATCCCTTCGTTTAAAGGTTCTCAATATCTGCCCAGTTACACTCTTTGCTCTGTTTACTGCTATCTTATTTTGTGTTTCAAATTTCGTATCATCAGTCATTACAACCCCTAAATCTTTTGCTTTAGAATTTCTCTGAATTTCCTGTCCATTTGGGGTATAATATTCCATGAATTTTAGGTCCTCTCTTTTTCCGTACCGTAACAGCTGAAATTTCTGTGTTAAACTTCATATTGTTGTCTTCCGTCCACTTGTAGATTCTGTTCATGTCGGTTTGTAGAGATCCTATATCTTCTGGGTTTCTTATATTTCTACTGATCTTTGTGTCATCGGGAAAGGATGTTACTGTGTTGTCTCTGGTAACGTCCTCATCTATGTCAGCATGATTATGAAGAGTAGTGGAGCTAATACTGTTCCTTGTGGTACTGAGCTGAGGACCTCTGATTCTGATGAAGATACTCCTTGTACTGTTACGACTTGCCTCCGCTCACTAAGGAAATTATATATCCATTTCCCTACTTTTCCTGTTATTTCCATGTACTTCAGTTTTGTATTATGATTCCATTGTCATACTTGTCGAACGCTTTGGCAAAGTCTGTGTATATTACAGTACATCATAGTTTTCATTACTTAGTGCATCAATAATGTTGTTGTAGTGTTCCATTAGTTGTGATAGGCATGATCTGCCTGACCGAAACCCATGTTAGTTATCATTTAATTTTTTCTGAGTTTCCAAAAAGTCATAGATTTTCTGCCTAACTATTCTTTCAAATATTTTGGTGAGATGAGATGTAAGCGACACTGGCCTATAGTTTTTGGCCTCGGATCGATCTCCTCCTTTATATATGGAACTATGTTCGCGTTCTTCAGGATGCCTGGTATTTCTCCCGTGTCTAGTGATCGTCTCCATATCCAATATAGCGCTCAGTGATTGCATTCTTGCAGTTTTTGATCAGTGTGGCATTCCATTTATCCGGTCCTGCCGCTGAGTGTGCTTTTAGTTTCCCTATAGCTTGTGTAATATCTTTTGTCGTAAAGTCGAAGTCCGTTACACTTTCCCATTGTACAGGGTGTCCCATAAGTACGGCATCATAGGAGAAATTCATATTTTTCTATTTCTACAAACCATAATTCATATTTTTCTCTTTCTACAGGCCATAATGTCTGTGAGCATGGAAGAACGAATCCAGATAATTCTACTCATAGGAACTCGGAGTCAAAGAGAGGCCGCTGCTGAATTTAACAGACTGCATCCAGACCGCGAGCCAATAACACAGAGTTGTGTTAGCAGACTTGTTGCAAAGTTTAAGGAAACAGGATCTATAGAAGATAAACCACGCAGTGAACCTTCAAGGAGGTCCACTGACGATGATACAGCGACTGCTATCCTGGCTCATTTAAACAGAAGTCCCAATAAGTCTCTTCGGCGATTGTCCGCCGAGACAGGAGTGTCGAAAAGTAGCATCCATCTCATTCTTCAGGCTCACAAATGGCATCCATATAAACTTCAGATCCTACAGAAATTAAGCGAAGATGATCTCGACCGGCGGATGGAATTTTGTGAATGGGCTACGGAACAATATGCTCGGGATGCCAATTTCCCGTCCACCATTCTGTTCAGTGACGAGGCTGTTTTTTATGGAAATGGTGAGGTAAATCGACAGAACACCCGCTACTGGTCTCAAAACAACCCTCACTGGTATGCCGCTTTAAAGGAACAAGGTGCATCTCGGGTGATGGTATGGTGTGGCATTTGGAAAGATCGCATCACAGGCCACCTCTTTTTCGATGAACATGTCACTGGAGGCACCTACCTACGTATGCTCAAGGAAGAAGCATTTCCCAGTGTCTTGAACGAAGAAGGAAATTTCCCAACATGGTTCCAGCAAGACGGCGCTCCTGCACATTACAGCACCCAAGTAAGGGAATACCTGTAACAACAATTCCCTGGTCATTGGATAGGACGTCGAGGGCCTGTGGAATGGCCAGCTAGAAGCCCGGATCTCACGCCACTAGATTTTTATCTCTGGGGCCAATTGAAAGCGCTGGTATACGCAGAGAAAATTAAGAGTGTTGAACATTTGCGGCAGCGCATTATTGGGGCATGTAACACCATTACTCCTGACATCATTCACCGTGTGTTTGCTGACTGGGTATCACGTCTGAATTTGTGTATTGAAAACAATGGTGGACATACTGAGCATGTTCTGTAAATAAAAGCTTTTGTTTTGCCTTTTTTTGTTATTTTTCCTATGATGCCGGACTTATGGGACACCCTGTAGTTCTCCTTCAAAGAACGCGTTTCTATCGCATATCAATTTGTCAGTTTTTGGGATACTGAAAGATGATTCGTACTGAGCTCTTAATATTTCAGATATTTCTGTTAGATTAATTATCAGATAAAGCACTGTCTTCGTTTTTCGAAGGTCCAATAGTCGCATGGTTTTTCGACTTCCTTTATGCAAAATTATAAAAGTACTTTGAGTTATATATATATATATATATATATATATATGCAAAACTGTCTTCACCAGGGTTCGCACCCACCTCTTCTTGAACGGAAGATGGGGTCACTAGCCACTACCTTACGACGGGATAAAAGTGAACAAGACCTGTCATAACCCATATTTAAACAACCTCGGAAACGCATAACGTTTTCGCATCCAGGGGCATTTTACGTGTTAACTCTCCCGCACTCGAGGTAATAACCAGTATTTCATTCAAATTATCCGCAGTCCCACGAATCAAATATCATGCTTGAACACGCACGATTTTGCATAATGCGGGAGGGTTAAGACGTAAAATGACTCTGGACACGAAAGCATTATGCGTCTCCTCTCTTGTATAAATGTATGACAGGTTACCTAATTATTATAGTTTTCAGGAAACATTTAGCATGCAGAGAGTATCATAGTGATTTCAAGGGCTGAGAATATGTTACGGTGTCAGTGATGTGGTTTTTGCCTAATTGATGATAACTGGAAATGAAAGATTCAATTATATTCTGCTTCTCATTACACTCACGGTCTTTATGGCAACTTAATATCAGTTAGCATTTACTTTCTAATACTATTTACTACTGTAAAAACCACATACGATATTGAGAGGTGGAGGAAAATGATTCAATTCGCGGTAGTAATTTTGTTAATGAAGTAGCGAAAATTTGTAGGTAAGAACGAGTATGGAGACAACTCAACATTCCAAACATTCAAAAACAGGTTATCACAGACCTTCTAAAAATATTCGAGCTTTTATCTCTTTGTGATAATTGATACTTTCTCTTGTTGGTTCTGTAATACTAAATTAATCTATATTTCTATATAGCAAAACAAAAATAATAAAATTAATAAATAAAAATATAAAGCAAATATTTGTATAGTCAAGGTATCTTGACTAAGGCTGTCTAAGGTATTAAAGTACTAAGGCTGTCAAGATATTTAATTAGCAAAGCATTTAATAGTGAATTATTTAATTTTTAACCTTTATTTTATCCCAACAAATAAAAATGTGTAAGTTTAGCTGAATATTATCTATATGTATTTGTTTCTTTATCTCTCTGTATTTTTATATCTTCAAAATTAATGTAAATAACATCATTTCTCTCCATTATTTTACTCGTACATAAGAATTGCAAATAACGCGATTCTGTCAATAAATCATAAAATTTGTTTGTAAATGGTAGTTCCAGGCTATGTACGCATAAGAACACATTACTGTCCCATTTATATATAGATACATATGTACAGCTGGGAACCCTCGAACCGGACCGCTTCGTGGCAAGAAGCTACGAGAACAGGTAGGCAGGAACGGATCCATCTCGCAGAACCACAAGGCTACAAAACACGGGAAACCAAAGGACAACGAACTTAAAATGCACAAGGGCAATGCAAAACAAAGAACATAAACATTGTCCTGACAAATTTTCAAGGAATAAAACCGAACAGCTCTCTAAACAAAGTTTCATAACGGAAAGGTTTTATAGACGAAACAAGGGCGGACATCGCATGCCTCACAGAAACACATCTTAAAAATTGCCAAGGAAACTGCGATAACTGCGAACACTGTATCGATAAGAAAGAATTGCATATCGATGGATTCAACTTACTAAGAGCGGATAGAACAGCGAGACGTAAAGGTGGCTCTGCTATTTACATACTTGAAAGGCATATGACAGAGACGGTAATAAGTAAATCCAACAGCTTCGTGGAAATCCTTGCAGTGAAAATAGAGAAACTAAACGTGGTACTGATAGTCATCTATAGACCTCCGAACTCTCCAAATGAAAATTTTTCGGATGCCATTGATGATATCAGAACCCTAATAAAGTCGCTAAACTCTCCATCCCCTAATATAATACTCTGCGGCGATTTTAATTTCCCATTTATAAAATACAAAACGGTGGGTAGAAATATATTTATACAGCAAGATAAGGGGGGACACAAGAGAGGACCAGGAGCAAGCAAAAATGCTGATAGCTCTCACAAAAGAGTTTATGCTGACACAGGAGATAACAGAAAATACCAGAAAAATAACTGCCTAGATCTGGTATTCAAGAATAATACGAGCTTGATTGCTGATATAAAAATAACCCCAACTATTATCGAGTTATCAACAAATACAGTATGGCGATAACATTAAAAGACAATACACATATTTGGGGCTTTTAACTTAAACCCCAAGACCATAAATTGGGAAGAAATCAGATTACACATGGTTCAAATAGAGTGGAGAACAGTTTTGAGAATAAAACAACTGAGGAAATGCTAACAACCTTGGAAGAAAAGACGTTGAGAATTTTGGAAAAATATGCTCCGAAACCACAGCCAAAAGGAAAGAGGAACTGGTTAGAGAGGCAAAAGAGAAGAATATTCTGCAAAAGAAAGAGAGTAGCGGCGATAGGGAAATACAAACCCTGATTAAGGGTCATACAGACAGGAAAGAGAAAAAGGCGGTAGGAGCAATAAAGAAAATCCAAAATACTTCTCCTAACTCTGCGAAAAGGAAAGCAAAACCGCGCGCTACCATCGGGCCCTTAAGGAAAGGAAATAATGAACTAACAGACGATCGAAAAGAAATATCTGAAACATTGAGAGCCCAGTATGAATCGGTCTTTAGTACCCCCAAAAAGTGACAAAGCGATACCTGACATAGATGCATTCTTTGAAGAGAAATTGGAAGGAGAATGTATAACAGACTTTGATTTTACCACAGAAGATATAGCGAGAGCTATAGGACATTCAGCTGCAGGTCCGGACAAATGGAACGCACTACTGATTAAAAACTGTAAAAATGAAATAGCTATACCCTTATACTGGATATGGAGAAGATCCCTAGACACTGGGGAAATACAGAGCATCTTGAAAAGAGCAAACATTGTCCCTATATACAGGATGTACATAAAGTCAGGATCTATTTTTGTGAAATAATTATTTTTTTCTATTTTTCTTTTCAGAAGCCCTTAGAATGAGTACAGAAGAGCGTGTGGCAATAGTAATTTGGCGAATCGAGGGAAAGAAATACAATGACATCAGAGAGAAGTTTAGAAGGAGATTTCATAAGCCGGGGCCAATAGACAAGACAATACGAAAATTGGTGAACAATTTAAACGAACGGGATCTGTAAATGATGAAGCAAGATCAGGACGACCGTGTATGTCAGATCTTACCGTGAATGCAGTACGCGGAATTATCACTGAGGAGCCACGTACGTCCGTTCGTGCTGCATCACACAGACTCGGCCTCCTGACGTCATCTGTGCACAAAATTCTGAAAGTTAATTTGCAGAAGAAAAGCTATCATTTGCAGGTTTTACACGATTTACATGAGGAAGATTTCCCTCGACGAAGTGCTGTGTGTGCTGATCTCGTAGAACAAATCTGGAGTGATAATTTAATGGACAACATTCTCTTTAGTGATGAAGCCACTTTCCATACGTGTGGAAAAGTAAATCGCCATAACTGTCGAATTTGGGCAGATGAAAGACCGAATGATTTCGTCCAAAATTGGGAGAGAGACTCACCTAAAGTTAATGTCTGGATGGGTTTAACAAAATCTAAGGTTTATGGTCATTTTTGCTTTGCTGAAGCTACAGTTACGGGGCTTATTTATCTGGACATGTTGCAGCAATTCCTTGAACCTCAGCTGATTGGGAATAGGATTGTTAGTACCGTCGTCTATCAACATGATGGTGCTCCTTGTCACTATGCCAAAATTGTTCAGGATTATCTAAATGGACGTTTTCCAAATCGCTGGATCGGACGCGGAAGCAACAGACCTTGGCCAGCGAGATCACCAGATTTAACCCCTTTAGATTTCTTTGCATGGGGCTTTATCAAATCGCACGTCTATCAGACGAAGATTACGAGTCTTGAAAACTTACGCACACGTATACGAACTGCTGCAGATAACATAACCCCGCAAATGCTCCAGAATGTGTTTAGAAATGCTGCGGAACGATTTGAGCTGTGCAGGGATACTGATGGGCATCACGTCGAATCCTACTCTTAATTATTTAATAAATGTTACCACTTTATCATTTTATGATTGAATTCCATATAATTTCCAAGTGCTTCACAAAAAGATCCTGACTTTATGTACACCCTGTATAAAGGAGGAAATAGATCTCAAGCAAAGAACTATAGATCATGTCATTAACGTCCCACCTCACCACGATATTTGAAAGAATAGCCAGAGAGAAAATCTATGACTTCTTGCAGACACTGGAAAGATTCAACGAAAATCAGCACGGATCCCGATCAGGAAGATCATGCCTATTACAACTTATAGAGCAATATAACAATATCCTAGATGCACATGAAGGCAATGAAAACTATGATGTCATATAAAATGGATTTTGCTAAAGCTTTCGACAAATGCGATCATGGTATATAGCACATAAAATGAAATATGGGAATAACAGGCAGAGTGGGAAAATGGATCTACAACTTCCTCAGAGAACGTCTACAGGTCGTCAAAATTCAAGGTGTATCATCATTAAAATCAGAAGTACGCAGCTCAGTACCACAGGTACAGTATTGGCTCCACTCCTGTTCATTATCCTGCTAATAGACATAGACAGTGGAGTAAACAGCAACAATATAGCAACATCATTTGCGGACGATACAAAGATCAGCAGAAAATCATCAGCGATGCAAATGAAGTGGAGGCCTTGCAGAGACACAAAGTCAGATAGCGATAAACAAAGCAAAAATATTCGCAGGACAGGTATAAGAACGTTCAAAAGGAGGACAAGAAAGTAATGATTCCGATGCTGAGAACACTGATCATACCAAAACTTGAATACTGCTCCGAGTTTTTGACGTCCCCATATAAAAAGAAGAAATTAATAAATTAGAAGAAACGAGAGACATTTCATAGCCAAGATTGATGGCTGCAAAGAACACAACTACTGGGAAAGACTAGTAAACTAAATCTATACTCCCTGGAAAGAAGAAAGAGGTACACCATAATCTACATATGGAAAATAATCGAAAAACTGGTACCAAACCTCAAACTAAACCCAATTATCATCCAAACAACGCTGAAAAATAGGAAAGGCAGAATGTGTAGAGTTCCTAAGTCAAAGACCCCGACAAGGGACCTCCTCAACACTGAAGGAAAATAGTTTGGTTGTCAGGGGGTCAAGACCTTTTAACCAGCTTCCAAAGGACCTCAGAAACGTTACAGGGGTCAAAGTTGAAGGCCAAGACAAGGGAAGAGATGCTAATGATTTTAGAGAAGACGCTGGAATTTGTGGAAAGGCATGTCTCAAAAATACAACAAAGAGAAAAGAAAAGCAGGTTCGAGAGACAAAAGAGGTCATTGTTCTGAAAGCGAAAAAGAGTAACTGCAAAATTAAGTAACTGTAAAGATAACAACATCAGAAAAATATTAGATGATAAACTGCAGAGTATCGATTGCATCATAGAGTAACTAATTGAGAAGCATACAGAAAAAGAAGGAGACGCTATAGAAGCGATAAAGGTTACAGCAAAGTACTTCTATAATTCTGCAAAAAGGAAGTCGAAAAATCACACGATTATCGGACCTTTAAAACACGAAGACAGTGCTTTAACTGATGATCTAACAAAAGTATCGGAAGGGTCGGAAGGGTCACTTAACTATCCTCTGAGAAGAGGATGGGAAGGTTCAGTCAGCTAATCCCTGATAATTAACTTCCACGTGTGTATATAAACTCTGTTCTCTGTTTATACGGTCATTACCAATTGAGAAGGGCTCGCGAGGAGCTGAAACTGTATTGGTGTTGAAGAAATAAATTTTAAGTCTTCCTGAAGAGTGGTTTCCTTCTTCATACTTCGTCGCGACAGTGCGTTATTTTATCATATATATATATATATATATATATATATATATGAGGAGTTACAAGGACAAGAGGAAGTCCCCAAAGACCTTTCGGTTCACTCGGGGAGATTCCTGTTTAAACTGCTGTTCAATTAAGAATTCAAGCAATATTAGTAAACTGGATGGAAATGCATAAGGTTCTCCCCCAACCCTCCGCTCCCTCCCTGCCAGAGGCGGGTACGGAAAAGATTGAAGAAAATACCTTGACCCTGGTAAAGTAGCCAAGGAAACTTTACAGAAAAGAGGAGAATATATAAGCTAGTTCTACAATTACGCCATACACACAGAGCTCGTACACTAGATAGCACCGCTGCATAAACTAACCAATAATATGTTTGTGCCAATCGCATATCAACCACTTGGTATCATCACAAAAACCTCGAACATATGGAAACAAGAACGAAGAACAGAAATCAGATTTTCCACACCATGCCCTCACCCGTCACGTGCATCCAGCCAACCAAAAAAAAAAAATTGTGTCGACGGAAATGCAACTCTACCTCACCTAAACCATGCCATGCATTTTTTAAGGTTTTCATTTTTTGTTATGAAATTGTGTTTCTACGAAATATTTTTCTACTCTATTCTTAGACATATTAACAAGGCATGTAAGTATGTGAGGGTGTTTTCTGTAGTGTTGGGAGTAACGGCGTTACTAGTAACGCCGTTACGTAACGATGTTACTTTTTTAGTAGCTGTAGCGGTAACGCCATTACTTTTGAGATGTTGTAACGAAAATGATAACGGCACTACTTTCTAATCGTTCCTCGCTACTCGTTACTTTCAAACTGATCATTTGATTAATATCATTTATTAGCTGTTAATTAGCTGTTAGCTCCTTCAAACGAGGAGAGCTATCAGGTGCCAATTTTGAAAAACTAGTGTTCCTGAAATCGAACAATACACTCCTAAAAAATATACAAGATTAGTTTTTTTTGGACAGGCCATTTTCTGATTTGAGTTTGTTTTGATTTTTTTTGACATATAGAGTATAATTTGGTATTATTAAGGCTTTTTTACCTTTTTAGTCTTTTCTTAAAAGTAGCGGTAACGGTAACGCGTTAGTTTTTCATAGAAGTAATTGTTATAATGTTTCAGACCAACAAAGACCCTAGGATCCACTCATGGCTGGTCTACCTAACTGTGTTCGTAACCGTGTATTGTGTATGTCCTCCGTGGTGGCGGAGGGGACCTACAATTTTACGTGGGTTCCGAACCACAAGAACATAAGAAATTTATGTAAAAACTGCCGGTAAATTGGCAACGACCAATTTTTACGAAACTAAATAATTATCAATTTAAAACTAATTAATTATCGATTTAAAACTAAAGATAGAATCTCTGGATCCAGAGGATCAAGTCATAATAGACTACTATCCACAAATGTTACACTCTATATCTATTTATAACGGTAGCGGTAACGCCGTTACTTATAGAAAGTAACGTGCCCAACTCTGGTTTTCTGTAATTGAATGTCTGTCTTGTGTACGTGTTTGTCAACACTTTGACATTGGGCATCTTGAAAACTTAATAAGTTGACCGCGCAACCTCTTGGCCTCTGAGGTAAACAGATTTAAGCGTACTAA
The DNA here is from genome assembly GCA_023014485.1 of Bathynomus jamesi. Lineage (NCBI taxonomy): Eukaryota > Metazoa > Arthropoda > Malacostraca > Isopoda > Cirolanidae > Bathynomus > Bathynomus jamesi. The sequence goes on from JAJOZX010000535.1 coordinate 706,227, forward strand.
TCTTTGGTCGTGGTTTTGCAGTCTCATTGAAGGGATCAGTTTTGTGACCCTTGCTTGTATCCGTTCCAACCTTTCTATATCTTTCCTAAGGAGATTTTAACAATATATATTATCATATAATAAAATAATATTTTTAACAATTTTAACAATTTATTTTTAACAATATATATATATATATATATATATATATATAATTCAAACGGGTATATACGAGGGTGTGTGTGTGTGTATATATATATATATATATATATATATATATATATATATATATATTAGTGATGTAGGTCACATCCGCATCCGCATCCGCATCCGCGGAACATCCGCACATTTTCTCGCATCCGCATCCGCACTTTGGACTGCGGATGTCGTGCGGATGTGGACCGTTGAGATAAAATGTCATTAATAAGCGGAAATTATCAAATTCTACTATATTAATAGAACTAGTTCATTGTGCGCAAAAGTGATGCAAGCGACAAGACGAGAGGCTGTTCTTGTATGAAGTTACTCTCTTGCAACCTACTTAGATCCACGTTACAAAGCTAAGTTATTTTCACCTAGTACATTAGAACGAGTTAAATCATCACTTGGCAAAGCAGTTGAAGAGCTTCAATCTCTTGAATCTGTCGCTTCGCCACCCACCAAAAGAATAAAAGTTTCAGTGACAGAACCAACACCTTCAACAAGCAAATCTATCACAGAATCTGTCTCTCAGTTTCTTGAGTCAAGCAGCAATGACGAGACCTACGCGATGTCAAAAGATGTAGTAAAAATGATCGAGAGCTATCACCAAGAAAAACGCCTGGCTGCATGTGACAATCCTATTAGTTGGTGGAAAAATACGCAGAATATCTATCCATACTTGAGTAAACTTGCAAGGAAACATTTAGCCTGTCCTCCAACAAACGTACCAAGCGAGAGATTATTTAGCAGTGCTGGATTAATATATGATGAAAAGAGAAACAGACTGGCAGCAGAAAAGGCAGAAAAATTAATGTTCCTTAAGCATAACCTTCCTATAATTAAGTTTGAACATTAAACGATGAACATCTTAGTTTACTTTATTTTAATTACTCATTTATAAATATACCTAATAAAACTTTAAACTTAATATAAATAGTTATCAAGCTAATTAAAGATCTCTTTCTATAAGGGTGGAGGTTGGGGAAAGAGGTCGGTGGGGTGCATTTGAGTTGGGTTCACGTCCCGCATCCTGGTAACACAATTATGGTTTCTAATTGTGGCTGAAACTCAACAAAATATAACGAATTTATTTGCAGACGAATTCACTAATTGATTTCTATATTAGTTAGATGCTTGATATTATTTTATATGTTCAGAGAAAAGTACAGCAATTATTGTACAATTAATCAATTATACTACATTATAGCTACAGCTCTCTCTATATAATAACTTATTATATACGTTAAACACAACAAATCTCGAATATATCCTAAAAAATAACGAAAATGTAGACATCCGCATCCGCATCCGCATCCGCGGATGTTGAAATCAAACATCCTCATCCGCATCCGCATCCGCGGATGTGAAAAAAATGACATCCGCTACATCACTAATATATATATATATTATGTGTGTAAGCAAAGAACCCTGTGGTTCTTTGCTTATTAAAAAGATCACGTGTTGTTCTGTGATTTTATTGCATATATATATATATATATATATATATATATATATATATACCCGTAGGGGGAGAATTAAAGAGTTAAAGATCGGTTCTACGTCAGGGGTAGCTGACCTATCGAATGAGCACTTAGAATATGCCAATGACGTAGTATGTCCGCATATATCATTGCTCCTATCAACCATGCTTGCTCATAGCTATATCCCAGCAGAGTTCATGAGGGTATATATCTTGCCCCTGGTCAAGGGTAAGTATGGAACCATTCTATCCAGCAATAATTACAGGCCTATTGCTGTCGCTTCCTGCTTCTCGAAACTACTAGAAAAACTCTTGTTTCTCCGATTAAATGATTACCTATGGACATCTCCTAATCAGTTTGGTTTTAAAAGGTCCCACTCAACTGACCTGTGCATCTATGTTCTTAAAGAAACAATATCTAAATACATTGACAGTAATTCAACGACTTATAGCTGTTTCCTAGATATAAGTAAGGCATATAATAGAGTGAACCACAATATTTTATTTAAAAAACTAGAAGACAGGAAGGTTCCCATGTGCATATTAAATTTATTGAAATTTTGGTATTCCCACCATTCTTTTACCGTTAGGTGGGGCAATGTTCTATCCGAATGTTTTGGCTCCTCTTGCGGGGTGAGACAAGGCTCCTTGCTCTCCCGTATGTTGTTTAATGTGTATATTGACGGATTAATTGCGTCACTTAATGAGGCAACAGTGGGATATTGTATAGATAACACAAGGATAAATAACTTAGTTTATGCAGATGATATGGTGTTAATAACTCCCTCTGTTAAAGGTCTGGATCGGCTACTTAAAGTCTGCGAAGTGTATTCGCAGAAACATGATATTCTTTTAATGTTACAAAAACTAAGGTTATGCAATTTCATCCTAAAAGCTGTAAGCAGCCAGCTGATATTAGGTTTAAAATGAAAGGTGAAGTCATTGAGGAAGTACAAGAGTTTAAGTATTTGGGTCAAACTATTACAAGCTCCTTGAGTGATGACTCGGATATAAGAAAATAATCTCGAAGCCTCTATGCTAAAGCGAATATGACTATAAGGAACTTTCGGTTCTGTACAAGTGCAGCTAAAAACACTCTCTTTCGTACTTCCTGCAGTAATATTTACGGACAGCAACTCTGGGTGAATTATAAAAAGGTTCTGGCAGATCCATAAATTTGCTGTACAACAGGTCTTTTAGACTCTTACATAAATTACCCCCGAGATGCTCAGCTTCGCAAATGTTTGCTACCCGCAATGTCCCGAGCTTCCCGGAGGTAACAACGCGTGATCAATACAGTCTGATGCAAAGAATTAAAAAATTGGCCAACCCGATTATCCAAGCTATCCATGAGTTCTGCCGTTTATCCTCTAAACCAGTGGTCGGGGAACAGGGGTAAATTTTAAAATTTTGGGGGTAATGCGTGCGGTATGAGAGACACTTCCCTCAGAGCCTCAGTCGTGTGTATGGTATCATGAAACGAAGAGGTGCTTTTAGTGCTTGACACTTTGTGCTGATATTTTTTTCGTATATTTTTATTTTATTTTGTTACATAAATGTGGCGTTATTCTAAATTTTAGAATATTACGAATTTACGTCCTGATTTTGATGTTGTTGTATCAAAAATGAAACAGCATCATTTTTCCAAAACCTGAAGTGGAGATGTTTTGAATGAAATTCTTCAGTTCTTCAATCCTTTTTACTAATTTTGTTTGTGTGCTATTCTTATGCCAGCATGTGTGGCTTTTTTTTATTTCTCCATAATAATGGATCCAATAAACATTTTTTTAATTTGAATTTTTTGTATACCATATGCAACAATTTTAAGAGCAATTGGCTTGTTTTTGTTTACTTTGAAGTCTGGGGGTAATTTCATTTTACTCAAATAGATTTTTGGGTAATACCCAAAAAAGTTCCCCGACCCATGCTCTAAACTATGGAATTCTTGGTACGAAAACGTCTGTCTGTAGCTCCACTTATCTTCGACATTACTGTATTATTTATAATTAACTGTATATATTGTATGTCTATCCTTAAGTATATGAACTGTAATTGTATTAATAATATTTGTCATATGGACTATAGTCTGCCAATAAACCTTTTCATTTTCATTTTCATTTTCATATATAAAAGGGGGGTAGAGAGAGAGAGAGAGAGAGAGAGAGAGAGAGAGAGAGAGAGAGAGAGAGAGAGAGAGAGAGAGAGAGAGAGAGAGAGAGAGAGAGAGAGACTTTGTTTCTTAAGCATCGAAGATCAAACTGGAATTTTCTGCCAATAAGTATGCCAATCAAAGAATTTTTACTTAACTTTGCAAATAAATTTACTAATAAAAATATATCCTCCACTCACAGATTTAAAAAGACTTAAAAACTCTGAAATACGCTGCGTGTTTTGAACGCACGATTTCCGTGGATTCCTCTCAAATGCTTCCTGGACGACAGCCACAGTGTCTTCACTGATTTGAGGCCTCCCGGATCGATGTCTGTCATTCACTGACTGACGAAGTTTCTTCAAATTTTTTTTATCCAGTTGTTAATTGAGTTCCTATGTGGTGCATCGTTCTGGTAATGAGCGACGAATTTTCTTCTCACACCCATTACACTGGTATGCATATGAAATGTTTTTGTCTGCTGTGAGGGTTTTTTCAACTCATAATATAATTCGACCATGCTGAATTCGAAAATGACATTGGTTTTCCTCAATCAGGTCAGGTTTTTTCTCTATTGGCCATTTATTATAAGTCCAATTTATCCCCAAATTTATTGATTTTTTTAGCTTAAACACTGTAGATACGAGTAATATTATAAGAACACTCGTGAAAAATGAAAACATTGTGTTAATAAATACTTTTATTCATACAATGAATATGGAAAAAAGTTTATTGAGGAAGGAATGAAGTTTTTTTGGCTTTCCGTCTGTGTTTTTCTTCGGGCACGTCTCGCTTCAAACACCAGCAATAGTCCGCCAGCATATTGATATCCCAGTTTCCCTGGTACCTCTCTTCCATTATTTTGATATCTTGGTGAAATCGTTCACCCTGTTCCTCACTATAATCCCCGCAATTTTCAGGAAAATAGTCCAAGTGGGACCACAAAAAGTGCATTTTTATGGACATGCGCGACCCATGAGCTTTGAAAGCTTCCATCAAGTTTTCGACAACGGACTCGTATTCTGGACTTCTACACTTGCCAAGAAAATCAGTGACAACTGATTTGAATGCCTGCCAGGCATTCTGCTCAGTTGGAGTCATTGCGTTTTCGAACTGAGTATCCTTGATCAAAGTTCGAATTTGAGGACCATCAAAAACCCCAGCATTTAGTTTAGCACCAGATATATGAGGAAATTTACTCTCGAGATATCGGAATGCTGAACCCTCCTTATTCATTGATTTGATGAAGTTTTTCATCAAGCCCAGCTTAATATGAAGTGGTGGGAGCAAATTTTTGTTGGTGGTACAAGGGGCACTGAAACGACATTATGCGACCCAGGTTCAAAATTCTCTCTGGATGCCCATTCACGCTGTGCATAGTGCTTCTCATCCGCTCGGCTATCCCATTTGCAGAGGAAACATGGGTATTTCGTGTATCCCCCTTGCATTCCCAATACAAATGCCACAATCTGAAAAAAAATGAAAATATTTAAAGAATTTAGAGAATTTGTTCTATCAGACAAAAAATCTATGCATTGGACTGTATCACTTCTGTGGGGAAGTTAAGTGTTCTTATACGCTCTCAAATAACCTTTGGAAAAACAACATAGTCAATAGCAATAGTTTACTTATGATTAGGCTGACCATATTTCCTTGAGACAAAAACGGGACATTGGGATGGCAAAAAAGGGACGGGGGTTATGTAATATTCTGTATTCATGAAAAAGTACCGTAAGTACATAAACATATTGAGCTTACAATTATTCTTCAGTGACAGAACCCATACAAAAACCCATACAAAACGGTACTGTCCCGTTCAAAACGGTATGTATGGTCAGCCTACTTATGATATTAGTATTACCTTCAAATCTCCACAGATCCTCCAGTTATGTTGGTCGTATACGAGAGCATCCAGTAAAATTTTCATGTTAGCGTAGCTCTCAGTAAGTTGTACGGAATGTGCTACAGGGACTGATGCAACCCTATTCCCAATGTTGAGAAGTACTGCTTTCAAACTTCGTTTAGACGAGTCTATAAATAGCCTCCATTCTGATGCGTTATATGGCAGGCCCAAGGATTCGATTAGCCCCTCAACATTGCAGCAGTACACTAAGGAAGAGGTATTTTCGTGCACTGCAAAAAACTTGCGGAATTCTTCCTCTCGTTTCCTATACCAGGAGAATGTTGTTCCCGGAGCCAGCAAGTTGTCCTCTCGAAGTCGTGAGCCCAAGATCTCGGCAGCTAATTTGGAAAGTCCTAAATCCCTGGTAAGATCATTAAGTTTGGCTGGTTGAGAGGCCTCGGCTCATTTGAAGCGGTATTTTGAGGTATATACGACTGGGACTGGTCATTGGCATTGGTCATTGATTCATCATCAGAATCATCGAAGTCCAGGGTTTGAGGTGGGTCGGGTATTGGAATTCCAGGACCATGGGGTACAGGTCTCATAGCAGAAGGAATGTCAGGGTATACAACAATGTGTTTATTCTTCTTGCTAACTCCTGAAAATAGAAACACAGAAACATGGATATAAAACTTGCATATGAAGTAGAAGAAGCATTCAGACAGTGGCGGCTCGTGAGGGAAGGCTGCGGTCTGTAAGATATGAAATAGGTCGATGGAGTCTGTATATTTTCTTTCTTTTTCATTCATATTGTCCCTTCGGGGACAATATGAATGAAAAAGAAAGAAAATATACAATCATTGTATATGTAAATGTAACTTGTATAGCAATATGTATGTGTAAATGTATTTTCTATAACAATATGTATATGTAAATGTATGATTACTAGGGCGGTCAAAAGTCAATAAAGTCAAATTGTTTCCTATGGGGCACTTTTCGCTGAAACGACTGAAAATGCAATAAAAACACCTGTAGGGGGTATATTACCAAAGTTAATAGGTCAACCAAAAGTCAACTTTTACCTGTTAGGTCAAAAAATAGCAATGAGGTAAATAAAGTCAATTTTTTGGAATAAATAATTAAAATAACTAAAAATTGGCATCATTTTGGTTAACCGGCAACTTCGCTGCTCGTATTTGTCTTATTCAGTTATGTCCGTTCTGGTTTTGGATGTTGACACTTTAATTGCATGTCAAGGCTTCTACTCTTAAAAACAAAAGAAGGAAGGAATTGTTTGCTGAAATAGGAACTCCTCCAGAACCAATTGTAACACGTTGGGCAAGCTGGCTGAACGCTGCTTTTTATTATGCAGACAATTTTCCAAATGTGAAGACAATTGTGGAAAATTTTGAAGATGAAGGAATCATTGTTCAGAAGGCTAAAGAGAGTGTTGCTAATGAAAAACTGCCAAAGCAACTAATGTCAATCAAAATGAATTATAGTTTGATTGCTAGCTTAGTGACTAGGATGGAAGCATCTGATTGCACCATTAGAGAGGCATATGAAACCATTTCTTCTATCAACCTTGGCGAAGATATGTGTTCAGTCAAACAATACATTGAAACAAGACTCAAGACAAATGGTATTTGTGAAATAATTAACCTCAGTAGACCTGAAATCTCACCAACAGTTATGGTCAGCTTTTGCAATGTCAACCAACAACTGCCGCTGTAGAGAGATCTTTCTCCATGCTTAATAAATTAAGTAAGGATCGCAATTTTTTGCCAGAAAATGTCGGCAAATACTTCATAATTTACCACAATCGGTCAACTGATGTAGAAGAGCAAGAATAAGTAATTAAAGTATCGTTTTTATTATTGAAAGTAAAGGCAACTTTATAAGTCAATTTTTTTCAATTCGTAAGGTCAACTTTCTTAATTTTTTCGGTCAACTTTTGACTGCCCTAATGATTACCATTATGGTGAATATTATGCTATATATGGTGAATATTACATTATGGTGAATATTATGTCAAGTTTCATACGAGGATTTCAAAATATTTAAGAAAAATAAATTTATAAGCCCACATTGGAGGTTTGTCATGCAGAAATAGCAATCTGTCACGTGATCCTTTCCTTCTCTCCAAATCATGGGAATTCCAAAAGGCAAAGATTTCGCTCTGCCTTTGCTCCATCTTCTCAAATTTTCAATGCACGTCTTGCAGCACATATGAGGGGCGAAATTTTTGTCCTGGTCCCCTAGCTTAATTCCAAAGTATGCTCTATACATTGTCTTCACAAATTTAGTGATTTGGGACTGGTTATTTGGCATGGTAACCGTCCCACCATGGGCGCCCGCAGGTAGGGGCAAGGGGGGGCGCTTGCCTCCCCCTGGAAATGCCAAGAAAATATATTAAATATTTTCTAAGAAAATATTTATATCCTAAACTTGCTGAAAAGTATCCAACTGCCTCCTAAAGGGTGAAAATTTTTATTTGTGTGCATAAAAGGTTGCTACCTTTTTATTTGTTCAGAAGTCCCCCCTTAAAATTATCCCGCCAAGTTGGCAGCGCCAACTGAAGCACCTGGCTGCATGCAGTGCGTGGCAGCCATTGTTTTTGATCCTTACACAAGCACAGTCGAAAGATCCTTCAGTACACTTCGGCGAGTTAAAACATGGCTGAGGTCTACTATGTCTGATGAGCGACTCTCTGGGTTATGTATGCTCAGTGTACACCGGGAGAAAATCAACTCCAACAAAACTGATTTTATGGAAAAGGTTGTTCATAATTTTGGTAGTGACCGCAGACGACTACAATTCCTATTCAAATGAGTAGTGTAGGTGATGCTCGAAACACCGTTTTCAAATTAGGTACAACATTACTTCAGTGTGCTTTTTCTTCATTCTATCATGTTTCTGTTATAAATAAAATAAATGATTGTTATCATGTGCATTGTATGTATATACAATATATATTTGCATTTTCCATTACAGAAAATGCAACACTAAACTTGCTTAGAATTAACCTGCTGGTTCCTAAGGGGTCAAAAGTTTTTTGCTTGCTCCGGTCCCTACCTATTAATACATTAAATTTTGCCCCCCCTTGGAAAAAATCCTGCGGGCGCCCATGCGTCCCACATATGTAGCAGATTCTATTGGGATCATTTTTACACGCTCTATTCATTATGAAATATTTTATCTATATGCCTGAAAAGTAAAAAAAGATATTATACAAGTGAAACAAGTGATGATAGATGTTACTGTTCCAATTCCGCTTTGACAAAATCACGAAAAATTCTATTTTACTTATGAGGCCATAGCCGGATAACCTGAGCTGATTGAGAAAAACAGATTGCAGATTCGAAATCAGCAGGAAAAACTCTATAAGAATCACTTACAAAACCCTTGACAGCAAAATTGATGCATACCAGTGTTATGGACTTCATTTCTGCTAGTCATAAAACACAGTTAACCCTTTCTTCTACCGTCGCCATTTTCAATCAGTTTCAGCGTGTGCGCTTGATATGATGCGACCTGAAATAAAATTTTAAAAAAACTTTAATAATTATGTCTTCATGTGCCGTTTACAGTTTATTTCAATCAAATAAAAAAATTCAAATTATTAAAATAAAGTTTAAATTTTCACAAGGACTTTGTAATCACCCCATATATATATATATATATATATATATATATATATATATATATATATATATATATATATACATTATAACTGCAAACACGCAGTATAATTAACGTAAAGAACGACGCTTTGTATAGGAGAATTATCCGCGCAAGATGAGAGCGAAAGAACGAAACAAATTAAAAAATGAGGTAACCACCGGGAATCGAACCCGGATCTTCCGATTGCCGGTCAGATATGATAACCATTACACTACGGGCCTCACCCAATCAAATGTCGTAATTCCTCTACATGCGCGCATTTGTTTCGTTCTTTCGCTCTCATCTTGCGCGGATAATTCTCCTATACAAAGCGTCGTTCTTTACGTTAATTATACTGCGTGTTTGCAGTTATAATGTATATAATGTTACGGCATGCGGGAGGTGCCCCTTTGGGGCATTGGTTTCTGCGCGCATGTAGAGGAATTACGACATTTGAATGGGTGAGGCCCGTGGTGTAATGGTTATCATATCTGACCGGCAATCGGAAGATCCGGGTTCGATTCCCGGGTGGTTACCTCATTTTTTTCATTTGTTTCGTTCTTTCGCTCTCATCTTGCGCGAATAATTCTCCTATACAAAGCGTCGGTCTTTACGTTGATATATATATATATATATATATATATATATATATAATATATATATATATAATTAGTCGGCCCTAAATATTAAGCTTTCAATAAGGCAACATAATTACATAATCACTATTTACTGTGGGTTCTCTGACCTCCATGTAAACATGAGGAATGAGATTGCATTTAATTTAGTCCCTTCTAAACTCATACCTGACCGAAAACTGAAGTCTTCAGTAAAGAAAATACACCTTTCCATAAGTTTTCATTTCATACTTTAACTTTATTGACCCTTTTTGACGGAGGTGTCAGGGTAGGGTTGCCAACTCCATGAAGTTTGAAAAAAGGACAAGAACATCAATTCTAATATACTGTCTACAAAGTCACTCTACAGGGTCAGGGAAAGAAGTAAAATTTTATTTATAATTTATTACAATTTATACTGCATACTCTTTTATTGCATATTTTCTTAAAGGAAATATTTTTATTGATATACAGATATTGACCCATTGAGTCATGCATTGACAAAATTTATGGTAACTAATTTATTTATTGTTAAATTTATACTTTTCTTGATTTTTTGCAGATTCAGTAAAAGAGTATCATTTTTTTATTTTTTTTCGCAAAACCCAAACAATTATCCTTTAAATTGAAATAAACAAAAAGCTCACTTTTTACTAGTTCAACCGAACATCGGTTTCTATCATCACGCGATTGAGCGTTCATCACACTGAAAATTCTTTCGCAATATGCAGATGTTCCAGAAATAGATAAAACAAAAGATACTACTTTGAAAATATTCACAAATTTGAAATCACTATGTTTCAATAGCAGGTGTCATTTGCTGCCTGTGTTTGTACACTTCAAATTTATATAGGGTGAGGAAATTACTATGATTCTTGCGTAAATAACGTACCTATTTGTTGACACTTAACACTTTTGGAACTTTCTCGCTCAGGGAATTCTGGAGACTGGAGAAGAACTGAACGAATCGAGATGGGTTCTGCAATCTACATAGAAGTGATTGCCAAGTTTTATTTAAGAAACGCAATCCTACAGGCCCGCTACCCGGAACGTTAATATTGAGGTGAAGAAATGAACTTATAAAATGTTACTCGACTTAAGACTGTAATTATTTCCTTTTAAACAAAAGTTTTATTACAAAACTGTTGTTTGGAACAAGATTGTTATCAGAAAAGGACAAATGGCGTCCTTTCCGAACTCAATAAAGGACAAGGACAAAAATCTACAAAAAAGGATTGGCCTTTCAAAAAAGGACGGTTGGCAACCCTATGTCAGGGGTATATACAGTATGTATTATATATATATATATATATATATATAGATATATATATAATATATAACTGCAATGACCGCGCAGTATATTAACGTATAGAAACGACGTAAGTATAGAGGAGTGTTCTGCACACGAGGAAGAGAAATAACAAACAAATTACAACTTCTGACTATCGTGGCTCCGTAGTGTAGTGGTTAGCACGTCTGACCGGCAATCGGAAGATCCTGGGTTCGATTCCCGGGCGGGTGCCTTATTTTTCATTTGTTTGTTATTTCTCTTCCTCGTGTGCAGAACACTCCTCTATACTTACGTCGTTTCTATATATATATATATATATATCGGGTGGCCCAAAACAAACGCCTTGAGATTTGAACATCAATAACTTAAAAAATATGCAGTTCACACTTCCAAAATTTACATAACTTTTACATCAATCTATTGATAAGCCATCATAAAAATTTCAAATCTCTACATAAAATACTTTTTCCACAGCTGAGGGAACAATGAGGTATGGTGAAAAAAACGAATATCATAAACTGAAAAAATTTTATTATTCACATCTTATCAACAAATATGATCAATATGTCCGCAGTCCTGCTTACAAACTAATCTTAACCTTTTCTTCCACGACATTATACATTTTCTCATTTCTGCTAATGTATTTTGTTCCAGCATTCGAGTATTTTTTTCTTTAATTGCATTTCTGTAAACTCTTCTGTTTGGCCTTCATAAATCTTCTCTGCTAGAGTGTTCCATATGCAATAATCCATGGGATTGCAATCAGGTGGTTGCGGGGACCAATCGTTTTTTCCAATGAAGTTGACTACATTTTGTTGTAGATAATCCTGTGTGAACTTGCTAGTATGAGCGAGCACCATATTGTTGGAGTATGAAATCGTTTCCATAATACAGACGCCGACAATCAGGCAAAAGATTCTCCTCTAAGAGATTTACATAGGTTTTTTAATTAATTTTTTTTATTTTCTGAAATTAAATGAATTTTCGTCTTTCCATTCCACGATACACCTGCTAATACCATGATTTTTTTGGAAAACCGACTTGTCTGGTGGTAAAGTCTCGATGGAGGAATGTCTTTCTTACGCCGACCATTAACAACATCGTTCCGGCAGTTTCGAGCAATCTCGATGGTGAAATCTTTTTCCATCTGTAAAAGCTGTTTTTTTAACATCATTGGACGAAACTCTATCAAGCAATTTTCTACAACGAATTTTCCTTTTAGCTCTCACATTGCTGTCACGTCTTGAAACACGGATCCTTTTAAATGCTTTAAGTCCTACCGTTCTCTGCATTCTTTGTATGGAACTTCGACTGATACCTAAATTTCTTGCAATTTTCCTCTGAGAGCAGTGTGACCCAGGTCGATCCTCTTGAGATAGGTTCATCATTTCGATCATTGCTATATTGTCTTGAGTGTAAACTGTTTTAGGCCGACCACTTCCATGATTCCGTGCCGTCGAACCGGTCACTTATAAAATTGGAAACAAAATTATAATACAGGGTGTCCCAGAATTAACTATCTATTTCAATGAAATCGGACAAATTTTTTAAAAACACACTTTTATTTATGTTTATCATGTTTAATATGTGTTAAAAATGTATAAATTTCTAAATTTTTTTCATAATTTTATTTTCATAATTTTTTCATTATCTGGGCCAATGAAAGACCGTCTGAAGTCATAGAATGGCAAAGAGACTCTCCAAAAGTTAACGTGTGGCTTGGAATGACCAAATCCAAAATTTATGGCCCATTCTTCTTTGCGGAAGCAACTGTAACAGGTACCGTCTACCTTGATATGCTTCAGCAGTTTCTCGAACCACAGCTTCTTGATGATGGCATGCTTGATAATGTTGTGTTTCAACAAGATGGAGAACCATGTCATTATGCTTTAATTGTTCGAGAATACCTCAACAGACGCCTTCCGAATCGGTGGATTGGACGTGGAGGACCTCGACCTTGGCCTCCGCGTTCTCCGGATTTGACACCCCTGGATTTCTTTGCATGGGGTTTCATAAAAACAAAGGTTTATCGCCAAAAGATCAATGCTTCTTGTTGAAACACAACATTATCAAGAATGCCATCATCAAGAAGCTGTGGTTCGAGAAACTGCTGAAGCATATCAAGGTAGACGGTACCTGTTACAGTTGCTTCCGCAAAGAAGAATGGGCCATAAATTTTGGATTTGGTCATTCCAAGCCACACGTTAACTTTTGGAGAGTCTCTTTGCCATTCTATGACTTCAGACGGTCTTTCATTGGCCAGATAATGAAAAAATTATGAAAATAAAATTATGAAAAAAAATTTAGAAATTTATACATTTTTAACACATATTAAACATGATAAACATAAATAAAAGTGTGTTTTTAAAAAATTTGTCCGATTTCATTGAAATAGATAGTTAATTCTGGGACACCCTGTATAACAAATTTAACCTAACGTTGTTGCCAGTGTCGTAACATCGCCTCCCGTTGACCAGTGAAGTTAAGTGACACTGGGTCTGGATAGTAATTGGATGGGAGACCGCCGCCTTCGCGTCCAAGTTACGTAATGGCCCGTGGTTCGGATCCCACGTAAAGCCGTAGGTCCCCTTCCGTCATATGATCTTAGACGTTCAAACTTAATGCTACAAAAACTGCCACTGTTAAAACTGTTAAATGACCCTTTCAAACCCATTGTAACCAAACCTAGTATTTAGTCTAATACATTTCACTTAATTGAATGTCGTAGAATTTTGTTAATCCTAACAATGCCTTATTTAATTTTGTTAGCTTTTATTTTATATTTTACTCACTACACGTGATCTATCACGTATGATCGGTCATAGGACGCAACTCTCTCTTTCACCCAATCAACAAAATAACGAGGAACGCCGTCGTAGGTTCAGTTTCAGGCTGTCTCTAAACAACTGTTCAAAACAACGTGTATAAATATATATATATAAAACCTAGTTCAATTTAAATAGTTCAAGTCAACTAAATGTAGTTTAACCAGATATTGTTAAATTCAACACAGATATAAATTAACTGAGCACAACTTTGCTTACAGGCCTGCACATCCGTCTAAAATCCAAACCTGCCCAAATCCAAACGGCTCCGCATATGCTGTTCCAAATACAAACACATTCTGACACGCGTTATAGCTTGTGGAACGGACCCTGTAGCTCCTTTAATAACTCTCAGCTGTTCTTTATTTGTGGTGCATTTTGTTCCTAACGAATCATGCACCCGGACCTATAAAACCAAGGGAAAGAGAGAGAGAGAAAAAAAATTTAAAGACAAAGAAAATGAATTGTATAGGGAAAATAAAGTCTCCCCATCAAATTCATTTTCCTAATGAGGAAAATTGAAAAGAAAATGAGAGGTGGATGTTTGAAGCATACGAGGTTTATATGAGGCCCTCCTAGTAGGTAGGAGGTGGCTAAGCGACAAAAGTGAAAAACGCCAGAAAACGCAGTTAAAGTTGTACCAAATTTGAAAGTGACGTAACTTTTAAATTTCTGTACATATTTCGAGGAAATATCTTCAAAAGTTCAAAAGTTACGTCACTTTCAAATTGGTAGAAATTTTTACTGCGTTTTCTGGGTTTTTTCAGCCACGTCGCAACACCGCTTCCCGTCAGATCAGCAAAGTTAAGAAATGTAGGGTCTGTTTGATTTCTTGTAAAAAAAAGAAGTTTAAACTTAGACCAAGGAGGTTTTCTTAATTTAAACACAAAGAAATTTTGATTGTACAGTATACAATTGAAAAACGTATTTCAGAAAGAAATATTAGCTGTTTGATATCAACTGTTTTGCTTGTTTATAGCAGTGGATAAGAGATAGAGAGACAGAAAGGTAGTTTTAGTTTCTATTGAACAGAGTCGGGGAAACGGGACAACCATTCAAAAATTTGGATTGTTCTCTTATTTCGCAAGAAATTCAGCCAATATTTCCTTTCTGTTTAGAAGAATTTTGAGAGGAATTTGTCTACAATGAAGCTTGAGAATATAACATATATTTATTTACTCACATTTGTACGAAGAAAATGGAGGTGTCATGTTAATAAAAATGTAATGATGGGGTTGTTTAACCTCCTTCGCAACGTCAAAGGTCATATGACGGACGGGACCTACAGTTTTACGTGGGATCCGAACCACGGGTCGCTACATAGTCTGGACGCAAAGGACGGTCTCCCATCCAACTACTATCCGACCCAATGTCGCTTGACTTCATTGATCAACGGAAGCGGTGTTACGACATTGGCTACGAAGTAACCCGTGTCATGTCTTACTCTATATATACAAATTAGAGTTGTTAAAAGCGCGAAAATAGTGTTCCACTCAATGAACAATATCAACTACATTGTAAAAACTGTGTTTAAAGCAAAAACACTTTTTTAAACGCTTCTCTGACCCCACTTTTTCCCACATCGCCAGATATCTGAAGGGGTTATCTCCGGACATGACCCTTCATTTCCAGGCAACATTTACAATCACACATTCTTTACCCTTATTACTTACGTAAGATGTACAAAGAAATTATATGTTTAATAAATGTTTTTAGCTAATGTTTTAAATATTAAGAACACGTGAGTCATTTAACACTGGTTAGTAACGTTTTCTAGTTAAGACAGACGTACAATATAGTATAATGCAATTGCCCTTCGTCAACCTAAATTTAATGCATTCCCGGGATTTGTAAACGCCTCTGCGCTTGTCGCTGATTGGCCAGCGTGCGGTTCATTTTGCCAATAGCAAGAGAAGCATTTCATCTACCGCAGATAGGTATATATGTTACAAAATTTACTCGCTAAACAATATTTAACATAACACACAGTTATATTAACTATATATACACCAATAAATTGTTCCTCAAGGTACGTATGATCCGTCATACGACTCCTATAAAGATTCGTGGTTTACAAATGTGAGAGAAAGAAATAAGTAAGTAACCTCTTCCGGAAGTCGTCACTCTTGTTTTGGAAGTCTGGGCAAAGACAAACCTGGCTTGCCTTTGCCGCTCAATGAGTTCAGGCTTTTCGGTAAGTGTTTTACTGCACCTATCCAACAGCATGGAATCTTCTTCCTGTGGTGTTCAAGCTGGCGCCAAGTCCCAACTGCGGCGTAATCGCGACCGCTGTCAGTTTTGGATTATCAATGCACTGATAATACAAAAGGTTTTCCTTCGTCGGCCACTTCCGTAGTAATCCTCTGGAGTTCAAAGAATCCTCTTCCTTACGGTGTCACGCGTCACGCCCAAGCTGCAGAAATTTGATCGAGATGTGCCATGACTCGTGCAGACACAAGAACCAACCCCAAAGAGCTATTTTCTGGTCGGTTGTCTTTCTATGGTATCCGAACGTTATCCATATCTGAAACAGAAATGATCCACTTTCAGAGACAAAAACAGAGATAACTTACCTATATATATATAATATATAAAGAGAGAGAGAGAGAGAGAGAGAGAGAGAGAGAGAGAGAGAGAGAGACGAGTATCAACCATTTTTGATACGTTAGCAAAACTTTTGTCAACAAAATTTTCAGATTGAAATAATTAGCCATAATATTAAAACTAATTTTTAACATGGAGATTAAATATAAAGCGTATCAGTATTCTTGTTCAGTTACTAAAAGGTTGCAAACCTATTTATCTATTCTGAAGGTTAAAGCATATTAATTTGCATTTGAATTGTGTCGAAACAATGCATAAAACGCTTAAAAATTCGTATTATTCCGCCCTATCACTCTTGTATCAGCGATGATGGAAAAGTGAGTGTATTGCATTTTTATCTATTTATTTATTTTGTGGAATGGGGCGTCCGTAGAAAGGCCAAATTATACTGTATCTAGCCAGAAAAGCGAAGCCTTATTTCGCAATAAGTTTATTTCCAAACTAAATTCAACTAACATGTAAATTAGTTGAGGTTCCCAAAACTTTCAGTTCCTTTCCTATGTAGATTTATTTGGACGAATGCTTTTCCAGCACGACTCGACAGTTGGGGAAATAAATTCGCTTATGCGAAATACGGGCTATTTCGTGGCCAGTTTAGTAACACCGCTTCCTGTCCATCAGCGAAGTTAAGCGACAGCGGGTCTGAATGGTAGTCGGATGGGATACCGTCCTCCGCGTTCAAATGATGTAACGACGCATGGTTCGGATCCCACGTAAAGCCGTCATATGACCTTAGATGATGTGCAGGGCCGCAAACTGATTATATGTTCAAGTCACTATTCAAAACATACAGTGTGCATAAACAACTCAGAAGAAAATGACCATTTTATTTTTCGAATCAATTATATTAATTCTATCACCATACAATATCAGTCCATGCAGGCAAGACATTTGTTTACTGCAAGATTTTCGTAATTAGAAGTGTATTTTCTTTGCCTTCTCTCTAACAAATTGGTAAATGATTCTGATGAAATTTAAAGTATGGGCTAACTGGCTTTCAATTACAATCGTTCCCAAATCTGTCAGTCGGTCTTGGGCATTGGTGAACCGCAGATAATGTTTTATCTGTCAGTTTGACTATGATAATCTCTATAAAATGTACGTTCATTAATTATATTTCCTCTCTGTTATTTAATCAATTGCTTTATTAATATTTGTAGATTTTATCCCCCTTCTTTCCGGGCCCCCTAGAGGTCCGTGCCCAGAGGATTTTTCCACGGTATCCCCACCCTCTCGGTGGACCTGATGATGCGGAGGGGGTTAAAAAAACCATCAAAACAAACAATTATGCGAAATACGAAAATCGTCTTCATGAACCAATATTGGATTCATTTCAAATCAATTAATCAAATCTATAAATTGAAGCACCAGGTTCGAACACTGCCTGCTTGAAATGTTTGACAAGATTTCGTATACAAATAAAATTCCTTTTTTAATGATTTTAATTAAAAATCATAATTTGGGGTAAAAATAACATACGAATAACGATCAATAAGATCGAATTGTTTACCTTTAAACTGATAATAAACGCAAAAAAGCAATTCTAAAGTCCACAAACATATTTTTTTCTTTAACAAATTTTAATAATGAAGTAAAAGTGATAATAGTAATGATAAAATATACGATTAAAGAAGAGAATAAGAAATAAATATGAATTAAAATGACATCTTTTGATGCGCTGAAAAGACGAGAGAAATGTTTACATAAGAACAGAGAAGATGAACATTTTTTGTAACTCCTTTTATGAGCACCATCAATTTTATCTTGCTTTTGCTATGATAAACTTTCTACATTCGACAGATAATATAATTAACGTACGTCGATCACAAAGAGGTGAAAGTTAAACAAAGCAAAACATTCAATTGAACAAACTATAAAATTACTCCCACTGAGGGATAAGGAAATGAACGTCATTTATTATGTTATAATGTTATAATGAATGTTTCAGACCAACGAAGACCCTAGGATCCACTCATGGCTGGTCTACTTAAATGTGTTCATAATTGTGTATTGTGCGTGTCCTCCGTGGTGGCGGAGGGGACCTACAATTTCACGTGGGTTCCGAACCACAAAGAACGTAAGAGCCTATGAAATTTTTATAGTGGGCACACTAGGGGCCACTTCGGCCCATCGACGCGGCTCCACGACGCAAAAACCGCCTCTACATTGGCAACAACCAATTTTTACAAAACTATATAATTATCACTTTAAAACTAATTAATTATCAATTTAAAACTATATATATATATATATATATGGATGGGTTTTATTTGGCCTTTTCCTCAGGAGTGTAACTCACTTTCATGCTAGCCATTGCGTGTTAGTCTACCTGCAACAAAAAAAAAAGGTCCCAAAACAAGATATCAGTTTGAACATTTGATTTAGTTATAATGTATTAATTTTGTAAATTTAATTTAAAATAAATTTTCGCATGAGACCGGACTTAGGACATGATGGTGATCTCGTGTATATAATTTCGAAATAGCGATCAAAATTACACAAATTTTGATATAAGATATCGTAATGGGGTTGAAAATGAGTATTGATGTAAATTTACTTTTCAGTAAATACAGAAACAACATTATATCTTCACCTTTTAGGAGAATATATTCTGGAAATGCTGATTACGCTTTACTTTATCAACGCACTGTTGCATCAACAGTACATCAATATTAATTTGTGAATTCACAAATATCAACCACTTTTCAACGATATCAACCATGCATCAACAGTCGATCGATCAATCGTGGTACCTCGCGAGTTATTTTTTTCATTAAAAAATTTCTAAAATTTATTTTAAGTGGGAATGAAGTCAAATCATTATTTATCAATGACTAGAAAATAGAATCACTGACTATTTACTTTTTATTTATGCAGGAAGGAGGGGCCAAGTTTGCAATAATGATTTTAATTAGATATTTTAGATGTTGATTAATGAATAAACTTATTGTTTTAGAGTTGTTTATTTAAAAGAAAATTAAGTTAAAAATAAAATATAATTTTCGACAAATTAAAGTTACTATGAAAAATATTAATTGGCAACTATTACTAATAAAAAATACCAAATGTTTTAACACTTTTATTTTATGCAAATTAAGTATCTTGACCAAAAAAACAAAATGGTTTGTTAAACATTTTTGGGTGAAGGAAATAGTATTTCATAGTCAAACCGAATTTTAATCTAATGTAGGTGAATGAGTGTGGTAAGGAGTGGAGACTCGTATCTTCATCTCTTCATCTTTGAAGGTCATGAGTAAATTTAGCTGTTACAAAAAGTATTAAAGATAGATGTTTATGGATAGTCTCATTTGATTAAAAAAGCGAACATTCCTTTCAAGAAGTAGTTCCCACTATAACTAAACTTATACCATTTACCAAGAATTTAATTATAATAATTTTTCTTTCATTTAAATTCAAAGTAGAATTTTTTAGTAGAGTATTTTAGTAGAGTTTTTAAGTAGGTTTTTAGTAAAAATTCTCATAAAAGAATTTTTATAATGTAAAACAAGAAAACTCTTCGGAATTCTTTATAAACAATTCATGCGAGCTAAGCTGTAAGTAGTATGTTGCACTGAGGCCGACAGAAATTACAAATGCAACTTGTAAACTAATATATGATCCCCTTTTCCCGTTTTAACATCCAAAGTTGCATTATTATTATTATTATTATTATTATTATTATTAGACATAGCTGTTATTTCTCGTTTTCCTTTATTAATAATAAGCTGAAAGGTTTTACCATCGCAATACCTGTTTAATTCGCTTATTTGTTATAGTGTTAATGAATAACTTCATTACCGTTCAATTATCGTCAACACATTCTATTGATCTTTATGTTTCACGTAATTCATGTAAAGGATGGATCGGCAGGCTTCGAATCATTATTTTGGCAGGAAATGAAGGTTCGATTCGCTAAGCGTTGACCACTTGAGATAACACGAAGCAATTAAGATGGAATGGTATAGGTATTGTTCTTTCTTCATGGCACTGTATACTGTTCATTTTTGTAATATCTCGAGTCTCATAGCCACTCAAACAACCCATACTGAGCCCCCAGCATACGTCACCAAAATAGCATTAAGCACGTGTCAGTAAAATTTCTGAGATGAAATATTAATTTACAAAATTAGGAGACAACATTTATGCAAATTTCAATATCTTTCTCGTAAAAGGACATTCACTTTTTACCATCCTCAGCTTCGATGAGTCGTTTACATTTTGTACCGCTGAAGAATGACGGCAATAAATTTCATAATTTTAGCGTGCGAGGGACAGAACAAATTTTAAATTTGCTGAGCGAAAAACATATAAGCAAGTTCGCTCTAGCAGGAACGTAGTCATATATATATATATATATGTGTGTGTGTGTGTGTGGGGTGTGTGTGTGTGTGAGAGGTATCTGTGTCTGTCTGTGTGTATGACATGGATGGTTTCGAAATAGCGAGAGGCTTTTCTCTGCATCTAATTTAGTTAAAGTGAAATCTTTAAGTTGGAGTCCTTTTTTAAATTCGTTAAAAGAAACAGTAATTGATTTGATTTGATTTTATTCCAACAAATTCGCAACAGGAATCTCGATGAAAATCAGAAGGAAATAACGGAAGAGTTGAATTTTTGGACTGAAGCAGCGACTAAAGGTATTGAGTTAGGTCCACTTCAAAAGTGAATTGCAGTGAATGCACTTAAAATATAGGAAAATTCACCTGCTCAACAAATAATTTAAGTAACTATCCATGAACGCACTTTCGGATGCTTCACTATGTATATACACGGTGGCAAACAATGATTGCCCCCCCCCTGCACAGATGAAACTAATAGATGTACAAAAAACTAATAGTTGCATCTTTTAGACAATTTAATTCTACGTCTAAACAAAACCACTCAATAGTTGGTGTTGCCTCCTTGTGCTTCGCGGTTGGCTTCAAGTCACAAGGGTAGGAGGTGAGGAGAGACTCGAAAAGGTCAGTGTCGTACTCAAGAATTCGGAGGATTGTTTCGATGTGCTGCTCCATGGTCCGGCGGCAGAATCGTTCAGGATCCATCTTGAAAGGCCGAGTGGAATCCCTGATGCTTGCTGAACCACCAGCCACCCGATTTTGCAGCCGGACCATGGAGCAGCACATCGAAACAATCGTCCGAAATCTTGAGTACGACACTGACCTTTTCGAGTCTCTCCTCACCTCCTACCTACCCTTGCCGACTTGAAGCCGTCCGCCAAGCACAAGGAGGCAACACCAACTATTGAGTGGTTTTGTTTAGATGTAGAATTATATTGTCTAAAAGATGCAACAATAAGTTTTTTTGTACCTCTATTAGTTTCATCTGTGCAGGAGGGGAGGCAATCATTGCTTGCCACCCCTTACATGAGAACAGCTCTCTCCTGCAACAATTCATGTACGTTCGGAGGCAGAATATGTGTGTGTGGGGAGCGGAGTAGGGATACACATATGTGGGTTTCACTCCTTAATTAAGCAAAATATTATCATTCGAACAGGAACAATTTCACTCAGAGTCTCAGATCAGTGCGTGGCCTCGTCGACTACGTTCTGAAAATCTGATTTTATCCTCATTGTCTCCTTCAAAACGATAGAATAAATGACTACATAGTCGGATCGGGAACTCCAACTCCATGGACAAAGAGGACGGCTGAACGGCGCTGATTTCGCTGACAGTGAATTGACTTTAATTGACTGACTTCAAATTCGTTCGTGCATCCACTTCATCCATTTAACTAGTTTTAATTCTGATAAGGGAGCATGGTTGTGTTTGAAAAATCTTTATAAAACTTTTACGTTTTTTAAAAGGCAGAAGCGCGTGATTCGCTTGGTTTGGAAGTGGGCATGGGCTACGAAAGCCTGGGTTCGATTCCTATCTCCACCGCGGTTTGAGTTCGTGGGGTTGAGTTTGGAATAAGGATTTGGAATGTTACCCGTTACCTATTACTAAAAGCTAAAAGATTCCAAGGAGAAATAACTTAAATTTAAAATCCTAAACTTTAAAGTTGTTTATTATTATTTACTTTTTTGCCTTTTCTCCTTTTCGCAAACTTCCCTACTTTATATCCGGGTTGTTTCTGCTTTCTCACCACAAATTCTTGGGAAATAAGATTTTTTTTATAATGTATGTATGTATGTACGTATTCGTATGTATTGTTATTTTATGCGGAGAAAATGCACTACCTTTATATAGACAGACCATTGAGAAATGAAAATAAGATTCCTTTTTGTTTATGTGGTTTTCGCTTAACAGTTTATACATTTTATTCGCATAATCTTCTTTGTATCTTCAGTTACGAGCTTTCATCTTAAAACGAAAGCAGAAATTTTATCAAAATTTTATCAAAATTGTAAAGGTGATGCGTACTTATCACATTAAGAATATGAGGATATTTTCAGTTTCAGAATAGTGAATATGTTGTACAGTATATGCGTATATACATTACTAGTAGCGAGGGGTGGGAGGGTGGGGTGATTGTTCTGGGCGCAAGCTGGAGGGAGGCTCGGAAGGGAGGGAGCCGTATCATCAAATATTGCGTGATTCATTCCGTTGTTGCATTGTTTGCAAAGTTGCCTTTCTTTATACATAAAATAAATCACTCGACAATGTAATGTGACGTATTATTAAAAAATATTAGGGTAATGAGAGAGTAGGGTATTGACAGTTGACTATTATATTCCTGGTGGGGTCACGTGAATTATATGTAGGATTTTGCCTCGGGAGTCGAAAGCGTTAGCTACGACTCTACACGAAATGTGTACGCAGGATCAGTTGTTATTAAGTCGAATGAGACATTTATTTAGTGACGGCTGTAATTTTGTTCTGGCAGAGATGAAGTTTTCTTCAAGGGCAATTGCCTTAAGTTGCTCATTGTCAAAACATTCACGGGTGAAGTCGCTTCAAATCTTTCTCACAATTTTCTACTGACATTTGCACTGCAAAATCGCTCATTTCTCTTGATTTTAAATTCTCGTACTTTCACCAGAAGTTGTTGGTAAAAAGTAGAAATAATGAAGTGTTGGTATTATTTCTCACCAGAGTACTGTTAGCAACATAATTTTTTTCATATATGCGGGAAGGAGGGGCCAAGGGCGAATGCCCGCAAAAATGCGCCCTCCTTAGAAGGAAAAGTATAGATCCGAAATAAGGGTCTCTGAGACTCTTAGAAAGGTTGCCATTTTTTTAATATATATATATATATATTTGACAAATACATTACATGCATGTACAGGGTGGGCCAAGATAAAGAGGCCCCATTCGGTTTTAAAGAACCTGAATAAGGCCTCTTTATCTTGATCCACCCTGTACATATTCGTCTATTACATTAAAAAATTACTATTCTTCTAATTTTTTTACTGTAAGTTTTTAAATAAAATTACTGCATACATGTAATAATTTTATTTATCCGTATGATATAAATGTAGAT
The DNA here is from genome assembly GCA_023014485.1 of Bathynomus jamesi. Lineage (NCBI taxonomy): Eukaryota > Metazoa > Arthropoda > Malacostraca > Isopoda > Cirolanidae > Bathynomus > Bathynomus jamesi. Next base: position 730,296 of record JAJOZX010000535.1, read on the forward strand.
TTACAAAATAATATAATAATAATAATAATAATAATAATAATAATAATAAAATAATAATAATAATAATAAAAATAATAATAATAATAATAATAATAGAAGAAATATTTCCCGATTTTTTTAATAAATGATTGAAAGATTTTGTTAATTTGGCCTCTGTTTTTTGTACAAGTAAATTGGTGAGTAAATAAAATGATTATAAAAAGCCTTTTCAGTAATAAACCAATAGGCGTTATCGAGTCGAAAATTATAATTAATTAATATCAGGAGTCATTGTTGAGAGTTTGTCGTCCGCTGTTGACGTCTTTTATTGCTCTTTTATTAACATCCCGACGACAATTGATTTAAATTAAAAAGTCTTATTTAATTAACACTTTGAGTAATAATGTTCAGGTGAATTTGTTGAAGAAACGCGCCACTTTTCGCCTTACCTGAAAAGAAAAGAGGATTGTTGGTGTACGAGAGTTTTGTTGCCATTGTTCTATTTAACCCATTATTGCCCAGAGGTTTATTTGGGGCCGAGGGGGGGGGGGGTAACCTTTATTAATAGTAAAATAAATACGTTGGTTTTACAATTTACAATGACATAAATAATTATGAAGCTGCACTATTTTTTTCCGAGATTGAATAAAATTGTCTGGCGTTAACCAGAACAAAATCAGTAAAGTGACGCCGGGAACTAATCGGTTAAAAGAATGAACGGTTTTGACACTTCCAAACTGGGTTATACGTGTTATACAACGCACAGTGCCCACCCCAGTACAAAATGAAGGTATGTTTCATCATTAATCAAAATAGGCGATGCAGATACTGTTAAATGGTGATTTATTTTCGGTTGTAAAAAGTTCTTACCCGTACAGTCCTAATCCATGAAGTCCTCCTAATCCGTATAGTCCTCCTAAGCCTCCTAAGCCTCCAAATCCGTGCAGTCCTAGACCTCCTAGACCTCCTAGACCTAGACCTCCAAGACCTCCTAGACCTCCTAGACCTCCTAGACCTAGACCTCCAAGACCTAGACCTCCAAGCCCACCATGAAGTCCTAATCCTCCTAATCCTCCTAATCCTCCAAAGCCGCCGTAAAGTCCTCCAAAGCCTCCGTAAAGTCCTCCCAGACCTCCGTACAGACGACCGTAGCCGTATCCATAGCTATTTAGGAAAAGAAGAAAATGGCGGATATTAAATTTGCCCTTGATTTCCCACGAAACTCCTTCACAGTATTCCTATGAAACGCGTCGCGCATTCTTATCATCAATTATACTCACCCAAAGCCCGGACCAGCTTTCGGACCGGGTTCGGGTTTGGGTACGGCTTTGGGGTTGGCCGTGGCTACCGCTTTACCCTCAGCGACGGAACCGAGAAGGGTCACCAGGAGTACCTTCGAGAGAGAAAAATATCATTCTTGTTATTTGATGAAAAAGGAAGTCGCTTGATGAAAATCCTTCATTATTTTTGTTTCCTCAATAAATTAAAACATAATAATCGAAACCTTTTGTATAAATGTCGATAAGATCATAAATTTAATAGTTTTATAATTTTAATTTTAATAGAAAGAATTTATAAGACAAAACAAAATTAATATTAATTTTTTTTAATATACTCTCATTATTTTGAGAAGTTTCACAACCCGCGCTGACTTACCACTACAATCTGCGATTTCATCTTCTCAGAAGTTTCCTTTCAAAATTCTGAAAGAAAATTTAGGAAGACATTTATGGGGAATCGATAAAAACATTCACAGCACCTACACCAATACATCCTCAACACACACACACACACACACACACACACGCGCGCGCAAGCAAGCAAGCAAGCATATATATATATATATATATATATATATATATATATATATATATATATGTCCTTGGCACATAAACAGAAAACAAAGGCTTCACTGCTTTTTACGAAACACCTCTCAGCTCATACACCGATTCAGGGTAAAAGCAGCTCGTAGCATAATTGTCAAGTATAAAGAGGGCCAACGTACATATCTAGAGTGATTCAAGAGTCTCGTAACACTTTTTGTACAGAGAGATTAATACTAAAAGTGTAAAGTGTTTTTGGGATCATTCTTTACATGATACCATCATCCAAACGAATATCTCTTGAAAAATTAAAAAAAATGAAAGTTAATTATGTATTTGTTTTCACCTGTGTGCGGGTAATGCACAGTGCTTATATTTGGGAAGGACTCAAACTGAGTTAATAAAGAATCTAATTATCTCTTAAATACGGCAGCTTCATCTTTTGGCCCCGAAACACGCGAGTAGATAAGGAAAGAAACACTTCCGTTAATGATGCTTTGAAGCGCAATTTGCAGCCTCGTTCAACTGCTGTGGATGCTCCAGCATCAAAATAGTCGTTGTGGAACGAACAGATCCGGAATGGGACCCCACTCATCTCGGTTTTCAATGAAAATAATCAAGCGATTGACAGATAGTGAATTAAGTAATGAATTAACTCAAGGAGCTGCTCCAGCACCTACACAATGAAAACTTAGGTGACGAGTATATTTAAAATCTACTTCGGCATAAAAATGTACGCTCGATTCCAGAAGTCCTCGCGTGAAACTAAAGTTCTATACCGATATTTTTCAGTAAGAAACAGGGAGTTTCACCACGGGACTTTTCGTTCCGACTGTAATACTACGTCTATATTGCCTACCTTTCCTCGTAGGTCCTCTAATTGCACTTTGTTTCTAAAAGACTGACAGAGGAGAGGGGCCGATCCTTTCTTAAATAAACCACGTTTCTACACGAACGGAAGCCATCTCAAGATGGCGCTTTTGATAACATTGAAGCGGTTGCAGTTTTTTTCCGTGTGTGTGTGTGTGTGTGTGTGTGTGTGTGTGTGTGCAATAAATTCTAAGAATGAAGAAAAGGAAAAGGTGACAATCCGAATATACATTCTTATGGGTGTGTCCCTCCATTATATATATATATATATATATATATATATATATATATATATATATATATATATATATATATATATATATATATATATATATATATATATATACATTGAAACATTTATATTGAAAAATTACATAATGAAAAACTGATATATTTTTACCAAGATGCTTTAAATCTGTAATTGCTGGTAAGCGAGACCAGTGTACTATCTACTTGCCCATTACACACACACACACACACACGAGAAGAAAAAACTGGTCAGAGGTGAATATTTTTGGTATAGTCAGATGACAGGTTTACCTTGTGACATAATCAGATTTTAAAAGCATGGATATGTCCTGGGTTAGACATATACTGGTAAATTTGACATTTGTTTAGTTCTTTATTAAAATCAATAAATTCTGTTCATCGGTTATCCTCTGTATACACTCATCTCGTCCTTCACCTTACGCGTGAAAATAAAACATTATGACATCTGTATATGTAATTTGTTAACTTTATTACAATCTGAATATGTAAGAACGAGATTCGTTTGTTTCGCGCGTATCTTCACGTACGAAGGTTAACAGTGACTTTTTATGACAATTTGGAAGCTTCAAGTTTACACTTTTACTGAAGAAATTTCTTTGAAATTTTCTCTAAAACTTATTTTAAAATGAATCAGTGTTCGAAACCCTTCAACCTTTAATAAAAATTCAGATTAACCGTTTTATGTAGCTGAAAAATAAACTATATTCATCTTTATTCGAACCAAACGTAAAGGGCAATTTTTATTTTTACCCTATATTTTACCCTTTATCAGTCTGAGCACGTGTTTTATTTGTATTTCTCTTTTAGTCGTATTTTTTAGTTTTTAAATGTATTATCGTTTCATTTATCTTATCGTTTATCATCTTTAAGAATATTATACGGATCAAGTAAAGATAAGCACTCCCAGCCTTCTTTAATTAGCCTTATAAGCAAAGCTGGGCACAAACCGTTAATCCGTTAATCGTTAATTAACGAAGTTAACTTTTTCGTTAACGATTTAACTTTTAAGTTAACTTTGAAAATCATTATCGGACTAATTAACTTCCGTTACATTTAACTTCCGTTAACTCAAGTCCGTTAACCCAAAAAATTCATAAATAAACGTTTAAAAGTTTCTATTATTTTCAGTGCTGAGCAGGTGCGCAATTAATCCGCCACTGTTAATAGTGATGAACGAATTTCCATTTCCGCAGTGCAAAATCAGGCGATATATTTGTTTCCGTCGCCACAATTTGTCTTACCAAATATGGTAGTTATTTATGGCATTGGTTTGAGCAAAACATGGTCGACTGTAAAATCAAGCGGAAAGATTTGCCATTTGAGTTGAATGTTTCAACTTCTTTCAAGAAATATCACGAGCATTTTAACAGTTGCTGCGACAATCTTCAGGCTTAAGGACTTGAAGTCCAAGGGCCTCGTCTACTGCAGCGCCTTGGTCGACGCACTTTTGGCAGGCATCGACAAAAGGTTTGGGCCCCTCCTGGAGGATGACGAATGCCAGCTGGCTGCTGCCTTCCATCCCAGGTTTCGCCTCATCTGGTTGGACAAGTATGACAACACCAAGGTCGCCAGGGTGAGGAAAAGCATGGAGGGTACAGTCGAGGAGGCCATGAAGCAGCAGTCCAACGAAGTGGGCAGCAACAGTGGAGGCAGCAACAACGAGGAGGAGGAGGAGGATGACTTCTTCAGTGCTGTCATCCAGACAAAAGAGAGCAGCAGAAGCCACAGGTCACTCAAGGGCAAGGCCCAGAACTTGGTCAAGACCTGGCTGGAGACCAACTCCAAGGACTTGCTGACAGATGCTGCCTTCTTGGGTGAGCAAGTGTTGGTGGACTTGTTCATCAAGTTCAACACAGCCATCCCCTCCAGTGCTGCAGTGGAGCGTTTGTTCTCTATGGGCAAGGACATCCTGAGGGCCAAGAGATCATCCCTGTCTGATGAAACTTTGATATGCTAATTTTCATGAAGGGCAACATGCATCTCATGGACAAAATGGAGAACGAGAAGAAGAGGGAAAATTAAATTATATATATATTGTGTTTTTCATTTTTTTACAATAAAAGTTAACGTTAACGGTTTATCGGTAACTTCCGTTACATGTTTAACGAATTAACGGATTAACGGTTAACGAAGTTAACTTTTTGGTTAACGGATTAGCGGTTAACGAAGTTAACTTTTTGGTTAACGGTGCCCACCACTGCTTATAAGGCTAACTAACGAAAATATCACGACCTAACCTAGCCAATCGTTAAGTCAACTGTACGCCCTTGACGATTGGTTAGGTTAGGTCGTGATATTTTCGTTAGTTAGCCTTATAAGGCTAATTAAAGAAGGCTGGGGGTGCTTATCTTTACTTGATCCTATTATACTATTTTATGGGATTTATATTCTGCCAATGAAACTTATCATTATCATCATCAGTTCGTGAGCGAAAGGATTAAAATCTCTGTTGAAAATTAAGCAAAAAAGGTCGGCAAATTAGTCAAAGTTCCGTCCTACGGCTATTATAAGCTGACTAGTTTTGAAAAACGTGTAACTTATTCGGTACGTTTACGTAATATCTTAACTGAGATTAAAAACTCAATTAAAAACATTAAAAAAAAATTCTAAGACAGTTTTTAATTACTTAAAGTAATATTTGTGTCATTAATACATTTAACGGTTTATCGAAAAGTTTACTGTAAATCAAATCAATTTAGATCTAATTTTAGGTACCGAGATTATGGCCTGAATTAGACCTGGAATCTCATTGATTATTTCGAATGTCTCGTAATTAGAATCACATGTGAAATTTTCTTAATGATCAGTATATATGCTTGACTTTAACTCGTAATTTGAATGCGATGTAAAATGAAAACTAAAATAGGGCATGTTAATACGTTATCTGTAGCCATGGGCGTCCGCAGAGTGTAGGGCAAGAGGGGGTATTTGCCAGTGCATGAGCGTTGGAACGAAGTAGGAGGCTGTTGGGAATTTATCATAAATGTAAATAATATCAAGTTAGTCAATTACCTAACACAGATATGAAGGAGCATTTATCCAAATCGTTGCAGTAATTTTAGGATTGAGAGTGGCACTGTTACAGCCAGGGCTGCCTAGAGCTGCCACGGGCCCCGAGGAAGGATTGGTATATAGGCCCCCCCCTCCTGTTTACTCAGTATTTTATTATGAATGTTTTTGTGTACATAACAAGCAAACTGATTATGTGTCCAAGTCACTATTCAAAACCTACACTATGAATAAACAACTCAGAGGAAAATGACCATTTTATTTTTCGAATCAATTATATTAATTCTATCACCATACAATTTACGAATGTAGTACCAGTCCATGCAGGCAAGACAACTGTTTACTGTAAGATTTTCATAATTAGAAGTGTACTTTGTTTGCCTTCTCTCTAACAAAGTGGTAAATGATTCTGATGAAATTTAAAGTACGGGCTAACTGGCTTTCAATTACAATGGTTCCCAGATCTGTCAGTCGGTCTTGGGCATTGGTGGACCGCGGATAATATTTTATGTTTCAGTTTGACTATGATAATCTCTATAAAATGTACGTTCATTAATTATATTTCCTCTCTGTTATTTAATCAATTGCTTTATTAATATTTTTAGATTTTATCCCCTCTCTTTCCGGGCCCCCTAGAAGTCCGAGCCCCGGGGATTTAACCCGGCTTCCCCGCCCTCTCGACGGCCCTGGTTACAGCTTCATCTAATCACTTAGGTAATTTTTTTTTCTGGATGAAACAAATAGTTGGATTTAATGTATGTAGATATTATAGTTCTTTAATGTTTGCATTCTGGTTTGGTGCCGTTGTATTTGAGTGATCCTGTACTCCGATTGCAATAACAATGACAACATGTACAAAATCTTGCAATATTTAACAGCTCGTATTAATATCACTTTCATTTTGTCACGACACACCTTTGTATTGTGCATTAATCGAAAACTAATGTTGGTTGCTATTTTCATTGTTTCCTCGTCACTTTCCTTTCATAACGGACTTTTTGAGTTTTCATTTGTATAATCCACGAACGTGTACAGAACATGATTTGAAGTTTAAATATTTGTATGTTGTGTTATGATATGAGGCCCTCCTAAGAAGAAGTAGCTAAGCGATAAAAGTAAAAAACGCCACAAAACGCAGTTAAAATTGTACCAAATTTGAAAGTGACCTTTTAACTTTTGAAGATATTTCGACGAAATGTCATAAATAATCACGATAATGTGATTTGCGTCTAGTATAAACGTTCATATAATCTGGCTGAGGAACCCAAGACCTGGTTTAAAATGTGGTCGAAGGAGGATTTGAAAGAAATTGCAAATGACAACCTCCTCGAAGTTCTTGGTCACACAACAGCTCTCTTCCCGGCCAGTGAACTTGCAATCCTGATAGCTTTGACGCTACCCGCTACAACATGCACGATTGAACGGTCCTTCAGCATTTTGCAAAGGGCTAAGACCTGGCTTCGGTCAACAGCAACAGATGACAGATTCTTCAGACTTTGCATGATGAGTGCACACCGAGAAAAAAAAACATTATAAACAAGGGCGAATTTCTGAACAAGGTTGTCGATAAATTTGGCATGGTTTCAAGAAGAGTGCAGTTTTTGTTTCCTAAGTAGGGTACATTCGTCCAATAACTAAGGTATAAAATATTCAAGTATCATATTTTTCTTCGTTTTTTATGTTTAATGCTTGTTGATAACAAGACTGCATTAAGACATACGGGATTCATACACGTAATTGCTTCAGTTAGCTAAGTAAGTTGTAGAAGGTTCTGGAACAAATTATCAGTTTGTTGTACGAGTGCGCCACTGCTAGAGATGCTTCCATATTTTAATCGAAAGTAAAGCAAGCAGATTTTGGAGATCAGTCTCTAAATGTTGCGTGACCGCCAGTTTTTGGCCAGCTCGATTTTTTTCTCTACTTGTCATCGCGCTCCATGGTATAATTGATAATGTGATTAAAATATAATCGAAGTTTGTCTCGTTTCTGAATATTTATTTGATTAAAATAATGACTGGTGAAGTGCCATAACTTCACAGAATTTACAGTTGCGTTTGATAGAAAGACGTTCCGGACCTGATACGGTAGAAGTACAGTATTATGGTCTGCCCACTCCCACCCGCACACTGGAAAATATCTTGCTGACGTCCGTGTCTGCGGCGTATTTGCGATTATAAAAGTTTCTTTTAAAGAAATTAAATCACTTATTCTTAGTAAATTATTATTAATTAATTCTATCGCAATGTTCCTTATCATCGTCAGATGCATTGTGTCTATCGAAATGTTTTTCAGAGACGGATTCAAACGATTCAAACGATGCAAATAGTTACGTAACTCGTAAGAAAGTTTTTAGACCAAAGAGAATATTTTAAGTGTAGAAAAATATATCTCTAAATTTAAATTTTGTTTTTATTACTTTAATGTTCTGAATAAGGCGCAAATATATTTGAAGCGTTACAACTACATATAATTAAAAATTTTAAAATTAACAAGTGGTGAAAATGCGATATTAACAAAGGAAAATTTTTTTTAATCTTTTTCGTCATATTTATGACCTTGTCACTTCAGATCCATGCAAATACTGTTTAAATATGCATACATACAGTTTCATTTACAGTGAAGAGGTCAAGTGATGAAAATCTTTTAGCATTTCTTTAATATATATATATATATATATATATATATATATATATATATATATGGGATGAATTTCACAATTAAACGCGTGAAATGAATGAATGCTGCAAACCCACAAGGAAAAAGAAAAACGATTCCAAGGCCTTTCGTGTATTCAGAGCTACACCTCGTCATTCCCTGACGAGGTGTAGCTCTGAATACACGAAAGGCCTTGGAATCGTTTTTCTTTTACCTTGTGGGTTTGCAGCATATATATATATTATAAGGAAACTGTGTCGCTGACTACGAATCCATCAGCACTGGGATCGAGACCCGGTGACGGCAGGCGGCGAGCGGCAAAACCCAGATGTTCTTCCTTCCACACAATAAAAAGAGAATTGGTTGGTAGATAAATGGGTACCCTGGATAGCTTAGTGGTTAAGATGCTGGGCTGCTGTAGATCGGGAGGTCGTGAGATCGAATCCGGGCGAGGACTTTGTAATTTCTGACCACTTGGCACCCGTGGTGGGGCGTGGTTCGAATCCCACGTTAAAATGTAGGTCTAAGGTGGAGTGACAAGCTTGACCTTCATCAGAATGAACAATTCGGGCGGAAGCAAAAAACACGGTTTTAATCATAATATAAAATCATACCCATCCCACAAAGAAAAACTTCCGAATGCCTTGGCTTCGTTTATCAATTACTCTTTTTAATTGTATTCGCTGCTAACGCGCTAAGCGAATTATGTTCGTAGCACTAGCCGCTACTATCAACTAAGAGTAAACGAACACCTTGGCATTTCAACAAGAACATCACTCTCTCTCTCTCTCTCTACATAAACCATCAAAATCTTCCATTACAACCCATTCATACTCAAAAGATCACCGCTTACACACTTCACATTTCAAAATTACTGACTCTATTAACACCAACCAATTGAAAGCCTTGTCTATTTCAAAATAGTTACACAGATAAAAAAAAAAAATCCACCGTAAACGACAACACTTCCTCTTTCAACTTTTCCATTCATAAGTGAACCTTTACTTATAATTGCGACACCACATAAATGAATAATTTTAATTTTACGAAAGAATAAAAATGTAGATTAATTTTAATTATATCTCTTCATATACATTTAAAATAATCAGTTGGATTTAAGATTGCACTCATCATGGAACATATTCCAAACCGTCTGCACTCAATTATTAAAATACAATACGTTCACAACTTTAGTCCTCCTATTTGTCATAGGGTTCGAGCCCACCACTCTTTGAGTAGAAGGTGAGGGCGCTTTATAACCACTATACTTCGACGCGGGATAAACGCGTTCAGAGACATTTTACGATTTTATGCGTTAACCTTCCCACACTGGAGGTGATGACCAGCATTTACTTAATCTTGAATGGTAGGGTCGAACCCTAGTCGGTGCGAATTTTGCATTATGCATAATCGTGCGTGTTCAGGCATGCTATTCCATATATATATTATATATATATATATATATATATATATATATATATATATATATATATACTCGTACATATTAGGAATTGAATTACGCACATTGTTCTTTGCAGTAAGAGAAATAAGAGAAAGGCATCATTGCTTAATTTAATTGGAAAATTGAACGAAGTCATCATTGGTAGATTGTATGCATTTGTTAATCACAGTCTCCATTCCACACCATCATTATTTGCAAAAGAAAGCAGTGATGATCTAGTTGATTTATATAATTTATTTGATTCAATCACGAAATAATTGATATCCAGAAAGGTCACTTCAATCAAACCTAATTTGCTTTCTAACCACCGCTACTCAGTAACAGAAAGACTAATCTTACAAATCACCAACCCACACATTCCACTATCGCCTACTCAACATGGATTCAGACCTCACCACTCAACCACGACATTACTCACTAACCTCACGCAGCACATCATGGATGGCATCAACTCCAAACGACCAGCTCAACGTACACTATTAACAACAATAGACATTAGTAAAGCATTTGATGCTATCCCACCCTTCCCTCTCATAAACAGAATACTCAACACAAACATGCACAATAACACCAAAAGGTGGCTGAGCAACTATCTTTCAGGAAGATACTCGCATGTCACATTTAATGGCAAGTCATCCAAAAACAAGTTTTTTTCCGAATGGGGTCCCTCAAGGCTCTGTTCTCTCACCAACACTCTTCAACTTATACATGCATGACATTCCAACACCCATAGATAACAAGCTTACCTTATCATCATATGCAGATGACATCACTCTAACATCCACCCACAACAACATCGACACCGCTACAAATAACCTACAAACATACATAAACAGTATACAAGACTGGCTCACACACAATAGACTCAAAGTAGCGCCCACAAAATCAACCATCACCTTGCTTACAAGCAACACAAAAGAACACCAGGTAATTCCACAGCTTACACTAAACAACATCAACATTCCACACACTCACAGGACCAAAATACTTGGGGTCACATACAACACATCATTATCTTTTGCAAACCACATTCAGGACATTAAAACCAAATGTACGTCAAGACTTAACACTCTTAGGGTACTAACAGGCACAAACTTTGGACACCAGCAGGAAACAACAACACTCATATACAAACAATATATTCGCTCAGTTATGGACTATGCTAGCCCATGCTGGGCACCCATTATCTCAAACACACACATAAACACCTTACAGACAATACAAAACAACGCACTTCGTATCATTACAGGATGCACTCAAACAACACCAATAGAACACCTGCACACAGAAACAAAAATACTGAAAGTTAGGGAACATTTAGACATGAGGGGAACACAATTCATGGCAGCAGCGACAACTAACCCACAACACCCTTGCCACTACATGTACAATCATGCACCAACACCTCGCACCATTAAGGTAACACCAGAGAGACATTATAACCAAATACTCCATTCCATACCACGCCCCACAGACATCACACAGTACAGAAAACACATACACACACACCTAACCCACAAAGCACTGACACGACTCGGTCCGAATACGGTCCTAGGTGCGAAGCCGCCACCCATTAACAGGTCAGAGATCAGCCTGAGCAGATCGGATCGAGTTAACTTAGCACGATTCCGATGTGGACATCACCCCAACTTACGGACATATAAACACAGACTAGACAACTCCATAGACGACACCTGCCACCTGTGCCAGGACACACCACAAACAATTGAACACATTATGACAGACTGTACCGCTCTAGCACAACAACGAACACAACACAACATCACTAGTGCGCTGAACCTCTGGTCCACTCCGGAGAGGGCAATCGGTTACCTGCGTGCCGCCGGCTTGCTCGATCAGGGTGGGCTGATCGGCTAAACAACAACAACAACAACAACTCAGAATTAACTTCACAGAGCTACGTCGTGGCGTGGTCAGTGTCGTAAATAATTTCATACAAAATGTTTTGAACAGAAATTTTCATGCCAGTGAGACCTTAATATTTGCTTTAAGATCACAAGACACTTAGATTTTGGGTGCAGCTTCACAAATTTGGTTTCACTGGCTTTAGATAGATAGATAGATAGATAGAATAACCTTTATTAATAATAAAATAAATGCAGTAGTCTTTTTACAATTTACAATTTTTACAATGACATAAATAATTGTGAAGCTCGACTATTTATTTATTTTTTTTTTTTTTAATTTGGCCCTTAAGCTTTAGGCTTTACTGGGCTCTTATTAAAAATAAGCAGCTAGCCGTTATAAATTAATAATAATAAAATAAATAAATAAGTAAATAAGTATTATTAATAGTTAAAGCCTGTATTTCAATATTAAACAATATTAATGGACAATATTAAACATTATTAGTGGACATTAATCCAAGATTTTTGTTAGTATCCCATTATTAATCGGGATTTTAACTTGGTTTTAAACAAATTTACATTCCCAATATTTTTTATATCGGCATGCAAGTCATTCCATAGTTTCAATCCAATGAAAATGGGTAGTTTTTGAGATGAAGACAATCTAAATTGAGGTATAACAATCTTTGATCTATTTCTGGTCTGATACGGGTGGATTTCTTGATGAGTTACAAAATATCTATTTACCCATTGCAAATTAATGATTTTGCTCTTACACTTGTAAATAAAGCTCAAATTTTAATGGATATGTTATCTTTGTAAATTGGTTTTTCTCACTGGCTTTTCCTCGATTTCACACAAAAAAAAGTATACAATTTTGTACAAGCGTGGCCTGACTAGATATGAGTGGTCTTTGAATATATATGGAATCTCTAATCAATGAATTCTATGACGTCACAAGAAATATCTGCCCTTATTGTGAAAAACAGAAGAAAAGCAAACCGTACCATAATAAATTTATTTGATTTCCCATAGTCATCGAACTTACATTAGACGCTGCTTGATTTGTTATTTCATGAAGGTGAGAAAAAAGTTTTATTTTTAAAATTCTTGTTTGATTCGTACATATGAATTTTTATAGAGGTTACTAAACGAACCCTGTAAAAAGGTACCTATTTTTATGAAGTTGTGTGTACTTATTGTATGCAACTGCAAACATTACAAGTGGGGTTTTTTCACACTTTTAGTATGCATTAAGCACTGCGCTTACAAGAATTTCCCATTATCACAATTACCTGTCAGAATAATCTGTGGAAGGTATTAAAACTTTATCAGGAAGTACTACAAAATTAGCGCATATTTAATTAAATGTTTAAGTTCTAATGGACAGAAACTAAATTATTAAAGGTCCCGTTATAGGATCTAGGTAGCAGCTTGTATTCTTTTTACGTAATCTAAGATAAAAATATTAAGACTATAAATACTTTAAATGTTGAAGGAATGAAATATCTTTGGAGTGATCACATATTAAACGTTTTGAATTTGAACTCCAGAAAGAAATGTGAACAAGAAAAATTTTATTTGGGTATCCCGATAAGGAAAAAATTGAGGAATTTGAGGGTTGTTACAATTGTGGGATCTTTTCCGTTTGACTGCCGCCATTGAAACATAATTAAACTTTTTGTATTTTAACTGAAATGTCTTTGATACAAAATAAGTTACTTTATAAAAAAGCTTTTCTTAATTTCCCCTTCAAATTTTGTTTCTTATAAACAATTTTAATTACTTTCAAGATCCATGCTTAATTTTTAAGTTTTAATCGTGTACTCGGAAAAAGGATCAAGTAAAGATAATCCCTCCCAGAAAGTAAAGTAAAGTGAAGCAGTCTGACATAAGGATAAAAATTAATCTTTTTTAAAAAATGATTTATTTGAAAACAATTTATTAAAATTCATTTATTACAATGGATCAAGTAAAGATAAGCACCCCCAACCTTCTTTACTTAGCCTTATAAGGCTAACTAACGAAAATATCAAGACCTAACCTAACCAATCGTTAGGTCAACTGTACGACCTTGACGATTGGTTAGGTTAGGTCGTGATATTTTCGTTAGTTAGCCTTATAAAGCTAACTAAAAAAGGTTGGGGGTGCTTAACTTTACTTGATCCAAAGACTTTAATTAAAGCGGTAAAGCGGTATTACCAACTTTACCAAGTAAAGATGATCCCTCCCAAAAAATGATCAAGATGGGGATCACCTGAAGATCAGGGCCTCCAGCCTTCTTTAGTTAGCTTTATAAGGCTAACTAACAAAAATATCACGACCTAACCTAACCAATCGTCAAGGTCGTACAGTTGACCTAACGATTGGTTAGGTTAGGTCGTGATATTTTCGTTAGTTAGCCTTATAAGGCTAAGTAAAGAAGGCTGGGGGCACTCACCTCTTATGTTTCAATGGCGGCAGTCAAACGGAAAAGATCCAATTGTGTAAAATTTTACCTAGAAACAATTTCTGAAAAGCACAAAAAAATTACTAACTGGTAAGGATTTTTTTGGGGGGTATTTAATTTCGATGACGCTAATAAAGCTTTAAAAACAAAACTCGTTACGACTAGGAACTTATGGTTTTTAACTCTGAAGGCGAACTTTTTTCCGAAACTACACGTATTAACTCGTAATAAATCCTTTAGAGTTAAATCTCTCTCACAGTGAAAATGAAATCCTTTCTTGTCAAAGTACTGTATAACAATATCTGAATTTAATCAGTCGATTCCCGAGTTTCGATTTCGTAAACTAAAATATTTACTGGCATAAGATTATCTGGTGCTGGTTAAGTATGCGGTCTACCTACGATTGGTTAGGTTTAATCATGATATTTTCGTTAAAACTGACGAAAATATCATGACTAAACCTAACCAATCGTCAAGGGCGATTGACAATTGGATGTAAACAAACAATTAGTAAACAAGATAAGAAGCTATAATTAAAAGGTAGACCGACCGCATACCGCTACTTAACCAGCACCGATTATATTGATGGGGGATATTTAACCTCTTCCTTCTAATGTAGAAACCATATAAAATTCTTAAAGTATTTTCAAATTTGACGTACACTTCACTACTCAAATTTTAAGCAATTTAAGTAGTATTAAATTTATAACCTTTCTGCGCATAAATATATAATTGACAGAATTTATACCCCTTCTATGCATAACCACCTTATTAAATAAGGTTAATATGTTTTAACCCTTTCACTCCCACCGGGACACTGGTGTCCCAGATTTACTTTAAAAACTTGAATCTCGGAGTGAAAGGGTTAAATGACATGGGCTGGACCTGTAAATCAAAATAACTTTTTATGAGGTAGTTTTAGTCGCTTTATTCAAATTTGTCACTCATTTTTGTGCAAACTATTGTAGAAAATATAAATATATTTGGTGTATTTGTAGTCGGGGGTGGTATGACGTCGTTACTGTGCGACTTAATTAGTTGTTGGTTTCTGTTCTGGCTATTTTTTTTAATTGGATTCAATTTGGTGGTGTTTGTAATAAAATTATGACGTGCCGTTCGTGTGGTTTCGACTTTGAGAACTGATTCGTCATGTGCCCTAGATGATGATACGAAAAGATCAGAAGATATTTAGGTGAAGAACCCCTTTTATTTTTTTCCCACGGACCCCATGTTTTTGAAAGATTGTCTACCAAACTGTTTTTTTAACTAATAATTAACTCTCTCATATTTTTCACTATCAAATAAAGGACATATAAGAGAGTATGCAATTAAAATACAGCCTATTAAATAAAGTATTAATAATTCCAGCCAAGAGCAAGGAAACTTGAAATTTTAGCCTGAGTAGGTAAATGTACGATTTTCATTGGAGCGCCTCGAAATATTGAAAGCTCACCGACCCCCAGTACTACCTTCGCGGACCCCAGGTTGGGAACCACTGCTTTATTGTATAAAATGTAGTCAAATACATTTTTCAAGTATTTTGGTGTGCTTTGTTTGAATATGACCTTCATTTCTTGCCCAAATGAACAGAAATAGTTGTCATTGCACTGCCCAAACACTTATTTCTGTTCATTTGCACAAGAAGTGGTCATATTTGAACAGAGCACACCAAAATACTTAAAAATGTTTTTGATTTAAACTTCAGGCCGTGTCATTTGCAACATAATTACCTTAAATGAATTATAGACTTTTGTTATGTTTTATTAAAGAAAAAAAAAGTGTGTAAACTTAAACTAAAATTTACAGTAAGTGAAGAGTATTCCATAAAAAAATGAAACATTTCTAAAACAATTTCTTCATAAGTCATCAACGATGACGAAAACAAAAAAGTAAGGAATACTTTTAAAGCCGAATCTTAATATTTCTTCATGGACGTTGACCTTGTGACATTAATATTCTATTTATCACGAATATAAGGCTTCTATCGTACTCCATGTTTCTTTTCCCTGTATTATAATGATAAACTTTAATGGCAGGAGACGAGTACCATTATAATCTGTGATGTTGCGTAACTTCGCATTCGTCCGTACATACGAAGAAAGTATGACTACATACGCGAATTCGATCGAACCTTCTCAACAAACCATTAATTTTTATCACTTGATTAGGAGCAAGTGTAGTTTACGTTCCCCAACTTTGTCCGCCTATACCTAATCAAAACTTTAAAACTGAAAATATTACGACTTAACCTAACCAATCGTCAGTTTATATATATATATATATATATATAGAGGTTGTTTAACCATCTCCGCAACATCCAAGGTCATATGACGGAGGGGACCTACAGCTTTGTGGGATTCGAACCACGGGTCGCTACATAATCTGTACACGGAGGACGGTCTCCCATCCAACTACTACCCAGACCCAATGTCTCTTAACTTCGCTGATCAACGGGAAGCGGTGTTACATATATATATAAACTGACGATTGGTTAGGTTGTCGTAATATTTTAGCTAGTTTTAAAGATTTATTTGATGGATTCGTTTAAAAAAAAAAATAAATAAATAAATATCCTAGTGTAGTTTACGTTCCCCAACTTTGACCTAGTATAGTTTGTGTTCCCTTTTGCGTCACGGGGACGTAAACTACTTATCCTTTGATTATTAACTATAACAACAAAGTAAACATTGATGACTATACACTCGTAAACCAAAAACTACTTTTCTAAGTAAATTAAAATATAAAACGGTTAAACTAGCTACTACTGTAATTAGGGGAACAAGTCACCCAATGTCATTCATTTTCTGGTAATTTGTTTGTTTTTTTAATTTACGCCAATAGATGGAGACAAATTAACAATAATTATTGTGTAAAAGGCTACATACAAATATCCATATTATTTGATGAAATGGAACTGTTATTAACTTCAATTTTAATCCTATTGAGTTAATAGCATCTTTTCCCTTTCAAATATATCTAATACAAATGAGTATTTTTATCTCTTATTCCTTTTAATAATTAAAATGACGCTATCAACATTAAAACCTTTTTTTTGCCAATCTTGCGTCGAAACTTTTTACATTTTGGTGGAACATTTAATCAAAAATTCTAATCTTTATCAATCGAGTCTGAATATATACTGATGACAAAAGTATGTAGATACTTTAGAAGTTATTTATACTTCGTATATTAGTTTGTAATAGCTTCACATACGTTGGTTCCATCCCCTATCCTCTACCCTTTCACTACGAAGCCAAAGGTCATTGCCTCCTACGTGTCCCGCCGGAATGGGAAACCCGTTTTCACGATTTTCATCTACTTTTGTATTTCATAAACGTAGTTTTGTGGAGTTCAAAATATTAAATCTACTTAAAAATGCAACATTACAATAAAATTTGCTGTCGTGATAAAAGGCTTTAGTGCTTCTGCACCCGCGTATTTTCGTAATAAGATGAGATAGAGAACCAGATATGACTACCCATATTCTGTATTTAATCCGCGTTATATCATTACAGAAATATTTTAAAACAAAGGAAGACTAATTTGGGATTTTACACCCTAGACTTTTATACAAAAAAAGGAAAAAAATTATAATTTCTCTGGAAGTTTTTTTGCATGATTCACAGAATAAATCATCAAATAAGTTCTTTCCATTATTCTCGGATCACTGCTTATTTTTGGATCCCACCATATCTGATACCACATATTTCGGTAGATTTCCAGTTATGATTGCGTTAGTCCTAGAACTTAGGAGTTAGGTGCTAGAATCCGTTTTTCTGATCGAAAATTTGGAGGAGGATTTGTGAAGTACGATTGTATAATTAATTTTGAGCGCATTTTTGCCTTTCATTATCTTTGTCGTAATAGTATAAATTACAGAACTGAAATGAATTGAAATGAACCTTTTCTCTCGTGAACAATTTTGCTTAATGTGATGAAATGCAAACTTTAGGCAGTATTTATGCAGAACTAATTTATAAAGTTTCGGACCCTCATTAATTGGAAGTATATTTGCTCCTGTTCTCTCTTAAATCCTGTAAAATTAATCAAATAGCCTGTGTGTGTACAGGCTCCGGAAAAATTCGCTTGAAAAAAATTCTAAAAGCAAAATTTTTGTTTTTCTTTGGATGTTAAATTTTTGACGATGATAAAATTTAAAAAACAATCACGTATTACTAATTTGTTTTTAGTTTTTTTACGGGGGGGGGGGGGGGGGGGGGGCTTTTTCCAAAATCGCACAATCTGCTCAAAATCTTGATACTTTTTCTTACCGACAGTTATAACCAAGAGTTTTGCAAGAGGAATTTTAAACAAACTGCATTTGTTAAATTAAGGCTACATTATTTTAAGTGTGCAACTTTTTTATTTACGTGTTGAGTGTGTAAATTATTTTAAACAGAAATTGTTGGGAAAAGTTGTATTTAAGTTCAGTACTCTCAAAGGAATGTTATCCATCGTTAAATGAATTAACAGCTGAATCTGTAGATACAGACCAGCGTGGTACTCAGTGGTACTGACAGTCCCTAGATCTGTGTTACGATACCGAAGGAATGATACTCTTATCATATTTCATATTTTACTACTAAAATTGTCTCCTTAAATGAAAAAATGGTAGTTTTATTTCATCCACGATCTTTTGATGGACATTGCAGGAATATTACTAATGTTCTTTAAACTCCTTCCGAGTTACGAAAATATTTAATTTAGTTCATACGTCAACTTTTATAGGTAACAAATTAACTGTCATCCTCCATACTAACAGCCAGGGTCACACGAGAGAGACCTACAAATTAACGTGGTCTGAATTGCGAATCGCTATAGAAAAGGTCCGAGAAAGGAATCTCTGCCCCTGGTGCTACTTTTTACTCTAGGCCCCTTTACCCCCGATCACCACCACCTAGCTCTTCCAGCCCGGGCCCTGGTGCTTTGACACATCATGCACTCAACTCCCTGGCACTGGCTACACCAAATGACGGTTACCATTCATCTAAACAGACTTGTGTTTAACTTTTGTATGAAAATATTCCATTGAAATACTTTAGAATAAATGAGTAGACTGCATGAAGCTAAGGAAGGAGTGTTCTGTTACTGCACAAACTGCGCGCTAAAACTGGAAATGAAGTTTGAGTAACAAGTCCTTCTACCTCTCGACCCCCGTAATTTGTACGTTTTATAACGTGGTTTTCAAATTATTTGAGTACATGTTTAAATGAGACGAGTATAAATAACCCATTTCATTTGAGATTTATTTTTAGCTTTGAATCGAACGTAAACTTCGTACATGTGACAACCATTATCAAAAATACTATGTAGGCCTAGCAATAGATGACTTCTCAATCAGTAGTTTAAAACTAAAATTTTGCTGCTTTGCAAAACCACTTTTATTTATAAAAACAAAAAAAAAAGTTAGAATTAATAATAAATTTAGGATCAATGAAAGAGCCACCCCCAAAAGTTTCTAGTAAACAATGCCATTCCCCAAAATCACTAAAGAAAAAAAAAATGCAAGTAAAAACACCTTCATGAGGAATTGTTTATTTATTACTGTATCCCTTGATGATTGGTTAGGTTAACTAAAACAACTTGCAGATCAATGAAAGCAAGCCGCCCCCCCCCCCACCCCCACCCCCACCTATTTGGGAGTGGCTTTCTTTCATTGATCCTAAATTTTTAATGGTTCTCTTCCCTCGTATACATGCATCTTCAAATTAATAGAACAATAATTTTATACTTTTACCCTAAACTTCGTTCTCTCCGAACCCTAACCTTACTTAATCCCCTATGAACGACTGCTACGAAATGTTAGTTTCAAACAAACTCATTTATATGGCCCAATAAGCAATTTCATCCACGGGGGGTTCAACTTTCCTTTCTGCAACTCGTTTCTTGCGCCTTCTTTTTTGTCAAAAGGTAACGGTATCAAAGTGTAATGATGAATGATGGGGTTGGTTAACCTCCTCCTACGCAACATCTAAGATCATATGACGGAAAGGACTTACAGCTTTACTTGGGATCCGAACCATTGGTCGCTACATAATTTGGGCGCAGAAGACGATCCCCCATCCAACTATTATCCAGACCCAGCGTCGCTTGACTTCGCTGATAGATGGGAATCGGTGTTTAGACTCGACTGCTTTCCATCCTTCCTATCGCTACCTTTTCCCCACTTGCGTACCTTACAACTGCAAATCATGTCTCGCATAATTAATTTTGCGAAATTGTAAAAGAAAATTGCGAATTTTTCAAAAGAGTGTATTCAAAGTACAGCAAGTTTTTACATCTGATAAGGAATTAGATTTGTTGTGAATTATCAATCGTTGTATGTATTTGCATTGACTTTTTTTTCTTTATGATTGTTCTCTATAGTTATTGCAATTTGAAGGAAACGGACATTTCTGCTTTGCGATCGACTCTAAACACGCTTAGTAATCAACCTGTTGGACATTCATAAATTGTAGGATATTACAATATGAAAGTTTCATACTTGCACCCTCATTACGACCTTCCTGAATTCTGATCGAATTCCCTGAAACCAGGGTTGGCAAACACCCAACTGGTTTTTGCTGGATTTTTGCCAACCCTGCCTGAAAAGGACAAGCCCTTTAATCCAAGGTGTTGATTCAAATGAAACTAGTTTGCGTTTGGACAGTTATTGTCAAATCGAAAGCATTAATTATTTCTGATCGACAATGTTCATTTCAATGTTTTTACTTATTTGTATTCTAGGTTAGTATATGAACGTCTGGTCTGAAGGGATTCAAATTAATTTAAGCTGAAATGATTGATCTTGCTTGTCAAATTTCGAACTAAATATTATTAAAAAAAAATAGTTTCAATCTTGATTGACAAACAGCTTATTCAATGAGTTTGTCAATCTGGGTGCAAACTTTTTTTTAGTTTTAAACCAGCACTCTGATTGGTCATGTCAACTGTCACTGAGAATTTGATCGTAAGGTCACAGTAAAATAGCATTTGAATTAAATGTACTCCATTCCATTCCAGATGAGTAATTGGTTCAGTATGGGGAGACAAGATGGTGGACCTTCTTGGTACGAAGACAGCGTGGCGGAAATATTTCATGAGAATAAAATTGCATTTTTATCCATTATCGTCGTAGTTGCGTTCTCTGCAGTTCTCATCTTTTGCATTTCACTTTACAGGAAGGACAGAGTTGTACCAACTTTAAAGGTGAAACATTTTTAGTTCAAAGTCAGTTCGCACGATCGCTGATATCTGTATCTTTGTGTCGAGTTTCGTGAATTTAAAATTAACGAAATATTCAACACTAAGGGGCAGTAAATGAGTCTGCGAAAGAGTTTTAACTGAAGAGTTGATATAACGAGTATCATAAATTTGAAAACGCTTAAATGGAAAGTGAACAGAACTTTCGATATTTTTAACTTAGCATATCTGTCATGATTCATAGTTTTGTTACGTGTTAATCCTAATTCGCATTCACAGAAGTCATTCATTGGTTCACCCTTGTGAACTTTGTTAAATGTCTATTTCATTTCACAAAATTGCCGTTGGTTTGCATAGCTCTAAAAATTGTTATACTTCGGTTCAAAACTGTAAAGATAGAGATTTCTTAGATTAAAAAGGATGTCGACAAAACGGTCTTAGAAGCAGCTCAACTTTTCGATTTTAGAAAAGACGAGATAGTAATACACTAAGAACAAAATCTGATATAGAAAATATTAAGTGGGTATTAAGGTAGGTTGAGATTGAGAGCAACGATCGGACAAGGGTTGAGTTTTTGATATTGTCGATGAATATTTTTCTAAACATTTTTTGATGGTATTCCCGCTTTAGTGCTCATAGGCTGTAACATTGATGAAAGTTGGTGTTAAAAAAAAAATAATTCACCATCGAAACTTAATTTCAGTATTTAGTAATTTTTAAATCAGCCCTTTTGAAAGTTTCAGTAAAGTGGTTTCTCGGAAGTTGCTCTTTAAATTAAACCGCCAATTGAACAATAACCTAAGAACTTTTTAAAATAAATTCTAAGATAACAGTACTCTATACGAGGTCATCCTAGGCAGGAGGCAGGGAGTGCTGGAACTCCCCGTTTCTGTCGCGGTCTTCCTTAGCTGATCTTTTTCCATATTTCACCCTACCCTGTGAGCAGTTCAGCATGTTCTCAAACACGCTTCTCTCTCTTTTTCACTACTCATGCATGCGTCTTACATACTACACACGCTTTTCAAAGTAAAAAAAAAAATCGTTGAATCAGATACCTCGATTTCGGTTCCTCCTATGGAGCGGATAATTTTGCTGTACTCGCCCTTGGCCCCTCCCTCCTACATAAAATAAAGTGCCTGTGTGAAGTCGATCTGGAAAAAGTCAACACGCGTAAGGTCGAACGTAGATATTATAAAATTCGACATTGTTCATATAATAATACTCACGCCAGATACTTTGTCGAAATCAATAACTGTTAGTTGTTTAGACCTTTTAACCCGAGTTTATAGACTTAATTTGATTTATGTGACTGATAATGTACGCCACCGTTTTCCTGCACCATTTTATTTTCCTAACAAAGTCTCTAACTTACATCTACTAAACGTTATTTGTTTCTAGCTGTTTTTATGTGGTTGCAGCGGCGTGCTCCTGTTACCTACGATGTTGACGTCTTCCTGGAGTGAAGCTCAAAAGAATGTTATTTTTCAGTCTGGACCAAACGAAATGCCATTAAAAACCAAAATTGGAATTAAAGGTGGCTTATGGAAAGTAAATATTTATATGGAGTGCCCAGGTGCTCTTTATCCAGAATGTTATTCTAAGGAAGACCTATTTCTGGGCAATAAAGAAATTCTGCATCGTCAGCATCTTTCCGCCCTTAATGACGGGTGGGCATGGCCTCTGCTCTTCATCACATCTTTATTAGGAGGGGAAAGGCTTTCCTGGGATGGACTGTTAGGAGAGTGTCTGTACAAAGCATCTTGCGCCGCAGAACCTTTTTTAATAGGATCAGTGTATCTTTGGGTTTTGTGGTGCGTAAGCTACAAGGTTTCACCTTGTAACAGTCCTTACATGATGGCATTTTTCGGGTTGTCTCTAATGGGAAGTGCAGGGACATACTCCTACGTCATTTTTACTTCTTGCCCAAACTTAATTTTACCTGACGGTCAAAAGCTCTCCATGGAGATTGGCTGGAGTGGTCAATTAATAGCTGGACTTGGTACCTGTCTTTGTGTACTTGCCTTGTGTATTAAATTCACTGCATCGCCAAGTCGCTCAAAATCAAAGGGAAAAATTATTATTAAGGATTCTACTCGGGGAAGTGGGATTGGTAACACGGATAAAAGTAAAACGTCAACTGCCAAGAACTTTAACTCTTCTTCACTTTCAAAAGCGAAATGGATGGAAAATGGGAAACGAGAGATTTGTACCAAAGGTGAACAAACTGATAGCACACCTCCATATGATGACTGGAATGTTAAACCTCTGAGCCCCACCGCGCTTTCTCAAATGTTTGTCAAATAAAACCATATATTTTTTCACATGATAAATATATAAATTAGCCAGTAACATTGATTATACGATGTTCTTTTTAAAATATTTTTTCTATAAGGATTTTAAGATCAGCATTAACAAGTAGTGAGCAATGAAAAGCTGCTTTCTATTTACAACTCCGTATCCCCATTTCATACATATCGAAAACTGTTACCTGCAAAACTTTATTTTCAGTGCCAAATTGTAGTTGCATTATTAATAAAAACCAAGTTTTCAAAATATACAAACTTTTATTCCTCCATACTTTCTCAAATCAGTGCGTGTTAAATGTAAAAGAAAATTAGGGAACCAATTTGGTGAGCTCCCAAAAATAAATTATCTACTGCTTTATATACTAGGAATATAGGTGGTTAAAAAGAGCAATAATTAATTTGTGTATATTTTTAAAGTTTCTTTTAAGACTAGGGCTCCGTCTTGGCCAATGTCGTGACGCAGCTTTCCCATCAATCAAAGTAGTTGAGCGACATTGGGGTTGGAGAGTAGTTGGATGGAAGGCTGTCCTCTGCGCCCATATTATGTAGCCACCCGTGGTTCGGATCCCACGTAAAGCTGTAGGTCCCCTACGTCATGTGACCTAGATAGAGATCTAGACGTTGTGAAGGTGATTACTTTGAAGGCTATGGGAGTGGGAGTAAACTCGAAAACGCAGTGTACATGAACGATGCACGAAATGTAAGCAAGTTAAAAACCGATTTCGGTAACATCCAGACAGATGGACTGCATCGCGTTCCATAGTATGAACTCTGCTTTGTGGCGAGAAAACCCCTCAAATTTTGTTTTAAGTTTCCATGCAATATCTACGTCGTAGATGCAGACGTCATAGAAATGTATATTTAAGAGTGGACAACGCAATTTTCAGTAGATTGAAAACGGAATCGTCCCGATGGATTTGGGACAAGGAAAGGACGGTGATAGAGCAAGTTGACGAACGTGGATTAATGTGGGACGACTGTGAATGGTCCTTTAGGAAAGTGCTACTGGTGTTAATAACGAAAATTTTATTTTTTTGAGAATTTCTACGATCAAACTTCAGTTAAGACAAGAACTGCGAACTTGGTTATATGCCTGGAGTCTTTAACATTATGTCAAAGGTTAAGAATAGGATTAAATTTATTCCTACACTTCTGTAACTGAGGTGACGTGTGTGTGTGTGTATATATATATATATATATATATATATATATATATATGTATATAGTCTAAAAGTCACTAAAGGGGAAATATCACTAAATCTAAGCTGAATGGCAAGAGCAAGTCATAAACGAACCAACGCGGCTGTTCGTATTGTTTTGGGCTAGCCTAGAGATGTTTTTTCCTATCTGACAATCGTTGGTGCTGAGTGTAATTAGGTGGTGTTTTTAAGGTGACAAATGGGGTAGAAAGTTGTCCGTACTTAAGTATAGTTAGGGGTAATGTCTATAACTTCTAAATTGGTAATGTGAGTGTTAGGTAGGCTGTTTGTGGGACACAGGAATCTAATGGTAGGCTCCCAAAGGAATATCTAATTCAACGCACCGGTAAGTGCTTTTGATTGTTTGCTAGAAGTTACTGTAGAACCTAAGTAACCTAACTGGGGTGTCTACCCCACGCTATCACATTTGGCGACGAGGATGGGATTCGATTAAGCTCATGGGATTCGATTAAGCTCATTGGGTTAAATTTGGCTTATTGGGTTCAAGTGGTTATTTGGAAAATTGGATGTAGCCTAGTGGGTCGTCCGATTTGGTTTGTTTGTGTGGGTAAGCTACCGTACTATAGCGTAGGTCCGGCCGGCCTAACTCTAAAACTAATTCCTACTCAGCCCTAACTAAAACTAATTCCTACTCAGCCCTAACTCTAAAACTAATTCCTACTCAGCCCTAACTCTAAAACTAATTCCTACTCAGCCCTAACTCTAAAACTAATTCCTACTCAGCCCTAACTCTAAAACTAATTCCTACTCAGCCCTAACTCTAATACTAATTCCTACTCAGCCCTAACTCTAATACTAATTCCTACTCAGCCCTAACTCTAATACAATTCGCTATTCAGCCCTAACTGGAGTAACTAGATCAAATTTAAACCTAATCTAACCTACTTCACGTGATTTGGCCTAATTCGGTTTTGCTCTAGCATGTCGGTGATTGGCCATATAAGCCCCTACGAAGACTCTGGGGAGGACTTCGAAGTTTATGCCACTAGGGTGAGGTTGTTTTTTGAGGCAAATTCCATTCCTGATGCTAAGAAAGTACCTACCTTTTTAACTATAATAGGCCCTAAAACGTTTGGTTTAGTTATGGACCTAGTTTCTCCTAAAGCACCGGAAACCTGCACCTATAATGAATTGGTACAGGCCCTAACCGATCACTACAAACCCCGAGTAGTTCTCATCTATGAACGTTTCAAACTTTATTCAAGGCATCAGACGGGAAATGAAAGCATTGCAGAGTTTGTTGCAGGAATAAAAAGCCATAGCCGTACGTGTAAATTTGGGGACAAATTAGATGAAATGCTAAGAGATAGGTTTGTGATGGGTCTCAAAGAGGAGTCTACCCAGAGAGCCCTATTAGCCATACAGGACCTAACTTTGTCAGGCTGTAGAAATAGCTACGGCTAGAGAAGCAGCTGCTAAAGATGTTAGAGCTTTTGGAAATCACAGTAGTAAAGCCCAACACGTAAATAGCTTTAAATCTTCTAGGCCTGGCAGACCTAATGAGCCTACTAGACAGGCGAATAAAAGGTATGAGGCGAATACGACTAAGCCTACTAATTCTACTAAGCCTTCCAAGCCATGTACAGGGTGTGGAAAACACCATTGGAAGAAGGATTGGCCTTTTAAAGAAGCAGTTTGCCGAAACTGTAGTAAATAGGCCACATAGCTAAAGTGTGTTTTTCAAAGAAAACGAAGGGTGAAAATTCTAATTTTAACATTTCTAGTGTGAATCCTCAAAGGGGAAATACTTCGAACATTGGAGTGGAGTACCTATTTTATGAGCAGCAAAGTGGGAAAAATACAGGCACATATATTGTAGAGGTAGGCCTAAATGGAATTAGTTCCTCTAGAATTAGATACGGGTGCTGCCCGAACGGTCATGTCCAAGACAGTTTTTGATAAAATTTTCAAAAACACACCTAAACTACATGCATCTAAAACGATTTTGAAGAAATATGGGGACATACAAATACCTTTTTGTGGAGAAGCATCCGTCACAGTTACACTCAACCAGAAAACTTTCTCATCCCTTAACCCTTTTAGTGGTGGATGAGCAAGGGCCTACTCTACTAGGCCGTGATTGGATTGACGCTTTGAAAATGCCGATTGACAAAATCTTGCCAAAGGGTCAGGCAGATGTGCATACACACACATATCCATCTGACATAGACTCATTGTTAAGGGAGTTTTTTTCTGTTTTGGGGCCTGAAGTAGGCAACCTAAAAGGCCATCAGGTCTGCATAGAAGTAGATCCTAATGTAACTCCGAAATTTTGTAAGGCTCGTTCAATTGCGCATGCACTGCGGGAGAAGGTAGATTTAGAAATTGACAGGCTGCTAAAAGATAAAATTATCGAATCAGTCACACACGCTAAGTGGGTTGCCCCAGTAGTTCCTGTACTAAAACCGGACAAGTCCGTGCGGTTATGTGGGGATTACCGTTTAACAGCAAATAGAGCCGTCCTTCTAGATTGCTATCCTATACCCAAGCCTGATGAATTATTTAGCTCTCTTGCTGGGGGTAAATATTTCACAAAACTCGATATGTCCCAAGCCTATGTTCAACTAAGTTTAGATGAAAACTCTAAAGAATTAACTATCATAAATACGCACCGAGGCCTATATAAGTACAATAGGCTATGCTATGGAATAACATCGGCTCCGGGTATTTTTAGAGGACAATGAACCAAGTTCTAGGTCACATTCCAGGGGTACTTTGCTTTCTTGATGTCCTCATTTCAGGTTCGTCTAAAAAAGAACACCTAACTAGATTAACCACGGTTCTAAAAAGACTCCCGGATGCTGGACTTAAGCTAAAGAGAGAGAAGTGTTCATGGGTCACTAACGAGGTTTCATATTTAGGGTTCCGCATAGATGCCTCAGGCATTCATCTAACGGGGGATAAACTAGAAGCAATAGAAAATGCACCACCTCCACAAAACATCACACAGTTACAAGCTTATTTAGGTCTCCTAAACTTTTATAGGAAATTTTTGCCTAATGCATCGACTTTCCTTGAACCCCTAAATAAGCTATTACGATCTGGGGAACAGTGGAGATGGGAGAAAACTCAAAAGGAAGCATTTGAGGCTTCCAAGGACGTACTACTAAAGTCCACTCTCCTAGTGCATTATGATCCTAAACTTCCTCTCGTAGTTTCAGCAGACAGCAGTTCTTATGGAATTGGGGCAGTGTTATCTCACCATATTGATGGTGTAGATAGGTCTATCTGTTTTGCTTCTAGAACACTAACTGAGACTGAAAGACGATATGCACAAGTGGAACGTGAAGCATTAGCCTTAGTATTTGCAGTAAAAAAATTTCATTTCTATCTATGGGGTCATGAATTTAAACTAATTACTGACCGTAAGCCTCTTTTAGGTTTATTTTCACCTAATAAAAATATTCCAGTTATGGCCTCGGGTACGATTCAACGATGGGCACTGATTCTACAAGCCTATAAATTTGACTTAGTACATCGGTCAGGTAAACTTCTAGGTACGGCTGATGCGCTAAGTAGGTTGCCCTTAGAAAATCCAAATGATTGTGTACCTATACCTACAGAATGGGTTCACTTGGTGGAGTTTTTGGAATCCACTCCAGTATCTGCGGTACAGAGCAGTGGACAAAATCAGACCCTATTCTGTCTAGGGTCATCCATTTCTGCTCAGTTAGTTGGCCTACTAAGGTTGAGAGTGAATTACAGCCTTTTTATCAACGTCAGTCTGGCCTCTCGATTCAAAATGGCTGTCTCTTATGGGGTCACAGAGTGATTATTCCAAATGAAGGCAGGTCGAATTTAGTGAAGGAACTTCACGCTGAACACATGGGCGCAACAAAAATGAAAGAGCTGGCGAGAGCTTATTTCTGGTGGCCTGGTTTAGATGGAGAACTCGAATCATTGGTTCGTTCCTGTCAAAGCTGCCTAGGGAACAGAGATCTCCCAAGGAAAAGTCCACTTCATCCTTGGGAATGGCCTACTATACCGTGGCATAGGATCCATGTTGACTATGCAGGTCCTATAAATAATATTTATTTCCTAGTCATTGTGGACGCCTACTCTAAGTGGGTGGAAATTTTTCCAACCACTTCCACGACTTCGGGTGTTACTATTCGCTTACTCCGTTCGGTTTTCGCTCAATGGGGTTTACCCGTAGTCCTGGTTTCCGACAATAGTACTTGTTTTACCAGTGAGGAATTTCGTTCCTTCGTCCACCTAAATGGCATTAGACACGTCCGGTCTAGTGTTTTCCACCCGTCTACTAACGGTCTCGCGGAAAACATGGTCCGTACTTTCAAGTCGGCCTTGCGTCATTCTCGTGGGGAGGAAATGCAAGTGGTGTTGGATAAATTTTTGTTTAAATATCGAATAACACCTCACACCACGACGGGGGTGTCGCCCTCTAAACTTATGATTGGCCGGGGAATTCGTTCAGTTTTCGATTTGTTACGTCCAAATGAAACGTTACAACAACGAGTTCTACGCCATCAGGAAAAACAGAAGTTGTACCATGACACTAAAAGAGGGAGAGTTATAGAAGCGCAACCTAATGATCCAGTTATGATTCGCAACTATGGGACTGGACCAAAATGGGTTCCTGCAACAGTCCAGGAGAGAACGGGCCCTGTTTCCTTCAAGTGCCAACTAGAAGATAGTCGTTCTATTAAACGCCATCAGGACCAAATATGGGAACGTAAATTGCAGAAGGACCAGAGTCTTCCGGAAGAGAGAACTGATCCTCCGGAAAATGGTTCAACTCGCCCGCCTATACAGGTTGCACCTAATCCTACTACATCAACCCCGCTCCGCAGGTCGTCTAGGGTCCCTCATCCCCCTGACAGACTAAACTTGTAGGGGAGGAGTGAGGTGACGTGTTACATGCTGTTACATGCTGGAGTTAGAGAAGTGATAATAGAGATTAGACAACAATTTTGGATTCCCAAAATTAGACAAGTAGTAAAAAAGGTCTTGCATAAATGTGTGGTTTGCAAGCGTTGGAGTGCGAAGCCTTATTATGAAAAGGTGGCTCCACTTCCAAGAGAACGGTGTGTCTATACTGCCCCATTTGATGTAGTGGGAGTAGACTTTGCAGGGCCAGTCTATGTGTATGAGCGAGGGGAGTCTAACAAAGGTTATATATGTCTTTTCACCTGTGCTACCACCAGAGCAATCCATTTGGAGTTGGTAAGCAACTTAAGTAGTGATGTATTTCTTTTGGCCTTTAAAAGGTTTGTGAACAGAAGGGGTTTCCCAAATAAAATCATATCGGATAATGCAAAAACCTTCAAAAGGGCTGCAAAGGAACTCCAAGAAATTTGGTCCTTACTAAAAGAGGAAGGATTCCAATCCTACTTTTCACACCAAGGGGTACAGTGGGAGTTTATTGTTGAGAGCACCATGGTGGGGAGGATTTTGGGAAAGGCTAGTGAGAAGTGTAAAGTGTCCATTAAAGAAATTTTTAGCTAATGCTCATTTGAGCAAAGAAGAATTCTGCACTGTTTTATGTGAAGTAGAAGCAATGGTGAACAGTAGGCCTATCACTTTTGTTTACAACAGTATGCAGGATGCAGAGCCATTGACACCAAATCATTTTCTTTGTGGTAAACGATTAACATCAAGCCCCAGTGTGCCAGAAGACTTGCAGCCTATCCAGAGCACTCAAGGAGAGTTAACCAGACGGTTCAGGTACCTTGAAGAGCTACAAGATCAGTTATGGAAGAGGTGGCAGATGGAATACTTGCCAGAACTCAATTATTACCCATCAGGCAAGGTAAAGGGCTCCAATGCAAATTGTATCAAGGTGGGAGAAGTGGTAATGATTGGGGATGAAAGACCAAGGCAATGCTGGAAGCTTGGCATAATTGAAGAGTTGTTTGTTGGCAAAGACAATTTAGTTAGGTCTGCACTGGTAAAGACTTCAGGAGGAAAGTTAAAGAGACCTATACAAAAACTCTATGCTTTAGAAATCAGCAAAAACACAGATAGTCAAGATGAAACATTTGAGTTACAGCCTCATGGAGAAGGCTTGGCTAACCTTGCAGAAGGTAACGACAACAATGCCTCTTCGGTGGGGAGTGTTAGAAAATCTAGAAGAGGAAGAACCATTGTTGTCCCAAAGCGATATGATGACTAAGCTGATTGATGCAGCATTGCTTGTATATGGCTTACTGTGGCCATAGCCCAAACAATGAACCTTGGTCTTATGGCCTACTGTGGCCATGAGCCAAACAATAAAGGTCTTATGGCCTACCTTCGCCATGGGCCAAACAATAAGGGTCTTATGGCCTACCTTGGCCATGGGCCAAACATTAAATGTCTTATGGCCTACCTTGGCCATGAGCCAAACAATAAAGGTCTTATGGCCTACCTTGGCCATGGGCCAAACAACAATTGAACCTTGGTCTTATGGCTTACTGTGGCCATAGCCCAAACACTGAACCTTGGTCTTGTGGCTTACTGTGGCCATAGCCCAAACAATGAGCCTTGGTCTTTTGGCCTACCTTGGCCATGGACCAAACATTAAATGTCTTATGGCCTACCTTGGCCATGGGCTAAACATTAAATGTCTTATGGCCTACCTTGGCCATAGGGAAAACTATTACAAGGGTCTTATGGCCTACCTTGGCCATAGGGAAAACTATTACAAGGGTCTTATGGCCTCCCTTGCCAGAGACCAAACAATACAAAATAAGACCCAGACTATGGATAAACCAAAGACTGTTCCCAGAGACCAACTAGCTACAGCCAAACAGACAAAACTTGATACTGTAGAATCAAATGTGACCAACTATAATACACGAACACCTACATTACAGAACTTTAATGTAACTGCTGCCTCAACTTACACACTATATTGCAAATTTTGTGCAAGTGATGAACACAGTAGTACTGGGTGTGACAAATATTCAGACTTTAGCTCAAGAGCTAAAAGATGTGAACAGTTGAACCTATGTAAAAAGTGTACTGGCCAGGGACATTATAAGAAAGACTGTAAATCTAGGTTAAGCTTCAAGTGTAAGTTTTGTAAAAGTTTACGACATGTCTCATCAATGTGTGATTCACCAAAGTGTCCAAACAATAGTACTCAAACTCAAAAGATACCTCCACCAAACAAAGGTAATCAAGAAAATGCCACGTTCATGGGACATTCTGTTTGTTCAAACAACGTAACAAGAAACACTGAGATTCTTTTACCAACTATTACTTTGGACTTAGTGAATAGTGAGGGTAGCACCACTCCAGTGAGATGTCTTATAGACTGTTGTTCTCAACAAACATTTGTTTCGCAAAATGTAGTTAATAAATTGGGTTTGACACCAAACCCGAATGAACAAAAACTCAATATTGCATCCTTTGTTAAGGATAACTCGGACAAAAATAGCTATAAGACAATTGACCTGGAACTACAGTTAGAAAATAAATTAGAGAAAATTGAAGCAGTTATTATTTCTAAAGTAGGACAAAACAAACTGGTTATACCCAAACTAGAACAAACCATAAATTATTTGGGAAAACACTACAAAATAGCTGATAGACATATCACAAACAACACAGTAGCTAACATTGAAATGTTAATAGGGGCAGATTATATTAATCTTATTCATAAGGGCATAGTAAAGATAGGTAATGATATAGCTTATCAGACTATATCAGGGATAGCCCCTTTGGGTGACCTATCCAAATACAACTGTGAAAAAACTATATAGGGCTATGGGTTGATTGCCTGTGCCCTCATCCGTTGGAAATTTCCAGCAGACTTCAGTGGAGGGTTACCGACAAAAGCCCTATGCTTTTTCGTTAGAGAGTTATGAATATGTAGGTCTTTAAAGGACCTCTTTATATTTATATTGATTACGGTAATTCTAGCGTCGGGATTTGCGCGACCTACAGTATATTAGAATGAAAATAATTTGCCTCACCTTATTTTTGCTGGGTCTTTGTTTGTTTCGATGGAGGGCGTTACGATCATCTTCGGTGTAGGGCCGCCACGATCGAGTTTCGCGACGAATTAACTTTATGTAATTAATATAATATAAACACTTTTAGGTATAGGCCTATCCTGTGGTTTATTATAAGGAATTCACTCAGAACTTTAGGGGGGACAATTTCACATCCTCCCTGTTTAAAGCTTCGCTGTAACATAAACAGCCCTGAGAGCCGTTCCTTGGTTCGCTTGTATTTTCATTATTATTTGCCGATCTAGCAAAATTTTGTTTGGTCTACTTCTCTGTGGTAGACCAAACAATAAATTGAGTTTTCTTGTTGCTATGTGAGGCTGATTCATACATACAGGTTCTTTGTACGTATGGCAATTATTTCATTCCCAATAGGCTATGTCGCCAATCCCGAGGCAATTTTGTATAGATATTTAATTCAATTAATTAATAATTTATATTTAATTATGAAATAAATGTACCACATATGATACCATGTTGTGAGTGCGTATAGTTTTTCCATAACAACCTAGACCTAAACCAAAATAGTTCATGACTAACAAATACTATGTGCCTCAACTCAGTCCTACATAACACCTGTAAGAATAGCAACACTTTGAATAATATTATATCAACTGAGAACATTAATTCATCACTATCAAATGAAACTCTGGATGAGGCAATTCAAACTTTATGGTTGCTAGAATCTGTGGGTATACATGACACAAATCAAACTTCAGAAGATCAGTTAATGGTAGAAAGATTTGAAGACACCATTCAGTGCAAAGACAATAGTTATTTTGTTGAGTTACCTTGGAAAATAAATTGTCCAACTTTAAGAGATAATCTCAAAGTAGCTAAAGGACATTTATATAAAGTAATGAAAAAACTCAAACAAGATAATAATATTCAAAAGTACAGTGATGTCTTCAAAGAACAGCTACAGAAAGGCTTCATTGAAGAAGTAACAAATAACCCTTTTAAAAAAGATGGTTGTCATTATTTAACCCACAGGGGGGTTTATCGACAAGATGCCCCAACAACAAAACTCAGAGTAGTATATAACTATAGCCTCAAAGACAGTGATAAACACAGTTTGAATGATTACCTGATTGAGGGTCCTAATCTCATTTCTGACTTTGTGAAGATCTTACTGAGGTTCAGGTTAGATAAATATGCCGTACAAAGTGACTTTCAAAGGCATTTTTGAGAATAAATCTTAAAAATGAATATGATAAGAACCAACTTAGGTTCTTATGGTTCAAGGATCCATTTGATTTGAATAAAGGGTTCATAACCTATAGATTTAATGTTGTGTTGTTTGGAGCCAATTGCTCACCTAGCCTATTAGCATTGACAATTAGACATCATTTGAACCAGTTTAATAACTCTTTAACATTGAACTTCCTCAAGGAACATTTTTACGTAGACAATCTAATAGGCTCAACAACAACAAAATCTGAATTATCTGAAGTCTATGAACACTCTCAGAACATTATGCAACAAGGTAACTTTGAACTTAGAGAATGGATTTCAAATGATGAGGATTCAAACAAAAGAACCTGTACCATCAGTAGTTGTGGATCTAAATTTGTTCAGAGATGAGGAAGGCCTTCTAAGGTGTAAAGGGAGATTAGACAAATCAAAACTGTCATACAAAAGCAAACATCCAATCCTTTTACCTAGATTTAGCTATTTCACCACATTAATCATCAGACAAACACACAATGATGTACATCATATGGGGGTACCACAGACACTAACTACATTAAGAAAAACTTATTGGATACCCAAGGGAAGGATCACTGTTAAAACAGTCCTGAGTGAGTGTGTCACATGTAGGCGTATTCATGCTAGGCCCTATAGGAAACCAAATCCTCCTGCTTTGCCAGAGGAGAGAGTTACTCTCAACAGACCCTTTGAGACTGTAGGCATTGACTATACAGGAGCATTGACTGTAGGGGTGGGTGACACTGAACAAAAAATGTACATTGTACTGTTTACATGTGCTGCCTCACGAGCTGTTTATCTGGATGTTGTGGAGGACCTTACAGCAGAATCTTTTGTTGCTCTCTTTAAGAGATTCTGTGCACGACATTCAGTACCCAAGACAGTTTGGACTGACAATGCTACATATTTCAAGGCTGGTGAACAAGTCATCAACGATTTGTTAAGCAACGAACTCACACAATTATATATACAAAATTCAAACATAAAGTGGAAGTATATTCCAGTTGCCTCTCCTTGGTATGGTTCTATCTGGGAGAGGAATATACAAACAGTAAAGAATTGCTTGAAGAAAGCAATTGGTAAAAAACAGATACACTTATTTGAGTTGCTCACTCTCCTGGCTGAGATTGAGAACATCATCAACAATAGACCACTCACTTATGTGAGTGACAACATTAATGACCCGGAACCATTAACTCCAAATCATTTGATTCGGGGAGAACAAGTTAGTCTCCTGCCGGACTACAATATAGACTTCAGAAGACCCAAACTGGACTCAACGACACGATGAACTCCAGACTAAGTTACAACACTTAACTAGAGTTAAAGCTCATTTTATTAAACAGTGGAAAACTGAGTACTTGATGGGTCTAAGGGAGAGACATAAACAAATGACTAAGAAGGATTGGTCTGACACAATTAAGGTAGGGGACCTTGTTCTCATACATGACAGTACTCCAAGACAATACTGGCCTCTGGCTAGAGTTTTAGAACTCAGACCAGGGGCAGACGGGGTAACAAGAGTGGTCAAATTAAGGACTTCAACGGGTGACACAACAAGAGACATTTCTCTTTTGTACCCTTTAGAGTCTGGACCCAAAACAATGGACTTTGGAGAACCTTCTCCACTGACAGTAACAACTGGAGACACTGAACTTCCAGTAACTATTCCTTTGACAGTAGGAGTGGTAACGCATCCTACTACAACATTGACAGACACAAGACCTCAGCGACAAACAGCATTAAAGGCACGACTAGTTTTACAACAAAAAATAGATGCTGGGGAATTGTAATTTTATCTTCTAACTTTCACTTTTTCTTTTCTTATGGTAAAGACCATAGACAGTTTCATCCTATGGATGTATATTTTCTCTTCTAATTAAATGCTACACCTTCTCCATGAGAAGGTGAGGATAGTCACTGTTAATCAGATTAACAGGCATTTACAGTCAAATAGTTAGCTAGTCTACACTCAGACATAAAAATTGGTGACAATGACACCAAAATTTTTATCTCCCGGGGCCCCCAGTATATGGAAAACTGATGAGTGGGTAGTTGGGAGGTAACGAAAATGGTTCACTGAGTAGGTAGGTAGTTAATCTAACAATTATTAAATTCCTTTTATGTCAATAACTGGGTGGATGAAACCAATTGGTTGCTCACCAGAGTTATTCTCCACACTAGTATTTATATACTGTGTGAGAAGAGCGTGCTCGGTAATAGATATACATTACCGATCAACCAACCGAGGAAAAAACTAAGAGGACGCTGGTGGAAAAAGCCCCGCGAAAAAGAGAACAAGGGAGAACGAAAACGAGGAACGGGGCGAGAAGACGGAACGAGAGAAGGGAGAAGAACAGACAACGAAAAAGATCCCCACCAGCAAGTACGCTCTTAACAATTAAACAAGACAGAAAAAGGGACTCTCTAATAACTAGCAGTAAGTGACTAATTGTGTTTTAACCCAGTTAGAAGTAAACTCATTAAATTAAGCTGGGTCAGACAACTTAGGCCTACATTGTGGCCTAAGACCTAGCATCAACTCATAGCTTAACAAAGGTGAAGGTAGATTGCCCTAACCTAATTTGGTGAGGAATCCTACTGTGGACCTCAATTTATCTGCCCGCTCTGGACCATTTCCGGAATCTCTAGGCTGACCCTTACAAGGCTAGACTTAATCTACTCTATAGTTAGACTGGAGATATAAGGGGTGGGCTAATTGTGGACCAATTCATACAGAGCATTTTTCACACTACTCTGTACGATATCATCTCTTCAACCGCCTTCCGGCCTCCGGTCGGAGGCGAGGACTGCTACTTCCTTCAAGGCCTAAGATTTATCATCAAGCCTTCAAGTTTCTCTACATTCCTCGAGATATATTCAGCACCTCAGGCCTACGCCTGCAAGATCATTTAAGGCCAGCCTGCACCTCGAGAAGTAGCATCACCTCAGGCCTCCGTACGAAGTCTACATCCATCATCTCGAGAGGCTTAACGGACAACGACAACTCGAATCTACGTTAATAGGTTCGTCTTCAACCCGCCTTCAACAGGGTTACATCGTCCTAAGATAAGTACCTCCTATTCTAAGTACTCTTGTGAAGCCTACATTAGCCTACCGCCGAACGGTAGGCTATACTCCCAAAGTGTGTAATTAAGCGTTCCAACTGACTCTCGTGAAAGAACGCAGTAGGCCTGTTCTCCAATTCAAGTGTCATTTCAATACCGTAATTCCGCGTATCATCCGTTATTATGTTCAATTCATATATTTATGTGTTAACTAAATATTCTCTTGACGTAATCACTTAACATCACATAATGGTCTTATATATAAATGATATTTGTGTAATCATTGTCAAGCATTTCAATCCATTATTATTAGGCCGCATCAATTATTCCTTGTGCATCCATGCAATCATTTAGCCTACTTAATCTGTCATGTTTTCCATTCAATGTACCAAACGCACGTGCATTCTTTATATCATTTACTAGGCCCATTCAATGTTCCATGTCGCATGCCATTTACATACCATCAATGAGTACATTACTTATTACGTGTCAATTAAGCTATTAACATTTCATCTTATTAGCTAACTCTATGTCATAAGCATAACGTAAAACTACCAATTAATTATTGTCAATTCTTTGTTATATCACAGTGAATAAATAACGGCTTTATTTTCATAATAAAATACAAAACCCAAAAGGTGTCTTTCATAACCTTAACATTAATTTGCTTGGGTGTAAACCAAGCTGGTGACCTCGCTGCCATTCCTGTCACTTCCAATAGTATGGTGGATCTACTCAAATAGCCTTTCATTAATAAGCAATCAGTCATTGCATCAATTAATCACTAGCATACAATTAAATCATTATCACCTTAAACGGCTAAAACTAGGTCCACTATATATATTTATTATTTTATATATACTATATACTACAACTGACCCGCGGGTCAGAGGTTGCCGACCACTGGTGTAAAGTATGGTAATTGTAAATAGTAAAGTTTTAGCGTATTGTATATTCATTTTAGTATGACAGCTCAGGAATGATAATGAAGAGACTTGGTAAATTATATTCAGTGATGGGCACCGTTTTACCCGTTACGTCGAAAATGTACTCGGCGTTACCGTTACATCGTTACTTTTGAAAATCCTTAAAGTGTTACCGTTACTCGATACATGTAACGACGTTACAAGTAACTAGTTACATTTGATATTTGTTTATGTGCCTTCACATGTATTTTGAAACTACAAATAAACTTACAAATGGCAGCCATACCACATAAATTCTAATAGCTACTATTATTGACTATATAAATGTTGTTCTCATAAGAACGATAAAACTTTTCTAAAAGTATGAGCTCGGATCTTGCCCAATTATATTTCGAGATGCCCTCGAGAATATCTTCATTATCTGGCTCTTCGAGGGCAACCGTGTATGAAGAGTTTTCACTGGACGTTGTAGGTATAGCCTCCATCAATGATACAAAAGTACGCACAGTCACAACACAATGTACTCTATTATGTGAAAAATGCTCTGTGTGAATTGGTCCACAATTAACCCACCCCTTATATCTCGTCTAACTATAGAGTAGATTAAGTTTAGCCTTGTAGGGGTCAGCCTAGAGATTCCGGAAATGGTCCAGAGCGGGCAGATAAATTGAGGTCCACAGTAGGATTCCTCACCAAATTAGGTTAGGGCAATCTACCTTCACCTTTGTTAAGCTATGAGTTGATGCTAGGTCTTAGGCCACAATGTAGGCCTAATTTGTCTGACCGAGCTTAATTTAATGCGTTTACTTCTAACTGGGTTAAAAACACAATTAGTCACTTACTGCTAGTTATTAGAGTCCCTTTTCTCCTTATTTGTTTAATTGTTGAGAGCGTACTTGCTGGTGGGAATCTTTTTCCGTTGTCTGTTCTTCTCCCTTCTCTCGTTCCGTCTTCTCGCCCCGTTCCTCGTTTTCGTTCTCCCTTGTTCTCTTTTTCGCCGGGCTTTTTTTTTCCACCAGCGTCCTCTTAGTTTTTTCTTCGGTTGGTTGATCGGTAATGTATATCTATTACCGAGCACGCTCTTCTCACACAGTATATAAATACTAGTGTGGAGAATAACTCTGGTGAGCAACCAATTGGTTTCATCCACCCAGTTATTGACATAAAAGGAATTTAATAATTGTTAGATTAACTACCTACCTACTCAGTGAACCATTTTCGTTACCTCCCAACTACCCACACATCAGTTTTCCATACTATTCCACTGTCTGGCTCTGGCATTCACGCTGCTACTGAATGATATTTTATGGCCCTACGGGTTGGCAACACGGTGATGGTGTTGCCAGTCGTCAGTGCAAGCACGCGTATGGAACTAATTCAGTAGTTGTTAAAAATAAAATTTATTAAACAGTAAATGAATGTCGGTTATTGTCATCGATATGGTACCGATTTTGTTATAATTTATGGTACTGTTAAATTTTTATTTTATTTTATTGGGTTCAGAATCCCAGCTGAGCCCTGCTCAGCCAAGCTCTGAACAGCCACACAGCCCAAGTTAAGCTAGACTAAAACTTACGGACTTGGAGGTCCTATTAGGTCCTACCTCAGGGTTGCTGACTCGATGTGGGCCTACCTTAGGCTTCAGTTGCATAAAATTAAGATAAAAAACAAAAGGGGCACTATTTATGGTCTTCTTTCTAAACTTTGCAACAACAACACAACCTGCACCATTGCAAGATGCAACAATCTTGTATCTAAACGACCAAACTGAATTGCAAGAGAGCTCTCTATAAGACCACGCCCTGTAAGTGCCGCATTCAACAAACGAGTAGAAAAGAAGCGCAGTGCCCCCCACCCCCCAATGATGCCACAAGAGCCCAAAAATGCTACCTCTAAATTAAGTGAATTTTTCTCTAACCTTACAATTATGAGATGGATATATATATATACACACCTTAACTTAATATATACAAGCAATGCTGCATTAATCAGCTTAGTCATCATATCGCCTTGGGACAACAATGGCTCTTCTTCTTCTAGGTTTTCTAACAGGTACATATAAACAGAACATCGACCACAAACACAATAGGGTAATAAGAGAATATGAAGCTCAACATTATTTATGATTATGAAGCCGAACACGTCAGCACAAAGCACTAGTATTATCACGTCTTTACACCCGCTTTTTACAGATGGCCATTGCGCGTACGCGGCGAAGATACACGTTTTGATTTAAAAATTCTTACTATTTTTCTTACAGCAGTTTCAAGCGAATTAGTTAAATTTTGATCGAAAGTTTTTTCATAATTTCCGTGTGTACCAATTTTATCTTGGGTTTATAAGCTTTATACATGTAATGAGTAACGAAAAAATCTATTACATTGCTAAAAAATTTGCAAAGCGTTGCCGTTACATTAATACATGTGAAAATCTTTCAGGCATGAGGCATTACCGTTAGTCGTTACTTTTGTAACGTTCGTTATGTAACGCGTTACTGCCCATCTCTAATTATATTAGACTATGGTCTCGCTGGATTTTCCTCAATTTCGTAAGAGTATGAAATTTTGTACACTCGTAGACTGATTAGATATATGTAGGCTTTGAATAGTTATGATTTCAGTTCCTAAATCATGAAAGGATGATGTCATAGATAGGACCACAGACATGTAATATGATTAGGAGATGGAGTAAACAAATTTAATGAAAGTTCCGTTGAATTTGTGAATTGTTTAAATAATGTATATTTTAGTTCCAGTAATGTAGGCTACATTAGTATAGCTGACTTGAAATTGATAGTTTGTAAAATTTTATTATTATAGAATATACTGTAGGCCTAGACTCGGCTAACCTCGATAATCCCAAGTGGTTTTGTTTTTCATATGTAATGAAATAATGCTACCTAATATTATTGAAATAATTGTTAATGGTAGTATATTATATTATTAGTTGGAAGTTGTTAGACTATGAATAACTACTAAAGTTGTAACTAGTTTAGTTAGGCCGTGTGCAAAGGGTGGAGATACATTTGAAGCAGGGCCCACCTCCCCTTACAAATCTTACAATTTCTCCAAATCAATATGGCTTCCATAACATTAAAACAACAAAAGTAGCTGTTTTAAATCTTATAAAAAGTGCCAGTGTTACAAGAGAGAGAAATTATGATTTTCATATTTATGAATTTGACTAAGGCTTTTGATGTGATAGATCGTAATATTCCTCTTAAACTATGTTGTTAAGGCTTTAGAGGAACTATCAATGATTGGTTTAAGTTATTTGTCCAATAGATATTAATTTGCACCAGTTAAAATTTTGGATCTTTTCCGTTTGACTGCCGCCATTGAAACATAATTAAACTTTTTGTATTTTTTGCAGGATTCACTCAAAATGGCTGTAGAATTTAATTTGAAATGGTTTTGGCAAAATCTACAGTGTACGGAATCTGCTATAAAGTTTCTACAAGAATATGGAATAATACCGGAAAAGAAGTTGTGCAGTAAAGAGCATGAAATGGCTGTTGATTATAAGAGGTGTATGTGGAGGTGCCATAAGAGATCCTGCAGAAACGAAATCAACATGCGCAAGAACACATGGCTAGAAGGATCTACTCTGCCTCTGAATAAAATAATTGAGTTCATATATGCATGGACAAAAGAATACACAAGGGTGAAATTCTGCAAAGAAGAAATGAACCTCAATCATAATACCGTCGTGGACTACAATAATTATCTAAGAGAGGTAATTATATTTTAATACAAAGAACATAACCTAACCTAACTTAACTTAACCTAATATTATTACTTTCTTTTCTCAGGTCTGTGCAAATGAAATTCTGAAGAATCCAACCAAGATTGGTGGCCCAAACTGCACAGTAGAAATTGATGAAACTGTGTACACAAAACGAAAGTACAACATGGGAAGAATGCTGCCAGAACAATGGGTGTTCGGAGGAATTTGCAGGGAGACATGTGAAGTTTTCCTCTATGCCGTAGACCAGAGGAATAGAGAAACTCTGGAAGGTTGCATTAAAGCCAACATTCTTCCAGGGACTACGATCATGAGCGACATGTGGAAAGCATATGCTAATATTGAGTCAATCCCTGGCTATAATTTCAAACATTTCACAGTAAACCACAGTGAAAACTTTGTCGACTGGCAGATTGAAAGTACTTGGAATGTGCTTAAACGACGTAACAAGAGGCACTGTGGCACCAATCGCGGCATGATCAATGGCTACCTCTGCGAGTTCCTTTGGCGTCGACGACACCAGAATGAAGATCTCTTCAAAGTATTGCTAAAAAGCATTGCAGACTTTTCTGAGTAATAAAATCAAAGTTTAATTATGTTTCAGTGGCAGTAGTCAAACGGAAAAGACCCAAAATTTCTGTTGAAATATATTGATTGTAAAATATGGTGTACCTCAGGGTTCAGTCTTGGAGCCACTATATATATATATATATATATATATATGAAAAATTATTTCACGAAAGTGACACGTGAAAAGTATTTATGATGAATAAAACCACGAAGGAAAAAGAAACACAAAGGGGTGCTCAAGCGCTTTCGTCTAATGACATCCTCAGGAACACTGGAGTGAAAGGACAGATCAAGGCAATATATAGGTTACAAAAATAAACATACATACATACACATTCACATATATATACATATATATATATACACATATATATATATATATATAAATATATACATATATATAGTAAGCATAGAAAAAAATTGTGGGAGGAGCCAACATTTATATGGTCACAGAAGAATAAAGAAATAAAAATAAATATAAATATAAATTGAGAAAAAATTAATTACAAAATAGTGCCTTAGTGATATATATGTCAACGCCTAAATAATCATAAAGAAATAAACAGGCAAATAAAAAAAAAAAAAAAAACCATAAATACATATACATATATATATACATATATATACACATATATATATATATATATATATATATATAAAGACACTTTTAGCACTTTGGCCGACCTTCCATATAAATTCAAATGGCTTTTTTATGGAACAGGTCACAAAAGAATAAAGAAATAAATATAAATATTGTAAGTAGAGTCTACCAATTCAAGCTCAAGAGGGAGGTTTTACAATCGATTTAATAGATGCTGCCAAAATGATATATATGTCACATTATTAAAAAATAAAAATTGAAAGATAAATTTTAAGAGAGGCACACCAATTTATAAGGGAAAAAATTACCACATATGCATATTATAGTCACAAACGAATACAAAAGTACAAATAAATATAAATTGGAAAACAAAATGATCCCTAGATGATATATAAAGAACAATAAAATATATATACAACCTATTTACGGTATATATACGAAATATAAACGCAATATACAGAATATATATATATATATATATATATGCATAAGGGAAAAAAAAAAAATTACCAAATTTGTTTTTATAATTATTGTCTGAGAAAACGGTAGGTCGCAAAAGAATAAAGAAATAAAAATAAATATAACTTGAAAAAATTACAAATAATACACGTACACATATATACCCGCATACCCAAA
This sequence comes from Bathynomus jamesi, assembly GCA_023014485.1. Classification (NCBI taxonomy): domain Eukaryota; kingdom Metazoa; phylum Arthropoda; class Malacostraca; order Isopoda; family Cirolanidae; genus Bathynomus; species Bathynomus jamesi. Next base: position 774,098 of record JAJOZX010000535.1, read on the forward strand.
TATATATATACATATACACACATATATACAAACACACACACACACACCACACACATATATATATATATATATATACAAGCTTGACCTTCACGAAATGAGAAATCATCCCGCAGAACCTTTGTGAGGTTGTAAGGTAAGGTAAGGTACATACATATACATATATATATATATATTTAACTGCATACATACATACATACATACATATACACACATGTGTATATGTATGTATGTATGTATGTATGCAGTTAAATATATATATATATATATATATGTGTATGTACCTTACCTTACCTTACAACCTCACAAAGGTTCTGCGGGATGATTTCTCATTTCGTGAAGGTCAAGCTTGTATATATATATATATATATATATGTGTGTGTGTGTGTGTGTTTGTATATATGTGTGTATATGTATATATATATTTGGGTATGCGGGTATATATGTGTACGTGTATTATTTGTAATTTTTTCAAGTTATATTTATTTTTATTTCTTTATTCTTTTGCGACCTACCGTTTTCTCAGACAATAATTATAAAAACAAATTTGGTAATTTTTTTTTTTCCCTTATGCATATATATATATATATATATATATTCTGTATATATTGCGTTTATATTTCGTATATATACCGTAAATAGGTTGTATATATATTTTATTGTTCTTTATATATCATCTAGGGATCATTTTGTTTTCCAATTTATATTTATTTGTACTTTTGTATTCGTTTGTGACTAAATATGCATATGTGGTAATTTTTTCCCTTATAAATTGGTGTGCCTCTCTTAAAATTTATCTTTCAATTTTTATTTTTTAATAATGTGACATATATATCATTTTGGCAGCATCTATTAAATCGATTGTAAAAACCTCCCTCTTGAGCTTGAATTGGTAGACTCTACTTACAATATTTATATTTATTTCTTTATTCTTTTGTGACCTGTTCCATAAAAAAGCCATTTGAATTTATATGGAAGGTCGGCCAAAGTGCTAAAAGTGTCTTTATATATATATATAATATATATATAATATGTGTATATATATGTATATATATATGTATATATGTATGTATATGTATTTAGGGTTTTTTTTTTTTTTTTATTTGCCTGTTTATTTCTTTATGATTATTTAGGCGTTGACATATATTCACTAAGGCACTATTTTGTAATTAATTTTTTCTCAATTTATATTTATATTTATTTTATTTCTTTATTCTTCTGTGACCATATAAATATGAGAATAAAAACCCACTCTAATAGACAGAGTTTATTTCCACGACAGTTTCGACGCCCACTGGCATCCTCCTCGGGTGGATACAGAAACACAAATGAAACAAAACAAGAGGGAAAAACAGTTCAGGGATCGACCGTTAAGAAATTCGCACCTAGGTTGGATTCCATTCTCTCGAGACAGGAGGGGCATTTTCATTAAGTACATTCGAACAAATTTTAAAACTATCTTCCTGTTCTAAACATACAGATTCTATTATTTTTACATAATTATTACATTTATAATTAAATTTATTACATTTAATATTGCATAATTATTAATTACAGAAATTATAAATTTATTATTACCTAGGTGCGAATTTCTCAATGGTCTCTGGATTATTTCCTAATCGCCTTTTTTCATTCGTTTTCGGTTTATAATTTCTGTATAATAAAACAACAATGTAATAACCAATGTAATAATAAATTTATAATTTCTGTAATTAATAATTATGCAATATTAAATGTAATAAATTTAATTATAAATGTAATAATTATGTAAAAATAATAGAATCTGTATGTTTAGAACAGGAAGATAGTTTTAAAATTTGTTCGAATGTACTTAATGAAAATGCCCCTCCTGTCTCGAGAGAATGGAATCCAACCTAGGTGCGAATTTCTTAACGGTCGATCCCTGAACTGTTTTTCCCTCTTGTTTTGTTTCATTTGTGTTCTGTATCCACCCGAGGAGGATGCCAGTGGGCGTCGAAACTGTCGTGGAAATAAACTCTGTCTATTAGAGTGGGTTTTTATTCTCATATTTTGACCTTCACGTAAAAAAGTGAAGTTTTTTGCATTGACCATATAAATGTTGGCTCCTCCCACAATTTTTTTCTATGCTTACTATATATATGTATATATTTATATATATATATATATGTGTGTATATATATTATATGTATATATATGTGAATGTGTATGTATGTATGTTTATTTTGTAACCTATATATTGCCTTGATCTGTCCTTTCACTCCAGTGTTCCTGAGGATGTCATTAGACGAAAGCGCTTGAGCACCCCTTTGTGTTTCTTTTTCCTTCGTGGTTTTATTCATATATATATATATATATATATATATATATATATATATATATACACACACACACAGTATATGGCCTAAGTATAGAATCTGTGGTTAAATTATTATTCAGGACAACAGTGTGGTTATATTTATTTAACCCTTTAACTGCATTCAGCAACTTTATTCACCGACACATTTTTGTCCTTAATTGCGTAAAGCAACTGTAGTCCACGGCTGTAAAAAAAAATTTTGGTTAAGTATTACTTTCATGGCTCCATGAAAATCAACTTTTTAGTTATAAAAGTAATGTATTTATATAGATATAGAATAAGTAAAAACCCTGCTATCTCTAATTTTTGTTAAAATTTCTCTAAAAAATTTAATTAATATTTTTAATAAGAACTATTTCGTGCCATTCTGCTGCATGATTGCCTATAAAATGTGGCAATGAGGTGGAAATGTGTCAGTTTGGAGTGTAACATTGTTGATGATGGATGTGTGCACTGGATGTTCCATCAGTGAGCTTAAACTAGTTATAGAGGATTGTGTTAAATTTAGCCAAAGTCACAAACTGCTACTGTTTATGAAAAAGTGCTCCAAATATGAAAGTGGGTTCCTTTGATAAAAATACCCAGTTCTTTTGCTGCCAAAAGTGTCGGTCAAATGGTAAAAAGTGCAACTTTAAATTATCCCTAATGACGAATACGTTTTTTGAAGGATCCCATCTTAGTATTAGACAAGTCCTATTTGCTTGTTATTTCTGCTATTCTACTTTTTCTATGAAACATGTCAGATTTGCATTAAATATTTCAGTGAAAACCTTCACAGATTGGTTTTCTTTCTGCCATGAAGTGTGCATTTCCCACTTTATAGACCCATTGATGAAGGCCCATACGGTACTCAGAACATTGAACAAAGCTGGAGGGACTTAAAGCATCAGTTCCAAAGTATGGATGTAAAAAACTTTTACTTAGGATATCTAGTGCGATCTTTGTTTCTGAAGATGCATCCTGACCCCAGCGAATGTTTCCATAGTTTCCTTTTAGCTGCAGCAAAATTGTACAACCCAGGATATAATTAAGGTATGTCAGTTGCCCCTGGTCAACTGTATGCCCTTGATGATTGGTTACGTTAAGTCATGATATTTTTGTTGGTTAATGAAAATATCATGACTTAATCTAACCAATCATCAAGGGCGTACAGTTGACCTAACTGGCCATTCAATTAACCTTAGTTATTTAATTGGTGATAATTCTTGATTTTTTTCTGCTACTTTTACGGATGGAACTGCAAATGTAATACTTTACCTAATTCACAAACTGTAGCTATTATTTTTTTTCAATATGTACTTCTCTCCTAAGGGATGAGACATTGTAAGTTGTATATAATTTTATGTTTTGTACACATTTTGTATATTGTAAGTGTTTAGATTTCATAATGCTCTCATGATTTGTGTACAGGCATCCCCCGTTTAATGACTGGGTTCCATTCCGACAAAATGGTCGGTAAACGAAAGCCTTGTTTTACGGCTTTGGTGCTTCTTCTTTTTCTTCTTTTCTTCTTCTTCCTCCAAATGCTGTTGTTCTTCCAACTCTATCAGCTCTTTGTTTGTCAGCTCTCCCTCTTGGTATTCCACTAAGTTTTCCACATCTTCCATTTCTACTTCTAAATTGAGGGTATTGGTGAGTAACACTATTTTTCTATTAATTTCATCAACATTTTCAAACTTATTGAAGCCTTCGAAATTACCCACAGATCGTTTTAGGCACTTCTTCCAAATGCCTTTCATACACTTCGCAGTAACATCCTCCCAAGCAGTTGCAATGTTTTTTATACAATGCAAAACATTGTATGATTTCCAAAAATTGGTATGATCAGTCGCGGTCATATCTGCGGTTGATCGATAAACGAGTAGGTCGTTAACTGGGGGATGGCTGTACTGTATATTTACCATTTGCACATACAGTACTATAACTAGTCCCCCCCCCAATATGTACCAATATGTAATATGGCCAATTACCGATTAATCAGTCAATTATTAAGAATTTTAAATCTGATTAATCTGCACTATAAATTTTATTAATTGGTACCATAAAGTAAAGACTTCACCACGATGTTATCAGCTTAGCTGTGCTGCCCACCTGCTCTCTCTCCTATATGAGGAGTAAATGGTTTTAGTGATACCCACCCTTAATGAATCTAGTATATTATCACCTTTGCTTGGTTGTAACCTTTCATTCTGTACACCCTGGTTGTAAATTATATGAAATCACGGTGCTCTACCGCGAAACTGTGATCTACCATATTCCAATACATGCTCTACCGTGAAACTAGCCTTATAAGGCTAACTAACGAAAATATCATGACAACCTAACCAATCGTTAGGTCAACTATACGCCCTTGACGATTGGTTAGGTTAAGTCGTGATATTTTCGTTAGTTAGCCTGGAATATGGAATATTAGTTGGAATATATTCCAACTAATATTCCATACAGCACATATTGGAAGAGCACCGAAATCACTTGGTATTTGTATTTCTCTTTTTCCTTGTGGTCATCTTGGATGTAGTGTGAATAAAGTTAGTATACCATCCAAGGATACCCAACTTCTCAAGCCCTATCTAACCTCGCACTAACATCCTATTTGGGCCCTTAGTGTCCAAATAGCATTGTAATTTGTATTTATTATAAATTACACTCTTTTGTTTTTAATTCTCATCAAACATAAATATATGTTGGTTGTAAATGTTTGTATGTTAAGTGCACACAAACATATCCTGGACTTGCCTGAATATGAACTTGAAAGAAAACATGAAACACCATATACTGGTGGGTAATTCTATGAGAAATAGACAAATGAAGTACACGGTCACCTCTTCAAAATTCATGAAACTTGGTGTGAGGGTTGGTTTAGGTCCAAATTACAAATTTCTGAATTTTTTTGAAAATTGGTCAAGTTGGTCAAATTTTATGGCTTGACCAAATTTTGGTCAAATGAAAAAAACCAATACTTTTCAAACGTAATATCTCAGCTCCTAATTGTGGTAGTGTAGTAAGTCTTAAACGATAAAATATGTAAATTAACTGTAGTTTCTAATATGTATCATTTTTTTAGGGTAACAAAATAAAATTATGATTTTTTGGAAAACTTTTTTTTTTTTTTTTTTTTTTTTTTTTTTTTTTTTGCAGCGAATATATCATTTTTCGAAAAAAAGGCCAGGAATAAAATGTTTATTTGATGTATGTACACCATAATAAGTAATAAAAAGTCAGCTTATCGTGATTATTATGAAAAAAAAAATGACAAAAAAAAAATCCTCCAAATTTTAATATTTTTTGCTTTCTTTCCAGATTTTCAGTATATACCTATTTTCTAGTATACGTAAATTTACCTAACCCTAAAATGCCTCAAAACAAAATTTTGTTGCGATCCTATGAAAAAACACTCAGAAGAATTTTCTGTAACATCAAAAAAGTAAACTCTGCCATGGCAGCTGCAAGCTATAGAATTTTGGAAGAAAATCAATTACTATGCAGCAATTGCTATGTCACAATTAAAAAGAAGCCAATTGTATTAGAACATGTTCAATGTTCATCCAGAGAGCCGGAACCTGCGCCAATACCTGAGCCAGACATACTTAATGAATCTATGGAGCGAAGTAGTAGCGATTCCACGAATCCATCACCATTGGAAGAATTTGTCGTTCAAGACAGGCAATTCAATAAAGATTTGCTCAGCGACAATATTTTACCTTTATTTGATGAAAGCCCTATTAAAACAGGTAATAAAACAATAGAGAGACTGTTCAGGACATTTGTTTCTTAATGCCAAATTCGTAGTTTTCTGTTTTTAAATATTAGCATCAGCACTTGAATGCATATATACAAGATATTTGATATTTGATTATTTCACACAACCTAAATTTATGAATTTGTTTTATAGCTGGATTGAAGCCGGGACAAAAACAGATAAAGGCTTCTACGAAGTTGTAGATGTAGAGCTTTCTTTGCAAAAATGTCTGAGTGAACCTATTACTTCTATCAAAGGTACTCAACAATTACATCGCTTCGTCCCAATTTCCAAGAATTCGTTGAAGGTTTATCCACTCTCTCAGAGTGCACAGTCAGTCGAAATAAGAGAGCTCATTAGAGTTTCTGCTTCAGTTCAAGAACATAATACTGTCTCTCAACGCGAAATTGAAACAGGCTCTTTTGTGGGTTGTATGTATGAAAATAAACTATGGCTCGGATTAGTCCAGTCCTTTGACTGTGAATATGATGATTTTCTGATAAAATTTCTCCATCCTTCGGGCGTATGTCCCTCATACATTTTTCCTGCACAAGATGATGTTTGTCACGTTCCAACAGAAAATATATTTGGGAGTATTGAAGCAAGTTTACGAGGAGGAACAAGAATACAATACATTTTTCCGCTTCAAGAATTAAATAACTTTTCAAAGAAGATAAAATAAATTCTATCGAATGTATACTATTTAAGATTGTCTATATAATATTTCTAAAAATTTTTATCTAAGATTTGTGTATCTACTTAATAGTTATAAAAATCTTTTCAAATTCATTTTTCTTATTATTATATTATTAGTGTCTAAAATTTGGATTCACTGGATGAGAATACTGTCTCTTAATTCATTCTCAAAGACTTGTGTACATGTAGTATTAGGAAGAGTATTTTATACTCTGATAAGCGCTTTATAAATTAAACATTATTATTGTCAATATATTCTGTCCCTAAATATAAGAGGTTATGTATGTACATTGTACATATATTTTAAAAGATTTTTTCTCCTTTGGTTTATCTACATGTATTTTTTATATGAATTGAAAATTGTCTTTTTTTGTACCAAGTCTGTAATAAATCTTCGTCATCTGAAAAAAAAATGTATTACTTAATTTCAAACTCGGTTTTGAGCCTTATAATAAACTATAAGCTGACTTTTTATTAGTTATTATGGTGTACATACATCAAATAAACATTTTTTATTCTTGGTCTTTTTTTCGAAAAATGATATCTTTGCTGCCAAATCGCAAAAAAAAAAAAAGACATTTTTTTCCAAAAAATCAATTTTATTTTTGTTACCCTAAAAAAATGATACATATTTAGAAACTACAGTTAATTTTACATATTTTATCATTTAAGACTTATTACGCTACCACAATTAGCAGCTGAGATATTTACGTTTGAAAATTGTTGGTTTTTTCATTTTGACAAAATTTGGTCAAGCCATAAAATTTGACCAACTTGATCAATTTTCAAAAAAATTCAGATTTTTGTAATTTGGACTAAAACCAACCCTCACACCAAGTTTCATGAATTTTGGAGATGGTGGAGTGTACATTTGGCACTTTCATTTGTCTATTTGTCCTGGAATTACCCTGGTACCAGTTTGTGACTTAATTTGTGTCAGTAATGTCCATGATAGAGAAACACTAAATACAAATAAAATATTTCATAATAAAAGTATGCGAAAAATGCTCTGTATGAATTGGTCCACAATTAACCCACCCCTTATATCTCCAGTCTAACTATAGAGTAGATCAAGTCTAGCCTAGAGGGGTCAGCCTAGAGATTCCGGAAATGGTCCAGAGTGGGCAGATAAATTGAGGTCCACAGTAGGATTCCTCACAAGAATTAGGTTAGGGCAATCTACCTTCACCTTTGTTAAGCTATGAGTTGATGCTGGGTCTTAGGCCACAATGTAGGCCTAACTTGTCTGACCCAGCTTAATTTAATGCTTATAACTTACTGGTGTAAAAACTCAATTAGTCACTTACTTTTAGTTTTTTGAGTCTCTCCCTTCTCCGGTTATGTTTGTCGAGAGCGCACTTTGCTGGTACGTCCTCTCGCCCCGTTCTTCGTTTTTCGTTCTCCTTTGTTCTCCTCTTCGCGGGGCTTTCCGTACCAGCGTTGTCTTGGTTTATTCCTCGGTTGGTTGAGCGGTAATGTATCTCCACTACCGAGCACGCTCCTCCCACACAGTATATAAATACTAGTGTGGAGAATAACTCTGGTGAGCAACCAATTGGTTTCATCCACCCAGTTATTGACATAAAAGGAATTTAATGATTGTTAGATTAACTACCTACCTACTCAGTGAACCATTTTCGTTACCTCCCAACTACCCACTCATCAGTTTTCCATAAGTATTTTATAAAGTCGAGTGGAACAATGTTCATTATCAAATGTATAGTACAGAAAGAAATGGGTCAGTTATATCGGGTGGTGGTTACCTGGCAAGTACTACATGTAAGCAAGAAATTTGAGAATTTTTGGAGTGGTATATAATTGGCAACTCTTCTAAGACTGCCTGGAGCACTTACGCAATAAGACTTAAAATTCAGTTACTGAATAATCATTCATGTCTTAAGTGCGTCATATCTGACAAATTGGCTGGAGGGAAGCAAGTACACAAGGCTTTGTAATGCAGGTACTGTAAAGAAAATGTAAAATATAATTATAAAATACACACAACATTTATTGCTTTACTAAAAATGCAATTTATTTGTACAATATAAAAAAAATATATTAATGTAGGCCTATTTGACATAGTCATAGTGGCACTTTGCATTTTGGATAAATGGCATAAAATAGCACAGGATTGCCATAAGTTTGAGCACCACTGGTGTAGGCTACAAAAGTGACCTTGAAATATATACATTCGGTTTCAATAATTTTTTTTTTAATTTGTTTTGCAGATCTACTGATTACTATTTTGATGAAATATAAAACTATTTATATTGTTTAAATGTGTGTTATTAAAAACTTGAAACAAGTCATTGATGATTATTACCTAATAAAAAGAGAAATTACAAAGATATCTGCTGACTGCGTTAAATAGTGTCTCTGTTATTAAAAAATGAGAATAAAATATATTCTGATGCTGATTTTTATGATCATTCAAGTGCATCCATTAAAAGGTTAGAATTATTAAAGAGCAAACATATGAACAAATTGGAAACATTTTATTTTCATTTACAAATGTATGAACATAATTATTGACTTACAGTGGATAAATAAATATTTTGAAATTCATCAAGAAATTTACTCCTATCAGACTAGTAGTAGTAGTAGTCTGGTATGATTTTAGTGCTGATATTCAAAATACTTCAAAATACTTCTACTCAAAGAAATACTGATAGAAATGTAGGATTAAGTGTTCATCACTCTATTACTTGTTTGTTTATTTCTCCTATACAAATTTGGAGGTCTGGTGTTAGTGTTTGTAAAAAACTGATACAATGAGAAAATGGACATACTATGTCATTTGTTCCATTTCTCATATTTGACTATCAATTCTCTGTACTGTATTTATATCATATCTATAATAATGACTTTCAAGATTTACAGTAATATATACACTATTGTATTCCATAATTCATTTTTCATATTCAACTATTAGTTTGTTTGTGTATTCTGAATTAATTAATTAATCCTTACTCACAATTTATATACTACTTAATGATAACTACTAATGAAGAGATATGTTTATCTTGTAATTAAATTGAGAGCCCAGTATAGCCTAAGCTTAAGGGCCAAATTAAATAAAATAAATAGTCCAATTAACAATTGCTTATTCTATTTTAAAATTACTGTAATATTGTATTATTCATTCTAAACAGTTTATCAGTTAAATTATCAATATCTTCAACACTGCGTAATTTTACCTAAGTAGTTCAACAATAATTAAATAATCATTAACATGCTACTGCAGCATAGAAAAATTATCTACACTACACAGGGGCACTGCCGCACTCAACTACCGTACTTTATAGGTCCTTGTTACACCCTTAGAATAACACTAATGAGAGAAGTTGAAGGGAGCTATGCAACACATTTTTCTGACAATATGGCGTATTGGTGCCAACACTGATATATGGGTGTTTGTTGTCAAATGGGGGAGCAGCTGAGGTGAATAATTTATGAAGTAGCAATGGTATTTGAAAGATATTAGAGTAATTTTTCTTATTTCAGAGAACTGCGCTTGAAATGAAACAAAACCTATCATCATAATTTAAATTTAATCATGTTGTCTTCTGCCAATGTTATTATTTCAAGATGTTTTACGCAGAGTTTATCAGGGCCATGGAACTATATAGCTGGGAAAAGGTGTATTCCCAAAGAATCATTTGGGTCTATGAAGGTACTGCTATGGCTTATTAATATGGATCTAACTTTTTAAAAAGTTTAAGAAAGAATAAATAGAATAAAAAGTTAAATTTCTCAGACCCAAAAGTAAAATTTATTGTCAAACTTAAAAATTAATTTGGTAAATTAAAGAAGTACTTGTTGAGTAGAATGCTTAACAGTTTTTACTTGGGGGGAAAAAACTTATTGAAAATCTATAATTTTTATGAAGTAAATAATTTTCTAGTTAGCTAATTATGAGTATTCTACCCTGTACAGGTTCATTACTGCTAACAACCAAAACTTTTCCTATTCTTCAATTTAGGTTACTGAACCTGCCACTGGAAAGCTTTTGTGTGAAGTTCCCAAATCTGGACCTGATGAAGTGAACAGAGCAGTTGATGTTGCCAGAAATGCTTTCAAAGAATGGAGTGAAGTAAGAAAAAAGTTTCATCATATAGAGCCTTATCTGTGTTCATCCACTGCCAAACTTTTTGTTCTTTCCTTTACTCCCATATTACTCATAGGATGAAAAGCATAAAAAAAATTAGAGAATCCTCGTAACCTTGTGAAGTAATTTTTAGTTTTCATAGCTGTGAATTGATAGTAATTGGATTGTCATAACAAAAGCATACCTTTACTGTATATGATTTGTTCAAACCTTTATTGCAGAGGGATTATCTTTAAGATTGAGTAAAATTATGTCATTGGCCAGATTCAAATAAAGTGACTCCTGTTCATTAAAGGGTTGCGGGGAAATGATAGTCTTAAGTAATTATGTTAGAGGAACAGAGAAACTAAAATTTGACTAGCACCTTTGGCTTCTTACTCACTTGGAAGAAATTACTTTCATTTTCAAGTTTTTCATCACTACTTGGGCTCTCATTGTTTCAAAGGGTACACACACCTGGTTTCCTTGTTAGGTTGCCAGAACACATATATTATTTCCTTGTATTTTCTGCTTTTTTAAGTTGTGGAAAACTGTTTGCAGTGTAGTGAAGATAGAATAGCCATATTTTGTAGTTTTGCAATTTTTTGAGGTTGTACAACATGTTAAAAAATAAGTCCTACTGTATCTGAAATCAAACTTCCAAATTATCACAGATTTATCAGCCTAAAGATGATATACTGTATGCATTTAAATAGTCCTTGGTCCTACACTATATAATTCCAATCTTCAAATACAGATAGATGAATTTGGAACTACAATGTGCATGTGTATCAGGTTTAGTCCTATATTATAATAGTAGCTGTCAGTGGTGGCATTCAACCGGTTCGCACTAGTTCGTGCGAACTGGTTCCTAAAATTTCCCGAGTTCGCCGAACTGGTCCTTAACCCTTTCAGTCTGTGCATGATTTTTCTTTATACCATACGCATTTCGATAAAAACATTTTTTTAGTTTTCATTTCTGACATGGAAGGGGGAGGAGGAGGGGAGGGCGAACCGGTTCTTAAAATTTTTGAATCCCACCACTGGTAACTGTATGTACAATTTAATATAGTAGAGTATGTGACCTCCACTTTAGCAGATCACAGCATAGATACATTATTTCCACTGAAGAACAGTGGCCCAGATATGGTCCTCTGAGATTTGCCAACATTTTTTTCAGTGTATCATTGGAGCTCCTGTAAAGTGTTGAATGGTGTCTGGTGATTTGCATAAACTTCTTGTACCATGTTCCACACAAAATAGTGGAGGCCATTCATTACCTCTGATGAACTGAGCAATATTTCCAAAGATATTGCTGAGTTACAATTGCATGGTGTGAAGAAATGTTGTCTTGTATAAAAATGAAATCAGTATTGGCATATAGTTGTTCACACACTGTGAGATTATTTAAATGTATATACTTCTCCACACTCAGGGTTTTTTTAAGGTTGGACTCATGTAGACCAAGCTAAAATGTATGGGGGCATATGGGGTCCATTCCTTTCTTGCATGGTACTCTACTGTACTTAATAAAAAATGTGATTGCTAAATAAGTTTTATTTCAGTCATTATGAACTGTACTTTGATTTAACATTATTATATTGATGTTATGCAGATGACAAGGTATTTGTTTGTAGTAATAAACAAACAAACAAAACTTTATTTCAGAGTCAACAGGTACAAACATTATACAAGAGGTCCATCGAACATTAAGAGATAGTTGTCTGGAGCACTGACTAAGTAGGCCAGTGAATCACTGTGTATAATGAACATACAATTGCCTATGCCAATGCTTCCAGATTTGAGATTTATAAAGTATATCGGAGACCAGTCCACTAACCATGGCTTCTATTATCTTATTGACTGACTCACCAAGTCTAGTGATAAATCTAAATACGAAATTGTGAATGACACTAGGATAGAACACTTTGGCAGGACACATGAGTTGGACCTGCCTGATAGGCAGAACACTATGGATGGATATTATGTTTTTGCTTAAAAAATTTTGTAACTGTAAAATATAATGGGAACAATCTTTAAATGTATATGGGGCATTTTACCCACATAAAGAACCTTAAAAAAACCCTGAACTTCTTTTTAAGTCTTGAGGGTTGATTAAAAATAATCTGGAGTTTGGATACCATTTTAAAGACCTGCTTAATGTTCTTGTCCATAAGAAATGTGTTCATGCCTCCATGTAAACTTTACCATATGATGGCTTTTAACATCACCACAGCTCACTCCAAGAGACAGAGGAAGGTACTTGTCGAAAGCAGGAGAACTCATCCAACACAACTTAGAGGACATAGCTAGTCTTGAGGTAAAAGAAGTAATTTTTTCTTTACACTTTGTGAAAATCATTATCATTAACAATAATGTTTCATATTCCAGTTATTATCATTTCCTTATCCATGGTCTTATACCATGATTAACTGTATTTTGAAATATTTCACATTTATGATTTAAAATCAATAAAATATAACTCAAATGGGAAACAAATGTTTACACCTCATTTTAAAAACTTTATAAGTTCCAAATTTAGCTGAATCAGCAATTTCTTGGTTAAACCAGCTGTTGAAATGACTTATATGATGTTTATTTTATTATTTGGGCCCTCGCTGGAAATTATTTAAAGGGTGTACACCCATGTAGCAGAGAGAATATCTTCAAAATTAATAATGTATTATTGAAGAGGCTTTTAATATAAGACTCGAACCTTTTTATATAAGCACAAATGATTTATTTCCCATTATATACTGTTCAAGCCTTACATTACCATCCTTTCCATTTCGCTCCCTCTTCCTTGGTTTTCCTTCCGCCTGTATTGTTCATTCTGACAAAGGTCAAGCTTGTTGCTCCTTAGATCTACAGCTCAACGTGGAAGGATGAACAGCTGGGTTACCTGCGCGCCACCTGCCATCACCAGGAATCGAACCCGGGGCCGGTGGATTCGTAGTCAGCTATGCTAAATACTACTACACCCAGGCGTATATAATATATATATATATAGTCGTGATAATGTGTTTTGGAACGGTACATCATAAGGGAAGATATTTAAAACTAGATTAATATGTGGTAAAAACTTCAAAATAAAGTATAATCTTATCAAAAGAGTTCCCATTATTGTATAGAAGAACTGAAGGTATTTAAAAGGATAACACACGAAGATATTAGAGATGCCAATTTTATTGCATATAAAATTTTACTTGTCAAAACTTTTTAATAAATTATTGTCATATTGCAATAATAAAATTATTTCAGTCGTACATCTCTCTCATAAATAAGACACTATTGCGAAGCTTACGTGCAACATCGTACACACTCAGGTTCTGCCTTTGGCATCTTATATGGAGGTTTTTTTTGTAGAAAGGAGGGGACAAGGGCGGGCGCCCGCAAAACTACCCCTCTTTATAAGAAAGCGTCGAAATCAAGGTCTCAGAGGGTCATGATGCCATTATTTATTTATATATACCTTTCCTTTCAACCTTTCAAATGTTCCGTGCGATGATTCCTCGTCTCACGAAGGTCAAGCTTGTCGCCCCTCCGCTCGAGTTGGCCTGGTGAAGTAGTGAGTTGGTTTCTTGTACTCTCCACCTCACATAGCCAGGTACGCCGGGCTCATTGGGGATTGTTTTGAGCCAAGCGTCTAATCTTCTTTTGAAGATGTCCACTGTAACACTACTCGTGTTCCTTAGGTCTTTGGGCAGCTGATTAAACAGTTTTGGTCCTCACAACAAAACTATTTTCTTTCAGAGTTAAGGATGTTCCCTGTGTCGCCTTTAATTTGGGAACAAGACAGTCTTCCTTTTCTACTTTCCACTGTTGTTTGGGGAGTTACAGGGTTCAGAGTAAGATTAGGGACTAGTTTCTCCATTATTTTCCAAGTGTAAATAATGGTGTATCTCTCTTCTCCCTTCCAGTGAATTAGTGATGCGAGTCGTTTTTTATTGTGTCGTTTTTTTTTTTTTTTTTTTTTTGTCGTTTTTTTTTTGTTTAAAACGAAGATAGTCTGGTTTTTTTGTTTTTTTTGTTTTTTTTGTTTTTTATTGTTTTAAACTTATTCCATATTTTTCTTCCTTTAATCTAATAAGTATATTGGTATTACCTATAATTTACTATACTACCATGCTTATACGGTTATACCTAGTATATATAGTCATCTTTTAGAAAAACTGAATCACTCAAAAAGTATATAATAGAAAGGAAAAACAAACCCTCATTTTTTATATGTATATATATTTTTTAACTAGAACATAAAACATTCTTCCTCGTTTCAAACAATATACATAATTGTGATTGGCAAGAATACCAGTGTGTATATATATATATTCCAAATAGAAAAATAAAAAAAAATAAAAATATTCATCTCTTTCTTTAACCTTTGTGTTAACCTAATGCTGTTTAACTTTCATTATCTGATTCTATTTCCATTGAAGAATCATTATCACTAGATTGATTAGAGCATATAGTTTCAATATCACAGGTACTGGTACTTATTGCAGATTTGGATGTTGACGAAGCCAATGTAGCACCATGTTTTTCCACTTTCTTGGAATTTTGCATTTTGGGATATAAATACTAGCTTTGCTGCTCTGTCTGTGCTTAATCAGTTTCTTTTGGCTGTATGGATATTACTGTATGTGCTAAATGATCTCGGAGGTAATGAAAGGGCGAAATAGAGGTGTATGAGTTTGTGTAGGTATATATGTGAGTATGCGTGCGTATGTATCTGGAATTCTGGATGTATGCATGTGTATGGGGTATATAATAGATATAAATATGTGTATATAAGTATTTATGTATATATTGGTATATATGTATATGGGTGTATGTGTATATACAGTAAGTATATGGATGGTCTCGGGGGGGAAAATATGTCATCGCGGGTCTAAAGGATAGTTAAGTGGGAGATTCAAAATCCGAGGCATGGATGGGAGAGTCCTGGAAAGGTTGGACAATGGGCAGTCAGCTCCCAGCCAGTGTTCTCGCAAGTTTAACGGATCTCAAGATACAAGACTTTCAGTGCAAGAAAGAGGCCAGTTTTTTTCTGTAAATAGGCTGAAAAGGACATTCTATACTGGTACCATATGGCCTATTTTATTATTTATTTATCTATTTTTATAATATATATCATTGCAAAAGTATACCTTATAATTAAATTGGCAATATCTATATTAATTATTAAAAAAAAAAAAAAAAAAAACGACAAAAAAAACGGTTTTTTAACATCACTAGAGTGAATATAGGTTTAATTCGCGTAACGTTTCCCAGTAGTTTAGTTCTTTGCACCCCTTGATCTTGGCTGTGAAGCTTCTCTGGATCCTATATACTATTGAGCTAAAGTGTGTGTGTGCGCGCGCTTTTTTTTGGAACCGTGCACAGCCTAAACGGCATATCGGAAAATTCTGCAACTACCACCAACTGATAGCTCATGAGCTTCCGATGCGCTCTGTGAAGTTCCCGGTCCTAGGTCACAATTACTGGGTCCGAAGGCTCCAGCACCGCGATAGAACTACAGAAAAAACGCAGCCGTGAAAATATTGAGCTTCACAGTGCTACCCGCCCGGGGGTAATGGGGAGTGGGGTGGGGGTAATGGCGTTTTTTTACTTGTGTGTGGGGGTAATGGGGATAACGGCGTATATAGTAGTATGTCACAGTGCTACCCGCCCGGAGGGCCAAGTTGTACAACGGTCGCGAGCAATAGCGAGCTACCGCTTGTCCCTTCTAGTCTAATTTCTTCTTTTTTATATGGGCATGTTAGGACCGAACAGTATTCCAATTTGGGTATGATCAGTGTTTTCAGTAGAGGAATCATTATATTCTTATCCCTTCGTTTAAAGGTTCTCAATATCTGCCCAGTTACTCTCTCTGCTCTGTTTACTGCTGTCTTATTTTGTTTCAAATTCGCATCATCAGTCATTACAACCCCAAAATCTTTTGCTCCAGAATTTCTCTGAATTTCCTGTCCATTTGGGGTATAATATTCCATGGATTTTACGTCCTCTCTTTTTCCCTACCGAAACAGCTGAAATTTCTCAATGTTAAACTTCATATTGTTGTCTTCCATCCACTTGTAGATTCTGTTCATGTCGGTTTGTAGAGATCCTCTATCTTCTGTGTTTCTTATTTTTCTACTGATCTTTGTGTCATCGACAAAGGATGTTACTCTGCTGTCTCTGGTAACGTCCTCATCTATGTCAGTTAGCATGTTCATGAAAAGTAGTGGAGATAATACTGTTCCTTGTGGTACTGAGCTGAGGACCTCTGATTCTGATTCTCCTTGTACTGTAACGACTTGCCGCCGCTCACTAAGGAAATTATATATCCATTTCCCTACTTTTCCTGTTATTCCCACATATTTCAGTTTATGTATTATGATTCCATGGTTACACTTGTCGAACGCTTTGGCAAAGTCTGTATATTACATCATAGTTTTCATTACTTTCCAGTGCATCAATAATGTTGTAGTGTTCCATTAGTTGTGATAGGCATGATCTGCTTGACCGAAACCCATGTTGGTTATCATTTAATTTTTTCTGAGTTTCCAAAAAGTCATAGGTTTTCTGTCTAACTATTCTTTCAAATATTTTAGTGAGATGAGATGTAAGCGACACTGGCCTATAGTGTTTGGCCTCGGATCGATCTCCTTTATATATTGGGACTATGTTCGCGCTCTTCAGGATGCCCCGCAGTTCTCCCGTGTCTAGTGATCGTCTCCATATCCAATATAGAGGCTCAGCGATTGCATTCTTGCAGTTTTTGAGTGGCATTCCATTTATCCGGTCCTGCCGCTGAGTGTGCTTTTAGTTTCCCTATAGCTTGTGTAATATCATCTGTCGTAAAGTCGAAGTCCGTTATACTTTCCCCTTGTAGTTGTTCTTCAAAGAACGCGTTTCTGCCGATATCAGTTTGTCAGTTTTTGGAATACTGAAAGATGATTCGTACTGAGCTCGTAATATTTCAGATACTTCTGTTAGATCATCAGATAAAGTACTGTCCTCGTTTTTCAAAGGTCCGATAGTCGCATGGTTTTTCGACTTCAATTTTGCAGAATTATAGAAATATTTTGAGTTAACCATTATTGCTTCTATATAGTGATGTTAAAAAACGGGTTTTTTTATGTCCATGTTGTTGTTGTGTTTTTTTTGTCGTTTTATTATTTTTTTTTTTATTTATTTATTTTTTTTAAATATAGATATTGCCAATTTAATTATAAGGTATACTTTTGCAATGATATATATTATAAAAATAAATAAATAAATAATAAAATAGGCCATATGGTACCAGTATAGAATGGCCTTTTCAGCCTATTTACAGAAAAAAACTGGCCTCTTTCTTGCACTGAAAGTCTTGTATCTTAGATCTGTTAAACTTGCGAGAACACTGGCTGGGAGCTGACTGCCCATTGTCCAACCTTTCCAGGACTCTCCCATCCATGCCTCGGATTTTGAATCTCCCACTTAACTATCCTTTAGACCCGCGATGACATATTTTCCCAACGAGACCATCCATATATATACATACACATACACCCATATACCAATATATACATAAATACTTATATACACATTTATATCTATTATATACCCCATACACACGCATACATCCAGAATTCCAGATACATACGCACGCATACTCACATATATACCTACACAAACTCATACACCTCTATTTCGCCCTTTCATTACCTCCGAAATCATTTAGCACATACAGTAATATCCATACAGCCAAAAGAAACCGATTAAGCACAGACAGAGCAGCAAAGCTAGTATTTATATCCCAAAATGCAAAATTCCAAGAAAGTGAAGTAAAACATGGTGCTACATTGGCTTCGTCAACATCCAAATCTGCAATAAGTACCAGTACTTGTGATATTGAAACTATATGCTCTAATCAATTTAGTGATAATGATTCTTCAATGGAAATAGAATCAGATAATGAAAGTTAAACAGCATTAGGTTAACACAAAGGTTAAAGAAAGAGATGAATATTTTTATTTTTTTTATTTTTCTATTTGGAATATATATATACAGGGTGATCAAAAAGTAACGCAACCCATGGGAAAACGATTTATTTCAGAGCAAGTGCTGGAAGTGGGCACCGTTCTGTGCTTCACACAGTGGATACGGCGATTCATGTTCTTAAAGACCCCTTTGCAACGTTTCCTGTGAAATTGCATCAACACACTTCTGAATCATCGCCTGCAACAGAAGGAAAAAATCAATTATGTGCGTTTCTCCATGGGTTGCGCACATAATTGATTTTTTCCTTCTGTTGCAGGCGATGATTCAGAAGTGTGTTGATGCAATTTCACAGGAAACGTTGCAAAGGGTCTTTAAGAACATGAATCGCCGTATCCACTTGTGTGAAGCACAGAACGGTGCCCACTTCCAGCACTTGCTCTGAAATAAATCGTTTTCCCATGGGTTGCGTTACTTTTTGATCACCCTTTATATATATATAATAATGTTATAATGTTTCAGACCAACAAAGACCCTAGGATCCACTCATGGCTGGTCTACCTAACTGTGTTCGTGTATTGTGTATGTCCTCCGTGGTGGCGGAGGGGACCTACAATTTTACGTGGGTTCCGAACCACAAGAACATAAGAAATTTATGTAAAAACTGCTGGTAAATTGGCAACGACCAACTTTTACGAAACTAAATAATTATCAATTTAAAACTAATTAATTATCGATTTAAAACTAAAGATAGAATCTCTGATCCAGAGGATCAAGTCATAATAGACTACTATCCACAAATATGTTACACTCTATATCTATTTATAAAGGACATGCAAATATATCGGATCCAAAGAATCCAGTCAATTTCATTACGGTATCCATCAAGTCACGGTCCATATATATATATTATATATATATATATATATATAAGTTTGCAGGTGGTGCTCAAGCATGGAAGTGCTGAGGAACGAATTAGACCGTGAGAGGCAGGCCAGGGTGAGACTTGAAGAAAGCGTGATGCTCCTGACGGCAAAATTAGAATCCCTTGAGACTCCAGTACGACCCCTCCTGCCTCAGTTTCTATTAATAATATAAATAGTACTAATAGCCCTCTCTCTCCCCTAGTTCCCAACCTTCGTTCGAGTGCGAAATGGAGCCCCATTGAGAAAAGCAAAGCCTTGTCTACCAGTAATAACAAGCAATAAGTTTTCTGTTTTAGGGTCGAAGATACTGATGAACCGGAAATACGACTCGGTGATTCCATTGTTCGAGGGCAGCTCGAGGAATTCTGTGGAGAAACCCTCGTCGTAGGCGCCGTTACTGCTACCCTGGTGCAAGGGTGGAGGATATAACTAATAATGTTGACCATTTTACAGACAGTACCGCCGAGGACACAACGTATGTTATTCATGTCGGTACTAATAACGTTTTAAATTCTAGATCGGAAGAACTGCTGGCTAGGTACAGGGACTTATTAGAGCGATTAAAGGAGAAAACTAATAAGATTGTTTTAACAGGTATACTTCCTCGAATTATCCAACGAAGCGATTTCTACAGCAAGGCGACCTATATTAACAATAACCTAAAGTCTCTTTGCCAACAGGAAGGAGTGCATTTTGCTAATTTTTGGAACAGTTTCTACGGCAGGAGGGACTTGTCCTCGAAGATGGACTTCATCTTAATGAAGTTGGAGCTGCGCGTTTAGGAAGACTATTTCATAATACTGTCTCTTCTTTCAGGCTGCCGTAAGCCGAACGGTCCCAGCGTAAATTCCACAAATTTCCCCCGCGCTCGCGAAGGTGTCGCAATTACAAACAATTTGAAGGTTCTATCCTTAAATGCTCGTAGCCTACGAAATAAAATAAACGAATTTTTTCTTTAATTGCTTGTAAAGACTATGATTTAATTGCGATAAATGAATCGTGGCTTAGCACTGAAACACGTGACTTTGTAGGGGAGTATCAAATAAAGGTTATAGACTTTTTGTTAAAACAGAATAGGTAGGCGAGGAGGCGGTGTTATGTTGTATATCAAAGATAATATTGCGAACGTTATTAGAAAGTAAAGCACTCAATTCCAGAACCGAAGATTCGACTATAGCAGAAACTTAAATTGAACGATTTCAAACTTCTTGTTGCGGTTATATATAGGCCCCAAATCAAAAAGCTGCTACGGACGAAGCGTTATATCGTGAACTAAAGAGAATAATCGGTAGTGAGCAGGCTTTAGTTATGGGTGACTTTAATTGCGCCAACGTGAATTACGATACAATGCAGGGAGACGTGGAAGGTAATCGTTTAGTTAATTTTCTCGAGGATAGCTTTCTTATTCAAAAGGTTGGGGAACCTACGAGGTTGGACAGTATTTTAGATTTAGTTATAACTACGGATGATAGGCTAATTACTGATCTTCAAGTAATAGAACCGTTGAGCAATAGCGATCACAATACGGTAGAGTTTGTCCTCTCAGTAAGTCACTCGAAACCAACTAACTCGACTAAAATTCCTAGCTTCCAGCACGCAGACTAGTAAATTTCGAAATAAATTTTCACACGTCAATTGGGAAAACGTAATGGGGAACTCCAACGCAAAACTAATGGGAATCGTTCGTAACGGTATTTAGGACTATAAATGAGGAATGTGTACCGTACAAAATTAAGCGTGCGAAAGTAAACAACAAGCCCTTGTGGTTTACTTCTAGAGTAGGAGACATTATAAAGAGTAGAGAGAGGGCTTATAGGCTATACAAGTGCGATAAAGATAATCTGTTGTTACGAAACAACTACATATCTCTAAGGCGTGAAGCTAAAAGTGTAATAAAAAGTCAAAACGCGAATTTGAAATCTCCATAGCTCGTGACGGTAAGAAAACCCCAAGCGATTCTTTCAATACGTCAATAATAGAAATCCAGTAAAAAGTGTCTTAGGTCCATTAAAAAATGGAAATGGAGATCTAGTCTCTGAAAACAAGGAAATGGCTACCTTCTAAACGAATTTTTTACGTCAGTTTTTACTATAGAAGATGTAACGAATATCCTACGGTCATAGACATAATACCTTTTGATAATGGTAATATTTTGGGATAATATGTCGTTATGAAGGGGAAGTAATGCGCTATATTGATAAAATGAAAACGCGTAAATCACCCGGGTCCGGATTCCAATATCCCATACAACTAAAAGAATTAAAAGATAGCATTGTTGTGCCGCTAACAAAGATTTTTAATGCGTCTATTTCTGAGGGGGCCGTACCAGATAATTTCAAGTTAGCAAACGTAACACCTATCTTTAAGAAATGCGATAAAGGTGCGGCGGGAAATTATAGGCCAATCAGTTTAACGTCTGTTGTAGGTAAGCTACTGGAATCAATAATTAGGGATCGTATAGTCGAACACTTAGAAGTGCATAATCTGGTCAGAAATACGCAGCACGGTTTTAGGCGAAACAAATCTTGCTTAACTAATCTTTTAGAATTTTTCCAAAGCGTGGTTAACGTTTACGATAGACATCGGGCGGTTGATGTAGTGTATTTAGATTTTCAAAAAGCGTTTGACACCGTGCCGCACAAAAGACTGATTGAAAAAACTAAGGCTCATTGAATCAGGGGTGTAGTAATAAATTGGCTAGAAGAATGGTTGCGAGGCAGGAAACAGAGGGTGGTCGTTGATGGAGCGGAGTCGTGTTGGGCTAATGTAGCGAGTGGCGTTCCTCAGGGTTCTGTATTGGGCCCCTTGCTTTTTCTTATATATATTAACGATTTAGATGTCGGCCTAGTCAGTACAGTTTCAAAGTTTGCGGATGACACGAAGCTGGGTGGTAGGGCGATTAATGACGAAGATAGAGGTAAAATTCAGGAAGATCTGAATAAAATCGTTGATTGGTCAGTCACATGGCAAATGAGATTTAACGTGGATAAGTGCAAAATTATGCATATAGGTTCGCGTAACGGTAATTTTGCGTATAGTATGTCAGGGAAAGATTTAACAAGCGTAGAGCAGGAAAAAGATTTAGGAGTTATAGTCACTGGTGATTTAAAAGTAGCGAAACAAAGTACAGCGGCGGTCAATAAGGCGAACAAAGTGTTTAGGTTTTATAGCTCGAAATTTTGAGTACAAATCGCGCGATATTATAGTTCCTCTTTATAAATCATTAGTTAGACCCCATTTGGAGTACGCGGTCCAATTTTGGAATCCGCATATGCGCAAAGATATAGACAAAATCGAAAGAGTTCAAAGACGAGCAAATAAGATGATTCCGTCTCTTAGGTCAAGTCGTACGAGATAGGCTTAAAGAGTTAAAATTGACTACACTCGAGACTAGGAGGTTAAGGGGTGATCTAATCCAGGTTTTCAAATTATGAATGGGTTTGATAACGTAGAGAGAGATAGCTTTTTCGAAATATCTCATATAATAGGACTAGAAATAACGGGTGTAAGTTGACAAGTAGAAGGTTCGAGACAGCATTGCGAAAAACTTTTTTACGCATAGAATAGTAAATAGCTGGAATAGTTTGCCGGTAGAAGTAATTAGTAGCACGTCTATAACATGTTTAAGAATCGATTGGACGCGCATGTTGATAGAAAGGTATAGTTTAAGGTAGTAAAATTAAGGCTTTGTGGGGATAGATCCCACAGCTCACACAAGTGTTGTGGGATATAGGGAGGCAGCGTCTTGGGTTAGGGGATACTCTCTGTCCTTACACACCCCATTTAAAGAGATTCCTCTGCCGAGCGGTGCCCCCCATAGTACTGTTAGGTATTGAAAACTCATGATCTTCACTTGCCCCACAAACACCTTTAAATGGGAGGCCCATAATGGGTGCACACACATTTCTACATTACTGTACAGTCTTTACAGCCACACCTACACTTTTCCTCGTATGTGTATATATTGTAATGTATATGGTTGTAAATTTGACTTGGTCCGCAATCGATATGAACCGTGACTTGATGGATACCGTAATGAAATTGACTGGATTCTTTGGATCTGATATATTTGCATGTCCGTTATATAATAGATATAGAGTGTAACATATTTGTGGATAGTAGTCTATTATGACTTGATCCTCTGGATCGAGAGATTCTATCTTAGTTTTAAATCGATAATTAATTATTTTTAAATTGATAATGTATATGGTTGTAAATTTTGACTTGGTCCGCAATCGATATGGACCGTGACTTGATGGATACCGTAATGAAATTGACTGGATTCTTTGGATCTGATATATTTGCATGTCCGACTTGTCCGTTATAAATAGATATAGAATGTAACATATTTGTGGATAGTAGTCTATTATGACTTGCTCCTCTGGACCGAGAGATTCTATCTTTAGTTTTAAACCGATATTTAATTATTTTTAAATTGATAATTATTTAGTTTTCGTAAAAATTGGTCGTTGCCAATTTACCGACAGTTTTTAAATAAGTTTCTTATGTTCTTGTGGTTCGGAACCCACGAAAATTGTAGGTCCCCTCCGCCACCACGGAGGACATACACGATTACGAACACAGTTAGGTAACCAGCCATGAGTGGATCCTAGGGTCTTTGTTGGTCTGAAACATTATACATTATTATAACATTATATATATATATATATATATATTATATATATATATATATATATATTATATATATTATATATATATATATATAATGTTATAATGTTATAATGTTTCAGACCAACAAAGACCCTAGGATCCACTCATGGCTGGTCTACCAAACTGTGTTCGTAATCGTGTATTGTGTATGTCCTCCGTGGTGGCGGAGGGGACCTACAATTTTACGTGGGTTCCGTACCAGAAGAACATAAGAACTTATTTAAAACTGCCGGTAAATTGGCAACGACCAATTTTTACGAAAGTAAATAATTATCAATTTAAAAATAATTAATTATCGGTTTAAAACTAAGATAGAATCTCTCGGTCCAGAGGAGCAAGTCATAATAGACTACTATCCACAAATATGTTACATTCTATATCTATTTATAACGGACATGCAAATATATCAGATCCAAAGAATCCAGTCAATTTCATTACGGTATCCATCAGTCACGGTCCATATCGATTGCGGACCAAGTCAAAATTTACAACCATATACATTATCAATTTAAAAATAATTAATTATCGATTTAAAACTAAAGATAGAATCTCTCGATCCAGAGGATCAAGTCATAATAGACTACTATCCACAAATAGTTACACTCTATATCTATTATATAACGGACATGCAAATATATCAGATCCAAAGAATCCAGTCAATTTCATTACGGTATCCATCAAGTCACGGTTCATATCGATTGCGACCAAGTCAAATTTACAACCATATACATTACAATATACACTTACGAGGAAAAGTGTAGGTGTGGCTGTAAAGACTGTACAGTAATGTAGAAATGTGTGTGCACCCATTATGGGTCTCCCTTTAAAGGTGTTTGTGGGGCAAGTGAAGATCATGAGTTTTTTCAATACCTCACAGTACTATCGGGGGCACCGCTCGGCAGAGGAATCTCTTTAAATGGGGTGTGTAAGGACAGAGAGTATCCCCTAACCCAAGACGCTGCCTCCCTATATCCCACAACACTTGTGTTGAGCTGTGGGATCTATCCCCACAAAGCCTTAATTTTACTTCCTTAAACTATACCCTTTCTATCAACATGCGCGTCCAATCGATTCTTAAACATGTTTATAGACGTGCTACTAATTACTTCTACTGGCAAACTATTCCAGCTATTTACTATTCTATGCGTAAAAAAGTTTTTCGCAGCTGTTGTCTCGAACCTTCTACTTCTCAACTTACACCCGTTATTTCTAGTCCTATTATATTGAGATATTTCGAAAAAGCTATCTCTGTCTACGTTATCAAACCCATTCATAATTTTGAAAACCTGGATTAGATCACCCCTTAACCTCCTAGTCTCGAGTGTAGTCAATTTTAACTCTTTAAGCCTATCCTCGTACGACTTTGACCTAAGAGACGGAATCATCTTAGTTGTTCGTCTTTGAACTCTTTCGATTTTGTCTATATCTTTGCGCATATGGGGATTCTAAAATTGGACCGCGTACTCCAAATGGGGTCTAACTAATAATTTATAAACAGGAACTATAATATCGCGCGATTTGTACTCAAAATTTCGAGCTATAAAACCTAACACTTTGTTCGCCTTATTGACCGCCGCTGTACTTTGTTTCGCTACTTTTAAATCACCAGTGACTATAACTCCTAAATCTTTTTCCAGCTCTACGCTTGTTAAATCTTTCCCTGACATACTATACGCAAAATTACCGCTACGCGAACCTATATGCATAATTTTGCACTTATCCACGTTAAATCTCATTTGCCATGTGACTGACCAATCAACGATTTTATTCAGATCTTCCTGAATTTTACCTCTATCTTCGTCATTAATCGCCCTACCACCCAGCTTCGTGTCATCCGCAAACTTTGAAACTGTACTGACTAGGCCGACATCTAATCGTTATATATATAAGAAAAAGCAAGGGGCCCAATACAGAGCCCTGAGGAACGCCACTCGCTACATTAGCCCAACACGACTCCGCTCCATCAACGACCACCCTCTGTTTCCTGCCTCGCAACCATTCTTCTATATATATATATATATATATATATATATATTATATATTATATTATATATATTATATTATATATATATATATATATATATTATATATATATATATATATACATATATTATATTATATATATTATATATATTTATATATATGTATTATATATATATATATATATATATATATTATATATATATTATATATATATATACATATTATATTATATATATTATTATATATATATATATATTTTATTATATATATATATTATATATATATATGTAAATGAAATGAATAATCAATATTCATTTTTACATAAGAACCAAAATCGCTTAACGCGAGTTTGGATAATAATTTTACTTGTAGCTTCCTATTTTTTTGTTCGTGTCACAACCCTACGATCTACCATATCTATGGTTTAGTCGTATCCATTTTCCATTTGTTATAGAAGTTATTATACTTAATTATGACTGTCTTGCATCTCACCCTCGACCCTAGATTATACATACGCATTGCATATAAGAGGATTGGAACCCGTAGTTGTGCTTCTTAGTCCTTGATACCCCATCTGTCTTTAATTCGTTTCTTTTAGGTCCTCCCAAATAATGACTTACAGTTATACTGTACGTATGACATAATGTGAATAACTATGACGTCATAAAGTACTTAATTCTCTTCACGTTTTCCATACCTTGAACACTGAATCACGTGTTTAGTATTTGGACATCTTCCGTATTGAATGTATGGTAAATTCTTTAATAATAATAATAATAATAATAATTATAAAAAGAAAAAAAACTTCATTCTCTATACATCATTATTCATGTTGTTTCCTACCTATTGTCTACTGATACCTATCAACCTATCAGTCCATATTTTACGCGCGTCTATATTACGCACACAACCTATTCTGTTACATGTAAAATACGTCCACATGTATTTTTTTTCTTTTTTTCTTTTAAGTGCGTTCACCCTCACAAGACATTCATTAGGCTTACAGTAGTTGAGTGGTCGAATTCGCGAATCACAGCAGAATTGAACGTTTCTAAGATAAACAACATCTTTCGCTCTGATCCAAATTCATAACATATTAAATGTAATATAACATATTATGTTGTATATAAATTATCTTGTCATGTCTCATGTACTTGTGTTGTACTAATAACCATATATAATACCATATATAATCTAACCATATATATATATATAAAAACACTGTAAGAATGGTAACGACGTAATGTACTTCAATGAAACTATAATTGAATGTAATGACTTTATATATAATGTAAGAATGTACTTTAATAGAACTGTAAGGGACAATCATAAGCGAATGGGAAGTAATCCATAATCGAAATCATAATTGTAATAAACCCAAACAAAAATGTACTCAGTCGTGAAATGATATCGCCTTCAGAAATGAAGACGTGGAAAAAAAAAATAAGATTAGTTTTTATTTTTATTTATTTTTTTTTATTTTTATTTGGAAACTTTCAAACACCTGATCGTGTTTAAAAGGGGGGAAACTTAACCTCCAACTGCCGTTCCCCAACATTCAGGCTTATATATTATACATGTATTTGTAAAATGAGGACACTTCATTACGGCTCTGCTTTGGTCACTGCTAAGAGACTCCCCTTGTTAGCAGCCTCGCTGCGGGGAGGGGGGCAGAGGCCCCTTGCCTCCTTAATATTTTTAGATTCCGGCCTGAGCTATGGTCGAAAGAGGTCGAACCTCTACCCCTGTAAAATTCAGACCACTACCTGTAAATTTTTAAGAAAATTACAGTAAGCGAAATTTTTTTTTATTTTCCCCCTCGAGTTGGGCTATCTTCAGAGGAATTTAGTCAAGAAAGTAGAAGTATCCTAGTATTATTGAAAGAAAAGAATTAACAGAGTGTCGACCCCATAAAGCGAGAGAAAAGAATTAGAAAGTTATAGAAGAAAAGTATATAGAAGAAATATCCGTTGCTTGCCTCCGTAACTAGAACCCCCGTCGATCCGAACCAACCCAGGGCCATAGACGGAGGGGTTAACAGCTGGCGACCCTGCATCAGGATAAAAAGAAGATTTTAAGAAGAGGCCACTCTTTGGCCAAGATAGAAATTACCCTGCATCAGGATAAAACCATTTGACCGGCGTGTCACGACTTCTAGTTCGTAACATCCACCCTTCACCGGTGTGTCACGACTCCAAGTTCTCCACGCCTAGTTTTCATCCAAGAAGAAGTAGCCAGCAAGACGTCTTCAGGACACGTCTCTGAGGATTTTGCCAGTAGAACTTTTGTTAAGTACATTTTGTTTTTTTAAGTAATTTATAAACACTTGAAAAGTCAGTATTATTAACAGTTAATAATGAGTATCAAGTCAGAATTTACACAAAACACAGTGAACATTTCAGACACCAGTGATACATTTTTTTAGTGAAACAGTAATTGTAACAGAGTTAAATGTAAGAGAAGTTAAATGTAAGAGAGAGTTAATTTCAAAGAGAGTTAATTTCACTATTATATTCAGTATAGAATAATTTTATTTATGTACCAAACATAATAGTACCGTACCTTCACGTACGTTCGAGTGAAATATTGTTTACATTTTTTATTTTTGTTTACAATTTTTTTCAATTTATTGAATTGAATTGACTTGCAAATTAAGAGAGAGTGTTTATAGAGAGTTTATAGATTTAGAGAGATATTTGAAGTCAGTTTTAGTTACAAAGAAGTTTTGAAGTCAGTTTTAGTTGCAAAGAAGTTGCAAGTCAGTTTTAGTTGCAAAGAAGTTGCAAGTCAGTTTTGAAGTCAGTTTTAGTTGCAAAGAAGTTGCAAGTCAGTTTTAGTTGCAACAAAGTTGCAAGTCAGTTTTAGTTGCAAAGAAGTTGCAAGTCAGTTTTGAAGTTAGTTTTCGTTGCAAATAAGTTGCAAGTCAGTTTTAGTTGCAAAGAAGTTGCAAGTCAGTTTTAGTTGCAAATAAGTTTTGAAGTCAGTTTTAGTTGCAAAGAAGTTGCAAGTCAGTTTTAGTTGCAAAGAAGTTGCAAGTCAGTTTTAGTTGCAAAGAAGTTGCAAGTCAGTTTTAGTTGCAAAGAAGTTTTGAAGTCAGTTTTAGTTGCAAAGAAGTTGCAAGTCAGTTTTCGTTGCAAAGAAGTTGCAAGTCAGTTTTAGTTGCAAAGAAGTTGCAAGTCAGTTTCGTTGCAAATAAGTTGCAAGTCAGTTTCGTTGCAAATAAGTTGCAAGTCAGTTTTCGTTGCAAATAAGTTGCAAGTCAGTTTTCGTTGCAAATAAGTTGCAAGTCAGTTTTCGTTGCAAATAAGTTGCAAATAAGTTTTGAAGTCAGAAGGTTGCGCCAAGATGGACAACTGCCCCAGAGATTTATAGAAATACTTGACAAGAGGTCAAGTCAGAAGGTTGCGCCAAGATGGACAACCGCCCCCAGAGATTTATAGAAATACTTGACAAGAGGTCAAGTCAGAAGGTTGCGCCAAGATGGACAACCGCCCCCAGAGATTTATAGAAATACTTGACAAGAGGTCAAGTCAGAAGGTTGCGCCAAAAGGGACAACCGCCCCAGAGATTTATAGAAATACTTGACAAGAGGTCAAGTCAGAAGGTTGCGCCAAGATGGACAACCGCCCCAGAGATTTATAGAAATACTTGACAAGAGGTCAAGTCAGAAGGTTGCGCCAAGATGGACAACCGCCCCCAGAGATTTATAGAAATACTTGACAAGAGGTCAAGTCAGAAGGTTGCGCCAAGATGGACAACCGCCCCCAGAGATTTATAGAAATACTTGACAAGAGGTCAAGTCAGAAGGTTGCGCCAAGATGGACAACCGCCCCCAAGATTTATAGAAATACTTGACAAGAGGTCAAGTCAGAAGGTTGCGCCAAAAGGGACAACCGCCCCAGAGATTTATAGAAATACTTGGTAAGAGGTCAAGTCAATAGGTTGCATCCAAGAGGGACAACCGCCCCAGAGATTACAGAAGTCAGTTTTGAAGAAGCCAGTTTTGAAGCAGTTAGTTTTTAAGAAGTCAGTTTTTAAGTCCCAAGTCATTTCAATGCAGTCAATTGAATTCAACTTTTTCTTTGTAAGTTAAGAGAATTTAATTTAAGAAAATGTAATTTAAGAATTTAATTCAACCTTTTTTTTGTGTTGTAAAGAGAATTTAATTCAACCTGAATTGACCGGGTTGCGTCTTTAGTTAACCTTTCTTTGTTTTGTTGTAAGAAGGAAATGGACCGATTTGTCTTTTCTTTTTCATGCCATTGTTGCGTATAAAAATATATAGGTAAAATGACATATTTTATTGTTGGCAACCAAAACCGTTTTTTTACAAATATTGGTAACGAGTTTTATAATTATTGCGATTATATGATGACAGAAATAGTGTAATAATTAATCGATCATGTACCTAATTTATCTTGCTCTGTATGGTCGGGAAATTTACCCGTAGGACGCACACATACCCTAAATTTCAGTTGTGTGTATTCTTTTTTGTCATTTAATTTTAATAAAACTTCTACACAACAATAAAACATGTATTTATCATATGCAAACAAGTTTTCAGACTAAAATATCAAATAATTCAGTCTATCAACATTTAACGAAAGAGTATAATTTTTCTCTACTTAACATGCAAAAATTATTAAACCTTTTTAATATTTTTTTTAGTATATAAAAATAAAAATAATTTTTAATAATGTAAAATTTACCTGAAATTATTAAAAGAAAAGATTGTTCGAAATGCTTTCCTTCCATTTCAATAACTTTTTATTCTTGGCCGAAACTCATCTAAGGTTCGATTTACTTTTATTTTTAAGAATATTATAAAATATGTTTAGCTCATTAAAATGCATAAATTGATTTATATTTTTAATTTGTATTCTTAATTTTCTTAATTCAATTATCGTACCGATACTTCTGGTTAATGTTAATGGTTATATAGTTCATATATAGCTAGGAATGTTACTAGTCGAATTTAATTCCATCTTCAAAATTCAATTTTAAACGTGAGATTTACTTTCATCAATTGTAAGTCCTCTAAGTACATTTCTTTTTATTACCTTAATACGTGTAACTGATTTAATTAAATACTTAAATACTACCTTGAACTTAAAGGATTTTATGATAATAATAATAACAACAACATAATTGACTCAAAAGATTTTATAACCCTAAACCCATCTTAAATTATTATACATTATTTTTAAACTTTGTTAATTCAAAAACCTTCCAAATCTCTACACATACACACGCATGTATGCACACTATATACTATATATACAAACCTTATTCTAAAATCATTCGATATCACAAACTATTTCATAGCGTGTAGGTGCTAACTCTGCTATTTATATAGTCCTAAGCCTTTTTGCTTACTATATATAAATTTTTGCTCAGGCATTTATTCAGTTAATTTAAGAATCCTCTCCGCTAATCTATCCCTCAAATTTATAAGATACACACTTTGTATCTAATACACACACATACACTAGACCACAGGTCTATACATCATCCATTACGTAATTCGATTTTACCTACAATAGTCAATAAAATTAGTTATAGACTGCACGATCAGGGTAACTTTGGAAAATAATTTATATTTTTCCCTTTACCTACTATTCAGTATGTATGTAATTTTCCCCACAGAAATTTTTTTTAAATTAACAATACCATTCTTTGCCTAACTTAATTGTTTGTCCAAATTAATGTATTAATCCTTTTATTCTGTTTGCATAAATTAAAGTATTAATCTTTGAATTTTTTATTATATAATAACTCACTTGTTCTGTATAAAAATTTGTAATGTAAAGAAAAAATTCGTCATCTAACTTGAAGTAGTTAGGATGTTATTTTCTCATTTGTATTGTATTAATGATACCCTATTAGATTATTGTATAATATCGTTTTTTAAAAGGGGAGAGCAATGTAAATGAAATGAATAATCAATATTCATTTTTACATAAGAACCAAACTCGCTTAACGCGAGTTTGGATAATAATTTTACTTGTAGCTTCCTATTTTTTGTTCGTGTCACAACCCTACGATCTACCATATCTATGGTTTAGTCGTATCCATTTTCCATTTGTTATAGAAGTTATTATACTTAATTATGACTGTCTTGCATCTCACCCTCGACCCTAGATTATACATACGCATTGCATATAAGAGGATTGGAACCCGTAGTTGTGCTTCTTAGTCCTTGATACCCACTCTGTCTTTAATTCGTTTCTTTTAGGTCCTCCCAAATAATGACTTACAGTTATACTGTACGTA
This sequence comes from Bathynomus jamesi, assembly GCA_023014485.1. Taxonomy (NCBI): domain Eukaryota; kingdom Metazoa; phylum Arthropoda; class Malacostraca; order Isopoda; family Cirolanidae; genus Bathynomus; species Bathynomus jamesi. The sequence continues at coordinate 806,770 of JAJOZX010000535.1, forward strand.
TGACATAATGTGAATAACTATGACGTCATAAAGTAACTTAATTCTCCACGTTTTCCATACCTTGAACACTGAATCACGTGTTTAGTATTTGGACATCTTCCGTATTGAATGTATGGTAAATTCTTTAATAATAATAATAATAATAAAAAGAAAAAAAACTTCATTCTCTATACATCATTATTTATGTTGTTTCCTACCTATTGTCTACTGATACCTATCAACCTATCAGTCCATATTTTACGCGCGTCTATATTACGCACACAACCTATTCTGTTACATGTAAAATACGTCCACATGTATTTTTTTCTTTTTTTCTTTTAAGTGCGTTCACCCTCACAAGACATTCATTAGGCTTACAGTAGTTGAGTGGTCGAATTCGCGAATCACAGCAGAATTGAACGTTTCTAAGATAACATCTTTCGCTCTGATCCAAATTCATAACATATTAAATGTAATATAACATATTATGTTGTATATAAATTATCTTGTCATGTCTCATGTACTTGTGTTGTACTAATAACCATATATAATCTAACCATATAATCTAACCATATATATGTGTATATAAAAACACTGTAAGAATGGTAACGACGTAATGTACTTCAATGAAACTATAATTGAATGTAATGACTTTATATATAATGTAAGAATGTACTTTAATAGAACTGTAAGGGACAATCATAAGCGAATGGGAAGTAATCCATAATCGAAATCATAATTGTAATAAACCCAAACAAAAATGTACTCAGTCGTGAAATGATATCGCCTTCAGAAATGAAGACGTGGCAAAAAAAAATAAGATGTTTTTTTTTTTTTTTTTTTTTTTTTTTTTTTTGAAACTTTCAAACACCTGATCGTGTTTAAAAGGGGGGAAACTTAACCTCCAACTGCCGTTCCCCAACATTCAGGCTTATATATTATACATGTATTTGTAAAATGAGGACACTTCATTACGGCTCTGCTTTGGTCACTGCTAAGAGACTCCCCTTGTTAGCAGCCTCGCTGCGGGGAGGGGGCAGAGGCCCCTTGCCTCCTTAATATTTTTAGATTCCGGCCTGAGCTATGGTCGAAAGAGGTCGAACCTCTACCCCTGTAAAATTCAGACCACTACCTGTAAATTTTTAAGAAGAAAATTACAGTAAGCGAAACTTTTTTATTTTCCCCCTCGAGTTGGGCTATCTTCAGAGGAATTTAGTCAAGAAAGTAGAAGTATCCGAGTATTATTGAAAGAAAAGAATTAACAGAGTGTCGACCCCATAAAGCGAGAGAAAAGAATTAGAAAGTTATAAGAAAGTATAGAAGAAATATCCGTTGCTTGCCTCCGTAACTAGAACCCCCGTCGATCCGAACCAACCCAGGGCCATAGACGGAGGGGTTTTAAATATATATATATATATATATTATATATATATATATATATATTATATATATTAATATATATAATATAATATATATATATATATATTATATATACACCACTGGTATTCTTGCCAATCACAATTATATATATTGTTTTATACCAGTATTATGTATTTTTTATTATGTATATTATACCAGTACCTGTGATATTGAAACTAGCATATATGCTCTACCCAATCTAGTGATGATTCTTTTATGGAAATGAAGGTTAAACAACATTAGGTTAACAAAAGGTTCAAAAAAGGTGAATATTTTTTTTCTATCTGGAATATAATATACTGGTACTCTTGCCAATCACAATTATGTACGGTATATTGTTTGAAACAAGGAAGAATGTTTTATGTTCTAGTTAAAAAATATATATACATATAAAAAATGAGGGTTTGTTTTTCCTTTCTATTATATACTTTTTGCGTGATTCAGTTTTTCTAAAAGATGACTATATATACTAGGTATAACTGTATAAGCATGGTAGTATAGTAAATTATAGGTAATACTAATATACTTATTAGATTAAAGGAAGAAAAATATGGAATAAGTTTAAAACAAAAAAAACAGACTATCTTCGTTTTAAACAAAACAAAACGACTCACATCACTACTTCTATAGCGTTGTCTTTTTTTTATGCTTCTCAATTTGTTCCTGTATGACGTCATCGATACTCTGCAGTTTATCATTTAATATTTTTCTGATGTTATCTTTACAGTTATAATTTTGCAGTCACTCTTTTTTCTCTTTCGGAACAATGACCTCTTTTGTCTCTCGAACCTGCTTCTCTTTCCTCTTTGTTCTATTTTTGGGACATATCTTTCCATAATTTCCAGCGTCTTCTCTAAGTCATTAGCATCTCTTCCGTTGTCTTGGCCTCGAAAATGGTTTTCCAATCTACTACTTCCATGCTGGATGCAACATCTTCCCAGTTTATAGCTTTGTAGTGAAAATTAAAAATTTTGAATTTGCTTGTTTCTGTTGTTCGTGTTCTTTCCTTTCCTGTTGCTTTTATATTGGTTATTTCAATAATGTTGTGATCCGATATTATAGTTGGGGATATTTCTACATTATCAATTAGGTTGCTGTTGTTTCTGAATACCAAATCTAGGCAGTTGTTTTTTTGTGTTTTCTGTTATTTCTTGTGTTAACATAAATTCATCAGCTAGAGCTAGTAGCATTTTTACCTGTTCCTGGTCTTCCCGTATGCCCCCCTTGTCCTGGTGTATGCATATACTTTTTCCTACCCTTTTATATTTCATGAATGTAAAATTAAAATCACCACAGAGAAAAATATTTGGGGTTGGAGAGTGTAGATCTTTTACCCAGTTTCTTACCTCTGTCATGGAATCTGAAATTTTTGAGGTTGTCCTGTTCAGGGGTCTGTATATTACAATTCGTACCATATTTAATTTTTCAACTTTTGCTGCTACACATTCTACGTAGCTGTTTGAGGTACTTGTAGTCATTTCTGCCATATGCCTTTCGCGTGTGTAAATAGCACATCCTCCTTTATGTCTCACTGTTCTGTCGGCTCGGAGTATGTTATAGTTGTCAATTTGTATTTTTTTTTTTGTCAACACAGAACTCGCAGTTTTCACAGTTCGCCTGGCAGTCCTTTAGATGGGTTTCCGTGAGGCATGCAAAGTCTGCTCCGGCTTTTTGCATGAGTCCTTTCAGGTATAAAACTTTGTCCGGGGAATGATTTGATTTAAGGCCCCGAATGTTGGCTAGGATTATTTTTATTTTTTCTCTATCGTTTTCGCATACAGGTGGTTCCGATTCGTTTTCCAATGGTGGTGCCGGTTTCGTTGCCTTGTGGGCCTCCTAGAATTTGCCTCTCTCTATCTTTGTCGGTACCCGTTGTCCCGATAACGCATGAAGTGTCTTTGTGCGTGCTTTCTGTCCGGCTCTCTTATTCCTATATTTGTCAGCTGACTTTGTATTTGCTGGATAGTATTTAGCAGCTGAATTGTATTGGCTACGTCTGAAAAATTGGTACCCTTCTTTGATGTTTGTTTTTACTGTTCATCCGTTGCATTTGCATTCCTTTGAGGGTGGTGGTAACGGCATTTTTGTCCGTATTTGCACCTCTCATATCTTGCATAGGTGTTGCAGACAGTAAAATGGTGGAACTTGCACTTCTTTTCAGATTTGCAATATCCACTTGTATAATGTGTGTTACATAATGTGGGATGTGCATAGATGCATTGCCCATCCCGATATCTGCAGTTACCTTTTGCGTAGTATTTATGTACGGTATTTTCTACGCTTCTACTTCTTGCTATCTTATAATTTTCAATGTTCTTAATTTTGGTATTATCATTATTTTTCTTTGGCTGTTTATTTCCTACGTTTTTAGTTATCTTTTTATCATTTCGGTCGTTGGGCAGTTTTTCTACCTCGCAACTTTTACTTCTCTTTCCTTTCATCTATGTCTTCATTCCGTATTATATTTTTTATATTGTTATTCGTTATTTCCTCCTCTCTCATATCCACCCGTATTTTCATTGGGACATTTCCGGACTCTTGTTTCCCCATTATTTCCTCCGTTTTTGTAACACTCGAATTTGCTTTCTCCATTTCTTTAAATATCGCAAAGGAGTTTACAGTTTTGTGTACATTCGTCACACACAAATTTGATTCCCACAATCTGTTTCGCGTTCGAGACAAGTGATATTTTCCTATCATCCTAATTCATGCAGATAAAGTCGTGCAGTTTTTGACAGAAATCGCATCTTATTGCTGCATTTTGTTGTTTCCAGATTACACGAATTGCAGATTAAATGAGAATTTGGACCCATGGTCATGCTATTCATTAATTAGCGTAAAAAGAAATACACAAATTGTTTTTTTCCTTTCGATGGTCTGACCTTTGCGTTTTATGACCGTTTTCCTGCCTTGTTTCAAAATTTCTCGAATGCCATCAGTATTACAGTTTAAATATATACGTTAAACTGGTGGTAATTTATGTAAACTGTATTGTACTTTCTTAATTTTAATAAATTTCACTTTATAATTTACATGCACAGATTCACTGATACTCTATATACTTTCGGATGTAAACAGAATAAACCGCCGAGTAGTTTTATTTCCTTCTTATTTGGATGTTAATACAGAGAGAGAGACAACACGTCCATTCCCCACAAGGTACAAGCAAATTATATATATATATACACTGAAAAGAATGTTTATTGTGTGCAATGCATGCATGTGTAATGAAGAATAGAGGAAGAAGTGTGTGTTTGAGAGCATGCTGGATTGCTCACAAGGTAGATTAGACTTTTTTTTTTTTTTTTTTTTTCAAAGTATGATCGCTCATGGCCACCAAAAGAAAGGTGGATAGCAGAGCGAACACAGGACGAAGACTATGAACAGCGAACGGAAGTGAACAATAGACGGGGAGGAGGAGGGGGGGAGAAAAAATATCAGTCACAACGGTAAAGAAGTCGGGAGCGAAGGAGGAAGGAGAACAACCCGTTACCGAAAAGTAGGACCTTCCGATAGAATAGCGCCAAGCCTATCACAAGGCCCGACGCTCTCCAAAAGGGAAAATACTCTGCGCGCAGCGCAGAGTAAAGCGGACACTCCACCAGCAGGTGGGCAATTGTGAGTAAGATGTTACAATCGGGACATCGGGGCACCCGATCCCCGGCCATCAAATAGCCATGGGTCAGGTGGGTGTGGCCAATACGGAGGCGGGCCAAAGCCACCTCCTTATGGCGCGACCGATGGAAGGAAGAGGCCCAACATCCCAATTTGGGTTTAATCTTGCAGAGTTCGTTATTTGTAGCGCCATCCCAGCGACTCTGCCACCGGGAGCGCAAAAACCTACGGAAGCCAGGGATATAATCGGAAAAGGGGAGACACGGGTGAAACCTGTAGTCGGCACGCGGAACGGGCAGCTCGATCGGCAGCCTCATTTCCAGCCACGTTAACATGTGCAGGAACCCAGCAAAATACCACCTCCTTGCCACCAGAAGTGACAAGGATATGGCACAGTAGCTGGATTCGTCGGACCAGTGGGTGGACAGGGTCAAAACACTCCAGCCATCCAGGGCCGCGGGAATCCGAATAGTATGACAAACGACCCATCCGGATGCTCCCTCACCACTCCAGAGCGCTCAGAATGGCATAGAGCTCCGCCGTGAAAACGGAAGCCTCATCAGGGAGACGGGTACATCGGGGAGCAAGGGCAAACGACTGGGGAACAACCGCGGCCCCAACGCCCCCCGACGACCTCGAGCCATCTGTGAAGACCGTAGATTAGACATGGAAAAGCTAAAAAGGACTGACAAGAGAAACGAGAGTTCAGGCACTCCGTCTCCTGCCTAGCGTTCCTCCCCCCACCCCCACCCCCGGAGTACTTCCCTGGTCGATTGGTGTGTACAATCTCTTCCGTCCATTGAGTATTGTCAGATAATGCATATTTGTTTGCTTCATGTAACAGCCGTATGAATACGTTTACAATGTAAGATTCATTTTGTTTTCTACTCATCGTCGCACATCCTCCTCTTTAATATCTTTGTGTATGTTATACCTTTAAATACCATATATTGGCGACTTTTATGCAGGATTATAACTTCATTGTAACTTTTTTTTTGGCTATATACTGTTTGCAGCATCCCACCTCATTCAGGAGATTTTTATGGTACCCATTTATCTACCAACTAAAGGAAGAATGAATAGTTGGGAGAGCTGCGCGCCGCCTGCCCTCGACAGGAATCGAGCCCTGGCCGATAGATTCGTAGTCAGCGATGCCAACCACTACACTACTGAGGCGCATTATATACAGGGTGTAACAAAAGTCCGTTCTCATAGAGAAACAAGATATAACAGAATTGATCGTGATGAGTTTGTATGTATTACGTGGCACTTGACCCCACTTGACTTCTTGTGGGACTACTTAACGTGTTGCCAGGTCAACTCGAGAGGAGGGGTGACAAGCTTGACCTTGGTGAAATGAGGAATCATCGCACGGAACGTTTGAAAGTTTGAAAGGTATATATACAGTATATAAAGACTTAAATCATTTGAAGAAGATTAGAACAGGCAGAAATTGATTTTTGCCTTTGCATTTTTTATTTTTGATACTTTGACGTGTTGAAGGTGAAAGATAGCGGAAAACCAATTTGGGAGGCACGCATTGACATCGCATCTTGTGCAGACGCCCTTCAATACTACGGAGGAATAGCCCCAACTATAACGGGTGAGTGGCATTTAATTATGCTTATCTCTGATCTGGGTGCGTCATTTTGCTTCGGGACTTCATTTGGAGTAAACTCGTGTCATTATATCTTGAATATGAGTGACACTCTATTGTAAATATTATGGTGTTTGTCGTTAATATGAGGCTATACAATTATCTATCGGTTTTTTTTTATAATAAAAAGTGAGTGTGTGTGGTGTATAATATATATATATATATATATATATATATATAATATATATATATATATACCCCTCCCCGCGGGCGGTCTTTCTGGGGTGGATCGCCCGCGGGCTCCTGCCTCCATGTGGCGAGGGGGGTCAGCCGCGGCTGGGGGCCCTGCCGGGTCCCCGCCCGGTTGCGAAGTAGACTTTTAACATACCCTGCTATCTACAGTCCCCTCTTTCCTGTCTTCCCCTCTTTCCCCTCTTCCTTGCCCCCTCTGTTTTTTTTTTTCTGCTTTCTCTTTCACTTCGCGCGCCCCGTGGGCTGCCGGGGCTGATCGCTGGGGGTCTCGCTCCCATGGTCGGGGCCGGACTAAGTTGGCTGGTAGGGTGCCCGGGCCTGGGACCCTGGGGGGCCTTGGTCTTTGCTGCCGGCGGGGGAGAACTCTCGATGCTGCAAGGGCCCCTTTTGAAACGGGGGTACCCGCATGGGACGAGGCACCCATCCCCCGCCGGCGTGCGCTTGGTCCCCTTGGGCCCCGGGTAATCGGTTCCCCGCGGCCCCGGGCGCGAAACAACAAAAAATACTGTTTATGGGTTCTATTACTAAACTTCACTCCCCTCTTGTTGACGACTCTGGCCCGCCCTTGGATTTGGATCAGACTACTACTTCTGGTCGTTCAGCGGCCTCTGCCTCCGCTGGATTGACCCTCAAGCCGTATGGCCCCCTCTCGTCCTCTGCGGTGTCTGGCTCTCGTGGCCGGACTCGTGGTGGCCGTAGGGCGGGGTCTTCGCGGCCCTTGTTCTCTCGCCCACTCTCGGTTACCGTTACACATGGACCTGTCTCTGCTGTCAATTTCTGTCCGGTGGACAGGTTCCTTGTTCTCCGCCCTTCCGCTGGCTCCCTTCCGGGCAACTCGGAACGGGTGTTTCAGCGCCTTAAGACGATAGGGGTTCCCTGTCGTTATGATATCCGCCCTCTGAGGGATGGGTCTCTTCTTTTGAAGTCCCGTTCTTCGGGGGTGACTGGGTCCCTTCTACAGTTGCAGGATGTCTTGGGTTGCAGAGTTTCTGTGACTCCCCATCCGCAATTGAATAGCTGTCAAGGCACCATTTTCGCTTCCCGTCTGCTGTCAATCCCGGTTGGCGAGTTGCAGGAGGATCTTGCCCCCCAGGGGGTAACGAAGGTCTTCCGCTTTTCGTCGCGCCGGGATGGTGCTCTTACCCCGTCCGCTCGTCTGCTCCTGACCTTTGACTCCCTTGTGCCTCCGGCCCAGGTGTTCTGGGGCATGGGTGATCGCCGGTCGTGTGAGTTTTCGGTGCGACCATATGTGCCTGACCCGGTTCGCTGCTTTGGCTGCAACCGTTCGGCCATGTTAGCTCTGCGTGCCGCCGTGAGGGTAAGCTATGTGTCCGCTGCGGTGGGCCTGCGCACCCTACCCCGTGCACGAAGCCCCCGCGGTGCTCGAACTGTTCGGGGGCCCACCCTTCCTCTTCTCGGGACTGTCCCGTTTTCAAGTTTGAATTTGAGGTGCGGTCCTTAAGGACTACCGAATTCCTTAGTGCGCGGGAGGCGCGCGATAAGATCCGTGACCGGGAGCCGCGGCGGGGGTTGTCCTACGCTGCGGCTCTTGGCCCTGGCGGGTCCTCGGGCCCCTCCCGTGCTACCCCGGCGTCTACTGGAGTGGTGCCCCCCCTGGAAGTCCCGGGGGTTGGTGGTCCTCCTGGCGCCGCGGGTCCTTCTTGTTCCTCTGCCTCACTTTCTGACATCCCATCTGATTCCCTGCCTACAAGTGCCCCTTCTCCCCCTCCGGCCTTGGGGTCTGGATCCTTGCCTACTCGTCTCTCGGGTGGGGAGGGGGATGCCCCGAAGGAGAGGAGGAAGCGTCGCCGTGGTCGGAGTCCTTCCGACCCGATCCTGACTGCTGCTCGCCTTGCTTCCCCTTCTTCCCCGTCTTCACCGGAGGGGAAGCGGCGCGCTGTTCCTGATCCGCTCGGGACTTCCCCCCCCCCTATACGGAGCGCTGGTGGGGCGTCACCTCCCGGTGCCCCGACCAGTGTCCGGGTGTCGGTCGAGGTACACTGCCCCATGACACCCTCGATTACTGACTCTGTTCCCATGATAGACCCGGTCGAGAGGGGCCTGGCCCTCCTTCATGGAGTCTCTCTCTCTCCGGCTCCTGCTGAGAGTGGTCGGGTCTCTTCCTGGATCTACCTCTCCCACTTGTGGTCGACCTTTCCTCTCCCCCCCGTCAGTGCTTGTCTGGTTTGACGAGCCCTCGAACAGCTGGTTCCCCCCGGTCCCCCTCTTGTGGGGAGTTGGGGGTTTCGGCTGGGCCCGACTCGTCGTCTCTCCCCCCGCCGGGAGAGCCCCCCTCTGACCTCCCTGTTCTACTCTCCACTTCTCGTCCTACTACGGGTGCAGCAGATGCGGAGTCGGTGGCCCCTACCCCCCCAGTTCTGGGTGAGTCGGGGAAACCGATTCCGTCCCTGGTTACGGACCGTTGAGTTTGCTGCTCAGCTTGGTCCGTGGCTATTTCGCTGTTTTCTCTGCCTCTTATAATGCCGCTTCCCCTTACAGTTCCATCTTGCATTGGAACTGTAGGGGGCTTTTAGCTAACTGGGAGAACCTTGCCTCCCTGCTGGAGAGCGAGCGGCCTTCCTGTGTTTGTCTCCAGGAGACTATCCTGGCTGCGCGGGGACTCCCTCGTCTCTCTGGCTATGTTGGTTTCCCTTGCACCCCGGATGAGCGCACACGCCGGCGGGGTGCGGCGATTTACGTGCATCATTCGTTACCATCGCGTGGTGTGCCTCTTCGCACTTCCTTGCAGGCTGTGGCTGTGCGGCTCTTTTTAGATCGCCAGTACACTGCCTGCTCGGTTTATATTCCTCCTCATGACCCTCCTTCTCGCGACGCGGTTCGCGAGTTGGTGCTGCAACTACCCCGACCGTTTCTCCTCCTCGGGGACTTTAACAGTCGCGACCCGGCTTGGGGAGATGTTCGGTCGACTAATGTTGCTGGTATTTTACTCTCCTTAATGGAGGAACTTTCCTTTGCGTGTCTCAATTCCGGTGAACCTACTTACTTCCACGAACCCACGGGTTCATTTACCTGTATTGATCTCTCCTTGGTGTCCCTCGATGCCTTACTCGATTTTTCGTGGAAGGTGTTGGGGGACTCTTATGGCAGTGATCATTACCCAGTCTGTCTTGAGCCGGTCGGTCCGCAGCCGGGCGTTTCGTCTCGACCGAGGTGGTGCCTTGCGCGGGCTGACTGGCCATCTTTCAGAGCTCGTTCCGTCATTGTCCGTTCGGTATTGAGCTTTGGCTCTGTGGATGAGAGCTTGGAGTTCTTCGAGCGGGTGGTGATGGGCGTCGCGGAGGACTGTATTCCTCGATCTTCCGGTAACCCGCGGACTCGTAGCGTCCCGTGGTGGACTCCAGCATGTCACCAGGCGGTGTGCGAGAGGAAGAGGGCAACGCGCCGCTTCCACCGCACCCGGCGCGCGGGCCACTTGATTGAGATGCGGCGGGCGAAGGCTTTCGCCCGCCGGACTCTCAAGTTGGCCCGTCGGGCCTCTTGGCGTGCTTTTGTGTCCGGCATCTCCTCATCTACCCCTTCTGCTGCTGTGTGGCGGAAGGTACGTAGTATCGAGGGGAGGCCAGTCCCTGCTAGTCGCCCTGTCCTTCGGGACGGGGACGGCTTCCTTTCGGATCCTGCTGCTGTGGCTGATCGGCTGGCCGGTGCTTTTGCTGCGGTTTCCCGTTCGCCTTCAGCTGCGGATCGCCCTTTATCGGAGGTCACGTTCCCGCCCCCTGGGAACGAGCCCTATAACCATCTCTTTCCGATGCGGGAACTTCGGGCTGCTTGGCAACCCGTCGTTCTTCCGCTCCTGGCCCTGATGACATTCCGTATGACTTTCTTCGGAATCTGCACCCGATGGCCCTGCACTTCTTGCTGGATCTTTTCAACCGGATGTGGGTTGAGGGGTCGTTCCCTTCCCGTTGGAGGGAGGCGATTGTGGTCCCGATACCTAAGCCGGGGAAGGATCCGGCGGAGGTGGCGAGCTATCGGCCTATTGCTTTGACGAGCTGCTTATGCAAGCTCCTCGAAAAGATGGTGGCCGTCCGACTTTCCTTTACACTGGAGTCGCTTGGGTTATGCCCCCCGACCCAGTATGGTTTTCGTCGATTTCGGGGTACTCTGGACCCCCTTCTCCTCCTTGGCCATGATGTACGGGAGGCATTTTCCCGCCGGAATCTTGTTCTGGCCGTCTTTTTTGACGTCCAAAAGGCCTATGACACGACCCGTCGGGGAGTTGTCATGGACCGTTTGAAGTCTCTTGGTTTTGTGGGCTTTTTGCCCACGTTTCTTCGCAACTTCCTCTGCCGTCGCACTTTCCGCGTCCGTAATGGGGCGGCCCTATCTGCCCTGTATGTTCAGGAGGAGGGGGTGCCCCAGGGGTGTGTGTTAAGCGTCTCCTGCTTCAACCTAGTTATGTCTGCGCTACCGGGAGCTCTTCCGCCCTCGGTGCGCTGTTCCATCTACGCAGATGATCTGGCTGTCTATGCCGCGGGGACGAGTCCCCCCCTCGTGGAGAGGCAAGTCCAACTCGCGGTCAATCGGGTTGAACGCTGGGCGTCGTCGGTGGGCCTTACGTTGTCTTCCCCGAAGACTTCGTGTGTGGCCTTCCTTCCGTCGAGGAGACGGGGATCCGGCGCCATCCCGGCCTTTACCTTACACTCGGGGGTCAGCCTCTGGCCCTCGTTCCATCAGTACTCTTCTTGGGTATGGTTTTCGACAGCCGTTTGAGCTGGGTTCCCCACCTTCGCCGGCTGCGCGAGTCCGCGAGACGTACCCTGGATTTGCTGGGGCATCTGTCGCATACTACATGGGGCGCGGATAGGCGGACGCTCCTCCGTTTGTACGTGTCCCTGGTACAGTCCAAATTAGACTATGGGAGTGTGTGTATGGCTCCGCCTCCCGCACGGCCCTTCGGATACTGGATCCGGTCCTCTCTAGAGGACTGCGCATGTCATCTGGCGCCTTCCGCTCCTCTCCGGTTGATAGTCCTGCAGGTTGAGTGCGACATCCCTCCCTTGGAGGATCGGAGGTCGTTCCTCATTGCTAAACACTATCTCCGGATCCTCCGTCTTCCCACCTCTCCTCTGTTCCAGGTGGTTGAGAGGGCGTTCTGCCGGGATGGGGGTTGGTATTTCACCGACACGGTGACCTCCCTCCTCGATGGTATGGCACTCCCCTCATCCGTTATACCGGTCTCTTTCAGTGGTGTTGCACCTTGGGAGAGCATCCCTGTTGCGTGCTGTAGGGCGTTGCGCCCCGTTCGCAGGACCGAGTCGGACTCTGCCTTGCTTCGGTCTCTGTTCCTTCAGCATGCGGCGTGTCACTCTGCATGTGTTGCGATCTTCACGGATGGCTCGAGGTCGTCGGGGGCGTTGGATCCGCGGCTGTTCCCCAGTCGTCTGTCCTTGCTCCCCGATGTACCCGTCTCCCTGATGAGCTTCCGTTTTTACGGCGGAGCTATATGCCATTCTGAGCGCTCTGGAGGTGGTGCGGGAGCATCCGGATGGGTCGTTCGTCATCCATTCGGATTCCCGCAGTGCCCTGGATGGCCTGGAGTGTTTTGACTCTGTCCACCCGCTGGTCCGACGAATCCAGCTACTGTACCATACTCTTGTCGCTTTCGGTGGCAAGGAGGTGGTATTTTGCTGGGTCCCAGCACATGTTAACGTGGCTGGAAATGAGGCTGCCGATCGAGCTGCCCGTTCCGCGTGCGACTGCAGGTTTCACCTGTGTCCCTCCCTTTTTCTGATTATATCCCTGGCTTCCGTAGGTTTTTGCGCTCCCGGTGGCAGAGTCGCTGGGATGGCGCTACGGATAACAACTTTGCAAGATTAAACCCAAGTTGGGATGTTGGGCCTCTTCCTTCCATCGGTCGCGCCATAAGGAGGTGGCTCTGGCCCGCCTCCGTATTGGCCACACCCACCTGACCCATGGCTATTTGATGGCCGGGGATCGGGTGCCCCGATGTCCCATTGTGACGTCCTACTTACAGTTGCCTACCTCTTGGTGGAGTGTCCCGCTTTACTCTGCGCTGCGCGCAGAGTATTTTCCCTTTTTGGAGAGCGTCGGGCTTGGTGATAGGCTTGGCGCTCTTCTGTCTGAAGGTCCCTACTTTTCGATAACCGGGTTGTTCTCCTTCCTCTTTCGCTCCCGACTTCTTTACCGGCTGTGACCCCACTATGATCTTTTTGCTTTTCCCCACCTCCTCCTCCTCCCCCCCCCGTCTATTGTTCATTTCCATTAGTTGTTCCATACTCTTCGTTCTGTGTTCGCTCTGCTATCCACCTTTCTTTTGGTGGCCATGAGCGGTCATTCTTTGAAACAAAAAAAAAATATATATATATATATATATATATATATATATGAATTTCACTCTTAAGCACTTGAAATGAACGAATGATGCAAACCCACAAGGAAAAAAGAAAAAATATTTCAAGTTCTTTCGTGTATTCAGCAGTACACCTCGTCAGGGAATGAAGGGAGAAGGCGAGATGACGAAATATATACAATAATACATACGTACAACGGAATAGAGAATACGTCATTAGGTACATTCTTTAAAAAGTTAAATGTCATTTTCATTTACCAAGTAAAAATTTTCTCTCTCAAACAGCGGCTCATAAACTTTTGTTGTCTTCATTTGACTTGTATGGATGGACTACTGCCTTGTAAAGTTTTCCAAATGCAGTATCCTAAAAGCTTTTACGGTTTAACCTTTACATAAATTTAGCTCGTGTCGTGTGACATTCTTAATTAATTGTTGGACACGTCAATCTATTTAGATTTGGTGAGCTTTTGTACTTCTAACGTTGAAATATTTAAAAATTACATTATAATATATAAATCGTTAATTTTGAGTAAGACAGAAAGGATCCTGCGAATTTGAATAAGATTTCCGTTGATACAGGAATCGAATTCATTCATTTATTCATTCAGTAGCAAAATCTCGTGTCCCAAAGATTGGGGTGAGAAAGGCAGAAACGGCTTCGTTTCTTTTACCCTTCCCTTTCTCTAACGCTTGAGATGTTGCGAATCTAGCTACACCTTACAGCGGGCGGTAGTGTCGCCACACCCGTATGCCAATACAGGGGTCGTAATAGGAAAATAGAAATGTCTTCAATATTAATAGGATGGTTTTTAATATACTTCCGAGTTTTAAGCGGCGTTTTTGTTTGTCGTACTATAACCAATCCATACTTCAATCGGAGTGGAAATAATTGTGCTTATTTTTTATTGTACGTTATTAAAAAGATTGTCGTGAATAATGTATGCGAAAGTCTTCTCAGTTAACGTTTTAAAAATATGAAGATTAATCCGTTTCAGATATTGAAAATTTTCAATTCCAAACATAATTTAAAAAATTATGATGGTGGACTGATTTTTATACAGCAAATTCTTGAAGCTGTTTCATGGTTGTTTTTTGATGATAATTTCCGTTCACGTCTTTTTTTTTTTCTCTAAATTCTCACTATCAGCGCTACCTTAAAAGCACTTCTAAAGCCTGCGATGCCTTTTTTTCATATGGCAATAAAGGTGCAGAAGTGATAAAGAACAAATGCTGTTTAACATTTTGATAAGGGGTACAAAACGGTACTTCATGAAGAAACTTATTTTATTTTATTTTTTTTTTTTTTTGAAACGTCATTTCAACGCACTGTTTTTATTACAGGAGAGCATGTACCTCTTCCCGGAGGATCCTTTGCCATAGTCACCAGAGAACCTTTTGGAGTAGTAGGAGGTATTGGGGCTTGGAACTTCCCCCTTCAAACTTGTGTATGGAAGGTACTGTATTTTAAATGCCCCCTTACGAATTAAATAACTGATCCAAAATACGCAAATTCCCGACAGTATCGATTCGCACCTAGAGTGGTACATATCTCGGCGAGACAGAGGGTGGGTAGTGTCGCTGGGATGGGAGTATTGGACTGAGGGAATGAAAAGGTTCAGTTATTGGACATATGGGAAGGGGGTATAAATTTAGATGCGGTGAAGTAGTTGAGAGCGGGTGAGGTATGAGAAAATCGCTTCCGCTGAGAAGTGGGGGGCCTTCGGCGAGTATGGACTGGAGGCGTTCGGACGTGGGAATACGAAACAGGTAGGGGAAACAGCTGTGGTAGAGGTCAGACAGATTCGGACATTCGACCAGGAGGTGGACGACGGTGATGGGGGTATTGCAGGTAGGGCAGAGCGGGGCCGGCAATTTAGTCATGAGGTGACCGTGTGTGCTACGTGTGTGCCCGAGGCGGAGACGGGCTAGAATCACTCCTTATGACGGGGCCTATGGAACGAGGAAGCCCAATATCCAAGTTGAGATTTTATCCGCTGGAGTTTGTTGTTTAGAGCCTGGTCCCATTCCCGTTGCTGGATGAAACGGAAGTGGGAGCGGAGAGTCGGGGAAAAAATCCGTGAAAGGGAGGGGCAGGGTGGAAACTGGCAGCGAGCAAGCGGACTTCGCCTTACGGTCCGCCTCCTCATTACCCCGGATACCAACATGTGCCAGGAGTCCCAGGACCCAGCAGAAAGTGACCGTCTTGTGTTGGGATGTCGTTAAGGAGTGGAAGGTTTATTAGATGGTGCAGACAAGTGGATGAGGGGGTTAAATTTTTCAAGGGGAGCAGCAGTGCGCTTTGGAAATCTGAGTTGATGACATAGGAATTGGCGGAGTGGGTGCTTATAATGTCGAGGGCTTCCAGAATAGCGAAGAGTTCAGCTGAAAAGACAGAGGCCTCACGTCGAAGGGGAACGGCTCTAGAGAGCGGTTGGGTCACCATCACCGCTGAGGCAGCCGCACCAACCTCTGATCGGGAACCATCCGATCCGTATAGATGTGGACAGCGTTCAGGTGTCGAGTTACGTGTTCCTGGAAGAGCGACTTGTAAACTGTAGCGGTCGTGGTAGCTTTCGGCAGGGCACATAAGTCCCTGCAAAACTTGATAGGGGTGAGGAGCCAGGGAGGATGGATATGATACGAGATTGGGGTGACTGAGAGAGGGGGCATGTTGGAAAGATCCAGGAGAGAGCGGACCGCTTCCATGAAGTGCCAACTTTGACCCTGGGGTGGGGGTTCTAAAATTGCCGCGCACAGAAGTGAGGAGGACAACCTCTGCGCGCGAAGGTAGGTCCTCATGAGGAGCAGACCCCGTCGGTGGGTAAGAGGGAGGTAGGTACATTCTGCTTGGAGGCTGGAAGCTGGGGAGGATCGGAAGGCACCGGTGGAGAGGCGGAGGCCCCTGTTAAGTACTGGGTCGAAGATTCGGAGGGAGGTGCTGGAGACAGATCCGTATACAGCATTCACATATTCCAGCTTTGATTGGACCACGGAAGTATAAAGACGGAGGAGCGAGCGTCGGTCAGCGCCCCACGTGGTGTGGGAAAGGTGGTCTAGGAGAGCGAAGGGACGCTGGAGTGTGTGTTTCAGGTGCCTGAGGTGGGGAATCAAGTTGAGCCGTCGGTCGAAGGTCATCCCCAGAAACCGCGCAGTGGGCACCACCTCGAGGGGCTCGCCGTATAGCGTGACCGAGGGGGCAGGTATGGCTGTGGATCTTCTGCTGAAGACCATGCTTTTGGTTTTAGAGGTGGATAGACGGAAACCAATTGATGTCGCCCACCTCTCCACCCGATGGATGGCGAGCTGAATTTGTCGTTGGACGACGGGCAGTTCCCGTCCCGCGAACCATATCGCAAGGTCGTCTGCTACTATGTTCATTACTAATGAAAAGCATATGACACTGAGGATGCTTCCTTGTCGGACCCCGTCCTCTTGCTCAAAGGTGTCAGAGAGGACTGAGCCCACCTGTACTTGAAAGGTCCGAAAGGAGAGAAAGCCACTGATGAAGGTCGGCAGGGCTCCGACGAAACCCAAATTTTGGAGCTCACCGAGGATGATACGTCGATGGGTGGTGTCGTAGGCCTTCTGGATGTCGAAGAAAGTGGACAGGACAAACTGTCCCCTATTGAAGGCGTTCTGTATCTCGCTGAGGAGTAGGAGGGGGTCTGTAGTGGAGCGAAACTGTCGAAAGCCAGACTGGGTAGCCGGGAGGGAGTCATTGTTTTCAAGTAGAAAGGAGAGTCGGGCGGCGATCATTTTCTCAAAGGTTTTACAGGCACAGCATGTTAATGCGATTGGTCTGTAGTTGATCTACAGAAGCTAAGGCTAACAAAGACCCTAAGATCCACTCTAAGGTTAGACTGAGAGAAAGGAAAGAGTAGGGGGTTAAGAGAAGAGAATAAGGGGTTAAGTAAGTAGCAACACCTATCACTCGTGGGTTAACATTCATTCAGAAAAAGAGAAAAAAGACTCGCCATCATCATCCGCCGGCCACTGCAGACAAGTCGGAAAAATAGTCGAAGAGAATAGGAAAGGGGTGAAAGATGAAAAGAAGTAAAATAAGAACGCTTACAAACCATGCAAACACAGTCTTAACTCACTGTCATACCATGCAAACTACAGACATGCAAGTAAGGAGAGGATAAGAAAAAGAAAAAAAATGTAGGTAAAGTTAAACAAAAAGTAGGTTAGTTTACGCTACGAGCTACATCTACGTTCGTGTTAGTTTAATTTTTTTTTTTAATAATAATTTTTGTTGGCATGTCACAAGCCGGCATCAGACGTCAACAGACTCATCCCCGATTACGACCCCCAGAGCTCCTGTTGCCAATTGTTTTTTTTATTTTAAACAACGTTAATATTTTTAAAATGTCTGTCTAGACTGTTTTTAAACACATTAACGCTGGTAGAGTTAACGACTGACGCGGGAAGATTATTCCATTTATCAATTACTTTAAACGTAAAGAAGTTTTTAGCGATATTAGTAATGAAACGGCTGCCACGCAAGTTAAATCTGTTATTACGAGTATTGCTATTATCGAAAGTGAACAGTTTGTCAAAATTTACGTTATCAATTTTATTAACGATTTTGAAAACTTCAATAAGCTCCCCCCTTAATCTCCTAGTTCCGAGTGAATGCAAGTCTAACACTTTAATCCTATCTTCATAAGGCTTGTTGCACAATGACGGAATTAGTTTCGTGGCACGAAGCTAAACCCTTTCTAACCTATCAATATCCTCATGCAAATACGGGCACCAAAACTGAACGGCATATTCTAAATGAGGCCTGACTAGGGACTTGTAAAGGGACAATATAATATCCTTCGATTTAAATTCGAAATTACGCGCTATGAAGCTTAACATCCTATTAGCTTTTGCGCAAGACTCCAGGCACTGGTTCCTAACTTTTAAATCCTCAGATACGCGTACGCCTAAATCTACTTCCTCGTCAACGCTCGCTAACTCTCTATCATCCATCGTGTACGTGTAATTATTGTTACGAGAATCTATATGCAAAACTTTACATTTGTCTACGTTAAATTGCATCTGGCACTTCTCCGTCCACTCCATAATCCTATTTACATCGTCTTGGAGCCTATTTCTATCGTCCTCGTTAACAACCTTACCGCCTATTTTAATATCGTCCACGAATTTTGACACGTTACTAGTCAATCCTACATCTATGTCGTTAATGTAAATTACGAATAGCAATGGGCCTAACACTGAACCCTGTGGGACACCGCTACCTACATCCAACCACCCCGATTCACTACCATTAACAACGACCCTCATCTGTCTCATAGCACGAAGCCATTCCTCTAACCAGTTAGCTACCTAACCGCATATACCGTGCTATGCGGAACTGTATCGAACGCCTTTTTAAAATCTAAATAAATAACGTCAGCCGCTCTTTGCCTATCGTATTCGCGCACTATATATCGTTATAAAATTCTAACAAATTAGTTAAACAAGATCTATGGCGTCGAAACCCATGCTGACTACTATTAATAAAATCTCTACTTTCTAAGTGATCGATGATACGATCCCTAACTACAGATTCCAAAAGTTTACCGACAATTGACGTTAACCCTTTACTGCCCAAAAGGACAAATTTGTAACCTTTCAAATACACGCATTCATAACTTAACCCTACAAAATATTTGGGCAGTAAAGGGTTAAGCTAATGGGCCTATAATTGCAAGCTACTGTGCGGTCGCCTTTTTTAAAAATAGGCGTAACTTTAGCTAATTTGAAGTCTTCAGGAATAATCCCCGTTTCGAGTGACTGATTAAAAATCTTCGTTAAGGGGCCTACGATAACGTCTTTCAAATCTTTCAAATGTCTGGGATTAAAAACGTCAGGGCCTGGAGCCTTGCTAACTTTTAGCCTATCGATATAATGCGCAGTCTCACCCTCGTAAACAGTTATTTCATCCAAAATAGTCTCGCTACTAAATGGAACGATATCGTCCACGTCGGGGACATTATTTACGTCTTCTACGGTAAAAACGGTCGCAAAAAAGTTATTGAAAATACCTGCCATCGCCTGAGCGTCAGAAGCCAAAGCGCCGTTAACATCTACTAGAGGGCCTGTTATCTTTTATCGGCTTACGATTATTGATGTATTCAAAAAACTTTTTTGGATTATGTTTACTATCCGCAGCTATAAGTATCTCTAAATTACGCTTAGCATTCCTAACTGATGTTTTAACCTGACGTCTAAGCTCGATATATCTTAAAGTTAGCTGCCGTGCCATTGCGCTTATTAAGTCTATACGCTCTGTTACGCTCGTTTCTGAACTCGCCTATTTCCCTAGTCCACCACTTGGGCCTACCATGATTTCTAGCGCGCTTGGGCCTACGAGGAATAAACTCCCTTTCATTATTCATAAAACTCCTTAAACGCCTCCCACTGCAAATTTGTGTCATTACCCATAAATAAGTTATCCCACTCCACTACTCTCATCCTATCAGCAAAACTATCAAAATTAGCCCTACGAAAATCAGGGACTTCTATTACGTTACTATCCTTAGTGTTTTCTATCAATAACTTAAACCTAAGAATTTGATGATCACTACATCCTAAACTCTCGCCTACTTCTAAATCTTCGACTATATTTTCGCCGTTCATCATTACCAAATCTAAAATATTGTCACCGCGCGTTGGTTCGGTTACCATCTGTCGTAAAAAATTATCTTCCATGAGCTCAATCAATCTCAAACCCTCCTCATTACCAGTAAAAGTCTCGTAATTAACATTAGGGCAGTTAAAGTCTCCGACAATTATACTATTCCGATTCTCAATAAAGTTACCAAGAAGTGAGTAAAATCTAGTATCGGTATCGAGGGGTTGAACGGGAGGTCTATAAACAACAACAAAATTAAAACTAATACTACGCGCCCTAACTTCAACGCATTAATTGCTGCCGGAAAATCTATCTTAACCTCGATAGCCCTAAGGGAATTACGAATGTACAGCAAAACGCCGCCACCAAACCTATGTTACCTATCATTAGTAAAGAGTTTAAAACCCGGTACATCAAGTTCCCCCAACAAGTCCCGAGTCACGGTATTTAACCACGTTTCAGTCATAGCAACTATATCGTAGCTGCCGGAATAAATTATCGCCTTAAATTCGATTAAGTTATTTCTAATACTACGTGCATTACAATAAAAGACGTTTAAGTTATTTTTTACCACGGGCCGGCGTTTTAAACTATTTTTCACGTCGGCCGGCGTTCCCCGGATCCACAACGTTTAAAGAAGGCTTCGACCTATACAGCTTTCGTACGTTTTTGTCAATTAACCTACCTAGCCTAGCATTACCTATTTCATTAAAATGCACCCCCATCTTTTATAAAAAGGCTAGGATCACTGAATTCGGACCACAGCTTTACGAAGGGTACATTTTTCTCAGCACAAATCTCTTCTTATTTATTATTCAAAAATATTGTTTTTGACGTAATCCTAAGACCCAAACCGTGCTTAGGGGTAATACCTTGAACTAAAGACCTATCTGACCTCGCCTTCAGGGACCTAATTAACCCCCTATATCTCTCCAAAAGGTCAGGCACTCTCGTATCGGGCCTATACGAGTCGTTGCCTCCTATCATCGTCACCAACATCGAGTGACGGGAGGCAACGTCAATCCTATCCACTTCGTCTCTAACTCTCTAACGTTAGTGGGGTCAAGGGGGTCTTTGCCGGGTTTGGGGGTTGGTATGACGTGGGCCTCTTTCCACCGAGAGGGGAAGGTGCCTTCAATCCATATACGGTTGTAGAGATCTAGTAGGAACAGTAGCATAGTAGGATGGATGTGTTGGATCCAGAGGTGGGGAGTCGGAGTCGGAGTCGGGTCGGGGCTTTTTTGAGGAGTCGGGAGTCGGTAAAAACGACCGACTCCCGACTCTGATTCAATTTCTATATGCCAACAATTTACCAGAATACTACTCTGCCCTAAATAAATATCTTCCTGAACTAATTCTAGATTCACATTTCCACATTTGATTTATTGTTCTGGTAAATCTTAGCAAATGAATTTCATATTTCTATTTTAGGATACTAGGTACCATATAAAAATTAGCAATATATTAATTATTAATTTAATTAGCCCCTATTAGTAATGAGTCGTGGGCCTAGTAGAAAATCAGCAGTCTTTCAATATTTTAAGCTAAATGAGGATGAAAGTATTTTTATTTGTCAAGTAGAAAAGGATGGTAAAGAGTGTAATGCAAAAATTAGTGCTTACACTGGGAAACATGCTAATGCTCCAACTAGAGCCTCAAACTTGAAACGCCATCTACGAAACAAACATCCCAATATTTATAAGGTTGTAGATCAGCATGATAAGGAAAGAGTCGGGAGTCGGAGTCGGTTTTTAAGAATACCGCCTCGGGAGTCGGGAGTCGGTTGTTTTTGGCCGACTCCCCATCCCTGGTTGGATCATACAGTAGGGGATGCCATCTGGGCTAGGGGAAGGAGACCGTCCAGAGATGAGTGCCGCCTGTAGCTCTCGCATAGTGAACAGCCGATTGTAGTTGTCGTCGAGGGATGGTGAGCAGCTCTTGTTAGGGGCCAGCGCGTGGGGGCTGTCTGTAGAGGAGACGGCAGCAAAGGTAGATGCCAGAAGATTCGCCACCGACCTAGGTTCACAGAGAAGCCCGTCATTAGTTCGGAGGACCTAGGATCGGGAGGGGGCATGTCGTCTCTCGACACTCCGTACCTTCTTCCAGATGGTAGCCGATGGTGTGGTGGAGGTGATACCTGATATAAACGTACGCCAGGAAGCTGAGCGCGCTTTCTTCGTCGCAGGGCGAGCAACGGCTCTGGCCCGCTGCATCTCCATGCGATGGGTAGGAGTTGGCGTACGATAAAATCGTCGGGTAGCCCTCTTCTTGGCTCGAGTAGCCTCCGCGCACTCTGGGTTCCACCAAGGCACCCGTCGGGCTCGGGGGTAGGCAGAAGATTATGGAATGCTCCAAAGTGGGCCGTCGTACAACGTGTGGAGGTGGTGTTCCGGAAAAGTGGCTAGTTAGCTCTGGCCGTTATCCACTTATCTGGTACCCGAACGGTCTGGTCGTGCCGATTTAGTGTGAGGCAAACAGGGAAGTGGTCACTGCCGTGGTCATCCCGAAGCACTTGCCAGACGAAGTCCAGGAGGCCGTCCGTCGAGATGAATGACAGATCGATACAGGACGGGGGTGCATCTGGTGGCGTGGTAGTGTGTGGGACAGCCGTCGTTGAGGCACTTGAAGGAGAGTTCAGCCATAAGGGCAATCAGGGTTGGAGCCACAAAAGTGGAGGTCGTATCAACCCACAGAGGGTGGCGACTATTGAAATCGCCCAAGAGATCTGATAGGGAGGTTGTGAAAGGGGACCGTACGGTGGACGAGGATGACAGCCCCACTTCGTGTGCAGGTAGGAGACGGAGAGGTAGTGCTAGAATATCCGGTGGGGCAGGGCACTGGTCTGGTCCCCAGAATTAGCTCCTGGAGACAGACACATACCGGACGAGCAGAGGCAATCAGGGAATTGAGGCCTTCGTAATTTGCGAAGATTCCCCTACAGTTCCATTATCGGATCGTCGCTTTTGGAGGGTCCATTGTTTGACGAGGGAGAAGTGGAGAGGGTGAAGGTACTGGAGAGTTAGACTGTGGATGGAGATCTAGGTTCATGATGGCGGGGGGTAAGTCGGGGGCCTGTCAGGTCACCTGCCGTTCACCAAGGAGGGAATCGGCTGACCTGCCAACCCCTTCGGGGACTATGGGGCCGAGTCGACCGAACGGGAGCGGAGACGTGGATCGCGGCAGCCCGGGGACCGTCGCGGGCTCAGAAGGTGAGGAGTTTCTACACAGGGTTCAGTGGATATGCAATGGGGGAGGGTTCCGTTGTCCATATCGGCACCTCCCTGTCTGTCTGCGGTTTCCGGGAACACCCGGGGTACGACAGGGGGTACCAGTAAAACCGGGCGGGTGGGGGAGAGGACAATGTCTGAGTGGCCGATGAGGGAAGAGCCGGAGATATGAGAGGGGCCGGTTCAATGGGGGATACAGGGAGATGAGCCAGGGTGTTCTCGTGGTGGGGTGGAGAAGATGGAACCAGGGGGTAAGGGTAGAGCCGTGATGCTCGGGCGTGCGGCCGAAGGTACTCTGGTCACACCATGTAGGCGTGTCAGTGCTGCGTCCACTGGATCCTCGGATGTAGGGTTATCTGCCTCGTGTCTCGCCCTAGGCGGCGGCTCGTGCACGTCAGCAACGACTATCAACTTCTTCAGGGGTGAGTGCGAGGGTGAGAGGGTTATCTTAGGCGAGGTTAAGGGTGTAGGTGCTCGAGTTCTTTTATTGGATTTAGGAGAAGAGAGAGAGGCTTGTTGGATGGTCGGTGAGTCCGAAGACTCACTCCGGCGTCTCCGCCTCGTTCATTTAGCCTGGTCGCTAGGTTTGGGTGTGTTCTCAGAGTGCGGTGAGAGCGGGGTTCCTGGGAGACGGGAACCGAGATTCCCGATTCCAGAGTTCTGGGAAGTTTGTAACTTTGGAGATTCATGGTAGGGGGACAGGTGGCTGCCCGGTCCGGTGTGGGGCCTGATCGGGAAGGGGGATTAGTAGTCGATGGTGATTTGAGTGGCGGATCCGGACGGCGAGCAGAGGGAACTGAGCCGAGGGCTGCAGCATAAGAGACCCCCGGCCTCACCTCCCAACTCCCCACCCTGTCTCGCGCCTCTCGGAGGCTGATGAAGTCCGCCACCCGCAGGGCCTGGACCTCCTTCTCAAACTTAAAAAAGATACATTCGCGAGACGACGAAGGATGTGTGCCGTCGCAGTTTGAGCATTTAGGCGAGTTGGGACATCGTTCTGGGCGGGCGATATCCCCACAACGCACAGTTGTTGTGGCTGTTGGCATACTGAAATGACGTGCCCAAACTTATTGCACTTAAAGCAACGGGTCGGGTCTGGAATGTATGGGCGGACCGAGAACTCGCATGACGCGCGGTCTCCATTGCCCCACACAATACGACAGGGAGGGACTAGGGTGTTGAACGTGAGGAGGAAGCGTGGGGTGGGGGGGTACCTCCTTGACGAGATGTGAATCTATGAACCTTAATGATACCCTGGGGTGTGAGGTCTTTTAATAACTCGTTCTCGGGTATCAACAATAAACGGGTAGCGAAGATAGTGCCCTGACTCTGGTTCAGGCGAGGGTGAGGGAAAACGGACACCGAGCATCCGAGGACTTCTGTGAGGGAGAGGAGGGCATTCGTTTCTGCTGTTGTTCGCGATTTTATAAGGAGAGAACCGTCCTTCTGTGGTCGGACGTCATAACTGCTAGAGTTGCTGCGCGTGCGGATCGCCTGAAATGTCTTTTCAGAGTTGGACGGTAGGGACCCAGAAGTAGGGCGGATAACTAAAAATTTGTGAATACTAGATAGGGATGGGGAAGCTGTTGGTTCGAGGTGGACTGGGACATCTAGTGGTCGATAGGATGGACGTGGGCGCTGACTTCCCCGTCCGTCACGGGGCTCTCTCCGTGGAGAGGCAGGTCGACGGCGGGTGAGAGGGGCATACGGAGAGAGGGAGAGCCCTGGTTTTCGGGGTGTCTTTCGTGGGCCCTGTTGGCTTGCCTGGAGCTGGGGTGGGACCCCTGCTCTAGAGGTGGTGTGTCGAAAGCTTGTTCGAGGTACTGGTTGTGGTCGATAACGAGGGAGGAGAATGCGAGTGTTCCGTAGCCATAGGAGGGCCGATCCCCTCACGACGTGGTCTTCTAGTGGTAGAGGACTCGGGGGCCTGGTCGCCCACCACCCGAATTCTAGGACAAGACGTAAAAGTATCCATACTTTATTAGTTAGAGAAAAACGGACCCAGAGGCCGCGCGAAACTGCCTACCGGTGAGAAAGGGAGGCCGAGCGCAAACCGCCGGGGTCGGCGTACCTCGTCCCCAGGGGACACGCCGTCGGTTTATAAACGGGGCCCCGTGTTACGAAAGTTTGCCCCCAAACGGCGCAAAGACCCCAGCCCCCCTAATCCTATCGGCCCGGACACCCAATGCATCCACACAGTGACGCCCTAAGGGCGTCACCTCCGACGGACAGCCCGGGAGACCCGTACTTGGAGCCAAAGACTTCAGTGGCACTTCGCCCGGTCTCCCCAGTAGCCTGTCCGGCATGGGTGGCCCTTCCGGGGGCTAAGCCCCCGCCGACGTAGCCCACATTCAGGACATTAAAAACAAATGTACGTCAAGACTTAACACGCTTTGGGTACTAACAGGCACAAACTTTGGACACCAGTAGGAAACAACAACACTCATATACAAACAATATATTCGCTCAGTTATTGACTATGCTAGCCCATGCTGGGCACCCATTATCTCAAACACACACACATAAACACCTTACAGACAATACAAAACAACGCACTTCGTATCATTACAGGATGCACTCAAACAACACCAATAGAACATCTGCACACAGAAACAAAAATACTGAAAGTTAGGGAACATTTAGACATGAGGGGAACACAATTCAGCAACAACTAACCACAACACCCTTGCCAATACATGTACAATCATGCACCGACGCCTCGCACCATTAAGGTAACACCAGAGAGACATTATAACCAAATACTCCATTCCATACCACACCCCACAGACATCACACAGTACAGAAAACACATACACACACACACAACCCACAAAGCACTGACACGACTCTGTCCGAATGCGGTCCTAGATGCGAAGCCGCCACTCATTAACAGGTCAGAGATCAGCCTGAGCAGATCGGATCGAGTTAACTTAGCACGATTCCGATGTGGACATCACCCCAACTTACAGACATATAAACACAGACTAGACAACTCCACAGACGACACCTGCCACCTGTGCCAGGACACACCACAAACAATTGAACACATTATGACAGACTGTACCGCTCTAGCACAACAACGAACACAACACAACATCACTAGTGCGCTGAACCTCTGGTCCACTCCGGAGAGAGCGATCGGTTACCTGCATGCCGCCGGCTTGCTCGATCAGGGTGGGCTGATCGGCTAAACAACAACAACAACAATAACAACAACTAGGGCCTAGACTAAGTTGCTAGCCTAAGCCACCCTATCTATTAAATTATTATGAATATTGAAAATAAAAATCCTGATTTATATACATAATGTTAATGTGGAATATGTCCAACGTAAGTAAGTCTACATTTACCTGACTGTTTTCTCCGATCGATAAAACTATTTGAAGTTTTTCACTAATAATAATAATAATAATAATTCGTTTATTTGTTTTCTTAATTCGATATTTCTCTGAGTGAAAACGCAACCGAACAACTAGAACGCAGTTGATACTACTACTAATGTGTCTTAACCAAACTCTTTGGTTTGTTCACCCATTTCTGGCTGGGAACTAACGGGACCTCCTGCTAAGAGGCTTACCTTAAATGATAGGAAAAGTTTCAAAGGAAGGACATTTGAATGTAAAAACGGCAAATAATTAGGAAGTTACAATTGGAGCACTAGGTCGGAAGTCGGTTTAAGAAAACTACATTCTCAAAACTAAATCTGGTGCCAACCGTACATTCATTGATTCAGGCGCACTGAATGAGAGATTACTGACGTAGTGTTATTGAATTTATACTAAAACTTTACGCACGATTACTTGTTCATATAGATAAACAATCTGTACAAATTATTTTACTTAAATAATTTTGGAAATTTTAATTCGTGCCACTTAAATGAGATTAGTGTCGTAAGGTTCTCCTAGTGTTCTCTGGTGTAGTCCTTTCTCAGTGCATCCCCTTGTGATTTATTTTAGGCGGCTCCTGCGTTGGTGTGTGGAAACACTTTCGTTTACAAACCGTCTCAGTTCACTCCCGTGACCGCTACCGTTTTAGGAGAGATACTCACGTCATCGGGAGTTCCTGATGGAGTCTATAATGTCATTCAGGTAAGAAAATCAAAATGTGAAAGTCAGCTTTTATGTAATTTTATGAAGAGTCTCTAGAATTACGTAATTATCGTAATTAGACTAACAGTGAAAACGTGTGATGAGCAGTATATAATTCATTGATTTAGGCTGTACCATCTGCAAGACCGAGAACTTGAAGGATAAACCTAAATTTATAAGGAAAACTTACTCTGAGGTCATATAAGCGAAAAGTATTTGATGTTGAAATTATTATTCCCGGAAATAAAGTATTCGCATAACAAGTAGTTTATGATGTAAAGCATTTCTTGGGTTTATAACCAATCAGAAAAATCTAGTTAAAAAGATTCTTGATCAGGCCTACATTAATCATCTTGAAATAACTTCATTCGAGTAACTTATTCTGTGATTTTCATATAAATAATGACTCTCATACCGAAATTTTGGTTCCATTCTTGAATAGCTCTGTTCAGTTAACAATGAAATTTATAGTGTATGTGTAGTATCTCAAAAACATTCTTGTATTCACCTTTAAGGCAACATTCAGCTAGGACATTCGTATGTCATAGGGTTTTATTGCGCCCATGACTTTTTTTCCCTTTTCACTACTATCAATTTTGTATGATGTACTTCTTTTGTCAGTCGAACACTTCATGTATTTAAATTCTTCCACTATTTCTAAATTTTCTCCATTCACCACAGTTTTACAGAGTCACTCACCTTCTGTCTCATTGAGAAGAACCTTACTTTTTATTTATATTCGCTTTCAGTAAACTCTTTCACAAATACAACTAAAACTTCTCACTCCTCTCTCTAATTCATTCTCTGATCCACACAGACGCACTACATCATCAGCACATTAACCGCCACCCATTCTCTTCCAAACACAAGTTTACTCTTCTCTCTCACAGTATTGCTTCCACCTCACCCATTATGCCATCAATTTACACATTAAACGGGTATGGTGACATCGCACGTCTCGTACTTCATAAATACTGAAATTTATGCAACTCATCCCTTTCTCTTACTCAAGAACTACTGCCCACTCCATTTAACAGGTTAATACTAACAGCGTACATTCCAAGCACTTGCCAAAAGGGAAGTCTGCTAACTTTATTATACGCTTTTTGCAAATCCGTAAAAATGTCATATACGGGTGATGCGCCTCGCTTGGCGTAGTGGTTAGCGTCGCTGACTACCAATCCATCGGCCCCGGGACCGAGACCCCGTGACGGCAGGCGGCGCGCAGCAAAACCCAGCTGTGAGATCGAGTCCGGGCAAGGACTGTAATTTCTGACCACTCGTGGTGGAGCGTGGTTTAGATTCCACGTTAAATTCCACTTGTTTAGTTTCCCAGTCAGCTGTTTCACTGCAACACTTCATCAACATATCCTGTTCTTTCTCTAAATTCGCCTTGTTCATCTCCAACCAAAGAATGTGCAGTCTCCTTTGCTTTGGCCATCAACAACTGAAGATTACATTTAAATAATAATAATAATAATAATAATAATTTTATACTGGAACTTAAAAGACTGAACAACTGAATTTTTGTTTTAAGAATTATTTTTCTTGTCAAAAAGGCATAAGTCCGTTTATAGCATTTAAGTCAGTGATGCACAGACCCTGGCCCGCGGGCCAAATGTGTCCACCACGGGTCTTTTCAGTGGTCCCACGGGTCTTTTCAATTCAATGAAAAAGTTAGAATATAAAAGTGACCCAATTTATGACTTAGATGGAAAGTAAGTAGGCTAATACATTTAGTTATTTTCTTCGCTTGGCCCTCACATCAAAAAAGTTTGTGCACCACTGATTTAAGTACTTGGTTCATTACGGTATGATTCTGGTATGTTTTGAAACAAAGTTAAGGAAGTTCTTCAGTTTCATTTTATTTGTACAGATTTAGCCAACGTAAACCTGTCTGAGATAGGGTTAACTCGCTGTACTAAATAAACAACTTTAATTTCATCTACAGAAACCTTAACCAGAAAATGATATTGAATCTTTATTAATTCTGACTTCATAGATAAATAGGTCTCTTAATATTAATCATTACTGTTTTTTCTTTTAGGGTGAAGGGGAGACCGGGTCTTTGCTCTGCAACCACCCGGATGTTAAAAAACTTTCATTTACTGGATCTATTCCCACTGGCAAAAAGGTATGTAAATAACTACAGTGGAAAGTGTCAAATGCGTTGCGCGGCTTTTTATGTTACGAAATATCAAAGTAACCCTTGGAAGATGTATTGCATGGGAAACAATGTGGATAAAATAACCGAATGGTTACCAAACCACCCACTTCTCACGTATGAAGCCACTCTCACGCGTAAACCATCCGAATTTTAGTATATCCTCCGCTAATAGGTGTGACTCGCGATTTAATTAAAGAAGGATCTTTTTCCATTCCGAAACTGAAACCATATTTCAGTTCCCGTCATTCTTCAACAGAGCTTTTAGGATTTAAATTGGTTATTTATCTATCGTAATATATACTGATGTACCAATTTTTTTATTTTACAGTGTAATTGTTGTACACAATTTTTATTTTAATCCCAAATTTTTTATTTTTATTAATTTTTTATTTCATTTGTGTATCGTTTTATTCATGTTTCAAAGCTCTGACAATGAGTATTCCGAAACATTAACCAAATAAGATTATCAAGAATGGGAGATGTTTGTCGTCATCTTGGTATTATTGTTCAGTATCTGTCCTGTACCATCTTTTGTATCATTTCGGTTTTATTTTCTGAGAGGGCAACAGATAGATTGCAATGGAGCTCAAAATATTCGAAAGAGCAGTTCAAAGAACACTATAGTGGGTGCGTGGAAATGACAATTTCGTTACTCATAGCCAAGGTCTGCCTAGAATAACTGTTGCAAGATAGGATAGCATTAGTCAAAGAATATCCCCGACAAATAGTTTTAAGACAGTTCCAGAAATATGTGCAACCTTTCCATAGTACCATGGAGTTGTAAGTACGTTCTATGAAAAGAAGCTAAGCTCCAAGAATGTGGGCTGCAAGGAAACGTTGCTGTCAAAAAATCGTACATTTGTAATGAATATATAAAAGAAGGGTGAGTTAGGATGGGAGAATATTCTGTGAAGTGATGAAACAAAAATTGAACTTCATGGAGTTGAAATTCGTAGGTTTGTGAAACGACATACCCAAAAAAAATTTCAGTGTAACTGTCAACTGTGGGCTTGCCGCAGTTCAGCTGAAGTGGATGACCTCTTACAAATTGATGAAAAGATTCATGAGTAATATAGGCTAACACAAAATTTAAGTTCAGCCTGCACTCTCGAGTGGAGTTCGTTTGATTGAGAAAAGATTTATCTAGCTAGAAGATAATGACCAGAAATATAGTATATTGTTCTATAGAGTTTACTTGGAGGGCCAGGAGCAAATTGGGAGGATGCAAGTGCTGAAGTTTACGTCTCAAACTCTATCTAAATTTCACTCAGCATTTGTGAAAAGAACTAAAAAAATGTGTGATAAGCGCAGGCAACGGGACTACAGGACTTTAGACATACTGTCCACTTGAAATGGCAAGCAGTTCTTTCGGAGTAGCTACAGTCTCTAGTTGCAGATGTGAAGTCATAATCTCTGCTTGAGATCACACCAAATATATAATAGTGACACCTCTCTCTAAATCATTTGTCATTTGCTGTAATTTATTTGTACTCTCCCTTGTATTCTGTAATCATAGTTATGTACAATATTTAAGAAGAAATGATGTTCTCTGCTAGCGTTTGTTTAAAATTGAATGTGGACTCAGACTTGTAATCAGTTACATACGTCAGTATATTGTAATCAGTTTTATATATTATATAATATATATATAATATATATATATATATATATATATATATAATATATATATAATATATATATATATATAATATATATCGGCTATTGATTGGTGGCGCGGAAAACGCAGTTTAATAATCAACAGGAACACCAGAGAAAATACAAATATCCTTCAAGGTTTAATAGTACCAACGTTTCGGAATGCACTAATTCCATCTTCAGGGCTAAAACAATAAAATTCCAAATCACATACAAAATACAAATTGCTTAATAACAATTTAAAATAACTTAAAAAATTATAAAAAGTGGCTAAGAAAATGTAAAACATTAAAACTAAAAGGTAAATAAATGTAAAGTTAAAATTATAAAAGAGTAAAAGCATTAAAACTGAAACGTAAATGAAATAAACTAGTACCTTAACCAAAACATAGCAGATCTATCGATGATTCGTCAGAATTTAGGTCTGGTTTTAGTTTATAAATAAACAAAGACTCCATAATTTTAAGCTTAAGGTCAGAGCTTCCGGCAGCAAGTACGGCGAAATTAGACTGTGAAATTGGGTGGTTATTGTTGTGCGAGTGATTACGTATGAGAGAATTAGGTGGTTTGCCAAGGGGTAAATTTGTACGGACCGATTTACCGAGATGTTTGTAAATACGAGATTTTAAATGTCTTTTAGTTTTTCCTATATATGACCCCATACAGTGGTCACACTTGTATTGATAAACTATGGATGACTTAAGAAGTGTAGGAATAACATCCTTGTATATATATATATATATATTATCCACTACACCATGGACCTCGATTTAAATTTTCAAAAAGCGTTTGACACCGTACCGCACAAAAGACTCATTGAAAAAACTAAGGCTCATGGAATCAGGGGTGTAGTAATAAATTGGATAGAAGAGTGGTTGCGAGGTAGGAAACAGAGGGTGGTCGTTGATGGAGCGGAGTCGTGTTGGGCTAATGTAGCGAGCGGTGTTCCTCAGGGTTCTGTATTGGGCCCCTTGCTTTTTCTTATATATATTAACCATTTAGATGTCGACCTAGTCAATACAGTTTCAAAGTTTGCGGATGACACGAAGTTGGGTGGTAGGGCGATTAATGACGAAGATAGAGGTAAAATCGAGGAAGATCTGAATAAAATCGTTGATTGGTTAGTCACATGGCAAATGAGATTTAACGTCGATAAGTGCAAAATTTTACATATAGATTCGCGTAACGGTAATTTTGCGTGTAGTATGTCAGGGAAGGAGTTAGCAAGCGTAGAGCAGGAAAAAGATTTAGGAGTTATAGTAATTGGTGATTTAAAAGTAGCGAAACAAAGTACAGCAGTGGTCAATAAAGCGAACAAAGTGTTAGGTTTTATAGCTCGGAATTTTGAATACAAATCGCACGATATTATTGTTCCTCTTTATAAATCATTAGTTAGACCTCATTTGGAGTACACTATCTAATTTTGGAATCCGCATATGCGAAAGGATAGACAAAATCGAAAGAGTTTAAAGACGAGCAACTAAGATGATTCCGTCGCTTAGGTCGAAGTCGTACGAGGATAGGCTTGGAGTTAAAATTGACTACACTCGAGACTAGGAGGCTAAGGGGTGATCTAATCCAGGTTTTCAAAATTCTGAATGGGTTCGATAACGTAGATAGAGATAGCTTTTTCGAAATATCTCAATATAATCGGACTAGAAATAACGGGTGTAAGTTGACAAGTAAAAGGTTCGAGACAGCAGTTGCGAAAAACTTTTTTACGCATAGAATAGTAAATAGGTGGAATAGTTTGCCGGTAGAAGTAATTAGTAGCACGTTTATAAACATGTTTAAAAATCGATTAGACGCATATGTTGATAGATTGGGTATACAGTAGTTTAAGGTAGTAAAATTAAGGCTTTGTGGTTCGGAACCCACGTAAAATTGTAGGTCCCTTCCGCCGCCACGGAGGACATGCACAATACATAATTACGAACACAGTTAGGTAGACCAGCCATGAGTGGATCCTAGGGTCTTTGTTGGTCTGAAACATTATAACATTATATATATATATACAGGATGTCCCAAAAAAACTATATACTCTTTATAGCATCATCATATTTTATAATTTAAAAAAAACCAAACAATTTATTGTTATAGCAATTGCCAATGAAAGGTAAATTAGTAAGCTAAGTGATCAAAATGTTATAGCGAGTTGTTTGCATATAAAATTTAATTAACTACGCCAAGTGCTCAAAATGTTCTCCGGCGGCATGAATGCACTTTCAATACAACAAAATCGTGTGGTCTGATGAAGCTACCTTCAAGCTGAATGGCACAGTAAATCGACACAACTGCAGGTACTGGTCACTTGATAATCCACACGTTTATGTGGATAAACATGTTAATTTACCAGGATTAACAGCATGGTGTGGTTTATCATCCAGGGGTTTGGTTGGACCATTTTTCTTTAATGGGACAGTTACCGGTGCCGCATATCTCGACATGCTGCGGACAGAAATTAGACCTGCAGTTCGGAAGTTGTTTGTAAACGACGACTTTTACTTTCAACAAGATGGAGCCCCCCCTCATTATCATTGTGATGTCAGAAGGTACCTCGATGAAACGTTGCCTAACCGTTGTAGAGGACGAAGAGGAAGCGTTGAGTATCCTCCACGTTCACCGGACTTGACTCCACTTGATTTTTACTTGTGGGGCTACCTGAAGGATGCAGTTTATGGTACAAGACCTGCAACACTCGAACACCTTAAGGATGCAATTAGGGAAAAGTGCGGGACCATCACAGCATCCACATTAGTCCATGTCTGCGAATCAGTTAGTCGACGCATTCAAAAGTGCATTCATGCCGCCGGAGAACATTTTGAGCACTTGGCGTAGTTAATTAAATTTTATATGCAAAGAACTCGCTTTAACATTTTGATCACTCAGATTACTAATTTACCTTTCATTGGCAATTGCTATAACAATATATTGTTGTTTTTTTTTAAATTATAAAATATATGATGCTATAAAGAGTATATAGTTTTTTTTGGGACACCCTATATACTACCAGTCAAAAGTTTAAGTACACCCTGAAATATTCATAAATTTCAAATTTTGTTTAAAGTTTTTTATTTATTAACTAAGTTATCATGAGACAAATTCATAAGTACAAACATGGGAACTTAAATAACAACAAATCAAGACAATTTACCAAAAGCAAAGTCTAAATTTTAGATTCATCAAAATAGCCTCCTCTAGCAGCAATTACAGCAGAACAAATTCGAGGCATGCGCTCAACAAGAGAAAGAAGATAGTCTGGTGAAAGCTGCTGCCAGCACTCTTGTAAGAGTTCCCAGAGCTTCTGAGCACTGAATGGCTGCTTGGCTTTCACTCGTCGATCCAATTCATCCCACACTAGCTCGATGGGGTTAAGATCCGGGGACTGTGCTGGCCATTCCATAACTGTGAGCTGACGTTGCCATTCTTTCTGCTTCAGGTAATTTTGACATAGCTTGGAAGTGTGTTTAGGATCGTTGCCTTGCTGCATTATGAACTGTTGGCCAACTAATTGCAGTTCAGATGGGATGGCATGGTGCTGTAGAATGCTGTGATAGCCACGTTGGTTCAGTATTCCAGTGACTTTGTGGAGATCTCCAACTTGCTCCCCTGCAAAACATCCCCAGACCATCACACTTTTTCCACTGTGCTTCACTGTTGGCACAACACAGTTATGTCACTCTTTCACCCACTCTGCGCCGCACATATACTCTGCGTTTGGATCCAAAAACTTCGAACTTTGATTCGTCAGTCCAAAGGACAAATTTCCACTGCTCAACAGTCCATTTTTGGTGTTTTTTAGCCCAGGCTAGCCTTTTCTTTTTGTTCTGGAGTCTCAGCATTGGTTTCTTTGCTGCAGTTCGTCCTTTTAATCATGCCTCTCTTAGTCTTCTCTGAACAGTTCATGTTGAAACTGTTGTATTTCTGGAATTGTTCAGCTGGGCTTTGATTTCAGGTGCTGTGAGGCGTCTGTTGTGCAGACTGGTAACTCGGATATACTTGTCCTCTGGGTCTGTTGTGGTTCTTGGTCGCCCTGACCTTTCTTTGTCCTTATTTTGACCAGTTCTTCGTACCATTTAATGGTACAAGCAACCGCATTCACAGAAACTTTTAATTTTTTTGCAATTTTCCTCAGTGATTGGCCCTCATTTCTCAAAGTTACAATCGACTGTCTTTTTTCTGTTGTTAACTGAGGTTTGGCACCCATTTTTGCTTTTTGAAACAGAAATATACCTTACACTACACAGTTAGCTCCTCTGCAAGGATTTTATATGTAAAGACCTGCAGCGCATGTTAATAACTGAACACATGTATTAACATACTCCTGAAGAAACACACTACCCCAGTAAAGACTTTTAAACTGTTTTTGGACCTTTGTGCAGAGCTAATGGCATTAATTTTAGGTTGCATGCTAGACGTAAATTAAAACATTTTGAAGGCTATTTTCAAGAAACTTCTGTGTTATAACAAACTGCATAGGGCAGATGCGCTGAAGCATACAATATGAAAGCCAGGTAAACAAATTCATCTCTAGTACCTGTTAAGTTTACATTTGAAGTTTGTCATGAGCTAAGCAGCAAAACATTGGAAATTAGTAGGTGTACTTAAACTTTTGACTGGTAGTATATATATATATATTTAGGATAAAAACAGACGTAGAGCAAAAAAGTCATTATATTTGGCTGCAGCCGACGTTTCGGGCAATTCTACCCATTTTCAAGGCCTAATAAATAAAAGCTAAAATTAATGCATGACAAAAATATACAATGTACCCTTGAAAGTGGGTAGAGTTGCCCGAAACGTCGGCTGCAGCCAAATATAATGACTTTTTTGCTCTACGTCTTCGTTTTTATCCTAAATGTAAAACTACGTCTCCTTAGGAGGGATCCTATCTCATATATATATATATCCGTGTGTGTGTGTATATCCGTTTGGGTATGGATAAAATAAAATTGATGCGAAATGAAAACAGTAACATTGTATAGTTTAATATTTGGCAAACAATGCCCACAAAGATGGTAGATTGTGACAAACCTAATTAGTCTTCCGGACACGACAGAGGTCATAACGAGACGCTAATTCTTACGACCACCTGCCTGTGGTTTAGTGATAGACCCCGTTTCTTCAAATGTGCGGTACCACTGTACTATGGAGTCGTATTTAGGAGCTTTCCGAACACCATACACACGGCGAAACTCACGCTGTACCGCTGTCACACTCTCAAACTTAGCAAATGGCGCTCGTAAGTCTGGCAGCGGATGGCATAGCCTATGACAAACTCCCACATTTTATGACCACACGTGCAACAGATGAGCGCTGTATCACTTCTCGATAGATTCTCACAGCGTTTTTATTTTATCCATACCCAAACGGATCACCCTATATATACAGTGTATATATGCAAACTCATAAGGAAAAAGAAAACCGATTCCAAGGCCTTTCGTGTACTCAGAAGTACACCTCGTCAGGGAATGACGAGGTGTACTTCTGAATACACGAAAGGCCGTAGCGGATGTTTTTCCTACAAAACTTGAACGAAACGACACAATTCTTGCATGTGAATTCCCAAATGGTGTGAAACATAATTTCTCTTTATATTATTCTTTTCGTGTAGGTGATGTCTGCGGCCGCAGAAGAAGTGAGAGCGGTCACATTGGAACTCGGGGGCAAGTCACCCCTCATAATTTTCGAGGACGCTCATATTGTAAACGCGGTTAAGGCGACTCTGATGGCAAATTTTCTCTCGCAAGGACAGGTAACATTTACTCCTTTTAATCATTATTCCAAGCAATCATTTCCGTACTACCATACCTTTCAACTTTTCAAATGTTGCGTGCGATGATTCCTCATTTCACGAAGGTCAAGATTGTCGCCCCTCCTCTCGAGTTGACCTGGTGAAGTAGTGAGTTGGTTTCGTGTACTCTCCACCTCACATAGCCAGGTACGCCCGGCTCATCGGGATTGTTCTGAGCTAGGCGTCTAATCTTCTTTTGAAGATGTCCACTGCAACACCACTCGTGTTCCTTAGGTCTTTGGGCAGCTGATTAAACAATTTTGGTCCTCTCACAACAAAACTATTTTCTTTCAGGGTTAAGGATGTTCCCTGTCTAGCCTTTAATTTGGGAACAGGACACAGTCTTCCTTTTCTACTTTCCACTGTTGTTTGGGGAGTTACAGGATTCAGAGTAAGATTAGAGACTAGTTTCTCCATTATTTTCCAAGTGTAAATAATCGTGCATCTCTCTCTTCTTCTTTCCAGTGAATATAGGTTTAATTCGCGTAACCTTTCCCAGTGATTATATATATATATATATACAGTACTGGCCAAATTATTAGGAATTTTTTAAAAATTTCATTTTTTGGTATAAAA
This sequence comes from Bathynomus jamesi, assembly GCA_023014485.1. Classification (NCBI taxonomy): domain Eukaryota; kingdom Metazoa; phylum Arthropoda; class Malacostraca; order Isopoda; family Cirolanidae; genus Bathynomus; species Bathynomus jamesi. The sequence continues at coordinate 844,096 of JAJOZX010000535.1, forward strand.
TGTTAAATTAAACCAATTTTAAACGTTGAAAAGTTATTTATTTCTACACAAGAATACATGGTCATTATTTAGCAATAGTTTAGTACTTAGTTTGACCCCCCTTAGCTGCCTTATGGGCTGCGACACGCTTCGGCATGCCATGAATCAATTTTTTGCATAATTCCTTAATACGTGTAGAGTGAAACCAGACTTGAATAAGTCGCTCTATGAGTTGGTGTTTTGTTGTTATCGGCGTTTCATGGATTACGTCCTTTAAAATACACCATAAACTTTCGATTGGGTTCATGTCTGGAGAATTTCCAGCCCATGGGAGCAACCGAACACTATTTTCATGACACCATTTTTTAACCGACTTTGCCGTGTGGCATGGAGCTGAGTCTTGTTGAAAAATCCAACGTCTATTACCATACCATTCCCTTATTTGAGGCAGTAGACGTCTTCTTAGTACTTCTATATACTTGACTTGGTTCATATTCCCCTCAACAATGCTCAACGACTAGTTCCATGCACAGAAATTGCTCCCCAAACCATGATCTTTTGTGGAAATTTCACCGTTTTCATCAGACACTCAGGCAAAAATTCTTCTCCAGGCCTCCTTCTTACACTTTGAACACGATCGTCAAGCACGGCAATCGTTGACTCATCGGAGAACACACCTGCAATCAAAGAAAGCCCTGTGAAAGAGTCAGTGCATAGCGTATGAAGTACAGCTAAAACGAAGTACATATGACTTGCTGCTTTACAGATATTTTTACTGCAGTTTTATCACGTACTGTAAATACACTTCTATGCATACTGTATTTACTGTATTAACATTCTATTTAATGTTAAATATTATTCTTACCTGTTCCCAATCCTCACTAGTCCAGTTAATGTGTTCCTTTGCCCATGCAAAACGTGCCTTCTTCATAGCCTCAGTGAGCCTGGGCTTCTTCCTTGGGCGGTAGGCTTTGAAGCCGGCAGTTAGAAGCCTCCTGTTGACTGTTCTACGACTAATATTGATGCCATCAGCCGCTAGACTACTGGAAATGTTTTTGCAAGTAGCTCTTCTATTTCTAAGAGACAAAATTGCAATCTGTCTATCAGTTCTTGGAGTCGTTACCCTTTTTCTGCCGCATCTTCCAACCCTTTTGGGGCCTACATTTTCTCCAAATACCATTTTTTTCTTAATACGAAGTACTGACTGTGGTGAAACATGGAGTTTGGCAGCGATTTCCTTTTGTTTAAATGTAGAAGAAGTTAATAAAACCTGTATTTGCCCAATTTTCCGTGGACTCAAGTCATTCTTTCGCCCCATTTTCAAATTCACTTAAAAACTAACAAATAATTGCCGAAATTGGGTAAATACACTATTTAAATTAAACGGTAGTTACAATGACACGTAAAAGAAAGAGAAACACACCCGCATCGCACGACAACCAAACGACAACTGACGAACAAACACGCTTCGTTCGACTAAAGAATTATGCAAAAAATTGATTCATGGCATGCCGAAGCGTGTCGCAGCCATTATGGCAGCTAAGGTGGGTCAAACTAAGTACTAAACTATTGCTAAATAATGACCATGTATTCTTGTGTAGAAATAAATAACTTTTCAACGTTTAAAATTGGTTTAATTTAACATTTTATACCAAAAAATGAAATTTTAAAAAAATTCCTAATAATTTGGCCAGTACTGTATATATATATATATATATATACCCCCGCAAGGGGTTCTAAGCTCGTGCTCTTGAGTGCTCTTTGTGCTCGTTTGTACGTGCTTGTTCCTGGAGGTTTCACGTGCGCCCTCCCGGCCTTAGCACCCAAGGATGATGGGGCTCTACCCTGCAGTCCTTGTCATCCTTGGTCTTTTTCCACTTCGACTGTCCCCTCCACCCTTTCTTTTTCCTCTGTCTTTCATCTCACTTTTTCTTTGTTTTTCCGCTGAGATATGCCCTTTAAATAGAGGCGAATCGGTTCTTCCTGAACTAAAAAAAAAAAAAAAAAAATATATATATATACCGGGTGTCCGAGAATTATCTGTACAATTTTTGGCTGTTATTAAAAGTCAACCATGAAGTGTAGAAATTCCAGTGTTGTCCCATTTTACAGAGAAACTCATTAAGTTTTTTCTGATAACAAATTTTGACAAGTTTTTTTTCTTTTTGTACGCGGGTGACAGACATTGATGATTTAAAAGCAAGAATCACAGCTGCTATTGAGCGAATTGATGTGGATATGCTGCAGCGTACATGGCAACATTTGGATTATCGATTGGATGTTTTGCGAATCACTGATGGTGCACATATCGAATGTTTGTAACAACGTTACTTTAATAAAAGAAACTTTTGAAAATACAGATTCTAAATAATCTTGTTTAAGAATTTTACGTGTGTTATCAAGAATTTTATTAAAAGATGAAATTGTACAGATAATTTTCGGACACACTGGAATTTCTAAAAAACTTGTCAAAACTTGGTATCAGAAAAAACTTAATGAGATTCTCTGTAAAATGGGACAACACTGGAATTTCTACACTTCATGGTTGACTTTTAATAGCAACCAAAACTTGTACAGATAATTCTCGGACACCCTGTGTATATATATATATATATATATATATATATATATATATATATATATATATATATGAATAGAAACGACATAAGTATTAAGGAACGTTTCTGCACACGAGGAAGAGAAATCACGAATAAATGAAAAATGAGGCGAACCGCCCGGGAATCGAACCCAGGGCCTTCCAATTGCCGGTTGGATGCGCTACCATTACACTACGGACCTCGATCATTCACAAATCGAAACCCTCCTACATAGGGCAGAACCAATGCCCTGAGAGGGCCCTCGCAAATCGTGAATATGTGCATTTAACTGCAACGACCACGCAGTATATAAATGGATAGAAACGACATAAGTATTAAGGAACGTTTCTGCACACGAGGAAGAGAAATCACGAATAAATGGTAGCGCATCCAACCGGCAATTGGAAGGCCCTGGGTTCGATTCCCGGGCGGTTCGCCTCATTTTTCATTTATTCGTGATTTCTCTTCCTCGTGTGCAAAAACGTTCCTTAATACTTATGTCGTTTCTATTCATTTATATACTGCGTGGTCATTGCAGTTAAATGCACATATTCACGATTTGCGAGGGTGCCCTCTCAAGGCATTGGTTTCTGCCCTATGTAGGAGAGTTTCGATTTGTGAATGATCGAGGTCCGTAGTGTAATGGTAGCGCATCCAACCGGCAATTGGAAGGCCCTGGGTTCGATTCCCGGGCGGTTCGCCTCATTTTTCATTTATTCGTGATTTCTCTTCCTCGTGTGCAGAAACGTTCCTTAATACTTATGTCGTTTCTATTCATTTATATACTGCGTGGTCATTGCAGTTAAATGCACATATTCACGATTTGCGAGGGTGCCCTCTCAGGGCATTGGTTTCTGCCCTATGTAGGAGAGTTTCGATTTGTGAATGATCGAGGTCCGTAGTGTAATGGTAGCGCATCCAACCGGCAATTGGAAGGCCCTGGGTTCGATTCCCGGGCGGTTCGCCTCATTTTTCATTTATTCGTGATTTCTCTTCCTCGTGTGCAGAAACGTTCCTTAATACTTATGTCGTTTCTATTCATTTATATACTGCGTGGTCATTGCAGTTAAATGCATATATATATATATATATATATATATATATATATCGGGTGGTCCGAAAAAAATGACGCATTTTTTAAAAATTAATATCTCAGTAACCCCCTTCCTTATCATGACAATTTTTATATGCAAGATACTTTCAAACTTCTTTTTTTGAATGCAAGAAACGGAATTCTGATATCTTTTATAGTTTTCTCGCAATTAACAAAAGTAACAACATGGGTCAAAAAAACAAAAATCGCTATATAATATCCGTTCTTTATACGATATCATGCGATATTTTTGCAAGTTATTACAAAACTCTACAGGAATGAACAAGTCAAATTGTGGATATTTTTATTTTTTAACAATTCGTCAGTACCCTTTATGATGTTGTCAGAGGAAGATCGTATTCTCATTAAAAATTGTTACTGTGAAAAAGGATGGAAGACTGGAAGGTTATTGCAAGAGTTTCCCGGCAAAAAGTGGAAAAGGCGTGCAGTGGAAAGACTCTTAAAGAAGATTCGCGAATCGGGAAGTACTGCCAGAAAACCAGGAAGCGGTAGACCTAAAACAGCTTCGGTTCCAGAAAATGTGGATTACATCAACGATAAAATCTGCTCTCAAGAAGATAAACCAGGAAGTCATTTGTCACAAAGAACAATTGCTAAACATTTGAATATTGGAAAGACTTCTGTACACCGAATAATTAAAGCACAAAAACTAAAAGCCTTCAAAAGAATAGTATCTTCTAGAAAAAGTGATACTGTTAAGGATAAAAGAAAAACAAGGTGCAGAAAGTTACTTGATAATTTCTCTGTCGTTGATATTAAAAAGATAGTCTTCATGGATGAAAAAGATTTCACTCTAGAAATTCCGCGAAACCGTCAAAATGATGTCTACGGGCGTGGTAAAAGTGTGACATTTCAATAAACAGATTGTATCATGAAACGTCAAGATTCTCCAAAAAGGTTATGATATCTGCAGGGGTCTCTTGGAATGGCAAGACAGATGTTCATTTTATTGAAACTGAAAAGACAAAGGTGAATTCTGCAAATTACATTGAACTTTTAAGAACAAAATTGTTGCCGGATTGTCGTCGCCTGTATCAAGAAAATGATTTCATATTTCAACAAGATGGAGCACCGTCGCATACAAGCTACGCCACACAGTCGTTTCTGATTAGCAATACACCAAAATTAATAACGAAAAATGAGTGGCCACCACAAAGCCCAGATTGTAATCCTATGGACTACTCAATTTGGGAGTTACTAAAAGAGAAGGTTTACCGAGGTCGACGAGAAAAATTCACCGAATCAGAATTAAAAAGTAAAATACTTGAATCTTGGCAAGAAATTGGCATTAATGAAGTAAGAAGTATTATTTTTGTGTGGAAGAAAAGACTTAGATTAGTGTGTCAACAGAGTGGTGGTCCAATCGATCATTTACTGTAAATTAATTAGTTAAATTTCTGATTAAATTTTTCCTTTCTCATGATATTCGTTTTTTTGACCCATGTTGTTACTTTTGTTAATTGCGAGAAAACTATAAAAGATATCAGAATTCCGTTTCTTGCATTCAAAAAAAGAAGTTTGAAAGTATCTTGCATATAAAAATTGTAATGATAAGGAAGGGGGTTACTGAGATATTAATTTTTAAAAAATGCGTCATTTTTTTCGGACCACCCGATATATATATATATGATGCAAATCCACAAGGAAAAAGAAAAATGATTCCAAGGTCTTTCATGTGGTCAGAAGTACACCTCGTCAGGGAATGAAGAGAGAAGGCGAGATGACAAAAATATATACCACGGGACAGAAAAACAAGAAGATTAGCACATGATTAACAAGAGTTGATTAGAGGCAAAAGGTATTTTAACAGGATATTGTTAATTTTGTACATTCCCGCACTGTTATTGAAATTATTTTTAAAATGGATAAATGCACATTTTAGAATATTCCTTTCAATTATATCTCTGTTTTTAACGAGCGCTTTAGAACTGTCCCACTTGATACGATGATTACATCTATACATACGGTTAATATCTATGTTGATCGAATACACACAACCAACCACATTATCTGGGATATTCTTTATTAGGCGTGTTTTAACAATATCACAAGTATTATACTTAAAGACTACATTGATACCAATTGCTTTAAGTAAAGTCGGAAGATATTGAAAATTTACATGGTAAGGTAGGCGAAGGATTAAGCTTTGCGTTAAAGATTGTAAATTTCATTTTGAAAATAAGTTTTATGCTATGTCGTTTGGATTGGCGATGGGAAATCCCCTCACCGGTATTAGCTAACTATTTATGGAATTGTTTTAAAGCAGAATTTTGCCTACTATTCTTAATTTTAACCTCGTTTGGCACATCGTATATAGATGATATTTTATGCCTTTGGCTTAATAATTTGGATGTTGACTTATTTCTTGGTAGGCTCATCAATTTAGTCCCATCTACTAAGTTCACGGTTGAAAAAGAAAATGATGGAAGCTTATCTTTTCTGGATCTAAAAATTCGGAGATGCTTTAATCAGTTCAAATTTGAAGTTTATCGTAAGCCTACTATTAATAACTCGTATGTGCATTTTTATTCTGACCATCATCCCTCGATTAAATCTTCTATTTTCTCTGCTATGTTTCTTAAAGCATTGAGAGTTGTCAGTCCTGAATTTTTAGATTATGAATTATGCAATATCATGAATATTGGTACTAAATTATGTTATCCTATTTCATTTTTAGATAACTGCCTTAGGAAAGCCAAGAATATGTATTATAATATTGTAACTGTAAAGGAATTTGAGCGTAAAAATATCCTTCGCCTACCTTACCATGTAAATTTTCAATATCTTCCGACTTTACTTAAAGCAATTGGTATCAATGTAGTCTTTAAGTATAATAATACTGTTAAATCACGCCTAATAAAGAATAGCCCGGATAATGTGGTTGGTTGTGTGTATTCGATCGATGTACACAATGTGATTCAGTATATATAGGTCAAACTGGTAAAACGTTACATATTAGGATAAAACAACATAAATATGCGTGCAGAACAGCAAATATTCTAATGCATTGTTTAACCATATGTATAGATGTAATCATAGTATCAAGTGGAACACTTCTAAAGCGCTCGTTAAAAACAGAGACATAATTGAAAGGAATATTCTAGAATGTGCATTTATCCATTTTAAAAGTAATTTCAATAACTGCGGGAATGTACAAAATTGACAATATCCTGTTAAAATACCTTTTGCCTCTAATCAACTCTTGTTCATCATGTGCTTATCATTTTGTTTTTCTGTCCCGTGGTATATATTTTTGTCATCTCGCCTTCTCTCTTCATTCCCTGACAAGGTGTACTTCTGACTACATGAAAGGCCTTGGAATCGTTTTTCTTTTTCCTTGTGGGTTTGCATCATTCATTCATTTCACGTGTTTAATTGTGAAATGTGTGTATGTGTGTGTGTGTATATATACTTTAAGTGCATACTTTAGGTGAGTTCGAACGACGGTTCAGGATCGATCTACGGTCGATCCCTCTGCAGCATCCCGCCTCATTTGCGGGATTTGGTGAAGGAGGGAATTGTTGTCTGATCTCCTCCTGCCCTCGTAGCCAGCCACGCATGGCTGGTTAGGGACTTTGCACAGGAATCTGTCCAGCTGATTCTTGGTTATTCAGGTCGGTATGCTGGAGATTCCTCACTTCTTTTGGTAGGACATTGAAAAGCTTTGGGCCTCGTATTCTGAGGGTATTTTCCATCCTCTTTTTCATGGCCCCTTGTCCCACCGCAGCTGGGACCGTACAAAATCTGCCTCTTCTCTCATTCCAGTTTGTTTCTATTTCATTTCTAGAGTTAGGGACAGAGCCCTCAAGTATTTTCCATATGTATTTTATTGTGTACCGCTCGCGCCTTCTTTCGACAGAGTAGAGTTTCAGTGATTGTAGTCGAGACCAGTAGTCTTCACCTTCCGTTTCCTCTATCTTAGATGGAAAAGTCCTTTGTATAGCTTCAATGTTCGCAATGTCTCGTTTTCTGGATGGGCTTGTGAGGTACTGAGCAATACTCATTTATTGGTAAGACTAGACTCTTCCATAATTTGAGCATGATGTTTGCTTTTCTGCTGTGGAAGCTCCTCCAGATGATTCCCATTATTTTTCTAGCCGTTGTAATTTTGATGTTATAGTGCTCTCTGAATTCTGCATCCGACGACGTTATTGCTTCAAGATCCCTGACTTGTGGATTTGGTGTTAACGGTTTGGCTTGCAGAGTTTTGTACCCTTTTTTTTTCTGTAACTCCTTGTTATTACCATATCTTAGAAGTTGGAATTTTTCTTCGTTGAACTTCATATTGTTGTCTTCTGCCCACTGGAATCATGTTTCAATGTCGTTTTGTCATCTTTCTATGTCACCTTCGTTCAATATTTCCTTGCATATCTTTGTGTTATCTGCGAAACATGATATAGTACTGTCATTGATATCTACATCAATATCTGCAATCATTATTATGAACAGCAAGAGAGCTAGTACTGTCCCCTGTGGGACAGAGCTCTCTGCTTCCGAGATTTCCGATTTGACTCCATTTACCACCACTCTTTGTGTTCTTTGCGTCAAGACATTAAATATCCATCTTCCCAGCTTTCCAGTAATTCCTGTATTCTTAAGTTTGTGCTATAATTCCGTGGTCACATTTATCAAAGGCTTTAGCAAAGTCAGTATAGATTACATCTATGTTTTGTCCTCGACACAGTGTTTCCAATATTTTCTCCTGTGATAGGCATGATCTTCCAGCCCTGAAACCATATTGATTTGGGTTGTATAAGTTCTTTTCTTGTAGGTAGTGGTAGTTTCGCTTCTAATTATACGTTTAAAGCACTTAAAAGGTGTGAGGTGAGAGCTACCGGCCGATAATTCTTGGGCATTGCTCTGTTACCACCCTTGAAGAAAGGGGCAATGTTCGCGTTCTTTAATGGCAGTGGAATTTGTCCTGTGTTGAGTGATTTCCCCCATAGTAAGTATAGCAGTTTGGCAATACTCTCTTTACATTTCTTCAGAAATGTGGCACTCCATGTATTTGGCCCTGGTGCCGAATTGTCTCGCATCTGTGATAGAGCCTTAATTACATCTCCTTCCGAGAACTCTTAAGTCCATTAATAGGTTTGTGCCAGAATTTGTCCTTGGCTGATTTGTATCAATGTCGAAAAATTCATCCTCGTTTTCTTCTTTCATCTCGGATTTAGGGGTGCTAAACTAGAGATGGAACCCGGTTTTTAACCGGTGATGAAAATTTTTAATCATCACCGAAACCGATGATAAGAACCGGTTTTCACATTTTTGCGCAAGTCTCCGATCATTTTGGTCCATTTTCTATGAAACAAACGTTTCCAAACGTTTAAAAACAAAGTAATTACGTTTTGCATCGTTTCGTATCGTTTTTTGTTTGTTTATAAGTGTAAATAATTGATGCTTCAGTCTTGAATGTTATGTGGATGATTGCACATTGATCAGTTATGATTGTAAGATTTAATACTCCATCATGTCAAAGAAATCAAATGCTTGGTATCATTTCACTCGTAAGAATAAAGAAGCAGAGTGTATGACATGTCACAAAGTTTTAAAGTGTTGTGGAGGTTCTACTTCAAGTTTATCATCCCACTTGAAAAATATTCATGGCATAAACATCGACCAGATTAATCAGCCATTGACGAAACAAAGAACAGTGGAAGAGTTTGTGCAAAAAAAGTCCATAGAAGAGGAAATTTCGAAATTTGCGTGTGTAGATGGACTCATTTTCCAATCAATTGCTAAAAGTGAATTCATTCAAGAAAGCCTAAGAAAGATAAAATACGACAAGCCTCATCCAACTTCCCATAATGGTGTCAGAAAAATGGTGCTTAGTTTTCATGAGAAAAAGAAACATGAATTGGTCAACTACTTCAAGAATCAGGTGAGACAATATTAATGTTTATGATGAAAATCAACATTGGTCTCTTGGTCTCATGAAAATAAATGGTTCTCTCGATAGCACCAAACCTATTGCAATCGTTAGGAAAAGATTGGAAGACTTTGGCTTGGACCTAGATAAGCATATTGTGGGTTGCACCACCGACGGTGCATCAGTAATGGTCAAATTTGGAAGAGAAATAGTACCTGATCACCAGCAATGCATTGCACATGCTATACATCTCGCGGTTTCGGATATCTTGTACTAAAAAACTGCTAAAAATTCAGTTGAAGAGGAAAGTGACCCTACCCCTGAAGATGAAGCCATCGAAGAAGATGAACACTCTGCACATGAGTTAAGCGAAGATGAGTGTGAAATTTTATGCACTGATACAATTTTTTAGTCCGACATAGATGACGTAATTGTTCTTCCAAAACTTCGAGATTACTTAAAAGTAATAAATAAAGTGAGAAAAATCTGCCGCATATTTCGAAAATCTTTAAAAAATGAGATATTGCAGGATTTTGTCGAAGATGAATTTAATGGAAAGGAAATGAAGCTTATCCTTGACTGTAAAACGAGGTGGAACAGTCTTTTGGCCATGATAGAAAGATTTTTGAAACTCAAAAATTGCATTCCAAAGCCCCTCAGAGTGATACGCTCAACAGAGACGATTCAGATGAAGAATGGAATGCTCAAAAGAGCCTCTTTGACACGCTTCGTCCACTGGAAATTGTTTTGAAGGGACTCTGTTCCGAGGATGCAAATTTGCTCAAAGCTGAATCTTCCATGAAGTTCATTTTGGATAAATTTGAAAGCAAAAACAATCCTTTAGCTTTTGAACTACGTCAGTGTCTCATTGGAAACAATGAAAACAGTGGAAACAATTTCTAAAAAAAATACAAGAATTACGGATCACCTGAAGATCAGGGCCCCAGCCTTCTTTAGTTAGCTTTATAAGGCTAACTAAAAAATATCACGACCTAACCTAACCAATCGTCAAGGGCGTACAGTTGACCTAACGACTAGTTAGGTTAGGTCGTGATATTTTCGTTAGTTAGCCTTATAAAGCTAACTAAAAAAGGCTAATCACTAATTTTTTTTTATTTTATTGCCATCACCAAAACAATTAAAGGAGCAAGTGTAGTTTACGTTCCCCTACATTATCCTAGTGTAGTTTGCGTTCCACAACTTTGTCCACGTATTCCTAATCAAATAAAACATTAACACTAACGAAAATATTACGACTTAACGTAACCAATCGTCAACTTATAAACGTTAAAACTAACGAAAATATTACAACTTAATCTAACCAATCGTCAATATATATATATATATATATATATATATATATATATATATATATATATATATATATATATATATATATATATATATATGGAGAGAGAGAGAGAGAGAGTTACAAGGAAAAGAAGTACCTCAAAAGGCCTTGCGGCCCATACCGAGGAGGTACCAATGGCAACGGGTGCCAGGGAAAATTTTCTACACCCTCAAATGGTGTGCAAGATTTGGTCTAACCTTTTCTTGAACTGATCCACAGAGGAACTGTTCGCAACTTCTGAAGATAACCTGTTCCACGTGTCACATGTTATACGTAAAGTAATTCCCACACACACTAGTCCTAAACCGTTTCAAATCCAACTTCCAACCATTGTTGCGAGTTGGGTGATCATTTAAACTAAACATGCTTCTAAAATCGACATCGTTGAACCCGCGTAAGAGCTTGAAAACCTCGATCAGTTGACCGCACAGCCTCCGAGTTTCCAGCGAAAACAAGTTCAGGGCGCGTAACCGTCGATTGTAGCCCATATGCCTAACGGAAGGGATTAACTTTGTGGCCCTCGCCTGCACTCGCTCCAGCCTCTCAATATCTTTCCTGAGGGTGGGCGACCAGAACTGCACAACATACTCCAGGTGCGGCCGAACCAGGGAATTGTACAGTGAGAGCACAATCTCCTTGTTCCGAAACTGAAATTGCCTCCTGATATAACCCAACAACTTCTGGGCTTTCTTTTCCACCTCTACGCACTGTTTGGTAAACTTAAGGTCGCTGCTAATTAGCACAACCAAGTCCTTTTCCAAATCAGTCGCCTCGATATTACTCCCCAACATCGAGTAGGCCGACTTGGGATTGGCGTAGCCAATGTGCATCACCTTGCATTTACCCAAGTTAAACGGCATTTGCCATTTTTCGGACCACTCTCCCATCCTACCTAGGTCCGCACGCAGTTGCTCGATCGCCTCCGGCGTCCCAACATTGGCCCCAAGCTTGGTGTCATCAGCGAATTTGGCGATCCGACTGACGATGCCACCGTCTATATCATTTATGTAAATGATAAACAACAGCGGCCCCAAAACGGAACCCTGAGGAACCCCGCTAGTGACCGAGGCCCAACCCGAACTAGCCCCTTTAATTACAACCCTCTGCCGCCTATTCTTCAGCCAGTTTTCAATCCACCTACCTACTTCCCCACCGATACCCAGCGCGCGCACTTTCGTCATTAGCCGGCGGTGAGGTACCTTATCAAAGGCTTTCTGAAAGTCGAGATAAAGTATATCAATCGCCCTACTCTTATCATACTCATTCAACATGACGTGGAAAAACTCAAGCAAGTTGGCGAGACACGACCTATGCCGTCTAAATCCATGTTGGGAGTCCACAAGCAGCTTGTACGAATCCAAATGGTCAACGATCCTATCAGCTATTATCCCCTCTAATAATTTACCTACAACTGAAGTGAGACTAATGGGACGATAGTTTGGACTTTCGTGATCCCCTTTCTTAAAGATAGGGGTCACGTTGGCTTCCCTCCAGGCACCTGGCCCGTCGCCAACGATTTGTTGAAGACTGTAGCCAGGTGGGGAGCCACCTGGTCGCGCACCTCCCGCAACACTCGGGGAGAAACTGGTCTGGCCCAGGAGCCTTAAACGCTCTCAGTTTGTCTATTCTATCGGCAACGACTGTCGCGGTACATCGAACACTATCCAGGCCAGCACCTTCGTGCCTGATGCCTGGCTCGGGGATGATGCAGGTGTCCTCCCTGGTGAACACTCCCGCAAAGTACTCATTAAGCACATTGGCGATGTCCGCGTCGGAAGTCCGCAGAACGCCGCTTCGGTCCTTTAACGGACCTATCATGCTTCTAATGGGCTTTCTACTATTAACATAACTGAAGAACTCCTTAGGGTTCCCCTTGCAGAGGCTTGCCACCCGTAGTTCTTCGTTACGTTTCGCTAGTCTAACCTTCGCCTTCACTTCCCTACACAGGCGGACATACGCTTCAGTGTTCTCATGGGAACGATTGGCCTTCGCCCTCCTATACGCTACTTTCCTATTTCGGATAGCCAAAGCGATGTCACGATTGAACCACTTAGGCTGCGTTGAAGCCGTGGTGACCGGTTTTGAGGGTATGGCAGCAGACTGCAGCACCATAAACTCGTCCCGGAATGCACTCCACACTCCCTCAACATCGCCGCCGACCTCTAACCCCATCTCACCTACGCTATCCCGGAGGCTAACAAAGTCCGCCCGCCGGAGATCGAGCTTACTGCCTCTCGAGTTACTACACTTCACCCGAGGGACGCGCACACGGAACCTAATCAGACCGTGATCACTCCCGCCCAACGATTCGTCAACGGTGAGGCCAGTGACGAGGTTGTCTTCGGTCGTGAATACTAAGTCTAGAAAAGAAGATTAGACGCCTGGCTCAGAACAATGCCCGATGAGCCGGGTGTACCTGGCTATGTGAGGTGGAGAGCACAAGAAACCAACTCACTACTTCACCAGGCCAACTCGAGAGGAGGGGCGACAAGCTTGACCTTCGCGAAATGAGGAATCATCGCGCGGAACCTTTGTAAGGTTGTAAGGTAAGGTATACTGACAATTAGTTACGTTAAGTCGTAATATTTTCGTTAGTTTTAACGTTTTTTTTATTTGATGGATTCATTTAAAAAATGTCTCCTAATGATCCTAGTGTAGTTTACGTTCCCGAACTTTGAGCTTGTGTAGTTTGTCCCCCCTTTTGCGTCAGGGGGACGTAAACTACACTTGCTCCAAAATGAAATATCCAAGAAAAACAAAATATTTACCAATTAGTAATTTTTGTGCTTTTTAGAAACTTTCTAGGCGAATTTTTTTCCGGGTCAACTAACCGTGTGAACCTGAAGCATTAATGAGATGGTTTCATTCATTCCTGCTTTTCACTAATGAATTATTCGCGTTTATGATCATGTATTCACCTACAGTATTCAAATCTGAAGTCTCGCCCACATCACATGTAGTATATAGAAGAATAATTAGTGTGAAATAAATACGTGCAGAAAATAAATAATTCAGAAGTTCATCGTTATGGCATAAATGGGATTTAAATTTACCTGGAGGCAAAGATTCTTCTACCGTTTAGAGAAACCCATTTCACACCACCCATACGTACCTCCATAGTTTCTCGAATTATCCCTGGAATGTTTATAAGAGCAGTTAGGATTGGTGATTTTGATTACAGTGACGTTAGGTTACTCCAAACAATTTATTGACTTGGCAAAGATCAAAGCCAGGAAAAGGCTTTCAATGTTAACAATATCGATCCTTCAGAATTCTTTGACCAATCTAGTCCAGCCTTACCGCGTGAAAAAGTAGGAAATAATGTCTGTGTCGAGCATTGAGAATATGTGTGTGTGTGTGTTTTAATGTAGGTATATATAGGTATTTGAGTTTATACACCAACATTTTGATTGCATAGTTAGGATAAAAGAACAAAATTGAAAAGCATATCAGTAGCACTTACAGTGAAGAGGCATAAGTATTTCCACTTCCCTTCATGACGTACAGTTTTCCCCCTTTCAGGTTTGCTCGAATGGAACGCGAGTTTTCGTCCACAAGAGCATTTTCAAGCCATTCGTCGAACTTCTTACCAAACAGACGAAGCAGCTCACGATCGGCGACCCCTTTAGGGAAGATGTGACTGTGGGAGCCACCATTCATGAGATGCATGCCAAGAAAGTCTTAAGCTACATAGATAGCGCTAGGAAAGAAGTACAGTATAGGGCAATTTTCTTATTATTATTGATTATCGTATTAATTGTACGTTGTCATTCTCATCTATGTAGAAGAACTTGCTGTTAATAAATTATTTATTTCACAGGGAGCGAAAATATTGTGTGGAGGTGAGCGCGTCCAACTCTCCGGTGACTTGGCTGAGGGTTGGTACCTTTCTCCATGCATCCTTACCAATGTAAATCCCACAATGAAGGTAAGAAACTATACCCACACTTCCGACAACCCTCTCTTTATACATGCAAATATTAATTTACCCTAATCTGAATTAACAGAATTCAGTCCTAATTCGATTTGATTTAAGCAAATTCGATTTAGCCGACGACTTAATTTCAGGAGGGCATGTGTGGTCCAAGAATCTTTTCGAGCATTTCAATAGGAATGTCCGAAGGTGAAAGCAGTGGAAATAAGATGTATGAATGACCTTGCTAAGATTAATCCTGTAATAATTTTTACTTAGTAATACCGCAAAAGTAATTGAAGATACACTTAATGCATAGTGAATGGTTCAGTAATACTCCTCGTAGTTCTGCGTTTAATTGTATTTAGAAAAACTTGGGTATTTGGGAAAGTCGAAGAGTCTTACTTTTATTCCAGTATTCACGTGCAATTTGCAGTTATCACGTGATTCTGGACGCAAAATGAAAATGCCACCATCCTTCGTTCACCTTTTAATTACATTAAGAAAAGTATCTTCGCTAAATGCATTACAAATGAAACTCGTATTTGTTTGCACTGACAAAGTTTATGCGAAGAGTTTATGTAATATTAAACATTAAATTTGTCAGGATGCCACTATTGATATTAAAGTAATAGGGAAAAATTTAACCAAGATCTTTTGTTAAAAATCTTGTCTCTAAAAAGGTCGAATTAAATTGTTGGAAAGATGTGTTGAAGTATTTTTTAGTTTAATTAAAGAATCGGACACTAAAGACGGCTTATGCGAAAGCAAGCAAGGTAAGTTCACGCATTACTGGTTTACTTCGGTTACACCCGGACGCAGGGCCGGATTTAGGAGTGGGCAAAGTGGGCAGCTGCCCATGGGCCTCCACATCTTGGGGGCCTCCACATATTGACAAGCCATTATCAAAATAGAAAAAACCCGAAACTAGAAAAACCCGATAGATGATCAACAAAAAAACACGCGCATCCAATACCACTGTAGTACATAAACTTTTACCAAATACTATTTGTTGTGTACTGATTATTATTTTGTTTTTATTACTCTTTTAGGCCTACTCTCACTATAATGGAATACCCGAGTAACCCGAGGCTTTCATTTTTTGCAGAAATGAGTGGAATGGACAGACACAAGAGTGCACGATGTTTTGAAAGTGTATGTATGTTAATTATATTATGAATCTTATGGATGACTTCAATTATGTGTTCCCCTAAGGTAGGGGGGCCTCCACACGTCTAAATCCGGCTCTGCCTGGACGAATAGAATGAAACTAAAGAGTTTGTTTTATTTTCTTTGATTATTTGAAAACAAAGCGGAACCATACTGTAGTGAACCAAATGCTGTAAAAGGAATTATGCCTTTTGACAAGAAAAGTAAATCTTAACATAACGAAAAATTAGTTATTTAGCTTTTTAAGTCTCGGGGGAAAAAGCTTCGTAAAAGTTGTTTCACTTCAGAGGCGACGTCCACTATGGTTTTGGTACTTGACTAACAAAAAAAATACGTTTGCATATCAGCCTACCTACCTAAGTCTTAACCCCCTACTCTTTCCTTTCTCTCGGGCTAACCTTAGAGTGGATCTTAGGGTCTTTGTTAGCCTTAGCTTCTGTAGATCTGTAGAAATTCCTTGGAATCAAGAAGCTCAACGATGTGAATGTTACTATAAATGAAACTTGTTTTTCACTGGATTCAGCTAAAATATTCCAAAAATCTTTTTCACGACAACCGGTTTGGATATCTTGAATTTTATTTATTCGCATTGTAAAGTTTATGGCCCTTTTTAACGGTTTAATTTTTTTCTGACAATAAAACTAAAGCCATCCTTTAAATATTACAAAGGCTTTGCCAAGTGCTCGTATCAAATGCAATCGAAGATGCTCTTGGAGGTTTCAAATCCTTTGATTTCTTGGACGAACAGAATAAAGATTCTTTAATTTTAGACCTAACACTCGAGTGATCATTTAACTTTGATTCACACTATCATCAGCTTTGTCCGTCGTCAACTTTCCAGAGTCGTAAATTCGGTGCCAATCTTAATTACAATGCCCCTTTTTTCTTAGAAAAAACATTAATTTTTTATAATTAAGACAAGCAGAAATATAAAACACAGTTAAGAGCACTAAAATAATTAGTAAAATAAATTTTCAGTACAATTAGTAAAAACCAAGTATGAATGGTGTACTGGTAGGTTTCCTTTTGCCTTGCGTTTTCTCAGTCACTTCGGCGTCCCAGATTATTATTATTTTCGAAATCTGGTCATTCCTGGTTAGGTATAAACAAATACACGCAAAACAGTGTCAGTTCAACGGAATTGAATGAGGGAGGCAAGCACTATCACGCGAGGGACAAGAAACTGTAATTAAATAATTATGGAAACTGATTTCAGGTCGTTCAGGAGGAAGTGTTTGGTTCTGTCTTGTCTCTGATGGAATTTAATTCTGAGGAAGATGTCATTTCTCAAGCTAATGACACACCTTTTGGCTTGGCTGGGGCTGTCTTCACCAGGTGAGTCCTTTATTTGAGATCTTGTAGAGTTGTAGGAGATTGTTCTTGGGCTGCGAAGGCACCGGTTCGACTCTCACCTTCGTCGTGTGTGGAGTTGGGTCGATCAACTACTACGTGATTGCTCGGGCTCAGGTGACCCAGAGTTCACGTCCAAACCCCCTCCCCTGTAGGGAAAAAGGGTTTTGAATGTTACTTTGAAATCTTTTAGTCATACAAAGAACAATTTTATGCAAAGCGGATGAACTGACCTTAAGCTTCTATATTCAGTCAAAAACCTAACTTTAATTACCTTTTTTCAACAATTTAAATATTCTCAGATGAAATACCACTCAAATTTCTTCGTGGTAATAAATAAGCTCTGGTACAAACACTTAGCCACAATTTTTCGCGCTCCACGCTGTCGCAGTTTCCAGAATATGCCCGCTGCAATGACTACATTTTCTTTGTCAAACTTTCGTGTCATCAGTTTCATATCTTGCCTCAACATAAACAAAACAGCGACATCGCTTCTTCTTAAGTGCAAGGATAAATTTCCAACCTGAAGGAATTGTAACATTTTGATGAGTGCTTCATATAGCAGGTTTTCCATTAATAACAACAAACAATTCCTGAATGTTCGTGGCATTGGCATGTTTTAATTTTCCAAACTGCAGAAATTGGGAAAATTAAATAAACTTTTGGCGGCATCAGCTATGCTTCAATTTCTTAAAGTTTTCGCTCGCATTTGGCTTTGATTGTTATCGAAAATTAAACCCAACAACAGTAGTTCCTAGTGGTGGTGCTAGGAAGTATAATCTTGGTATAATCTTAGTGACATCACAAAAGTCATTCTGACTGCACGAAGTTTAGGAAATAGTGTTTGATAATATGGAAAGAGTAGGGGAATGCCATGTTTTACTGGTTTCTCTGTTGTAAATTCGAAAAGCCTCGATAGTTTCCACGCATGTTTGCTTGAGTATTGGGCGAACTCGCAATTATAAATTCAGAATAGCGTTTTAACGTCCTGTAATAAAATTCTGAAGTACTATCATTATTAGAAAGTAGTTTGTTAGTTAACCCATCATTGAAATAATAATGTCTCTATACCATTCCAGAGACATACAGCGGGGGCATCGTGTAGCCAAAGCGATCGAAGCGGGTTCAGTTTGGATCAACACCTATAACTTTTATCCAACTGAGGTCCCATTTGGTGGGTTTAAAAAGAGTGGCATTGGGCGCGAAAATGGCACCTGGGCAATCGATCACTTTACCCAAACGAAAACGGTCTACGTCGAAATGGGAGATGTGGACTGCGGACCACTTTATAAGTAACGAGTTAAGGGAAGGGATTTAAAAGGTTCCTAAAAGAATATATGGTAACTTAATTTCACTAAGGAAAAATTGTGGCAACTGAATGTAATTAATTTTCGTATGGGATAATTTTGTTATACATTAAAAACTTCCATTAAACAGTAAATAACGTTTTATACTTTTATAAGTTATGTATTTAAGAAAGACAATTGTCTTTCATACAGTTACTTAGTTAAATGTGAAGATGTGAAGAGTTGATTTGTTGTTCAATGTTTATAAGATTGCCGATGCTCTTTGTGGTTCACCGAGTCTTAAATAGGAAATACTGTATACGTTTGCTGGCTATTATTGTGGCACTTTTCCAGATTTATTTAAGCTGACCTTATCAACTCGTTATTATGAAAACTAAAATTTAAAATGTCCAATTGAGGAATTTAAAGTTGAATCAAATGTATTTTGATATGCCATTTACCACATTTCACGCACTTCTTAGTTTGCGTGGTCTACTTCGTGGTCATTCTCATAACACCGCTTCCCGTCGATCAGGAAGTTAATCGACATTGGGTTTGGTTAGTAGATGGATGAAAGACCGTCCTCTACGTCCAGATGATGTGGCGGCCCGTGGTTCGGATCCCACGTAAAGCTGTAGGTCCCCTCCGTTATATAACCTTAGATGTTGCGAAGGTTAAACGACTCTCTGAACGAACCATACATAGTTTACGTAACAAAATTTGCTTCCTTTTTTGTTTGAGTTCAGTATCAATATATTCCCTTTGTACCGTACTTGAATTCACTGCCATTTATTGGTGATATTTTTTCAAAATTAATTTGTTTCAAAAAACTACAGTCTTTTAAAGTTTGAATTAACATCTTGTAAATGTTTGTTGAAATGTACATTTATTTCCATCAACAGTGTTCAAATGTTTAAATATATATTTGTTTTAAAATATTTCTCTACCTCTATCTTCAGTAACACACTGAATACAGAAGAGCGTGTGGCAGTAGTAATTTGGCGAATCGAGGGAAAGAAATACAATGACATCAGAGAGAAGTTTAGAAGGAGATTTCATAAGCCGGGGCCAATAGGCAAGACAATACGAAAATTGGTGAACAAATTTAAACGAACGGGATCTGTAAATGATGAAGCAAGATCAGGACGACCGTGTATGTCAGATCTTACCGTGAATGCAGTACGCGGAATTATCACTGAGGAGCCACGTACGTCCGTTCGTGCTGCATCACACAGACTCGGCCTCCCGACGTCATCTGTGCACAAAATTCTGAAAGTTAATTTGCAGAAGAAAAGCTATCATTTGCAGGTTTTACATGATTTACATGAGGAAGATTTCCCTCGACGAAGTGCTGTGTGTGCTGATCTCGTAGAACAAATCTGGAGTGATAATTTAATGGACAACATTCTCTTTAGTGATGAAGCCACTTTCCATACGTGTGGAAAAGTAAATCGCCATAACTGTCGAATTTGGGCAGATGAAAGACCGAATGATTTCGTCCAAAATTGGGAAAGAGACTCGCCTAAAGTTAATGTCTGGATGGGTTTACAAAATCTAAGGTTTATGGTCCTTTTTTCTTTGCTGAAGCTACAGTTACGGGGCTTATTTATCTGGACATGTTGCAGCAATTCCTTGAACCTCAGCTGATTGGGGATAGGATTGTTAGTACCGTCGTCTATCAACATGATGGTGCTCTGTCACTATGCCAAAATTGTTCAGGATTATCTAAATGGACGTTTTCCAAATCGCTGGATCGGACGCGGAAGCAACAGACCTTGGCCAGCGAGATCACCAGATTTAACCCCTTTAGATTTCTTTGCATGGGGCTTTATCAAATCGCACGTCTATCAGACGAAGATTACGAGTCTTGAAAACTTACGTACACGAACTGCTGCAGATAACATAACCCCGCAAATGCTCCAGAATGTGTTTAGAAATGCTGCGGAACGATTTGAGCTGTGCAGGGATACTGATGGGCGTCACGTCGAATCCTACTCTTAATTATTTAATAAATGTTACCACTTTATCATTTTATGATTGAATTCCATATAATTTCCAAGTGCTTCACAAAAATAGGTCCTGACTTTATGTACACCCTGTGTGTGTGTGTGTATATATATATATATATAATATATAAGGGTACTTGGACAGGTGATATTAAATAGTGGTTTGAGGTTAATCCATCTTAACTGGTTTTGGTGTGTGAATTACTCTCGCAACTCAAGGGTCAAATAGTCGATTTCTGCATTCACAGGACCGTTCATTCGCTTCATACATTGAGACGAGCCCTTTGACACCAATAGATTAAGAAAACAAAGTTGAAGGAAATATGTTCGATTTTGTGTAGTGACAGACAAGTAATATGAAAATATTCTTATCTGAATATGCCGATGGGGAGCATTAAAGCTCTTCAGGCAAACTCTGAGGTTCATTTCGGTTTTTTACAGTAAAAAAAAGAAAATGAATAGAAATGAAAAACTGGTAAACACCAAATTCGGCTGATTAAAATCAATTTGGCATTCGATTAAATTCTATCATTACAAATAAGAAATGAGAAAGCAAAATGATGCCTAAATTGTACGTTTTTTAAGTCGGCCTCCAGCCCTTTGAACAGTAGTAATCACTGAGGATAAATGGAAACCGTACTTACACGTAGTGTTATTTTGCATACCTACACGTATCTGTGTTGTCATCTTCACGTATTTTAGAGGCAAGCTCCACTTTTTAAGGTATCAATTTCTAACGAAAGCATATTGAGAACAAATTGTGACCTAAGGATACATTTCATAAATGTGTTACGATTCTAAACCTTTGGCCATGACTGTTATGTATAGCCATATAATCTCGGGTATAACCTATGCCTTTATTCAAAGAACTGGACTACTTCGTGGCCAATGTCGTAACACCACTAACTGTTGATCAGGAAGTTAAGCGACATTGGGTCTGGGTAGTAGCTGGATGGGAGACCGTCCTCTGCGTCCAGATGATGCAGTGTTCGTCGTTCGGATCCCACGTAAAGCTGTAGGTCCCCTCCGTAATATGGCCTTAGATGTTGCGAAGTTAAGCAACTCCATCATGCAACAAACGGCTGTCGTGACCGATGAAAAGTGTGTATATAACTGCGTGTCGGAATAATGCGTACGAGTAAGACTGCCATTAGTTGGGATAAAAAAACGTTGGTTGTCAAAATGTGTTTAATTTTTTAAAAGTTATTTCCATGCAAGAGGCTTTTTTTTCGTCGTCGTCTTCCCCCTACCCCCGAGAGGATGGAAACCTTGCCGGTCAGTGTGAAATGGTCCTGAACTATCATTCAGTAATTTATTAGGCCACATTGTAAACGACAAAAGAAAATTTGGACAAAATTTTATCGAAATGTCGTTCATAAATATTTTATTGGGGTTGTCTCGCAAGTTTCTAATAGTGGACGTTACGTTGTTACATTACATTACATTTCGTGTGGAAAACATGAAGCCACTGGGGCCTATCGAAGTTATTCAAGTTATGAGCTATATTTTGTAATAAAATTGTGCAAAACGTCACACTCAAGCCAGCTAATTAGCATACAAAAATCTACAGAGCTACCAAAGTAACCTACATAACTTAAGCTAAGAATATATACTATTTACAATCCACAAACTATCTTTCATTCGTGAGTGTCCAAATTTTTCTTAAAATTAACTAACAAACTACTGTTTACCACAATATGGCAAGTCATTCCAAAAATCTACAGGGTGTCCACAATGTCTTGTCACCCCAATAAAATACTAACTGATTTTCGCTTTTCGGATCTTTTCCGTTTGACTGCCGCCATTGAAACATAAGAGGTGAGTGCCCCCAGCCTTCTTTACTTAGCCTTATAAGGCTAACTAACGAAAATATCACGACCTAACCTAACCAGTCGTTAGGTCAACTGTACGACCTTGACGATTGGTTGGTTAGGTCGTGATATTTTTGTTAGTTAGCCTTATAAAGCTAACTAAAGAAGGCTGGAGGCCCTGATCTTCAGGTGATCCCCTTATTCGCTTTTCTTTCAGACCTATTTGAAATGTGTGATAGCAGCAACTATGAGATTGAGCAATGCGGATCCAGGGGGGGGTCCGGACCCCCCCCCCTCTACTCACGGTGACCAACGATTTTTCGATTATGAGGTTTCGGACAAAGTGGTCCGAATGTTCATACAGAAACATCCGCGGCGTTTGTTTGCTCCTATATATGAAAAATAAGACCTGAAGACTTAAAATGGCTTAAGGTACATGTATCCCGGTTGCCACAAAATTAATTTCCTTTAAAAGAATAAAGAAAAAAGTTTATGTCCGATCCTGAGACATTTCAGACCTGGCCTGGGTGTGTGAACAAGCCTTCGGCCGAGGACATATCAGTAACGAGCCCCACCAAGACTGGACCCCCCTCTGCTTAAATTCCTGGATCCGCCCCTGCATATTGGCTAGCAGAGCTGTGCGTAGCACCACTATGTTTCTTGGAGTGACTAGTGGATCGACGCTACATCTGAAAATTCATAGCAATTGCAGGTAACGTCGCTCCATTTTTCGTCTATGCAAAGCGCTACTCGCTATATTTTTAATAGAAAAAGTAAATTATAATCATTTGTATACTGTATATAATTAAACACTTATAAAGTGAATTTATGGTTATTGGTTAAACCGTAAACGTCATTTAACACTAGAACGACTATGAAGTCATTTTGACTGCGTTTCTTCATTAAATTAGCTGTAGTTCCAAAAAATTTACGATTTGAATAAAATCACTTTGTGACTTTTTTTATTGCATTTCTCTATAATATATAACATATTACATTTATGAACCTTTACAGGTAAAGGATGGGCAGGGAGTTATGGAAAACTGATGAGTGGGTAGTTGGGAGGTAACGAAAATGGTTCACTGAGTAGGTAGGTAGTTAATCTAACAATTATTAAATTCCTTTTATGTCAATAACTGGGTGGATGAAACCAATTGGTTGCTCACCAGAGTTATTCTCCACACTAGTATTTATATACTGTGTGGGAGGAGCGTGCTCGGTAATGGAGATACATTACCGCTCAACCAACCGAGGAAAAAACCAAGACAACGCTGGTGGAAAAAGCCCCGCGAAGAGGAGAACAAAGGAGAACGAAAACGAAGAACGGGGCGAGAGGACGTGCCAGCAAGTGCGCTCTCGACAATTACACAACCGGAGAAGGGAGACACTCCAATAACAAACAGTAAGTGACTAATTGAGTTTTTTAACCCAGTAAGTTAATCACATTAAATTAAGCTGGGTCAGACAAGTTAGGCCTACATTGTGGCCTAAGACCCAGCATCAACTCATAGCTTAACAAAGGTGAAGGTAGATTGCCCTAACCTAATTCTTGTGAGGAATCCTACTGTGGACCTCAATTTATCTGCCCGCTCTGGACCATTTCCGGAATCTCTAGGCTGACCCCTCTAGGTTCTAGACTTGATCTACTCTATAGTTAGACTGGAGATATAAGGGGTGGGTTAATTGTGGACCAATTCATACAGAGCATTTTTCGCAGAGTGGTCTTAAAGGATCAGGATAAAATCATGGATAGATGGAAGAGTTATTTTGAACATCTGTTAAATGAGGAAAACCCAAGGGTTATTTTTGAAGATGGTGTCCCAAATCAAGGGTTAACTTCAGGAGTGAGTAGGGAGGAGGTGAAGGTGGCGTTGAAAGGAATGAAGAAGGGGAAGGCATTGGGACCGGATGGGATACCAGTGGAGGCGTGGAATTGTTTGGGAGATGAGGGCATAGATCTATTGTGGGATCTGATGCAGAAGATATATGAACAAGAGGAAATGCCGGAGGAGTGGGGAGATAGTACACTCGTACCTATCTACAAAGAGAAGGGGGACATCCAGGATTGTGGAAATTATAGGGGAATAAAGCTTATGTCACACACGATGAAGGTTTGGGAAAGGATTATAGAGAAAAGGTTAAGAGAAGAGACAACCGTGGGGGAAGAGCAGTTGGGTTTTATGCCAGGTAGGGGAACAACTGATGCGATTTTTGCACTGAGGCAGTTGATGGAGAAACACCGGGAGCGACAAAAGGGACTGCACATGGTTTTCATCGACCTAGAGAAAGCATATGATAGAGTGCCACGCCAGGAGGTTTGGAGGTGTATGAGAGAGAAAGGTGTGCCGGAGAAGTACGTTAGGTTGGTGCAAAGTATGTATGAAGGAGCAAGGACCCAGGTTAGGAGTAGTGTAGGTGTAACGGAATGGTTCCCCGTGAGGGTTGGTCTACATCAGGGATCTTCTTTGAGCCCGTACCTTTTTGTTTTGATTATGGATGTGTTGGCCCAGGGGATAAAAGATCAATCCCCTTGGTGTATGCTCTTTGCAGACGATATTGTTCTGTGCAGCAACAGGAGAGAAGTAGTAGAGAGAAAATTGGAGGAATGGAGGAGGGCTTTTGAAGACAGAGGGTTGAAAATCAGCAGAAAGAAAACGGAGTACCTGAGGTTCTACGAAAATCAAGACTCAGAAATTAGTTTAGAGGGAGCGAAGTTAAAGAGAGTAAGTAAGTTTACGTACTTGGGATCGACAGTGGCTGAGGACGGTGAGCTGGACACAGAAATAACACACAGAGTGCAATCTGGTTGGAAAAATTGGAAGAAAGTTTCAGGGGTGTTGTGTGACCGAAGAATAGGCGCAAGGGTTAAGGGAAAGGTGTATAAGACTGTGGTAAGACCGGCTATGATGTACGGGGCTGAGTCTTGGGCTATAAAGAAAGATCATGAGAAAAGACTAGATGTAACGGAGATGAGAATGCTGAGATGGATGTGCGGAGTGACAAGGTTGGATAGAGTAAGGAATGAAAGGATAAGGGGCACAACAAAGGTTGGAGAAATCTCGAGGAAGATACAAGAAAGTAGACTGAAATGGTATGGACATGTGATGAGAGGGGACGAAGATTATGTAGGTAAGAGAACGATGAATATGGAGGTGCATGGCAGGAGAAAGAGAGGTAGACCGAAGCGAAGGTGGATGGAGAAGGTGAGGGACGATTTGAGGGAGAAGGGTTTGTCGGAGGAAGAAGCCCAGGACCGGGCTGTGTGGAGGAGGCTGGTCAGAAACGCCGACCCCGCATAGAGGCGGGAACGGGCGAAGAGAAAGAAGATTGATTTTTTTTTATATACAACTAAGTTCTACTTACCTACCTACGACAAAGCAGTTATTTTGACTTTAAGGGTGTAGATGCCTATTTTTTATCTGCCCCCTCGAAACTTACGAGAAAATTATTGAATGCCGGGTTAGGTCAACCGTACGCCCTTGATTGGTTAGGTTAAGTCGTGATATTTTCGTTAGTTTTCGAGGGGTCAGATGACGGAAAAGTACCAGGATTTTTTATGAGTACTTTCGTGTTTTTAATTTTTTTGGATAAGGGCTAATAATGAAATATAAGGAAACAATAATGAAATATTATAAGACTGTTACAAACGGGGAAAGACATTTTGAAGCCAAAAAGAGCTGGATTGACGGATAACAATTTCGAGAAGCTGATCCTACTGAAATTAAATAACAAATTAAAGTAATAATAAAAATGAACAAATAATAATGGATGTAATATCGATAATTATATGGTTTAGCAGACTAAAATAAAATGCCGCGACAATAACAATTAAAACTAAAATGTCGCGACATTTTAGTTTTAATTGTTGTTGTTGTTGTTGTTGTCGCCTCGGCATTTTATTTTAGGCCACTAAACGTACAATTACCATAAAATCTTCTATTAGAGATTTATTATTTCATATTAGTTTATTAGCGCATTTATTATTATTACTGTTATATTCATTTATTTTTTGACGTTGTGTTCTTCAAGTACTGTCATTGAATGTATCGAAGGCAGTTAGCTACTTTCCTCTCATCATTCACAAATATGGATAGGCTGTTCTGAGAAGTCTGTATTATGTAACTAGCAATAAATTATTACCATTTACCAATAAACTTGCGTTTTTCATTCTTACATTATCCATTGACCAAAAAATATGAAAAATGTCAGTTTCCAAAGTAGCGATAGCGCCGCTGTATTTTTTTTGCTGTAGCGACGCTCTATTAAGCCTTGTTGGCTAGTACCTTGGTCCATGAGCGACCACGTAATGGCAAAGCCATTGAAAGTATTCGTGCAGCTCCTCCAAAAAGAACTACAAAGAAACTGTTCGCAACAGGAACCATAAAAGATAAACCAAGCACTGGTAGGCCATCTAAGTGATAAATGGGTTTGAAAGAAAAACGAAAAATCAGTTCATATTTTACATTATATTTCATTATGAAAATGTGAAGCCACTGGGGCTTTCGAGGTTATCCAAATCATGAGCTATATTTTATAATAATGAAAAACCTTGCAAAATGTCAATCCATCTAACTAACATACAACTATTCACCACCACCAAAGCAGCCTACAAAAATCAAGCCAAGAGCACAGCATTCACACAAGTTTTTCTTAAAATTTACTAATGAGCAACTGTTTACCACATCATATGGCAAGTCATTCCAAAAATTTACTACTCTATGGTTGAAAAAGTATTTTCATAGATCAAGTCTACAAGCCTGTTTTCTAATTTTCTTTCTTTTGCCCATGAGTTATTCAATCAGCCTCGAGTGTGAAAAAGTTAAGTACATCTGAAGTGTCCAAATTTGAAAACATTTTGAACATCTGTATAATATTTCCCCTCATACAACGTCTCTCGAAACTAAACAAACCAAGTTCCTTTAATCTTCCCATATTCCAATCCTCTTAGGTTAGGGATAAGCTTGGTTGACCTATGTTTCACACCTTCAAGTATATCAATATCATTTCTAAGGTGAGGGGACCAAGCTTGAATGCGGTATTCTAAGTGAGGCCTAATATAAGAATTATAGGTAATTATTCGTTTTTTGACCCAGTCTCTTTTTATAATGAGAACAAACTTCTCTGGTCAATTTTGAGGTGTTCTGCATGAATCTGCCATCCGTTTCCTGTGCAAATGCGTAGTTTTCGAGATATCGTCATCTTGAAAACTACGCATTTGCACAGGAAATGGATGGCAGTTTCATACAAAACACCTCAAAATTAGCCAGAAAAGTTTGCACTCGTCATTTTTGTTTAAACTAACGAATTTAAATGAAAATATCATGACTTAACCTAACCAATCATCAAGGGCGTACAGTTGACCTAACTGGTGTCACGTACTGAACTGTCTGCAAAACATTAGGACCGATCAATTTGTGATGTGTGACCTTTATGGGGGCTCTGCCCCTGTACCCCCGAGACCTAAATTATACAAATGATAATGTAATAACATGTGTCAACCTTGCATGGGTAGTCCGCTAAATTTCGCCTGCCCTTAAACTGAAACAACACACGTTTATTTTTAGGATTTTTTTTACAGTACCTAAAGACCTTCTGGTCTTTTCTTAAAATATAAGCACTATTGCATTTAGGGCAGGTCACGGATGTCTTAATTATTCCGTGATTGAAAAAAGGTCTAAACTCTATCTTCATCGAGGGTAATATGGCGGATCACATCTTCAAAATTAAATATGCATAACTGACACGTCATACTTCATCACAAAAAATTGAACTGAACAGATGAACAATTGCTAAAAATGATTTATTTGTAAAACAGGACAAGTTGAATTACGTAGAAGTAGCCAGAATCACCAAAAATAAGAAATATTCACCAAATAGCTGATATATACAGTGTGTCCGTAAAGTCATGATGGGATTTTAAATAGCTATATTATTGCAACGAAACATGATAATGAGATGAAAAAAAGGCAAATTGAAGAACAACTCTAAAAGAATAACTTTATTTAACGTAGTTCGATATGGGCTCCTCTGGTAGCCCTGCAGACATCTAGGCGGTGATTCAATTCCAGCCACACACTCCCAAGAACATCAGGAGTGACGGATGCGATAGCTTCCGTGATTCGCTCGTGCAAGTGATGAATATCCCTAATGGGTACACTGTACACGCTTTGCTTGACGTAACCCCACAAATAAAAGTCCAAAGGTGTCAGGTCCGGAGAGCGTGGAGGCCATGGCTTCCATCCTCCTCTTCCTATCCATCTCTGTGGAAATTTTTCATTAAGGAATTCTCGAACAATGTTGGCATAGTGCGGAGGAGCACCATCTTGCTGAAAGATGACATTATTGTCAATAAATTGGGGTACTGCAAAATGTTCCAACATAGCGAGGTAGTTGTGTGACGTCACAGTGGGTTCCGCGAAGAAAAATGGGCCAATCACTCGATCTCGTGCTAGAGCACACCACACATTAACTTTCGGGCTATTACGCTCATGTTCAACATAGGCATGTGGACAGCCTAGACTAACTACGAGATAAAGGTTAAGCTTAGCCTAGACTAACTACAAGATACAACTTTGAGAGTTGTTCTTCAATTTGGCATTGTTTCATCTCATTATCATGTTTCATTGCAATAATATAGCTATTTAAAATGCCACCATGACTTTACGGACACACTGTGTATATATATTGAAAAAATACCAGAAATAGGAAATATATTTTAATAAAACCACATTTTATACAAATTTGTACAAGATAATATATATATTTTCTTATTCAGTTTTGATTGGTTATTCAATATATATTGCTGTTATAGCTGTGTGTAACTGGGTCAAAAAATGAATAATAACCGAATTATATAATTTACAGATGACTTCATTACTCTTTTAACTAATATTCCTGTTAATAATACCTAGCATTTTATTTGCTTTATTTCTAGCCTCTAAGCACTGCTTAGAAAACTGTAGATCACTACAAACTATAATGCCAAGATCTTTTTCATGTCTAACATCCTCTAACCAGTTCCCTTGCATCTTATAACTAAAGTTTCCATTATTTCTACCAAAATGTATGACTGCATTTTTGAACATTGGATTCCATCTGCCATTTATAGCCCCAGCAACTAATATACCAAGATCTCTCTGTAGTTTATAAGAACATAAGAAATTTTTATAGTGGGCACACTAGGGGCCACTTTGGCCCATCGAGGTGGCTCCACTATGTAAAAACTGCCTGTACATTGGCAATAGCCAATTTTTACAAAACTAATTAATTATCAATTTAAAACTAAAGATAGAATCTCTGGATCCAGAGGATCAAAGTCATAATAGGCTACTATGCACAAATATGTTACACTTTATATCTATTTATAACTGACATGCAAATATATCAGTTCCAAAGAATTCAGTCAATTTCACTACAGTACCCATCAATGCCAGTACTTGCCAACCAAAAATAAGTCACGGTCCATATCAATTGTGGACCAAGTCACAATTTACAACCATATACAGTCAGCCCTCCGTATCCGCGGATTCAACCAACCACGGATCGAAAATATTCGGAAAAAAAAAATTCCAGAAAGTTCCAAAAAGCAAAACTTGAATTTGCCGCGTGCCAAGCACTACGCTGAATCCACGCGAATGAAGTGATGTGTAGGCATACCCTGCTGTAGCCTCCCGCCATTTCACAGATCCTCAGTCTCTCTCCAGCACTCGTTGTTTGAGCATTGTTCACCTCGACTCTCGTTCGTTCGCTACTTGTGTTGTGTATTTATAATTATATTTTCTATATGTACTTATATT
Organism: Bathynomus jamesi; assembly: GCA_023014485.1. Classification (NCBI taxonomy): domain Eukaryota; kingdom Metazoa; phylum Arthropoda; class Malacostraca; order Isopoda; family Cirolanidae; genus Bathynomus; species Bathynomus jamesi. The sequence goes on from JAJOZX010000535.1 coordinate 874,338, forward strand.
TTAAATATTCTGTGTTTTATTTTATGTATTTCTCTTTCAGGTCATTAAACGAAAGCAATCTGTAAGTGTTGAAAGAAAGAAAATGTTACGTTGTTGCTGACGTGTACTATGTAGTTAGGCCTACGATGGTTGCGTCTGTACTGAACATGTACAGACTCTTTTTTCTTGTCATTATTCCCTAAACAATACAGTATAACAACTATTTACATAGCATTTACATTGTATTAGGTATTATAAGTAATCTAGAGATGATTTAAAGTATACCGGAGGATGTGCGTAGGTTATATGCAAATACTATGCCATTTTATATAAGGGACTTGAGCATCCGTGGATTTTGGTATCCGCGGGGGGTCCTGGAACCAATCCCCTGCGGATACTGAGGGCCAACTGTACATTACAACATATATACTTAGGAGGAAAAGTGTAGGTGTGCCTGTAAAAACTGTATAGTAATGTAGAAATGTGTGTACACCCATTTTGGGTCTCCCATTTAAAGGTGTTTGTGGGGCAAGTGAAGATCATGAGTTTTTCAATACCTCACAGTACTATGGGGGGCACCGCTTGGCAGAGCAATCTCTTTAAGTCGGGTGTGTAAGGACAGAGAGTATCCCCTAACCCAAGATGCTGCCTCCCTATATCTCACAGCACTTGTGTTGAGCTGTGGGATCTATCACCTAAATGCACGTAATATATATGAAGTAAACTAGTACCATTCATGCAATAAAAATGGGCGTAAACACTATCACCAGATGTCCCTTGCAGACATCAAACTATCCAACCTTCTTTTGAAAGAATCAAGTGTATCTGAAGTCACCACTTCTTCTGTCAGACTGTTCCAAAACTTAATTACTCTGTTTGTAAAACTATGTTTTCTTAAATTTGTTCTACATCTTGGCTTAAATAATTTCATACTATGACCTCTAGTCTGATTATTGTGATCTTTAATGAAAAGAGACTCAAAATCTATCTTATCCAACCCTTTTATCATTTTATACACCTCTATCATATCACCCCTTTGGTAATAATTTTCTATACTGGTAACTGGAGCAACTACTTTTGGTAATTATTCATTTTTATGCCCAGTCTGTTTTTATGATGAGAACAAACTTTTCTGGTCAATTTTGAGGTGTTTTGCACGAATCTGCCATCCATTTCCTGTGCCGATGTGTAGTTTTTGAGATATTGTCATCTCGAAAACTACACATTTGCACAGGAAACAGATTGCAGTTTCGTACAAAACACCTCAAAATTAACCAGAAAAGTTTGCTCTCATCATTTTCATTTAAACTAATGACAATATCACAACTTAATCTAACCAATCATCAAGGGTGTACAGTTGACGTAACTGGGCCTTCAGTTGACGTAACTGGGCCTTCAGTTGACGAAACTGGGCCTTCAGTTGACGTAACTGGGCCTTCAGTTGACCTAACTGGGCATTCAGTTGACCTAATGGCATTCAGTTGACCTAACAGGTTAATATTGGTTATTTCACCTAAATATCTTCTGCTCTTTTCGTATTAGGCACTCACTGTCACATTTCAGGCAAGTTAACCCTGAACTAGTCACGTTAGAGAAAATAATATAAGGGTCATTCCATGTCAACTCAGCCACAAAATGGAACTTTTTGCACTCACCCCTTTCAATTTTGCTCATACTTGGCACAATAGCAGATATACATGCCAAACTTAAATTCCCAAATTATTAGAGCTGACTGACCTTTGGTTACTGAGATACAAGGTCACAAAGTTGTGACATTTTGACCTTTTTTGTGTTAAATGACTATTTTCAAAATGATGTAACTAAAAAACTATTAAAGCTAGAGCATTGATTTTGGTCTCATTTTAAAGCTCTTCAGTAGCCCCTTGTTTATTGTCCCTTGTTAAATATCTCTACTGTGAAAAATAAAAAAATCCCTTCAAAAGTTGACCTTTGACCTTGAATAAAAAAAAATACCTTCTCCTAAAAAATTCAATTTTTTTACATTAATACCTTGAGTCATGTACAACAAAATCCCAAGAAGCTGTAAGTGGCTGATAACTAGTTCAATGTATAAAAAATAAATGAAGTTGGCATCATTCTTCAATTTTAGATTTTTTTTGTCAGTTCATTTATTTAAAAGTTCTGTTCTGATATAGTGTCAATGAAGACTTAGTTCAACTTAACATTATTAGTTCAAAAACCTTTTTGTGACCTGTGCCAAAAGAAGTCTTTTAAAAGACAACCAGGGTTAAACCCCTCGACAGCCCCAAATCTACTGGAGTAGCGCTGATCCAAAGGCCCAACTAGTATATAAGTACTGTCAACTTTACAGAGTTGACTCCTGACTTCAAGTTAAAGTTAATTTATTTTTACTAAATACATGTATAAAAATTTATTTAATAATTCATTAATTGTTCATTGTTTTCTTTTCAGGATTTTCTTTGTGCTTTTGTGATTTCAGAGTACAAACATGGAACATTTAAAACTGAAACAGAAGTGTGCTGATCCTTTGCTGCGTCACAAAGGTCAGTGTCGAAAGAAGAGTTTGAGAATTGTACCACAGGAACTTGTAAATAACTTTCCCAATCTGCACTTAACACTACATCACAGACTTTGTAAGCAGTGTAGAGAACATCTTAGAGTCCTTGCCTGAGAAAGGAATAGGCACTTTGAATTCAGACATAAATGATGATTCTTCTTGTAGTAGTGAACCACCTGAAGATCTTGAGAAAATTGAAAATGTTGACAATAGTGATGCATCAACTTCAGAGCAAAACCATGAGATGTGTACTTTGAATGCTTCTTTTGTTTCAATTGGTGAATCACCCATAAAAAAGAGAGAGCTTGTAGAGCAAAAGTCATATGGAGCTAAAAAACTAAGCAAGGTGACAGAGACAGTTAAGAAGAGAATGGAAACAGTTGCAGGAAGAGAGATTTCTGACTCACAATTTAAGGAGCATCTGGAGATGTAGACTGTTTAGAAATAATAAATTGACCAAAAGAAAAATTCAAAAATGAAAATACTAAAAGAAGTGATAAAATAAAAATCCTCACTGTATTGCCCAAAAGTTGGAGCATTAGGAAAATTGCTTCAGAATTTAACACAACAAGGCATACAGCATCTATTGCTAAAAAAATAGTTGAAGAAAAAGGTGTCCTTTCAGACCCAAATCCAAAGGGTGGGAAAAGAATTAAACAGGATACTGTTGATGCTATTAAAGCATTTTATCTTTCAGAAGACATCAGTAGAACAATGCCAGGAAAGAAAGACTATTGTAGTATCATTGACAATGAAAGAAGAAGGATACATTTGCAAAAGCATCTTTTACTTTGCAATTTAAAAGAAGCCTATCATATTTTCAAAGAAAGAAATCTTTTGGTTAAGGTGGGATTCAGTAAATTTGCAGAATTGCGTCCAAAGCAGTGTGTTATTGCTGGAGCAACAGGAACTCACTCAGTATGTGTCTGTACAATTCATCAGAATGCCAAACTTATGTTTGTAGGAGCTGAATTAGAAAAACTAACTGCAAATGATGACACACCTATTAAGAATGTACGTCATTATGTTGCCTTTATGGAATGCAATCCTGCCTCACAGAAATGCTGCCTCAGACAATGTGAACAATGTGGAGATCCATCAGATTTAAAAAACAGACTACTGGACATATTTACAAACAACTTCATTGATATCATAAATTTTAAAAAGTGGACCAATACAGATCGGTCAAATCTTGAATCAGTAGAACTGAATATAGATGAATATATTGACCAATTCTGTAACCAACTGAAAGAATACCAGATACATGACTTCAAGACAAAGATGCAAGCAACTTATTACCGTGAAACAAAAATGTCTTTGAAAGATGGTGAGGTCCTTGCTGTGTGTGATTTTGCTGAAAATTATTCCTTTATTCTTCAAGATGAGGTTCAGAGCTTTCACTGGAACAATGAGATGGCTACTCTACATCCATTTGTTATTTACTATAAAAAGGAAGATGAGATTGCTCACCTTAGCTTTGTTATTATTTCAGAGTGTAACATCCATAACACAGTTGCTGTATATTTGTTTCAAAAGCATCTGATAAAATTCCTAAAAGATAATATCTCATCCATCAGTTCCATCCACAAAATAATTTACTTTTCAGATGGGTGTGCAGGACAGTATAAGAACTGCAAAAACTTTTTGAATCTTTGCCATCACAGAGATGATTTTGGAATTGAGGCAGAATGGAATTTTTTTGCAACAAGTCATGGAAAGGGACCCTGTGATGGTGTTGGAGGCACAGTTAAGAGATTAGCTGCAAAAGCTAGTCTACAACGACCTTATGATGAACAGATCCTTACTGCAGAACAGTTATATACATTTGCAAGTGAAAATATTGTAAATATAAAATGTCATTTTTCAACCATAAAGAGCATGAAGAGGAAAGCCAACTTCTCCAAGAAAGACACTCAACTGCAAGGACTATTGCTGGTACACAGAAATTACACCATTTACAGCCAGTTTCATTGACTTCTCTTAAGGTTAAACATTATTCATTATCAGATTATTCAAATATTGAGAAAGTTACTGAAAAGGAAGAAGTTGTGACTGAGGAGAAAATACATGGTTTTGTTACTGCTGCATATGATGGCCATTGGTGGGTGGCATATGTGCTGGAAAAGATACCAGAGAATAGAGAAGTAAAAGTCACATTCCTTCATCCTCATGGCCCAAACCCATCATTTGTGTATCCTGGTCGACCAGATGAATTAATCTTACCATATTCAGATATTCTAACACAAGTTGAGGCATCTACTACTAATGGACGAACATACAGGATTTGCAAAGAAGTTACTTTGAAGGCATCCAAAGCTTTGGCAGATCTACAGCACAGAAAGGTAAGAATTCAAAATTAAAATGGTCATGTAACTATATATACACTGCATACATTTTAAGTTGTGATAAATGGAAATCAATGAGCACTATACCTATACATATTGTATGTACATTTTAATATGTTACTTGTATTTGTTAATTAGGTAGCTATCTAGGTATACATTAAAAATTGTTTTCTCTTCTAGAAATCACAATAAATTGGGTGGCCCACAAGAATCTTGTCAACTACTGAAAACCATCACATACATGCACAACATACAGGTGAGGTGGGTAAAGAACAAATATTTAAAAATAAGCATTTGCTTGTTTGTAGAAGGCTGCAGATAGTATGTAGATATGGGTTGTATTTGTAAGAGATTGAGCTGACCTTAGACAAAAATGGTTACTGACATACAAGGTCACAAAGTCATGACTTTTTGACAATTTTTGTATAAAATGACTTTTTTCAAAATGTTGCTTGAATTCATTATTTTTTATACATTGAACTAGTTATCAGCCACTTACAGCTTCTTGGGATTTTGTTGTACATGACTCAAGGTATTAATGTAAAAAAATTGAATTTTTTAGGAGAAGGTATTTTTTTTTTATTCAAGGTCAAAGGTCAACTTTTGAAGGGATTTTTTTATTTTTCACAGTAGAGATATTTAACAAGAGACAATAAACAAGGGGCTACTAAAGAGCTTTAAAATGAGACCAAAATCAATGCTCTAGCTTTAATAGTTTTTTAGTTACACCATTTTGAAAATAGTCATTTAACGCAAAAAAGGTCAAAATGTCATGTATATCTGCTATTGTGCCAAGTATGAGCAAAATTGAAAGGGGTGAGTGTTTTAGGTGGCTGACTTGACATGGAATGACCCATAAGTAGTCACATGGGGTCAATGACCCCATAGTTTATTTTTTAGTTATTAACTATTAATAAAGTTCAACTCCACACTCTAACACAAAGGATGATTAAAGAGACATATATTGTTAATATTCAATTGAAAATGAACAAAAACCATACCTTTTCTTATACATTTTTGCAAAAAAATCATAATTTATAACCACATTGACAAACACAAAATAAGGAATCAGAAGGAAATTGAATGGTTTCTAATTTATTAGAATTCATTTCACAAACTTTTAGTTTCTAAATGAGTTTACGTTTCCTCGCAATCATTACACATGATAATCACGTGTTCCTTGCAAATAAAAGCATTACACTTTGAGCACTTTGTGGAAAGTTTGCTGTCCTTACTCCTTGGGCATAATTTGCACCTTCCTCTTAATGGACCTGTTGCAGATGTTGGACGTAATACGTCTTCAGGAATATCCTGATGAAGTAAATTGTTCATCTATAGTAACATATTCCACAGGACTATACATCTTTTGAAAATTTTCTGATAAAAAATCAATGAATTTTCTAACAGCAGCTAGCTTGTCATTTTCTTTTCAAACTTCTCGGGTAGTAACATCATCTAAACACAAACACCTCAATAAAAAAAGGAACCTCTTTGAAGTCATTGTGAGAGCAAACATATCATTTTCTGTGCCATCATTTGCCCATAGATCTTCAAAATTTAGGTGAGCAGATCTCATCACATGACATGATGAGAAGTCCTAAGAAAGCTTGCATTTCTTCTTTACTCACAATCTTTGTGTCACAATCTCTTTCAAAGCTGTGTTGCGCTCTTTCAATGTAAATATTGGTATTTTCTACAAGCAACTGCAGAATATGTTCATCAAAAAACAATAACAAAGCATTGAGTGGGAGACTGCATTTTTTGCCTCTCCTTTCACACCTGGAAGGTGAGTTATTATATTGACTCCTTGTTCTTACATTCGTTGTTGGAATGACTTTTTTCCATTTTGTGGTATTGTCCTTACCAATGAAGTAATTGGCTTCATTCCCCAAACTGGCTTCATTTTCATCTTCTTCATTGCAGCTAACCTCTTATTCTGAATTGGAGTTGTGTTGATTGCATTCTTCATGGCTGTCTTCCCCATCTTCATCACTCCCAACTTCAGTTTCATCTTCATTGAGCAGCCTGCAATAAATATGCATAAATTGAATTAGATATATACAGTATATATATATATATATATATATATATATATATATATATATATATATATAATACATAGGTAGGTAATGATAAAGAAAGAAAATAAGCAAACTGGCGAAAGTTTAGAAATTTTTTGAATATTTTGAAAATATAAACTTACTTATAGGCCTACGAGCATGCGCGCCGCGCGCACACACACACACATAATCAAACACATTTTGCATATATATAAATTATAAATAACTCAAAACTTACCTTCCATAAAATTTCAGTGTATCCATTATATTGTCACGTAACTAGTTGCATGGGGTCAATGTGTACAATACAAACGTGTAAACCTTTCACTGTAGCTGACCAATTTCAACTGAAAGATAAACATCTGGGTCATAAAGTAAGCTAGCCTGAGCGAGGTTTTTGCGGAGTTGCCCATTTCTTTTAAATTAGCCACAAAATTATCACTGGGGTCACAATGACCCCACGCGACTAGTTAAGGATTAAGGATGAGAGAATAACGCCGTAATTGATAAAAACATCCAATCCTTTGTCTTCATCTAGGGCACATGACAAATCAAGTCCTTAAAGTCAAAATCATACAAATGGCACATCATAATTCTATCACAAACACCACTAAACTGAATCCAATTAGAAAAAAAAATAGCCTAATCAGGAAAAATATTTTATGAAAAAAAGTACATTATAGTCAAAACAGGAAATATATTTTATTAAAAAAAGTACATTTGAACAAATTTGCACAACATAAGATATATATTTTCTTAGTCAGTTTTGAATGGCAATTCAATATATTGTACTGTTTTAACCATGTGTGAGCAGTTGAAAAGACGAATATTAACCCTACTTTTGTATCATTTGCAAATTTAGAAGCTTTACTATCTATTCCCTTCTCTAAATCCTTTAGGGTATCATTTGGATATAAAATAAAGAGTAATGGCCCTAACACTGAGCCCTGTGGTACCCCAGTTTTCACTTTCTGCCACCCAGATTCATGGCCATTTAGAATTATTCTTTATTCTCTCTCTCCTAGCGTAACCATTTTTCTACTCAATTTATAACTGACCCCAATATCCCTTGAACTTTTAATTTATATAGAAGTCTCCTATGTGGAGCCTTGTCAAAATGCATTGCTAAAATCAAAATAACATCTACATTATTTACATTATCTACCTGATCAGTTACAAACTCCAAAAAGTCTAAGAGATTAGACAAACAAGACCTTCCTGATCTAAATCCATGTTGTGAACTTGAAGTAAGATTAAAATTTTTGAAGTGATCTTCAATATTATTCTTTATAATTCTTTCTAGTGTCTTTCTTACCAATGATGTTAAACTAACAAGCCTATAATTTCCTACTTCCTTTTTACTACCTTTTTGTAAATAGGTACTACATTTGCTTATTTCCATTCATCTGGTACCTCTGCATAATTAGTAGACCTAGGGTTGCCAGATTTTTGAAATGCCCATGTGGGACCAAATTTTTTCTGAGGTTTTTTTTTTAAGACCACATTTTTTTTCAAATTGAAACTAGATTTCTTCAACAGTTACAACAAACAAAATTAGAAAAATTTTATTACAATAATATATAACAATTAAACATATAACAATTAAACATTGTGAATAAATTGAAATTATTATACATAATATTAAAATTGTAAATCAATTCATCCCTAAAAATTTGCTTAAAAAATATTTTTTGTGGGACATTTTGACGTGAGATTTTTGGATCAAATGCGGGACTGTCCCATAAAATATGGGATGTCTGGCAACCCTAAGTAGACCTAGCAAACAAAATAGTTAGTGCCTCAGATAAGCTATCCTCCCCTTCTCTGAGAATCCTAGCATATATATTATCAGGTCCAGCAGCTTTATTTGACTTCATTGTATGAATTGCCTAACATCATCCTTCCTTATATGAATATTATCAAGAATGCCCAAGTTTACAGAATCTAAAGAATTAAAATCAAAGTTATTCAAATTTTGTTTCATTCTCAGATTCTTTTTTGTGTCAAAATCAGGATTTTTGCATTACAAATACAGTACAAATACACTCGTTTTAACAGCTCAATCACAGGAAAAAACATCAATAAGAAACTGTTCAATTTACACCTTTTATTTAAACATGAAAATTTATGATAGGAATGAAAAAATGAAATTGGAAATTATTTTTAAGCAAAACATTTGTCTACTCTTCAATTCAAACCTTTTCTTAAACATGAAAATTTATAATATGAATGTAAAATCACTTTTGCTTCTTTTTTCATTAGGATTACTACTGCTTCCATTTGCACTCATATTTAATGGTCAAAATTACGAGGATTGTAATAAAGTACAGTATAAATGAAAGAGTTCAACAGCAAATACAACATTTGACAGAGAGACACTCCAATATGGCACCTCAGCCACACTTGTTACATCTGTGCAGAGGGAAGGCCGGAAGGGTGATGCTATCAGGCATAAAATGACAAAATATCAAAACCAAGATGCTGATGTAAATTTTAGTCACAAGCATAGCAACAATGAAAGGGCAAAACAACGGTGTTCAAGGTATTACTGTAATCATTAAAAATATCAACAATATTTTTATCATATTCACACTTCCTTCACTAATTCCTAGCTCCAGTGATAACTCCTTGTATGTTACATGCTGATTTGATCGAATGATGCTGTTAGCACATTGCACAGTGTGAGATGTCACAGCCGATGCTGAGCAACTGCTGCATGGCTCATCATCGAGGCTGGCTCTCCCTCTCTCCGATGATCTTGCACATTTAGGCCAGCGTCCAACTGTGCTTCGATCAACAACAGCATCTCCATAAATGTTTTGTAGACCTTTGTGAATATTTCCAACTGTCTCCTTCTCTGCAGTTAAGAACTCGATAACAGCTCTGTTTATGATGTACATCACTGTCAGATGCCATTTTCAAAATGGCGTTAACCATCGGTTTTATACAAGGAGAGGAGGTTCAAACTGGAAAAATCTGGTTATGTGAAGTGCAGAAAGTTCAAACTTACAGCCCAAAAGACATTTCAGCCCCATGGCCTATTATTTAGCTAAGAAAAAAGGGTGGGGCAAAATATTTTGAGTGCCCCTAGTATTTATAAAAACTAAGGTATTTCTTTAGATCATTATTGCTCTTTCTAGCTAGATTTAATGCCTTTTGTGCTTCCTAATCAAACTAGCTTATTTCTTAACTACCTATATATAATTATCCAAGTTGAAAAGACTGTCACTGCTTTTAAATTCCCTGAATGTCCTTTTTTTATTTTTAATCATTTTAGCTATTTCCCTGTTCCACTACAAAGGTTTTCTAACTTTGTCATTCCAAACAGTTTTGAAAGGAATACACCTACATTGTACATCCTCTAAAATTTGTTTGGGTAAAGATTCATTAGTGCACATGGACAGAACTCTATATTGATCTTTATACAGGTAGATAGAGCAAAAAGAAAAAGAATACTTGACTCTATAGTATTTTCCTCGCAAATTTATAGTTTTTGAGTTATTTGCCTTCAAATTTACTTAAGAAATTACAATTTGGAAGGATTTAAGTTCATGCCAACAAGTTCACAGAATATATTGTTGATATATTATTGCTTTATAAGTCATGATATTTTCATTAAAACTAACAAAAATATCACGACACCCTAACCCAGGGGTTCAACCTTTTTTTTGTTCACCACCCACTTTTACAATTTTTTTAAAATTAAAAAAGCTTATCACCCACCTTAGATCAAAAAGAATAAATCAACATAATCGATAAAATAAATAATAAAATAAATGTTTAATTACCTTTAATGTGAGCCCACTAGTGGGTGCTACTGCCCAGGTTGGTGACCCCTGCCCTAACCTATCATCAAGGGCATACAGTTGACCTAACTGGGCTTTCAATTAACCTAACTAATCATCAAGGGCATACAGTTGACCTAACTGGGCATTCAATTAACCTAACTAATCATCAAGGGCATACAGTTGACCTAACTGGGCATTCAATTAACCTAACTAATCATCAAGGGCATACAGTTGACCTAACTGGGCATTCAGTTAACCTAACTGGGTATTTAATAATTCATTTGCACAAGAAATGAAGGTCAGATTTGAATAAAACACACCAAAATACACCAGCAAAACCTATTCTCATATCAAAATCAACCCACAGGGATAAAATGAATAAGCACCACCATACAAATTCAATCAATTTTAATCAATCCAAAAATTATGCCTGGTTAGGTCAACTGTATGCCCTTGATGATTGGTTAGGTTGTCATGATATTTTCATTAGTTTTAATGAAAATATCACGACTTATAGAGCAATAATATATCAACAGTATATCCTGTGAACTTGTTGGCATGAACTTAAATCCTTCCAAATTGTAATTTCTTAAGTAAATTTGAAGGCAAATAACTCGGGAACTATAAATTTGTGAGGAAAACACTATAGAGTCAAGTATTCTTTTTTTTTTTTTGCTCTATCTCCCTATATAAAAATATTGATATAGAGTTTTGTTCATGTGCACTAATGAATCTTTACCTTTCTTTGAATCTAGACCACATCTCAATAGCATTTTTATTGGCAAATTCATTATCCCACTTTACTGAGCCTAACAACTCCCTAAACTTACAATAGTCACCTTTTGAGAAGCAAGTTACTAGATAGTCATTGTTGACTAGTTCCTTATTTAATTCTATCTTAAAATGTATGATCAAATGGTCACTATTCTCTAATGACTCTCCTACTGCAAGTTCCCTAATAACTCATGATTATTGGGAAGAACCAACTCTAATATAGCTTGACCCCTAGTTGGTTTGTCTACAGATTGCATTAGAAAGCTATCATTACAGCCAGCACTCAATGAAGAAGTCATCTTCCGTATTATTTCCTTCTAAAAGGCTCCAGTCTATATGTATGAGGCAAGTTGAAATCTCCCATAATTAATGTTCTAGTACTACTGTGTTTGGTTTGGAGGTCTCTAAAATGCACTTATCCTAATATACTCTGCTTGATACACAAATATCAACCCAAATTGATTCTACCCTGTTATCTAGTTTAATACTGTCATTCTGAACTGAAGTTAAATAATTCTTAATGTATAAGATGGTAAATATTTTGCAGAACACATCACCCAAAATTAAATACCAGATAATAATTTTTGGATGTATTGTAATGTGTTTTAACAGAATGTGCTATCCATTTTTTTGTGCAATTGAGCAGGTTTTGAGATAAATAATTTTTTTCAAAGAAATGTAGCTACATCTTGAAAGTTGCTCAATTTCACAAAAAACAGATAGCAGTTTCTGTTAAAATGCTTTAAAATAAATAAAATAAATATTTTCTGGTATTAATTTCATTTTCTTTATTGTAACCTAACCTATAAAATTACATTTTTTTACACATTTATTCTTATGGTCAATACAGTATATGGGTATTGTATAAAATAAAAAATATTTCTGTCTTTTCTGTAATTACAGTACATTCTTTTCCACAGTTCAGACATAAACGAGCTTTTAATATCACACTGATTTGCAAAAAATTCCAAAGCTTTTTCTTCATCTAAGGCAACAAGACAAATTAAGTCTTCAAAGTGGATAGAGATATCTCTCAAGATTAAATTACAATTTAGCAAAATATTTGTATGAATAAAATTCTTAGACTTTTTGTTTGGTTTGTTTCATCATTTGAACACTTATCCGTATAATGTTGTTAACTAAATAGTTGTACGTATAAAATCCTTAAAAACTTTTCTTCCACCCTGTACGTACGTATCATTGCGAGAAAGAATCGGGTTCTTCCACCAAGGGTCATGGTCGCAAATATAGGAGGGGACACTGATGTTCTGACATAGTTCTTATTCAGTATTATTTCTCGTTAATACTCTACCTTTTATCAGACCATAAAATTTAAGTAAGAGTCTAATGAAGATGTTTACTTAAAAATTTAAATTTGTCTTGCGCTGAAATGGCACCCTCTGAATCAGTAGTAAAAGTTTTATGTTTATTTAACCCTTTACTGCCAAAAGGAACAAATTAGTAAAATTTCAGATATGTGTATTCATAGCTTAACCCTACAAAAAATTCCAGTGGTAAAGCGTTAAATTAAACTTGTATAACTTCAAGGTTGTTGACCATAACCATAGTTTTTGTTTTTCTCAAACTGTCATTTTATATAACCCCGATAAAGGCTGTAAAATAGCTTCCCTTTACCATTTTTGTAGTATATATATGTTTTACATAAATAGGCATTAATTTAAAGTTTTAGACTCTTCAAAAGATCCTTATTTTATCAATATTTTAAACACAGTGATCATTATTTTTATTTCTGAAGTTAATAAAAAGATAGTACAGTACCATAAATAAATAGATTGATAAGACATTTAACTTCCTTCAGGTCAAATTTTCATAATTGACATCCACTAAACAGGAGTTACCATTCATAATAATGTTGCCTTGGATTTTGATGTCACTGAGAACTTATGCCCCTTATATTACATTACCCTTCGCTGCAGTAATTGGATTTGTTGGGTAAGTGTTCTTATGTGAAATAGAGGGATGTCCCTCGTAATAAGCTTTATATATAAAATTAGGGATGTACTAATGTATTTGGGAAGAATCAGTTATTGGCAGTTCTGCTGGATACATTGGTAATCAGTGCAGATTATTAGATACATTTTTAGGAGCCCTTTCATTATTTTACTTTAGCCAGAAATTGAAAAATGATATAGAATGCCAGATAAATACCCACTTCAGTATTGTTAGGTCTACTTAATCAATGAACTAGGTTGGCGGTACAGTATCTAATTATGAGCAAATTTGTTGTATATAATGTAGCTACAGAATTGGACAAGTGTATAAAAAAGTTATCGTGGACAACTCAAGAGTTACTGAAAAAAATCATTCATGAAATATTTTAATGAATTACTTCAGCTTCAGTATATTCACAAATAGATATATACAAATAAACTAAAATTAACTTTATTACATATACTAGTTTTTAACCTTCGAGACTTTAGTTATCAAATGCATATAGCCTATAGTATACCATTTCTGAAAAAACTCTTAACGTTTACAAATGGGGAAAAAAAATAATTTGGAAGTTTAAAGTTTATAAAAACTTAAGGCTAATATTTAAATTTAAACATATCTTGTAATTAAAATGGTGGAACATTAATTTCTCCATTATTTGGGCAAAGTTTATTCTTGTTGGCTCATAGTTTTCTTTCTGCGCTCAAAAGTTTCTCGCTTTCTTTAGATGAGGAGGAAGCTGAAAGATGTTTTGAAGCCAGTTTATATACTCAAAATCTTAATGTTTTTTTATTATTTCTCTACCATAACAATGAGCAGAGAGAAACCAATGTAATTGTCAAGCTATTTTTCCAAAAATGTTCTTAATTTTTTAATGGAGCTTTTCAGAGTCTACTCCTTTATTCTGTATGCCTTCCTTTTCTGGAGTGTACTCAGCTTCCACAGTTGAATGCAGTATTTCCTCATAACAATCACTTGCATAGGGAAATCCAACCTGATTATATTTTTCTTGATTGTTTCCACCTCCTGTTGAAGTATCTGATTTAGATTTAGATTTTTTGCTTCATCAATAATACAATTTGTAATGTTCTTGATCAACTTCCATGAATTTGTTTATGAAATTTTGGTCCAGGACTGTTGAGATGCTCTTAGTTTTATTACACATACAGTGCATTCGAAAAGTCTCTCTGCAATCAACATGCTATAGCCAGTAAATGTGTGCTAAGCTGGTTTCAGCCAGTTTAAACTCGATCATGTCAGTACTGTGCAGAGTTGGGATCGTGACAATAGTGTGTGTTGATAGCTTGGTAAAAAATTCATGAAACACACTTCACGAAACACCATTGTACGACCAGAAAATTGGCATTTGGGTTGCAATATCAAGAAAGTGAATTGTCAGTCCCATTTTCTTTGAGAACACGATAAATGCTGAATGATACTGTTCAAAAATTCTGTATCCATTTATTGGACAGCTAGATGAAATGGAAATACTGAATGCATACTTCCAGCAAGATGGTGCCACGGCACACACTGCTCACCTTTCAATGGAGCTACTGTGTGATGTGTTTGGGGATTGCATAATTTCAAGGGGGCTTTGGCCTCCACAATCAATCCCCAGACCTTATGCCCCGACTATTTCTTGTGGGGAGCAGCAAAAGGTGTTGTTTATAAAGACTGGCTGAAAACAATTCAGAACTTAAAAACCGCAATATCCACTTAATTGCTTCAATATCAACCAACACTTTAAAAAAAGTGTTTGACAACAAGTGTAGATGAGTTGCTCTGTGCCTGCAAAATGGTGGAAAACACTTCCAACACATGCTGTAAAATCAAAAGGTTATGTAATAGAATCACTAAATCATGGTTGAATGAAAACATTGTAGTTTTTCAATTTCCTATGCATTTAACATACTGTAGGCCGGGCTGAAACTATAATTTTTGTTTGATTTTAATTTATCAGAGTGACTAACAGTTGGCTTTTGATATAAAAATAAGATTCCTGAAAAAAATAATTGGTGGCCACCAACGTGTGTCCGGCCACCCCCGTTTTTGTAAAAACATCTAATGCTGCACTAGCAAAATCAGGAAGATGGCAATATCTCTTCTGAACATGCTAGAGAGATGGTTTGCATACCAAAAGATGCAGAATTTGATTTGGAACAAATTATTAAGAGTGGTATTTTTTCATAAAACCTTTAGTTTTTGAGTTATTTTAGAAAAACTAATTTTTTGGGCCCATAGACCCCCTTTCAACTGAATGTCAACACAATAAAACATTCTCAAGCTACAAATTGACATGTATTAGTGGTTTTCAATCAGCAATCAAAATCAATCAAAATCAGCCATTTTAAATTCATTGAAAATGCTTTTTGACATTCCAAAACGCCAAACATTAAATTATACAATTAACAAATTGTCATTTTGTCATATTTTAGCATGATAAATAATAATCTAGAACTTAAAATATTTTTTAGATACAAAATCTTTCATTAATTTACATGATCTAATTTTGTTTCTAATAAGACCATCTCTACACTCATGACCTACAACAGCCAAGGATGCTTCAGTGACAAGCTTGATGTGCCTTTCAACATTCTGACTGGCAGTTTCTATATAAATTATATAGAAACTGATCCAGTTTCAATGTGGTATTAATGATATCACGCAGTTCATCATTACTGAATTCTTTTAATACAGGTGGAACAGTTTCCCATTGGGACATAGCAGACAGCTTGTGGTATGCAGAAGCTTTGAAATTGATGATTGGCTTTCTAAAGACCCTAACATTCTCATCTATAGCAGGATATTCATCAGTACCACCTTCATGATCCTCTTCATTCTCATCATCACTTTCAATTATTCCACCTGCAAAATCATTGCTACTACCAGATTCATCATCAAAATCCTCTATAACTCTCCTCAGACACAGAACTTTATTGACAGCACACCACCTCACCTCTTCATCTTCATCAGCCAGCATTCCAACTAAAATATTTTCACCATGAGCAAAATAGCTGTTATTGTTTAATACGTCATAACAAATTTCTCTAATTTTCCTGTCAGGGAATTTATTTACTCTTTGGATCATATTGAATAGGTTTCTTGACCCATCACTTAGCCTCTTATTAGCCTTGATATTGAACCAACTGTGAAAGTATACTTTGATGATGAATTCTACTATGATTTTGAGGTTCTTACTGGGTCTTTTTTGTGAAACATAAAAGTGAAGAATTCTACAGGCTAAGGTGAGCCATCGAGAGTGATTTAGCAGGCCAACTTCTAAGAGTGCAAGGTCTTCATCCACTTCACCAGTAATAATTGCCCAGCAGATGCAGTATCCATAGTATTGGTCTGTTGATAAATTATTGACCACTTCATTTGGTAGAAGCACAAATGCAGGATAAGGTATAGATTTGAAGTCCACAACATTCCATTCTGACACATCCCCATTGAGCTGAGAACCAATAGGGCCAGAAAATTTGTCTGGACTTTTTGTTGTCCCATCTAAAGTTATGAAGATGTGTCTAAGTGGCAATTCATTTAGATGCAGAAGACAAATATCCCACTGAAGAGGTTGCCCTAAATACATTTCCAAATATCTGATTGACCCATGCTTATGTCCTGTGTTAATATTTGTCCCATCTGCTTTAACTAATATGAGAATAAAAACCCACTCTAATAGACGGTCGATCCCTGAACTGTTTTTCCCTCTTGTTTTGTTTCATTTGTGTTTCTGTATCCACCCGAGGAGGATGCCAGTGGGCGTCGAAACTGTCGTGGAAATAAACTCTGTCTATTAGAGTGGGTTTTTATTCTCATATTTTGACCTTCACGTAAAAAAGTGAAGTTTTTTGAATTGCTTTAACTAAGTTTAATTTGGCCTCAAGTTCTGTCCCTTTAATGATCTTATAAATGCCATGAGCAATGTCAATGCCTTTGCCACTCTCCGGGGTAAAATGGTTGAGGTAGAAATCATCTGAAAATAAATGTAATTAATTTTACAATTAAATAAAAATGAAAAAGGAAGGAATAAAGTTAACTGGACAGTTGTCACTAAAAAAGAAAAAATTTTAAGTACAGTACGGTAATTGAAATATTACTTTATAGTACAGTAATATAACAGCATAACGCCTATAACTGTATGACAATCATTTCCATTTACCTGGCTCTCCAGCAATGACATAATGTTCCTCTAGGATTGTGGATGTATAATACTTTTCATTTACTTTGTTAACAGCAAGTGTAGCATCCTTTCTACCGTCAAAGCCAATGCCAGTCACTTTTTCAAATATCACTTCTTCTTCCTTCTTCCTTTCAGCTCTCAATTTAGCTCTCTCCCTTCTCAACTTGTTTCTGAAAAGTATTTCAAAAATATTGGCCATGCATTACTGCATTAGCATTATACAAATATACAAAATACAAATGTCAGTGTCCTGTTTGAAACTAATTAATATAAATACAAAATAGAAATTTTGACGCTAATTAAAAATAATAGTAAATCTGGTGATTTAGAACTTATAGCAGAAGCTAAGAAATATAATATCTAGAGCGATTAAAAACATACTTATCAATAACATTTTGTATGTTATCTGGGGTGATTACTCCAAAGTCCACCAATGTAGCAGAACCAATAGCCGCTCCTGCTCTATCACTTACTTGATATCTATTAGGATATTTAAAGTAGATTTACATATCTATTGTCAATGAATAATTTATTGGTAATCTTAATCTCTTAGTCACAATGATTTCACTTTAAGCTGTATTAAAAGATTTATCTTTCAGTACTATACCTGTCACAAGTGTCACATGCTTCAGCTAATGAGTGTAATCTAGTTCTGTTCTGTAATGTTGAGACTTCTGGAACATAGTCTGCATCAAATGAATCATTACAACTGTCACTATCTGTCAACACAGGAATGTCCATAGGTTCAGGAGGATGAGGAGGAGGAACTGATTCTTTTGCTTTTTGAGATTGAATAACCCGTGATTTGAATTTTAAGTCAGTGGCTGTTTCTGGGACTTCTTTCAGGGTACAGTAACCATGCCTAGTTGTTTTCTGGTCCTACAAAGTGATTATATTTCATTACACTATAATGTATCTTTTATCTATGGGTCTCTATATGTAAATTGAAATTCTTACAAAAATGAGAAAATACTAAAATATTACTATCATTAACATCATTAATAGTGTATTATTGATATTACTAACTTATTAAATGCACTTTAAAAATTGTAGCAAATTATTAATAATTGATAATATTAATAATTGATAATTAATTAATATTAATTAATAATTTACAACTTGAAATTCAATCAACAGACCTACCTCATAAAACTGGTAATCAGATTCAGTCATTTTTAGTAAGTGTTTTTTCTCTGTATCTGCCAACAGTTTGTGATCATGTTGATATATGTCAAATAAAACATTTACAGTTTTCAGAAAATCATCCAGATCTTGATGATATTTAGGTCCCCTTTTCTTTTTGTCATACTTCAGAAGGCAGTTGAATTCCTTTATTGGGGTTTTCAGTCAGCTCTGTATGGCATTTACTGATATTGGATAAACATTATATGTGACCCACAATTTATGCAATTCCTCAGAAGTAGCTCTCAGTACAGCATCTGTTTTATAGTCTCCGAAACACAAACACCTTTCAATAACTTGCTTCAACGTAGGCAATTTCCCTAAAGGAAACTGTTCTGCTGGCATAAAACGTACATCACCAAGTACTTTAGCAACTGTTTTCCTTGTAGAAGTCATACTTTATATTGCAAATGTTGAATTCAATGACAAATTGCAGTTGGAAACTTATAACAAAGGCACCTGAAAAAAAACAAGTTTTCAATTTATTACGTTTAAAAAAAGTTCATGAAGCAGCCCCACCCTCTATTCTTTAATCAAGCATAATGGATGCAAGATAACAAGGAAAAGTCATATCATGTGATCACTATGTCCATGTCAACATCCTTTTAGGGTAATGTTACTAATCAAAAAGCCAAATCATGCTTATTTTAGAATTTCTTTTGTCACTAAGGTCCGTCAAAAGGGGGTCTATGGGCCCAAAAAATTAGTTTTTCTAAAATAACTCAAAAACTAAAGGTTTTATGAAAAAATACCACACTTAATAATTTGTTCTAAATCAAATTCTGCATCTTTTGGTATGCAAACCATCTCTCTAGCATGTTCAGAAGAAGAGATATTGCCATTTTCCTGATTTTGCTAGTGCGGCATTAGATGTTTTTACAAAAACGGGGGTGGCTGGACACACGTTAGTGGCCACCAATTATTTTTTTCAGGAATCTTATTTTTATATCAAAAGCCAACTGTTAATGACTCTGATTAATTCTATCTTGAGTTTCAGCCCGGCCTATAAACATAGCACTGCGGAGAGACTTTTCGAACACACTGTATAAAGCACCAAGCCTCATTAAGTGAGTTGCACATTTTTTCTACAGTGGTTAATACACCACTAAACTGCCTACTATTTAAAACCTTTTAAAAAAAGCACTTTAAGAATTTTAATTGTTAAGATAATGATAGGTGCTGTTGCTTCCCTTTCACTAAATTGTACAGGTGTCTCTTCGAAAGCTGCAGTAGTTGTACAAGTCTCCCAATAATATTCTATTAATAATGAGTAAATTTAGCAGTTGAAATGATCATCTGCATGTGCAGCAATAGCTTTTTTCTGTTTTAATATTTTTGCCAGTATATTAAAAGAGCTGTTCCATTGAATACAGACATCCTGGGTCAGCTTTTGTTTTTCAAGTACAAGCTAATCTTGCAAAACAGGTAGGTTTGTCATAGCTATAAGGAAATGGTTAGAGTGAAATACAATACTCCTACAGGTAGAAATAATATCCTTTTCTCAAAAATTTCAGTCACCAATACACAGTTGTAGGTTATGTGAAGTGACATAAAGATTGCAGGTCACTTTAAATCATACTCTTACTGCTATATGTATCTTATTGTCTCTTACTACTAGAATTTTACTAGCAGGAATACTGAACTCTTCTAAAGCTTTTGTATTTGTTCACTCATATATTATGTAGTGAGAGAGATTCAGAGAGTGGGATAGGCTAACTGTAAGCACTGCATTTTGCTATTTAAACCCTTCTGTCAACCAGTAACCTGTTAATCTCAAAACAGGCATGTTGACTGTACTTGTAGTCCATACATCACATTATTATTATTATTATTATTATTATTAGTGATAAATGTGAAGCTTCTGTAAAAGATTCTGAACTTTGTCTAGGAAACTACTGTACATTTCTGGTATTACCTTCTCACTACAATAATTCTGACTGGAAATTCTACAGTTAGGACACACTAATTCCATCAACCTATTAAATTCTAGATCTTGTATCAGGCATCTGAAAAGTCACTGTGCACCTGGTACAAATGGAACAGTATGTACTTGAGCTATAATAAATGCTGGAAATGGCCCTGCATATCTCCAGACATGTACAAACATGCTAAATCTTGTTTTTTGTGGTGCTTTAGACCCCCCATTATTATTGGTGGTGGCTATAAACATGTAAATACTGCAATATTGTGCTGCCACTAAAAGTTCTCCAAAAGCATTTGCATCTGCACCCCTACAAGACACAGTTTTGCAGGAATTGAGACTGATTAACTATCAAAAGTATGTGGCATACTATGAATGTTTTTAGACTTCATTGCTGCAAATGATAGTGATATTCTGGAAGTTGTCTTTTATTCTGATGAGGCATGGTTCCATTTATCTGGTTAAATGAACAGCCAAAACAATCACTGTTGGTCAGCCAATAATCCACATGAATTCACAGATGCACCTTTACATAAGAAAATTGGAGTTTGGTGTGCAATCTCACGCAAGAGGATTATTGGACCTATATTCTTTGACCACACCATCAATGCAGACTATTATTGTTCCAAAATTTTGAACCCATTTATTAGACAGTTGAATGAGGAATGAGGTTACTTCCAACAAGATGGTGCTGCTGGATGAGGTTTTCAGGAATAGAATAATATCCAAAGGACTTTGGCCTCCCTGGTTCCTAGATCTTACCCCCCCCTGCAGATTATTATCCATGGGTAGCAATGAAAGATTTGAAGGGTGCTATCAGGGACTACATTAAGAAAATTGCAACCAGTGTGTTGTTGAGAATCTTTCAAAACAAGATTCAATGCGTTTGTGCATGTCTGCAGGCATGTGGGAGCCATTTCCAGCATTTATTATAACTCGCAAGTATGTACTATTTCATTTGTACCAGGTGCACAATGACTTTTTGGACACCTGTTACAATGGAAAATTGTTATGTCCAAGGTAATCATTTCTCCACCTGCTTTAATTGTAACTTAAAGCCCTATTATAATTTATATAGTTTATAGGTATAGTCTCATTATTATTATTATTATTATTACACTGGTCAACAAAGATTTTTCATCAGAGTAAAATTTGTGGTGGTTGGATAGCATTTTTCACGCTGATTCCAAAACTGCATTCAGAATTTTTCTAGCACATATAGTTTTCAAGATGAAGGCATATATATAACTACACAGATTTAACCATTTTAAATAGGCAAAATACTACTATTTCAACATTTGATTGTGTTTATTTTATTGTGTTTTTTTAGTTTATTCATCTTATTTATTTCAGTTATCTTAATTATACATCTTATGTATTTCAGGTGTGAGCTTTTACGTCTAGCAGCATTGTGATTCAGGCAACAACGCCGTGCTTTGTGTGTCAAAAGATCAGTCCAGTCCAAGAACTTGTTGTGTCAAGTTGGTGTACATTTTTTTTGAATTTATAGTTTGCTCAGGTCAGTCAACATGCCTCGACAATGTAAGAATGACCCCGACAAGTTCTGTTTCGTATGCGGCCAGTTGACAACTAAAACACAGCAACGAAGTATTACAACCGACATTAAGAAAATATACAAGCTATACTTTGGTTGCCATCTAGGTGACCAAGATAAACCATGGGCGCCACATCAAATCTGTTCTGGCTGTTCAAATGGATTACGTGATTAGCTTAACAAAAAGAAAGCTTCACTGCCATTTGCCATACCCATGATATGGAGGGAGCCGAGAGATCATCATGAAGACTGTTATTTTTGTAGTGTGAACTTAATGGGGTTTTCTGCCAAGAACAAACACCAGATTGTATATCCAAACTTGGATTCAGCACGTAGACCAGTAAAACATGATGAAACATTGCCCATTCCAATTCCCCCAAGTGATAGGCTAGATTCTATCATAGATGACATGGAAAGTGATGAAGGTGCAACTGGCGTTTCCAGACCATCTACAGAACCAGAGTACACTTTTGAAGGTAGACATTTAGAGCCTAAAAAGTTAACCCAAGGACAGTTGAATGATCTTGTTAGAGACTTATCGCTGTCTAAAGAGAAATCAGAGCTTCTCGCCTCAAGACTAAAGGAGAACAATTTACTTGAGAACAATGTTCGTATTAGTTACTACCGAAAGCGGAATTTTGAATTAACAGCATTCTTTTCAGTAGACGGTCCTCTCTGTTACTGCCATGACATCAATGGACTATTTACAGCCATATCTCAGACGTATGTGGCATCTGAGTGGCACCTCTTTATTGATTCGTTGCAGAGAAGCCTGAAAGCAGTTCTTTTGCATACTGTAATGGTAATATAATGCCATCCATCCCCATTGCCCATTCCGTCCATCTAAAAGAGACATATGACTACTTAAGGCAATCAAATACGACAGTCATCAATGGAATGTTTGTGGAGATCTAAAAGTTATAGGAATGCTTATGGGTATGCAGTCAGGATTCACAAAATTTTGTTGTTTCCTTTGCCTGTGGGACAGTCACGCCACTATAGAACATTACACCAAAAGTGACTGGCCACTTAGGTATACATATGTTCCAGGGATAAGCAATGTCCAGTCTGTCCCTTTAGTGGATCCCCAAAAGATCTATCTGCCACCTCTTCACATTAAACTTGGTTTAATGAAGAATTTTGTTAAAGCAATGGGTAAAGTCAATTCTGAAGGGTTCCAATACCTTTCAAGGAAATTTCCGAAGGTTACTGCAGCAAAATTGAAGGAAGGAATTTTTGTTGGGCCACAAATAAGGGAGGTTTTGAATGACACTGAATTTGAAAAAGTCCTAAGTCCGCTGGAATTGAAGGCTTGGCTGGCGTTCAAATGGATATGTGAAAACTTTCTTGGAAGCAACAAGTCACCTGCGTATAAGGATGGAGTCAAGAACCTCCTTGATGCCTTCAAAGAAATGGAGTGTCGAATGTCGTTAAAAATTCACTTCCTGGCATTCCCACTTAGATTTCTTTCCTGAAAACCTTGGTGCAGTGAGTGACGAGCAAGGAGAGCGCTTCCATCAAGATATTCAGATGATGGAGAAGCGCTACCAAGGATATTGGAATGAAAGCATGATGGCGGACCATTGTTGGATGCTGTATCGTGACAATCCAGGCCAAATTTACAAAAGGAAATCACACACACAGCGCTTTTAATAAAATAATGTATATATTCTTTATTTATAAGTACATTGAATAAGGTATATGATGTATTTGTTGTTTAGCATTCCTAAGTGTGATCTATACATCCATAAATTTTCTTATAGCAATATCAAAAACTTAAAAATATCAAAACCAGTGTATCTATATAACTATACGTGCTAGAAAAAAAATAAAACCAGATTCGGAATCAGCGCGAAAAATGCATTAAGAAAAGTGTGATCATGTTTGTGATGAGAAAAAAAGCTTCATTTTGTTGGCCAGTGTTGTTATTATTATTAAATACTTCTTTTGAAGTAAGTTGAATTGTGTTACATGTATCTGTATTAAAAGAGCCTAATTCACTTTCAGACTGCTTTGATGTACCATCACTGGGTAATATATCTTTCTTGCAAACATTTTTTTTTTTAAGTGTCTTCTTCAACTTTTGTCGCATAAGAATGTTTTCATGTGATTTAGTTGTAAAAGTTTTTGCTGTTTTGTGTGGGCTACCGGGTACGTCGTAGCCAATGTTGTAACACGTTTCCCGTTGATCAGCGAAGTTAAGCAACATTGGGTCTGGATAGTAGTTGGATGGGGGACCATCCTCCACGTCTGGATTATGTAGCGACCCGTGGTTTTGGATCCCACATAAAGCTGTAGGTCCCCTCCGTCATATAACCTTAGATGTTGCGAAGGAGGTTAAACAATCCCAGTCATTATTATTATTATTGTTGTTTGTCACTTCTGAACGTGTGTGTGTGTGTGTCACACACATTGTTTTTATCAGTTACATGTGCTAAAGTATTTCCAAATATAGCTTATGAAAGAAGACATGTCTGTTTAATTACATGGTAAGTAACATTCACATATTCTGGTAGATAACCATCATATGTCTGCAAATATTAATTTATTTCATTAATAAATTTACTCTAAAAAAACACTCGTTAAGAATACTTATCAAATACAGTAGCAAACCATTAGTTATGACTCCAACTAAAAAGAATTCTCTTTTAGAGGC
Organism: Bathynomus jamesi; assembly: GCA_023014485.1. Taxonomy (NCBI): domain Eukaryota; kingdom Metazoa; phylum Arthropoda; class Malacostraca; order Isopoda; family Cirolanidae; genus Bathynomus; species Bathynomus jamesi. The sequence goes on from JAJOZX010000535.1 coordinate 899,273, forward strand.
TATGATTAATTGAAACCTATGATAACATCAAAGGTCACCGTAAGTGTAAATAATGTACACAAATCGTTATAATGTAACGATGATGATGATTTTTTTTTATGCAGGAAGGAGGGGCTAGGGCGAACGCCCGCCCGCAAAATCGCCTTCCCCAAACAAGAAGTAGTGAAGAGTCGAAATCAAGGTCCAAAGTTTTCAAGATACTTGGACACTTTTCACTTCGAAGATTGGAGGTCATAGATGGGGAGGAAAGATTGTTCCAGAGTTGACCAGTTAAGTAGATGAAAGATTGAGTAAGCCGATTATCCCTTGCGTCAGAGAGTTGGACAGAAAAAGGATAAGTATGTCGAAAGTCTGGTACTGCAAGTTCTCCTTAAAGGAGGCGGCATGCAGTTAGAGAGTTCAAAAGAGCAGTGTCTGTTATAATAGCGATAGTAGAGAGATTGAGGCAACATTGTGGCCAAGAAAGAGGAATTAAAGAGTCAGTAATCGGCGCAGAACTGATTAGACGAAAAGCCTTTACTTCCACTGAGTCAAGTGGAGCTGTGTGGGTTGAGCCACCTAACGCGTGAGAAGCATACTTCATACAGGAGCGGACAAGACCCCTGTACGGAGACAACAACTGAGTATGGATAAAGAAATTGCGGAGCCAGTACAACACGCTTCTAAAAGGCTAGGTGTGTTGTACTGGCTCCGCAGTTTCTTTGTATATGTGATCTTTTCAGGAAAGATCACTAGAAAAGAAAACACCAAGAACGTTAAGAGGAAGGATTGAGTTGTGTATTGTTGAAGATAAGGGGATAGTTGTGTGGGAGAGCATTACGGTTTTTGAGGCATTGAAAACCACAAGGTTTTCTCTGCCCCAGTCAGAGATAGTATAAAGATCAGAGGTCAGGTGTGCCATAGACGTCTCACGTGAAGCACGGAGTGACTGTTGAGAGGAAGAATGCTTTGTGAAGCGGTTGAGAAAGTAAAGAGTGGAATCGTCAGCATAGGAGTGGATAGGATAGGAAGTGCGACTTAAAAGATCATTGATAAAGAAAAGAAAGAGAATGGGTGTGAAAAAACTGCTTTTAGGCGAATTTGTCTAAAGATACAATTCATCTACAACAATTAGTCTACAGATACAATTTATCTGCAATAATTTGTCTACAGATACAATTTGTCTAGAGAAACTATTACTAATATTATTTTAAAAAAAAAACAAATATAATTTAAATATGAAAATTAGTTGTTAACTTTTATAATTTAAGTCGCGTTTGTGCCTTTATAGTTTAAGCTATTCTGAAACGTTTGTTCGTTTGTTGCCTTTTTTAAATCTTAGTAACTTATGTCTTAGGTTTTCGCACTTAAAATTGCAGTCATCCTGGAACTTTTACATTGTTCACTGTTCAGTAACCCACAATGCCTCTTCAATTTATTGATTCAGAGAAAGGCCATAAGAAGTTAGTACACCCTTGACGATTGGTTAGGTTAAGTCATGATATTTTCGTTAGTTTACTGTTAAAACATACGAAAATATCGACTTAACCTAACCAATCGTCATTTTTTTTAAATAATATTAGTAATAGTTTCTCTAGACAAATTGTATCTGTAGACAAATTATTGTAGTTAAATTGTATCTGCAGACTAATTGTTGTAGATGAATTGTATCTTTAGACAAATTCGCCGGACACCGAAAAAACTATATAGACCTATGGTTGATTGCTATCAACCTGGTGTTTGTGGAAGTCTTCAAAGAGCCTTGTTAAGTAGGTTTTTTTTCCTTCTTATTTCGTTGTATCTCGCTTCTGGTTGTCTATCGCGCCTCTCTCTCGATGTAGGCGATAGGGTTTCGTAAGGAGTTTATTCAGTCTAATTAATACAGGCACGAAGGCACGATGCCTAAATACATGAAGGGGTAGGCCTATCCTTTAGTGTTTCACTCGGAACTTGTGGGAAGATTAAACACATCTTCCTTGCCTACACCAACGCTCGTAACTAGCCAGCTCTGAGCTATAAATCTTTTGTCTTAAATTTTGCTTCGTTTGCAAACGGAAAATCCCAGACGTAAAATTTCACATTTTCATTACTTCTCTTCTCGAAGTAATTTTCATGAGTCAGTGATGTAAAATTTTGATACGAAAAAAATACGGTTTGCTGCTTGTTATGTAGGCCCAATGCCCACATACATTGTTCTACGTATGGCAATGTTCCCATTTCCAATAGGCTTTGTCGCCAATCCCAAGGCCATTTTTTTAGTTATTAAATACAGTAAATTAATAATGCGTATTTAATTATGAAATAAAGGTACCATATACGATACCATATTGTAGGCGTGTTTAGGCCTGAGTTTAAATTAGGCCTTGCTGTGGACTGTAATGTAAACTGTATGACTATATGAAAGGTGTGTATAGTTTTTCCATAGGGTAACAGGACAGAATTCTGAGGAACATCACTATTTATGGCTTTACGAAAACAGCAGTGGCCATCTAGAACCGCAGCTATTGATCGGCCGGAAAAGAAATCAGAGATGAAAGCACAAATAGAAGGAGAGAAACCGAAGGAGGGTATTTTGGAAATTAAGAATTTGTGCCCGACTGTATCGACAATTTCACGAATTGGTACATCCCTTTTATAATCGTGGACTGCATGGAGGCTAATAAAACAGTACAAATATTCCTTGCTTTTAACTTCATTGTAACGATTTATTAGGGCATCCTCTTTTGCCCACCATGAACGTGATAAGAAGCGTGCAACAGAAACTGAAATTTTAAATGTTTTCTTTCCAGATACAATTTAGAATCATTAGTGAGAGACCCGTCTCCCACTCAAAGACCTTCCATCAAAGAAGAAAGGAACGAGAGACTCCTTAGTGAAATGCTCGAATCGAAAGACGAAACATTGCCATTAGGCCAGAAAAATTCCGCTCCTAAAACGATATTCGAGAAGAATTTATCGCCTTCTTTAGCAAAATAATTAATATTTTTAGATGTAAATATACGTAGGATCCTTTAGAAGAACGAATACCTTTCACCGTTTTGAAACGTTGAAGGTTTATTCTCTTCCTTGTGCTGTGTACAAAGAATTTTAATAACCGCCTTACGTTCGCGCCATTCTCAAATAAGTCTCCATAGAGTGCATGGAAATAAAAATTTAAAATGGCGAAAGAAGCGATGAAGTGTGATATTTAAAATACCGACGGTGGTTTAAAAGGTTTTAGGTTTTTTATTTATTTTATCATCACATAGTAATTTATTTAAAATGGTTGATAGTCGAGAAAATTTAAAGAATGCTGTGATTTACCTTTGTAAGGTTATAGAAATTATAAATATTTTTATATTCCTTTTCTTAATCTTCTCCTTTTTGACTGCTTAGTTTAAATAAGATTTTACGAGCCAATATTATTATATCAGTTAGTTTCATTTTTAAATGTATTCTTAATGGTTTTCAGTATTTTATAAAGAACTGTTAAAATTAGGTTAATAAAGTCATTGGTGAGTAATAGCAAATTATTTTTGATGGAACGAAACAATGGTACTCGGATCAGTCATAGTACGTTGAGAGATAGATTAAGTATTTGTACAATAACTCTCTATTATAGTCTCTGAGAGAATATAAATGTGTTAGTGGTAATTCTATATAATGAGTTTCAATCCATAGTGATTGTAACATATTCTTCCTTTGATAATAGATGTGTAGAAATAAAGGGTGATTGGTGAACTGTTGTATTAGGAAGAATGGGGAATGCGCGCAAAAAACAACCGTAATGGCCGTTCTGAATGAAAAATTGGGAGTTGGACCAGAAGTATGGAGTGCCTAATAATATCCGTGAGAATAAAAGCAGTGTGAAAGGCAGTCTGTTGCAATAATGGGAAATCCATAAGTATGTATGGCGTACAGATAGTTGAGAGAAGGGTAATAATGCGTTAGTGTAGGCATGCTTAGGGATGTATGTGATCAGAAGTTATTTATAGAGCGAGTGAAATTATCATCAGATTTTGACTATATTGCGTAAAATTAAATTCTTTGGTGTTTGTTATAATATAATGAGAGAATAAAAGTTGAAAAACTGAATTGAATGGGGTAGTATGGAAGTATAGATGCGGAAGAGAGTAAACCTCAGGGATGGTAGATGAACAACAGAAAATACAGAATGTTTCAAGATGATATCTAATGCTTGTAGGTGTGTTCGAAGTGGAGTCGAGAAAGTGGCGACTACGTGGCGGAATTATGAGGTTAAGAAAGCGGTGGAAAAAAAGGGGAAAATATATTATTCATGAACTTGGCAGTAAAGGAAGGAAAAGGTGTAATGAATGGTACCAAGAACGATAACGGAGTAGTAAAACGATAGTAGATGAAGAGAGCTTAGGAAATATGAATAAAAAGTTGGTATGTGGAAAATAGAGAATTATTCTGGGAAGAAGTGAGGAAGTGCAAAGCTCAGTTTGGTGGAATGACTGGTAATATAAGAATGACACTGTATTAGTGTAAGGAACAAATACGCGAGTGTGTTTTTAGTGATTGGTAGATCAGATAGAATAGAATGGTAGATAACTTGGAAGTGAATATGAAAGCAGTTGATTGTAATGGTGTATTTAGGAGTGCATACCAGAGCATGAACATGAACTCGATTAAATTAGAATTTAAAGAGGTAGCATGGAAGGTTAAGGAAGTCTGCAGGAACTGGTGGGATATAAAGTAAAATGATTAAATGCAGGGTTCATAGTGACCTGGAATGTCGGGAATTTAGGAAATTGTCAGGGAAAATGATCTGCTTTAGGAAATTTTTTGGGGAGGAAAGAGCAAAATCTTCCACCTGAACATCTGAAAAAGATATGATCCCCCCTTACCTTTCCGGAGTTGGCAGTGGGATAAAAAAAATTGTTTACCACAGGGTCTATAATAATTGGGGAAATTTATAAAAAATAGTCGGGGAAGATTCAGGGAAATTCTAAACAACATTTTGCTATGAACCTTAAAATGTGAATGCAGACTGGTGCTTCACTTTGCACTCTCTCTAAACCCCAAATATTCTCTACTCTGCTCTCGATTCCTTGGCATGATTGTGGAAATAAATTTACAAAAGATTTCCCCGCACCTCATTACATTTTCCAGAAGTATATATATATATATATATATATATATATGTATATATCACAATTGCCAAAGTAATACGACGGCCACTCAATATATTTTGCCCCACCTTTTTTCTTTCCAAGTTTCCTTGTAAGTTGCAGAAATTTTGTACACAAGTAGTTACATACCTGAGTTGATTGTTTGTCCTTTCTTCATAATGTCCACCAGAATCACCCGTTTCATGTTCCAGAAGATGGTGGCCATAACCTTTTCTGCAGAGGGAGCCATTTTGAACTTTTTCTTACGTGGGGAGTCTGCGTGATGCCACTGTATGGATTGGCGTTTTGTTTCAGGTTGAAAGTGGTGTACCCAAGTCTCATCCCAAGTCGCAATTCGTGAAAGGAAGTCATCTTCAGTCAGTTGGCGAGGAACAAACCGTGAACACATTTTTGAGTATCCCAATTGCTGAATTATCGTATTCACACTTCCTTCACTAATTCCTAGCTCCAGTGATAGCTCCTTGTATGTGACGCGCCGATTTGATCGAATGATGCTGTTAGCACGTTGCACAGTGTGAAATGTCACAGCTGATGCTGGGCGACCGCTGCGTGGCTCATCATCGAGGCTGGCTCTCCCTCCCTCCGATGATCTCACACGTTTAGACCAGCGTCCAACTGTGCTTCGATCAACAACAGCATCTCCGTAAACGTTTTGTAGACGTTTGTGAATATTTCCAACTGTTTCGTTCTCTGCGGTTAAGAACTCGATAACAGCTCTCTGTTTACGACGCACATCACTGTCAGACACCATTTTCGAAACTGTTTTAACCATCGGTTTTATAGAAGGGCGTTTAAAAGCGGTTTTATACAAGGAGGGGAGGTTCAAACTGGAAAAATGCAGTTATGTGAAGCGCAGAAAGTTCAAACTTACGGCCCAAAAGACATTTCATCCCCATGGCCTATTATTTAGCTAAGAAAAAAGGGTGGGGCAAAATATATTGAGTTTATTTAACTTCCTTTGAACATTAAGGCCATATAACAGGGAACCTACAGCTTTACAAGGAATCTAAACGCCGGGCCGCTACATAATCGGGGCACAGAGGACAGTATCCTATCCAACTACTATTCAGACTCAATGGCGCTTAACTTCACTGATCGACGTTAGAAGCGGTGTTACGACAGTGGTCACGACGTAGCCCCACATCTTCTAGGTCTAGGTAGTTAGGGATTAGACTTGGGGTGTGTATGTGAAAAGTCCTAGGTTCGACTGCTGTCGCCACGGATTGAGTTGGGCCGGCCACTTTGCCAATGGTTCTCCGTTGCAGTCACGTCGCAACACCGTTAACTTAGGTCAGTGAGGTTAAGCGACGGTAGATTTGTTCAGCAGTTGGATTGGTGACCGTTCTCTGCTCTCAGATGTGGTGACCCGCGGTTCGAATCTCACTTAGAGCTGTATGTCTCTCGTTACATGACTCGATGTTATGAAAGGGGTTAAACCCCGAAACATGCATCCCTCTCCACTCTTCTCCAAATTTTGCAGGTGTTTCGTTACTTCCTCACTCCATTTCCAATGCGGCCTCCTCGCTCCCTATCCGTTCTCCTGCCTCCAGTACCTTTTGCTTTTGAGAGTTGCGTTGTGGCAATGTAACACCGTTTCCCGTCGATCAGTAAAACTAAGCAACAATGGGTCTGATTAGTAGTGGGTTGGTGTAACTCTGTGTTCAGATGTAGCGATTGTTCGGATTCCACGCAAAGCTGTAGGTCCTCGTCCCCGTTATATGACTTTAAATGTTGCAAGGAGGTTAAACAACCCCACCATTCCACCAAACATCTCCCCTTTTGAGTGTCATTTGTGTGTGTATTATTTTCAATTTGGCCTTGCACCTCCAGAATGGTTCTTTCCTTGGAGCCTACACTCCTGAACTTGCATTTCCAACCCCGATCTCCTTCATTTCTCTGCCATCTCCTGTGCTCTTTCTCTGGGACACCTATCACGTAGGCAGCCACTTCCCCGTGGTTGGAGAGAGTGCGTGCTCCGATGGTGGTGTGTGCCGTACTGGATCGAGCCACCCATGCCAGGGAGGACACGACTGAGAGTTGTCTTTGCCCCATCTGTTTTGGAACTGGGACCGGGTTACAGTACCTTCCACTTTCCATGTGTTTACCGTCTCGAAGTTGAATCTGCCTTAAAGCTGCAGTTCCTTCAATAAGGTAAAACAGGAGATTCATGGTGGCCCAGCTGAATCAATTAGCTGTGTTGCGTTGATGACGTGGCTAATTAATGCAGCGTTGCTTGTATATATTACGTTAAGGCATATCGTATTGTAAGGTTAGTGAAAAATTGTCATTTACAGTATGTTAGAGCCAACATATTTGGGCTCTTGGGGGCATCAAGTTTGGACGCCGGCAGCTTCCCTTTTACTCCTTTGTTGAAAGTTGCATAGTTAGGTTGTGGTTATATAGATTTTGGAGAGCTCTTTTCAGGTTGAGTATTTGGTAGTCTAGATAGTATGTGATTGGTACATATCGCGCAAGTTTGATAGTATTGTCCATGCATAGTTTAGGTTGCTTAGAAAGAGGTCGCAATAAATTATAGTTTTTATCGCTAAAATTCAGTCTAATGTAGGCCTGCTTCATTTGACTACCCTCAGGTAAGTTTAAATAGGATCATAGGGTCCCCACGAGTTTTGTTTAAGCTTAACTTAGGCTATCAGTTTAAGGTTCTGTCAGAACGTTGTTGACTAGGATCAAGGATTCCGATCTTTAATTAAGAAAAACATGCGGTTGCCACGAGACGCTCGAATTTGATGGTTCTCAACCTTTTCTCACTCAAGGCACTCAAGCCAGACTCTGTACTCATTCGTCAGCCAGACTCTGTACTTCATTCGTCAGCCAGACTCTGTACTTCATTCGTCAGCCAGACTCTGTACTTCATTCGTCAGCCAGACTCTGTACTTCATTCGTCAGCCAGACTCTGTACTTCATTCGTCAGCCAGACTCTGTACTGAACGGACGCATTTCCTGAGCTCTGATATTGCATCTACTTTTGCATATTGCTAAGAATTTTACTTTTGGAAAGTTTTTAATTTTATATAATTGCGTTTATATTCACATTGTTATAGTTAAGTAATTGAATATTAGTGGTTTTTGGCGATTTAGAAGTTTTCATAGCGTGCCGGCTTAATTTAACTTGAACTTGTGACGGTTATAAACTAATTTTTAACTGCGCGATGCCGTCGCAGAAAGCGTCGTGTGTTAGGTGTGGGGTAAACCGGTAGTATTCGGAATTTAAAGATTATAATGGCGATTACCGAGAGATCAGTTTTTCTTTTGTGAGTTAATAGAGGAAATAGTTGACATAAAACGCAGTGTACGTGAGGTAACGGAAAATCTTGCAATGCTTGATGAGGGCAGGGGTAGGGCTACGGTTGACGAAAGCCGAACCAATACTAACGTTGAAGACGTTAGTAATTTGAAGGGTGAGGTGCGTAACCTAGTTTCTAGTTTAGGTAGCTTGTTGGGTAGAGTTGAGGAAGGGGTTAAGGTTGGTCCGAGATTAGTAGATGGGGAGGGATTTAGAGAAGTTAAGGGTGGAGCTAGGCAGCGTACGTTAGGTGATAGGAATCCCCCCTCCTATCGAGATTTCGAACCCTTTCGCCCATTTGGAAAGGGACGTGAATGAGGGGGAAACTATTTTAATTGGGGACTCTTTAGTGCGCCATATGGACAAAGAGTTTATTCAACGGCATCCAACCAAGAGGAAGAAGATCTGTCTCCCAGGGGCCAGGGTTGACAAAGTTAGGGACGAAGTGGATAGGATTGACGTTGCCTCCCGTCACTCGATGTTGGTGACGATGGTAGGAGGCAACGACTCATATAGGCCCGATCCGAGAGTGCCTGACCTTTTGGAGAGAGATAGGGGGTTAATTAGGTCCCTGAAGGCGAGGTCAGATAGGTCTTTAGTTCTAGGTATTACCCCTAGGCACGGTTTGGGTCTTAGGATTACGTCAAAAACAATATTTTTGGATAAATAAGAAGAGATTTGTGCTGAGGAAAATGTACCCTTCGTAAAGCTGTGGTCCGAATTCAGTGATCCTAGCCTTTTTATAAAAGATGGGTGCATTTTAATGAAATAGGTAATGCTAGGCTAGGTAGGTTAATTGACGATAACGTACGAAAGCTGTATAGGTCGAAGCCGCCTTTAAACGTTGTGGGTCAGGCTTACGACTTCTGCTTCTAATACTCGGACTACTACTACTCTCAACACTCGGGTGGTGGGCAACCAGGCCCTCGAGTCCTCTACCACTGGAAGACCGCATCCTAATGGGGTTCAACCCCCTCGGGTAACGGAACACTTGCACTCTCTTTTACCGTTGCCGACCCCAGCCTGTACCTTGAATATGCCCTTGGACGTAGACCCTCTGGAGCAGGGGTTTTGCCCCAGCCCACCTCAGCCGCCTTCGGGCAAGTCAAGTTTCACCCAAGACTTGCCTCCAAAACCCAGCTTCTTGCTCCCCGTATGCCCCCCTCACCCGCCGTCGGCCCGCCTCCCCACGGAGAGAGCCCCGCGGCGGATGCGGAAGTCGGCATTCTTGACCATCCTATCGACCGTTGGATGTCCCCTGTCCACTTCGATCCTACAGCATCCCTATCCCTTCCAAGTATCCACAAATTCCTAGTGATCCGGCCTACCTCTGGATCCCTTCCGACCAACTCTGAACGGACGTTTCAGGCGATCCGAGCCCGCAGTAACTCCAGCCGCTATGATGTACGACCGCAGAGGGATGGCTCCCTCATAAAATCACGCTCAGGCGCAGAGACGAAAGCCCTACTCTCCCTCACTGAGGTCCTTGGATGCTCGGTCTCCGTTTCCCCACACCCTCGCCTGAACCAGAGTCAGAGCACTATTTACGCCACCCGCCTATTGTCGATCACAGTGAACGAGCTCCTGGAGGATCTCGCACCCAAGGGTGTCTGTTATATTTTTTTTATTATTATTAAGTTCAGAATCCCAGCTGAGCCGTGAACGGCCAAGCTCTGAAGGACCACACAGCCCAAGTTAAGCTAGACTAAAACTTACGGGCTTGGAGGTCCTATTAGGTCCTACCTCAGGGTTGCTGACTTGATGTGGGCCTACCTTAGGCCTCAGTTGCATAAAATTAAGATAAAAACAAAAGGGACACTATTTATGGTCTTCTTTCTAAACCTTGCAACAACACACAACCTGCACCATTGCACGATGCAGCAATCTTGTATCTAAACAACCAAACTGAATTGCAAGAGAGCTCTCTATAAGACCACGCCCTGTAAGTGCCGCATTCAACAAACGAGTAGAAAAGACGCGCAGTGCCCCCCCCAAAAAATGATGCCACAAGAGTGCCCATACAATAATGCCACAAGAGCCCAAAAATGCTAGCTCTAAATTAAGTGAATTTTTTACTAACCTTACAATTATGAGATGGATATATATACAGCTTACCTTAATATATACAAGCAATGCTGCATTAATCAGCTTAGTCATCATATCGCCTTGGGACAACAATGGCTCTAACTCTTCTAGATTTTCTAACAGTGTCACCAAGATCTATCGCTTCACATCCCGACAGGGGGGTACCACCTCCCCCATCCCGCGTCTACTTCTTACCTTCAATACCTTAGTCCCTCCCGACCATATTGTATGGGAGACCGCACATCATGCGAGTTTTCTGTCCGCCCATACATTCCAGACCCGACTCGTTGCTTTAAATGCAACAAGTTTGGACACGTTAGTTCAGTTTGCCGGCAGCCGCACCAGCTGTGTGTTCGTTGCAGACAAATCGCTCACCCAGACAAGTGCCCCAACACACCCAAATGCTCCAATTGTGAAGGCACACACCCGTCTTCATCCCGCAAATGCCTGTTCTTCAGGTTCGAGAAGGAGGTCCGAAACCTGCAGGTAGTGGACTTCCTTACCCTCCGAGAGGCTCGAGACAGTGTGTAGAGTCGGGAGGTGAGGCCGGGCGTATCCTACGCCACTGACCTCGGCTCTGTCCTCTCGGCACGCCGCCCTGGCCTGCCACTCAAACTCCCCTCGACCACTGCTCCTCATCCCTCCCAAAGGGAGTCCTCGCAGGAACCGACGACCTCCTGTCCCCCCACCATCCCTTCTCATGCACCTCACCTGCCACAGATTCCACAGGAGTCTGGGACTAAGACACCCAGGCCCCCCACCTCGAACCCTGCCCCCCCCCCAGCACACACTGCACACACCCGAACCTACCGCCCGGAGCAAGTCGACGAGGTGGAGATGCCGGAGTCGCCAGACCCTCCGCCCTTTCAAAATGTCTCTCCCTCTTCCCCTAGATTTAAGAAGACGGCTCGGACCATCACATCGTCCACTTCGTCTACGAAAATCATACCGCCCCACCGCAGAAGTCCCACCAATCTACCCCCACAGACTCTGACAATAGTTGCCGAATTGCATGACCCACCCCCCACGACGAGATCCAATCTGTAGGATCCAGTGGATGCGGCCCTGGCGCAGCTACACCCCTTGGCCGCGCCCGTGAGTCTTATGGATCTGCCCTTGCCTCCTGGTGCCATTTTTTCCACTCCTCCACGAGAACACTCTGGTTAGGCTGACCATACGTACCGTTTTGAACGGGACAGTACCGTTTTTTTTATGGGTTCTGTATGGGTTCTGTCACTGAAGAATAATTGTAAGCTCAATATGTTTATGTACTTACTTTTTCATGAATACAGAATATTACATAACCCCCGTCCCTTTTTTGCCATCCCAATGTCCCGTTTTTGTCTCAAGGAAATATGGTCAGCCTAACTCTGGTTCATCTCCCACCCCCACAGTACCTGCTCCCCTCCTTGTTAGCCACCCTGAGTACATCCTACCTCCCACCTGCCCGGTCCTTCTGGTACCCGCTATCGCCACCCAGGGTCCGCCGTGAGACCCCAGACAGGCGGGGAGGTGCCACTTTTGGAAATAAAGTGCCCCTTCCTGGCCCGAACACACAAGCCCACCAAGAAACTTCTCACCCTCTGAGCCCAAGACGTTCTCCTAGCTGTCGTGATCCACGCCTCGGGTCTCGCTCGGCCGACTCGACCCCGCAATCTCTGCAGAGATCGACTAGCCGAACGATTCCTTCTCTGGTGAACGGCAGATAGCCAGCCATATTCCTGACTCATCCTTCGCCTTCGCAAACCCCAGATCTCCCTTCGCACTCCAACCTCCTAGATCTTACACCTTTACCCATCCCCCATCATCAATGGCTCCCCGAAAACTACAATAGTACACTGGAACTGCAGAGGAATATTCGCGAATTATACGAAGGCCTTAATTCCTTGAGTGCCACTTCCCGTCCGTTGTGCATCTGTCTCCAGGAGCTCATCCTGGGGACCAGGCCCATGCCCTGCCCAATTGGATATTCATACATCACCACCCCGTCTCCTACCTGCACTCGAAGGGGAGGCTGCCATTTACATACACCACGCAGTCCCCTTCCACAATCTTCCTATCCGATCCCCGTTACAGGTGATTGCTACCCGACTTTCCCTGGATAGACAGTACATCGTCTGTTCAATATACCTCCCTCCCCACACTCAAGTCTCCCACGATGACCTGGTGGAAGTAGTACAACAACTCCCCAGGCCCTTTCTATTACTGGGCGATTTCAATAGTCGCCACCCCTTGTTGGAAGACACGCACTCCACCTATATGCAGACATGGGCAGCAAATACTTTAGATGTATTTAAATAATAAATACATTACTTGAAAATAAAAGTAATTAAATACTAAATAAAATACAGGTTTTCAGAAAGTATTTAAATACTAAATACATTTCAAATACAATTTAGATACTTTTCAAAAAGCACATAAAATCACTAATATCAGTTTGAGTCAAATAAAATCGAGACATTCATTATATTTTTTGTTTATTTGCTCTCATTAGCACAAGCTTTTCAAAGAGAGCATCTGACAGTTGCCTCTCTTAGGAGAAAGCGTTATTCCTGCAAAGAAAAAAGCCTTTCTACAGGCGCCGATGATGGCAGTGAAGTGTTGTATTTTTACTGTACATCCTCGCAAAATTGAACAGTTCACAAAAAAGTATTTTAAAAATGTATTTAAAAACAGGTATTTACAAATACTAAATACTTTTCAAAAGTATTTAAATACGTAATTAAATATACTCTCCAAAAAGTATTTATAAATACATGTATTTAAATACATTTGTATTTACTGTAAATACGTATTTAAGTATTTTCAACTACATTACTGCCCATGTCTGCCTATATGGCCCCGACCCTAATTAACATCATGACCGAGCTCTCCTTCGAGTGCTTCAATGATGGCTCTCCTACATTCTACCATGCCACCACCTGCACTCCATCCTGTATAGACCTGTCCTTCGTGTCGACCGATGCCCTCCTAGATTTCACATGGCAAGTCCTCCAAGAGGACTATGGAAGTGACCATTTCCCTGTTCAACTCACGCTCAATTGGCCCGACCAGACTGTTTGGGTACCGGAAAAATGGATTACTGCTAAAACTAATTGGTCCCGTTTCCACGACGATACATATACAACCCTTACGACTGCCCTCTTCCCATCCTCCGACGAGTGTATTACATACTTCGAATCAATTGTTGTAGCGGCTGCGTGCACTAGCATCCCACGATCCTCCACCTACCCCCACACCTGACCGGTACCCTGGTGGACCCCAGAGTGCACGGAGGCCGTAGGCGACTCTCCATCCATCGCACGGAGATGCAGCGGGCCAGGGCCATTGCCCGCCGTACAATGAAGACAGCGCGCCGAGCTTCTTGGCGTGCCTTTGTATTCGGCGTCACCACCACCACACCTTCGGCACCACCTGGAAGAAGGTACGGGGTGTCGAGAGGCGACATGTCCCCTCCCGACCCCCGGTCTTCCGGACTAACGACGGACTCCTATACGAGCCCAAATCAGTGGCAAACCACCTAGCTTCTACCTTCGCCGCCTTTTTTCCTCTGCAGTTCGTATCCGCCCCTAACAATAGCTCCTCTTCACCGTCCATAGACAGCACCTACAACCGGATGTTCACCATGCGTGAACTACAGGCGGCACTGGCCTCTCGACGATCCCCTTGTCCCGGCCCGGACGGTATCCCCTACAGCATGATCCAGCACGTCCACCCTACCTTGCAAATTTTCCTACTAGACCTATACACTACAACCGCATATGGATAAAGGGCGCTTTCCCCTCCCCAAACCCGGCAGAGATTCCCTCGATTCCACAAACTACAGACCAATCGCCCTAACGTGTTGTGCCTGCAAAATCTTCGAAAAAAATGGTCGCTACGCGACTATCGTTCATTCCCAGCTACCCAGTCCGGCTTCAGACAATTTCGCTCCATCACTGATCCCCTCCTGCTCGTCAGCCGAGACATACAGAATGCCTTCGACAGTGGACAGTTCGTCCTATCAATTTTTTTTGACATCCAGAAGGCCTACGACACCACCCGTCGGACAATAATCTTCAGGTAGCTCCAACATCTAGGTCTCGTCGGAGCCATGCCGACCTTCATCAGGGGCTTCCTGTCCTCCCGAACTTTTCAAGTTAGGGTGGGCTCAGTCCTCTCAGACACCTTCGTGCAGGAGGACGGGGTCTCACAGGGAAGCATCCTCAGTGTTCTATGCTTTTCCATCGTCATGAACACAGTCTCAAAATGCCTTCCACCCACCATCCGTTCTTCCATCTACGCTGATGAAAGGTGGGCGACGTTGGTGGGGTTCCGCCTCTCCACCCCCAAGTCCAAGTGTATGCTCTTTAGCAAAAGAAGATCCACAACCCTTCCTGTTCTCTCTGTCACGTTATACGGCAATCCTCTTGAGGTGGTACCCTCCACGCGATTTCTGGGCATGACTCTCGACCGACGGCTCAACTGGGTTCCCCATCTAAAATACCTGAAGCAATCCCTCCAACGTCCACTCGCTCTCCTAGATCACCTCTCTCACACCACATGGGGCGCAGACCGACGCGCTCTCCTTCGCCTTTACACTTCCATGGTCCAGTCGAAGGTGGACTATGGCAGTGTAGCATACGATTCTGCCTCCGTATCTTGGACCCGGTCCTTAATAGAGGCCTCCGCCTCGCCACCGGTGCTTTCCGCTCTTCCCCAGCCTCCAGCCTTCAAATGGATTGCAATTACCTCCCTCTCGCCCTCCGACGGGGTCTTATGGCTAAATCGTCAGCCCCGCTCTGCCCTGCCTGCCATACCCCTATCACTGTCGTACATCTCCTGGTCGAATGCCCAAACCTGTCCGCTCTTCGTCGCAGGTGCTTCCCTCTCTTGACCAAAACTCCCATACCCGAGCGTCTACAATTCATACTCGCCGAAGGCCCCCATTTTTCAACGGAAGTGATTTTCCTTTACCTCACTTATTCCCATCTACTTCATCGTGTCTAAGACCATACCCCTCCTACCCACTATCTACCAACTGAACCTTACTCACCCCCTAGGTTAGGGTGGCCATTTCCAAATTTCCAAAAAGGAGGACACTGCGTATGTCGCCGTACGTTAATATATATATATATATATATATATATATATATATATATATATAATATATAATATATATATATAACAAAGAAATGAATATTCATTTTTACTCCTTGGGCAGACTGACTGTCCGACTCGTAGTCATGAAATTGAAAACAAATGCGGCTTATCAGCAGTGTTGCCAACTACATATAATAAAAATACGTTAACGGTTATTATGGCCATCAGTACCCGCTATTTTAAGTGTACCTGAGGTAATTTATATAATTCTTTTTAGCCAGACCCCAAAAAGGAGGACAAATTAACGTCCGACTCAAGGTGGCTCCGGATGGAGGACAGAGTGCTCAAAAGCCGGACTGTCTGGCCACCCTGCCCTTGGTACAAATCGGCGGTAAATTAAAGAAGGAATATATATATATATTATATATATATATATATATATATATATATATATATGTGTGTGTGTACGTATATATATATATATATATATAACGGGTGTGCCATAAAAAAATGGGTACATTTTAAAAAGGGTATAAAATCAACATTTGTCATTTAATTTTAATAAAATTTCTACACAATAAAACATATGTATTTATCTATATGCAAACAAGTTTTCAGACTAAAATATTAAATAATTCAAATTCTCTCAACATTTAACGTAAGAATATGATTTTTCTACTTAACATGCAAAAATCATTAAACCTTTTTAAGGTTTTTTTATAAAAGTAATTTTTAAGTAAAATTTACCTGAAATTATTAAAAAAAAATTGTTCGAAATGCTTTCCTTCAATTTCAATAACTTTTTTATTCTTGGCCGGAATATGGGAGAACTTAGCAGAGCGAGTCTACGGGATTAGGATAAAAAATGTCGCTCATTTACGCGAGATCATCATTCAAAAATGGGAAGAGCTTCAACAGGAACGAGTAAATCGAGCCATAGATGAATTCCGGCCAAGAATAAAAAAAGTTATTGAAATGGAAGGAAAGCATTTCGAACAATTTTTTTAATAATTTCAGGTAAATTTTACATAAAAAATTATTTTTACGTCAGTTTTTACCAGGGTGTGAGTCGGAGTCGTGGAGTCGCACGTTTCAGGGCGGAGTCGGAGTCGGTAAAAAACTTCCGACTCCGACTCCAATTTCTGTGTCCTGTCACCCTTAATTTCTAAATCCTAAATACTAACATTTAGGTTATTTAGTTTTTTTGGTCAATAAACCTTATTCATTGATAGCCCCTAGATTAAGTTTTTTTAATATTTTTTTTTTACATTTTCAGAATATACAATTAATATTTATTTAAATATAAAATATAAAATTTCACACTTAGTGTGGTGGTGATGAAATGTCTTATTATTATGATAATTATAGAGTGAAACACTAGAGGAGTCGGAGTCGTATATTTAAAATGTGAGGAGTCGGAGTCGGATTTTTAGATTTTTTACAATGTGTGGAGTCGGAGTCGAATTTTTACAATGTGTGGAGTCGGAGTCGGAAAATTTTGGACCGACTCCACAACCCTGGTTTTTACAATAGATGTAACGAATATCCCTACGGTCATAGACATAATACTTTTTGATAATGGTGATTAATTATAATTAATTACAAATCTCTTGTAATGATAATGAAAGAAATTTCGAGGCAATAATGATAATGAAAGGTCTGTAATGAATTACACATCATTACATTTTCATTACAGTGTAATTTCAATATATATACAGTATTTTATATATAATGTATATATTAGGGTATCATTTATTTTTCAACTTTTAAATTTCCGTGCTCTGACCCCATCAAAGTATGCCATATGATGTACAAACACTGTGTACAAAGTTTTATTGAGATATTTTAATATTTAGAGGTCGCTCAACGGCTTCGAAGTATTGGGTACGAGAGTCTCACAGCGTGTGAATATAAACAATTTCCAAATGTATTTAAACAATTTATTATGTTCCTACATTAGCAGGAACTGCATAAGACATTATAAAAATAATTATTAAGATGAAGTACATTAACATCAGACAGTAGCGTAATTATTATGATTAATTATTATTTCCACTCAAGGTATGTTTTTGTCCCCATGTCCAATGCTTGCGATGGTCTTCAACAACCTGGAGAAGAAACTGGAGTTGTTCTTCATCTTTGGTTAGGTATCCAGAAAAATCCTGGATGAGAGCAACTCCACGTTCAGCGAAGTCATTTGTTACAGTTAGAGTTTTTAGTCTCTTTCGCAATCTGGTAATGGGTATCCTCTTCCCATCGCTCAGCAGTTTTCTCCAAGAATTCATCTGGGAGGTTGAGCTTCGTGAACAATGATTTTGTGTTTTTTGTTACAAAGTTTTCCAAGCTTTTTTCTTTCACAGTATCCAGGTCAACAACCACACGCTTTGGAGGGGTCTCTTCTCCATCAATACTAGTCGTAGATATGACCATGCGATTTTTTTAATCAGGGAGGACTAAAAGACTAAAATAACACACACTAATGCAAACACATCCTATCAATAAGGTGACTGAAATGATACTGGGGTGAGGCATAGAAAGGAAGCGCATTTTAATTTAGGACAAGTAACGTTGCGTCATCAAATTTTTAATGGCCTTGAGCGACCTCTAAATATTAATATTTTCTCATGAAACTTCATAATCAGCGTTTTTACATGCAATGTCACATTTTTAGAGGGTCGGACCGAAACTTCTTGATGGTTCAATTCTTACCATACAAATAAGTGACACCCTAATATATATATATATATATATATATATATATATATATATATATATGCGGCTTCTGATTCCTCCCAGTCCCAGCCAGCAAAGCGGTGCAAGTTGTTCAATTTTATGGCTGCTCCAGCTCCCTCTACAGCTTCTCAGAACCCTATTGTCAGCCAGGTGGACAGCTACCTTGACCAGCCCTGCATTGATGAGGAGTGCGATCCCCTGACATGGTGGAGGGACAATGCACATCTGTATCCTCACGTATCTGTTCTTGCTGCCAAGCATCTTTGCATCCCTGCCTCCAGTGCACCAGTGGAGTGCTTATTCAATATATTCAGTATTGTAATGATCATGATAATGAAGGGCCTGTAATGGTAATGATAACACTGGTCAACACTCATTTTATTGCCAATCATATTAGAGTGATTTTGGGGTAACTTTGTGGTGCTGATTCCGAATATGACATCGGTTTTGCTAGATTGGCTCTAATTTATGAGATAATTGGTACCCCATTGAAACACGTAAAAATGCAAAAAATTTAATGTTCAGGCGGAGCCTACTTACAAATCGCATTGAAATTGTCTCAAATCATACAAAAGTAAACACATGAAATACATAATGGCATTTTATTCGGTCTCACCATCTAGAATGTTCCGGTAGTTTCCCATATGCACGCGTTATGGTTACGTTTCCTATTAATTGAGGGTATTCATTATCTCAAGAACTAGAGCCAAATCGGAAAAACTACTTTCATTTTGGAATTCAGCAACCCCAAAATACCCTAAATTCGTACGAATTTCCTTGGCAACGAAAAAAAAAATTTTTTTGTTGACCTGTGTAATGATAATGAAAAATTTCTGGTAATGATAATGATAATGATAAACCTTGTAATGACCCCATGTCTGCTTTGGATAATATTGTGGTTAGTGAAAGGGAGGTAATGCGCTATATTGATAAAATGAAAATGCGTAAATCACTGGGGCCGGATTTTATATATCCCATACAACTAAAAGAATTAAAAGAAAGCATTGTTGTGCCGCTAACAAAGATTTTAATGCGTCTATTTCTGAGGGGTGCATACCAGATAATTTCAAGTTAGCAAATGTAACACCTATCTTTAAGAAAGGCGATAAAGGTGCGGCGGGAAATTACAGGCCAATCAGTTTAACGTCTGTTGTAGGTAAGCTACTGGAATCAATAATTAGGGATCGTATAGTCGAACACTTAGAATTGCATAACTTAGAAATACGCAGCACGGTTTTAGGCGAAACAAATCTTGCTTAACTAATCTTTTAGAATTTTTTCAAAGCGTGGTTAAAGTTTACGATAGTCATCGGACGGTTGATGTAATGTATTTAGATTTTCAAAAAGCGTTTGACACCGTACTGCACAAAAGACTCATTGAAAAAAACTAAGGCTCATGGAATCAGGGGTGTAGTAATAAATTGGATAGAAGAGTGGTTGTGAGGTAGGAAACAGAGGGTGGTCGTTGATGGAGCGGAGTCGTGTTGGGCTAATGTAGCGAGCGGCGTTCCTCATAGTTCTGTGTTGGGCCCCTTGCTTTTTCTTATATATATTAACGATTTAGATGTCGGCCTAGTCAGTACAGTTTCATAGTTTGCGGATGACACGAAGTTGGGTGGTAGGGCGATTAATGACGAAGATAGAGGTAAAATCCAGGAAGATTTGAATAAAATCGTTGATTGGTCAGTCACATGGCAAATGAGATTTAACGTCGATAAGTGCAAAATTTTACATATAGGTTCGCGTAACAGTAATTTTGCGTATAGTTTGTCAGGGAAGGAGTTAGCAAGCGTAGAGCAGGAAAAAGATTTAAGAGTTATAGTCACTGGTGATTTAAAAGTGGCGAAACAAAGTACAGCAGCGGTCAATAAGGCGAACAAAGTGTTACGTTTCATAGCCAGGCATTTTGAGTACAAATCGCGCGATATTATTGTTCCTCTTTATAAATCATTAGTTAGACCCCATTTGGAGTACGCGATCCAATTTTGGAATCCGCATATGCGAAAAGATATAGACAAAATCGAAAGAGTTCAAAGACGAGCAACTAAGATGATTCCGTCGCTTAGGTCGAAGTCGTACGAGGATAGGCTTAAGGAGTTAAAATTGACTACACTCGAGAGTAGGAGGCTAAGGGATCTACAGATCTACAGAAACTAAGGCTAATAAAGACCCTAAGATCCACTCTAAGGTTAGACGGAGAGAAAGGAAAGAGTAGGGGTTAAAAGAGGAGAATAAGGGGTTAAGTAAGTAGCAAAACCCATCATTCGTGGGTTAACATTCATTCAGAAAAAGAGAAAGAAAGAATCGCCATCATTACCCGCCGGCCACTGCCGACAAGTCGGAAAAATAGTCGAAGAGAGTAGGAAAGGGGTGAAAGATGAAAAGGAATAAAATAAGAACGTTTACAAACCATGCAAACACAGTCTTCACTCAAACACTATCATACCATGCAAACTACAGACATGCAAGTAAGGAGAGGATAAGAAAAAAAAAGTAGGTAGAGTATAACAAAAAGTGGGTTAGTTTACGCTACGAGCTACATCTACGTTCATGTTAGTCTAATTTTTTTTAATAATTTTATTGCTGGCATGTCACAAGCTGGCATTAATCGTCAAAAGACTCATCCTCGACCATCACCTCCAGAGCTCCTGGTGCTAATTGTTTTATTTTAAACAATGTTAATGTTTTCAAAATGCCTATCTAAACGGTTTTTAAACATATTAACGCTGGTAGAGTTTACGACGGACGCGGAAAGATTATTCCATTTATCAATTACTTTAAACGTAAAAAAAGTTTTTAGCGATGTTAATAATGAATCGTTTGCCACACAACTTAAATCCGTTATTACGAGTATTGCTATTATCGAAAGTGAACAGTTTGTCAAAATTTACGTTATCGATTTTGTTAACGATTTTGAAAACTTAAATAAGCTCCCCCTTAATATCCTAGTTTCAAGTGAATGCAAGTCTAACTCTTTAATCCTATATTCGTAAGACTTGTTGCGCAATGACGGAATTAGTTTCGTGGCGCGACGCTGAACCCTTTCCAACCTATCAATATCCTCACGCAAATACGGGCACCAAAACTGAACGGCATATTCTAAATGAGGCCTGACTAGGGACTTGTAAAGGGGCAATATAATATTCTTCGATTTAAATTCGAAATTACGCGCTATGAAACCTAACATCCTATTAGCTTTTGTGCAAGACTCCAGCCACTGGTTCCTAACTTTTAAATCCTTAGGTACGCGTACGCCTAAATCTACTTCCTCGTCAACGCTCGCTAACCGTCTATTGTCCATCGTGCACGTGTAATTATTGTTACGAGAACCTATATGCAAAACTTTAAATTTGTCTACGTTAAATTGCATCTGGCACTTCTCCGTCCACTCCATAATCCTATTTACATCGTCTTGGAGCTTATTTCTATCGTCCACGTTAACAACTTTACCGCCTATTTTAGTATCGTCCGCGAATTTTGACACGTTACTAGTCAAGCCTACATCTATGTCGTTAATGTAGATTACGAATAGCAATGGGCCTAACACTGAACCCTGAGGGACACTGCTACCTACATCTAACCTAGGGTGGCCGGACAGTCCGCCTTTTCAGCACTGTCTTCCATCTGGAGCCACCTTGAGCCGAACGTTAATTTGTCCTCCTTTTCGGGGTCTGGCTAAAAAGAATTATATAAATTACCTCAGGTACACTTAAAATAGCGGGTACTGAAGGCCATAATAACCGTTAACGTATTTTTATTATATGTAGTTGGCAACACTGCTGATAAGCCGCATTTGTTTTCAATTTCATGACCACGAGTCGGACAGTCAGTCTGCCCAAGGAGTAAAAATGAATATTCATTTCTTTCAGTTATATATATATATAATATATATATATATATATATATATATATATATATATATATAATTATATATATATATTATATATATATTATATAATTTATATATTATATTTATATATATATATATATATATATATATATATTTATTTATTAACGTACGGCCACATACGCAGTGTCCTTTTTGGAATTTGGAAATGGCCACCTAATCCAACCACTGGATTCACTACCATTAACAACGACCCTCTGCTATCTTTCAGGAAGATACTCACATGTCACATTTAATGGCAAGTCATCCAAAAACAAGCTTTTTCCGAACGGGGTCCCTCAAGGCTCTGTTCTCTCACCAACACTCTTCAACTTATACATGCATGACATTCCAACACCCATAGATAACAAGCTTACATTATCATCATATGCAGATGACATATCACTAACATCCACCCACAACAACATCGACACCGCTACAAATAACCTACAAACATACATAAACAGTATACAAGACTGGCTCACACACAATAGACTCAAAGTAGCGCCCACAAAATCAACCATCACCTTGCTTACAAGCAACACAAAAGAACACCATGTAATTTCACAGCTTACACTAAACAACATCAACATTCCACACACTCACAGGACCAAAATACTTGGGGGTCACATACGTACAACACATCATTATCTTTTGCAAACCACATTCAGGATATTAAAAACAAATGTACGTTAAGACTTAACACGCTTAGGGTACTAACAGGCACAAACTTTGGACACCAGCAGGAAACAACAACACTCATATACAAACAATATATTTACTCAGTTATGGACTATGCTAGCCCATGCTGGGCACCCATTATCTCAAACACACACATAAACACCTTACAGACAATACAACGCACTTCGTATCATTACAGGATGCACTCAAACAACACCAATAAGAACACCTGCACACAGAAACAAAAATACTAAAAGTTAGGGAACATTTAGACATGAGGGGAACACAATTCATGGCAGCAGCGACAACTAACCCGCAACACCCTTGCCACTACATGTACAATCACGCACCGACACCTCGCACCATTAAGGTAACACCAGAGAGACATTATAACCAAATACTCCATTCCATACCACACCCCACAGACATCACACAATACAGAAAACATATACACACACACACCTAACCCACAAAGCACTGACACGACTCGGTCCGAATGCGGTCCTAGGTGCGAAGCCGCCACCCATTAACAGGTCAGAGATCAGCCTGAGCAGATCGGATCGAGTTAACTTAGCACGCTTTCGATGTGGACATCACCCCAACTTACTAACATATAAACACAGACTAGACAACTCCATAGACGACACCTGCCACCTGTGCCACGACACACCACAAACAATTGAACACATTATGACAGACTGTACTGCTCTAGCACAACAACGAACACAACACAACATCACTAGTGCGCTGAACCTCTGGTCCACTCCGAAGAGGGCGATCGGTTACCTGCGTGCCGCCGGCTTGCTCGATCAGGGTGGGCTGATCGGCTAAACAACAACAACAACGACCCTCTGTTTCCAAGCACGAAGCCATTCCTCCAACCAGTTAGTTACCTGACCGCGTATACCGTGCGCTTTAACCTTTTCAATTAATCTTCTATGCGGAATTGTATCGAACGCTTTTTTAAAATCTAAATAAATAACGTCAGCCGCTCTATGCCTATCGTATTCGCGCACCATTTCGTTATAAAATTCTAACAAATTAGTTAAACAAGATCTATGGCGTCGAAACCCATGCTGACTACTATTAATCAAATTGCGACTTTCTAAATGATCGATGATACGATCCTTAACTACAGATTCCAAAAGTTTACCGACAATTGACGTTAAGCTAATAGGCCTATAATTGCTAGCTACTGTGCTGTCGACTTTTTTAAAAATGGGCAACATTAGCTAATTTGAAGTCTTCAGGAATAATTCCCGCTTCCAGCGACTGAGTAAAAATCTTCGTTAAGGGGCCTACGATAAAGTCTTTCAAATCTTTCAAATGTCTAGGTCCTAGGATAAAGCGCGTCAGGACCTGGAGCCTTGCTCACTTTTAGCTTATCGATATAATGCGCAATCTCGCTCTCGTAAACAGTTATTTCATTCAAAATAGTCTCGCTACTAAATGGAACGATATCGTCCACATCGGGGACATTATTTACGTCTTCTATGGTAAAAACTATCGCAAAAAAGTTATTAAAAATACCCGCCATCGCCATCGCCTAATCCAAGTTTTTAAAATTATGAATGGGTTCGATAACGTTGTTGTTGTTGTTTAGCCGATCAGCCCACCCTGATCGAGCAAGCCGGCGGCACGCAGGTAACCGATCGCCCTCTTCGGAGTGGACCAGAGGTTCAGCGCACTAGTGATGTTGTGTTGTGTTCGTTGTTGTGCTAGAGCGGTACAGTCTGTCATAATGTGTTCAATTGTTTGTGGTGTGTCGTGGCACAGGTGGCAGGTGTCGTCTATGGAGTTGTCTAGTCTGTGTTTATATGTTAGTAAGTTGGGGTGATGTCCACATCGGAATCGTGCTAAGTTAAATCGATCCGATCTGCTCAGGCTGATATCTGACCTGTTAATGGGTGGCGGCTTCGCACCTAGGACGGCATTCGGACCGAGTCGTGTCAGTGCTTTGTGGGTTAGATGTGTGTGTGTGTGTGTTTTCTGTACTGTGTGATGTCTGTGGGGCGTGGTATGGAATGGAGTATTTGGTTATAATGTCTCTCTGGTGTTACCTTAATGCTGCGAGGTGTCGGTGCGTGATTGTACATGTAGTGGCAAGGGTGTTGTGGGTTAGTTGTCGCTGCTGCCATGAATTGTGTTCCCCTCATGTCTAAATGTTCCCCAACTTTCAGTATTTTTGTTCCTGTGTGCAGGTGTTCTATTGGTGTTGTTTGAGTGCATCCTGTAATGATACGAAGTGCGTTGTTTTGTATTGTTTGTAAGGTGTTTATGTGTGTGTTTGAGATAATGGGTGCCCAGCATGGGCTAGCATAGTCCATAACTGAGCGAATATATTGTTTGTATATGAGTGTTGTTGTTTCCTGCTGGTGTCCAAAGTTTGTGCCTGTTAGTACCCTAAGCGTGTTTAAGTCTTGACGTACATTTGTTTTTAATGTCCTGAATGTGGTTTGCAAAAGATAATGATGTGTTGTATGTGACACCAAGTATTTGGTTCTGTGAGTGTGTGGAATGTTGATGTTGTTTAGTGTAAGCTGTGGAATTACCTGGTGTTCTTTTGTGTTGCTTGTAAGCAAGGTGATGGTTGATTTTGTGGCGCTACTTTGAGTCTATTGTGTGTGAGCCAGTCTTGTATACTGTTTATGTATGTTTGTAGGTTATTTGTAGCGGTGTCGATGTTATTGTGGGTGGATGTTAGAGTGATGTCATCTGCATATGATGATAATGTAAGCTTGTTATCTATGGGTGTTGGAATGTCATGCATGTATAAGTTGAAGTGTTGGTGAGAGAACAGAGCCTTGAGGGACCCCGTTCGGAAAAAGCTTGTTTTTGGATGACTTGCCATTAAATGTGACATGTGAGTATCTTCCTGAAAGATAGTTGCTCAGCCACTTTTTGGTGTTATTGTGCAGGTTTGTGTTGAGTATTTTGTTTATGAGAGGGAAGCGTGGGATAGCATCAAATGCTTTACTAATGTCTATTGTTGCTAATAGTGTACGTTGAGCTGGTCGTCTGGAGTTGATGCCATCCATGATGTGCTGCGTGAGGTTAGTGAGTAATGTCGTGGTTGAATGGTGAGGTCTGAATCCATGTTGAGTGGGCGATAGTGGAATGTGTGGGTTGGTGATTTGTAAGATTAGTCTTTCTGTTACTTTGGAAGGTGTGCATAGTAAAGTAATGGGTCTATAGGAAGCTGGTTCTGTTGGATTTTTGTTTGGTTTGAGTAGTGTAATAAGTTTACCTTGTTTCCATATGTCAGGAATAATACAGTGTTGGTATGAATATGTGCTGATATTTGTGAGAGCTAGTATTCCTTGTGGGCTCAAGTGTTTAAGGTGTATGTTAGATATGTTGTCTGGTCCAGTAGCCATCGAATTCTTAATGGTTTTGATGATCTTGGTGGTCTGGTCTGTATTGAAGGGTGTAATGGTTGTGTCGAGTCTGTAGGTTTTCTTGTGTCTGGCTGTTTGTCTGTCTGCATGTTTCTGGTTGTTGTCTCTGTTTAAGTGACTTATCTTTGCGTAGTGATTAACTAGAATGTTGCTTGTTGTGTGTATGTTGGATATTATTTTGGCTGCGACAGATAGCCGCGTGTGAGGTGTGAATGCCGCTGTTAGAGTGGGTAATGCCGTTTATCTTGTATAGCCTGGATGTATCTGTGGAGTGGTTTAATGTTGTTATGAATTCCCTGAATGTTTCTGTTTGTTTTTCTTTGAGTTTGTTGTTTATTTCTGTGTTGAGCTGTTGTATCTGCTGTTTTATGGCTTCTGTGTGTGGGGTTTGTGTGTTGTATTTGAGGTTGTTACGTTGCCTTAAAAGGTGGGCTATTTCTCTAGTGTAATTTGGGTTTTATTTCCTGATGTTGCCCTTCGGTATGTATTTGTTTGCATTATTGATGATCTGATTAAATGTCTTGAGTGTTGTATTGATGTTTATGATGGGTGTGCTGTTTAATGTGGTGAATTGTTCCTCAGTCTGTATTTTGAACTGTTCCCAATCAGCTTTCTTGTAATTTCTGTAAGTGTGCCTAAAGCTGTTGGGGCAGAGTGTAGAATGTGTTGTAATGATGATGGGCAGGTGGTCTGATGACAGTTGTTTTTCTGTTCTCCATTGTGTATGTGTTGCTAGTGAGTGGGAACAGAACGTTATGTCTGGGGAGGAGTTTGAGTATCCTGCTTGATGTGGTATGTGTGTATGTTCTTCTGTATTGTTAAGAATGAAGAGGCTGTTTATTTGTGTGGCTATGTTGGCGCCTCTGGTGTTGCTTTGGTTGTGCAGGTACCAACTAGTGTCTTTGGCGTTGAAGTCTCCTCCTAAGATGACATTAGTGAGAGAGGCCAGATTGTGTAACTGTGGATTGTAATTGGCTGGCACCTGAGGTGAACTATCTGGTGGGATGTAAATTTGATTAGTGTGGTGTTGTGTTTTGCGCGTGTTTTAATGTTAACTGCCTGTATTTCTATCGTGTTATCTGCTTGGATTGTGTTTGTAATGTTTTGGGTAGCATCAGTGTAGCTAATGCTTTTACGTATGTAAGTGATGAGTCCACTCCCGTTACCCCCAGTACGATCTTGACGGATTGCCGTGAAGTCAGGGATGGTGGATGTTTTGTGTGTGCGTTTTAGTTTTGTTTCTTGTATAAGTGCTATGTGAATGTTTTGTTTGTGTACGAATTCCCTAAGCTGCATGATTTTGTTTGTGAGGCCATCTACGTTGTACTGTAATATGTTAATATTATACTTCTGTATGTGTCTCATGGTGCTATTGTGTCTATGTCTTTGTGTATGGTGACATGTGTAAGTTGTAGTGGGGCCTGGATTAGTCTTAATGTCGCCAGAGAGTAAGAGTAGTTCGGGGAGCACGCAATTGCTCCCTGTAATTGAAAAAATAGCACGCTGAGAATAGGTCCGGCCCCGGGAGCCGATCGGCACTCTGACCGTGCCACGCAACAGGCCGTCGACTGCCAGTCTGGCCAACCGTAGACAGCCCGCTGCACGGAGATTTGAGGAAGTTTGGCCACCAGCGCGTTGATGTTTTGGTTTGACGTCGCCTCTTCTTCGCGTTGACGTGTCCCGCGCTGGAGGATGCAGCCACTGTTAGAAGCTTCCTCTTCAGCTGCTAACATTTTTTTCAGGGTGTTCTAGCTACCTGTTCAGAGGTTTTTTATAAACAAATCTCAGTTTTCTGCTCAAAACGGCTCTTTCTAATTTTAAAATTGATTAGTCGAGGAAGGAAGATGTTGACTTCTATTTTGCGGCAACAGTTGATGATTGTTAGAAAATCTAGAAGAGGAAGAACCATTGTTGTCCCAAGGCGATATGATGACTAAGCTGATTGATGCAGCATTGCTTGTATATATTAAGTTAAGGTGTATATATATCCACCTCATAATTGTAAGGTTAGTGAAAAATTCACTTAATTTAGAGCTAGCATTTTTGGGCTCTTGTGGCATCAGTGTTTGGGACTCTGGTGGCATCATTTTGGGGCGCTGCGCGTCCTTTCTACTCGTTTGTGGGATGTCGTACGTACAGGGTGTGGTCTGATAGAGAGCTCTCTTGCAATTCAGTTTGGTTGTTTAGATACAAGATTGTTGCATCGTGCAATAGTCCAGGTTGCGTTGTTGTTGCAAGGTTGAGAAAGAAGACCATAAATAGTACCCCTTTTGTTTTCATATTAAATTCATGTAACTAAGGTCTAAGGTAGGCCCGCATCGAGTCAGCAACCCTGAGGTAGGACCTAATAGGATCTCAAATCCGTAAGTTTTAATTTTAACTTAACTTGGGCTGTAGGTAGAACTGGCCCTTTAGAATTTGGCCGTTCACGGCTCAGCTGGGATTTTGAACCCAACAAATAAATAAAATAACATGGTCCTTCAGAACCGGATTCTAGCCCAAGACTGAGTCAGTGACTATTTTTCGGCAAAGCTCTGATTGTGCAAATTGTAGCCCAAGTTAGGCCTAGACGGGTTGAGTATTATTGAGTTAAGGTCCCAGGGTAGAAAGTTTGGTCGCCCAATTGCGAAACTTGGCCAGTCGTCTGTCGTTGTTTTTGGCCTACATTTTACCGGTTTGGTTAATTTTCGGTTATTATTGAATTAAGGTCCCAGGGTAGAAAGTTTGGTCGCCCAATTGCGAAACTTGGCCAGTCGTCTGTCGTCGTTTTTGGCCTACATTTTACCGGTTTGGTTAATTTTCGGTTATTATTAAATTAAGGTCCCAGGGTAGAAAGTTTGGTCGCCCAATTGCGAAACTTGGCCAATCGTCTGTCGTTGTTTTTGGCCTACATTTTACCGGTTTGGTTAATTTTGGGTTATTATTGAATTAAGGTCCCAGGGTAGAAAGTTTGGTCGCCCAATTGCTAAACTTGGCCAGTCGTCTGTCGTCGTTTTTGGCCTACATTTTACCAGTCTGGTTAATTTTGGGTTATTATTGAATTAAGGTCCCAGGGTAGAAAGTTTGGTTGCCCAATTGCGAAACTTGGCCAGTTGTCTGTCGTTGTTTTGGCTTACATTTTACCGGTTTGGTTAATTTTGGGTTATTATTGAATTAAGGTCCCAGGGTAGAAAGTTTGGTTGCCCAATTGCGAAACTTGGCCAGTCGTCTGTCGTTGTTTTTGGCCTACATTTTACCGGTTTGGTTAATTTTGGGTTATTATTGAATTAAGGTCCTGGAGTGGAAAATTTGGTATTCCATACTGGTGTTTGGTTAGTACCCCACCCAGCAATTCAGTTTATTTGAAAGTAAAATTTGCGTTTGATCAGTTGGTTAAGTATTTCTGCCAATTCAGCTCATTTGGCATTGAGCCCAATTGTTGTTTGCATTGAAGATGAGTGCATCTGAATTGAACAAATTTATAAAAAGGAGAAGCGCCTACAAAGGTCTAATTACAAAGGTCATTGCCACTATAGATTCTGCCATAGAGCAAGAGGATTTACGCTTAGTGACTGCGCAGCTTTCCATATTAGAAACTAAAAAGGTTGCTCTAAGTGAGGTAAATGTTAAAATTGAGGCTCTTATAGAAGAGGATGAAATAGAAAATAACATAATTTACTTTGAAGAGATTATTGATGATATAATTAAAGTAGGCCTCCGAGCAAAAGAGTTTAGCAGCTCAGTACAGTTAGAGACCAGGTCTAATAATGAAACACAATACTCAACAAATGATGTTTGTGAAGTTAAGGTTAACAGATCTGTAGTTCAATTACCGAGGCTTGTACTCAAACCATTTTCTGGGAGTATTCAGGAATGGCAAGGATGGGCAGACAGTTTTCAATCAGCAATTCATTCTAGTCAAGCGTTAAGTGCCGTGGAGAAGTTTAATTATTTGCAGTCCCTCTTGGAAGGGGAGGCAGCAAAGACTATAGCAGGATTAGCATTAACAGAGGCTAATTATAATGTGGCTTGGGATATATTAAAGAAACGGTTTGGTAAGCCAGAGATCTTAATTAAAAGCCACCTCCGTGCACTTTTAGCTATACCTCCTGTTAATAATCCTAATAGTGTCAAGGAGTTACGGCAGTTATATGATGAATTTGAAATTAGAACTAGGTCCCTGGATAACTTGGGTGTAGGAATGGAAAGGTATGGTATAATGTTGGTTCCTACACTGGAGTCTAAATTGCCTAGCTCAATTTTGCTTGAATTAAGTAGGGGACACTCTACAGAACATGTGTACATCCCCCTTCAGCAGATGTTAAGTCTTTTAGGCACAGAATTAGCAAGACGAGAGGGAATTGAGTTTGCACAGTGGGATGGTAAACAAGGGGACAAAGGCAGGCACAGCACCAAAGTTTCCACAAAAAGGAATAACCCAGGTACAGTGTCAGCTCTACATGCATCCTCTGAGAATAAATTAAAGGGAATCAAGGAATGCATATTTTGCGAAGGCAACCACAAGTCATATAAATGTGAGGTGGCTGAGGCATTACCCTTTGAGAAGAGAAAGGACAGGGTAACTAAGTCCAAAGCATGTTTTAAATGTTTTTTGAAAGGTCACAGAGCAAGGTTTTGTAAGTTTAAAATTTTGTGCAAAAAATGTCATGGTAGGCATCAGCCATTATTGTGTGAACACACTCCTAGTAGGCCTACCCCAGAAGTAGACACATCAGTGGCACATGCCACTGCTATGCAAGGGAGTAAAAGTAAAGGGGGATTATTGCAAACAACTGCAGCCTTATTAATTGGGAATGAGGGAGAAGCTACTGTAAGAGTGTTGTTTGATAGTGGTAGCCAGTGTAGTTTTATTAAGACCAGAATTTCCAGAAATTTGAAGTTTAAAGAACTTAAGAGGGAAAATTTAAGAATTTCTGGGTTTGGGGGTTCCGTTCAAAACCGAACCAAATTTAAGAAGGTAGAACTTCTGGTTAAAGGGTTGTTACCGCAAAGTCCCACTATCAAGGTCCAAGCTGTAGAGATTGAGGAACTTTGTGCTCCAGTCACTACTTGTTTAGATATGGCATGTGTCCAAGAATTGCAAGTTAAAGGAATTAATTTGGGCAATAATAAGTTTGAAGGAACAGAAGATATTAGTCTTTTGATTGTAGCTGACTATTATTGGGACTTCATCACTGGTAATATTGTCCGCACATCTCGAGGCCAAGTAGCATTGAAAGTAAGCTAGGCTGGATGCTACATGGTAGTTATTGCAATGAAATGGAAGTTAAGGTTCTTTTTGTTAAGATTGAGGAGAACAGCCATGGTCTGGAAAGGCATTTGAAAGCGTTTTGGGAACTTGAATCTATTGGCATAAAGGACAAACAGGCAAGTACAGTGAACAATGATGTTTTAGAGCAATTTGAAAAAGGGATTGGGTTTAGAGATGGTTGCTATGAAGTTGGCCTACCATGGAAGGATTCTTGCAAACCCGGTTCAAACCTTCAGCTAGCTAATCGGAGGTTGGAGACTTCATTGTACAGGCTAAGAAAAAATGAGGAGTTGTTAATTGAATACAATGAGGCCATCCTAAGTTATGTAAGGGAGGCTATGCTGAAAGGGTGCAAGGTGAGCTGGTGAGCCAGGAGGCACATTATCTGCCACACATGCAGTGGTACGGCGAGACAAAACTACCACCAAACTGAGGGTAGTTTTTGATGGCTCAGCCAAGGACAAAGGTGGTGTGTCCTTGAATGACTGTTTGGATGCTGGGCCAAATTTAAATGCAGATTTATTTTCCTTGTTACTGAGATTCAGGTTTGGTAGAGTAGCATTGACTGCAGATGTGAAGCAAGCCTTTTTGCGGATAAAGTTAAAACCAGAGGACAGAGATGCAGTAAGGTATCTGTGGGTGGATACGAAAGACTTGTTGGAAAATGAACCTAAGGTTCAAGCATATAGAATGAAGTCAGTGTTGTTTGGCCTCAGCTCTAGTCCATTTCTGTTGGCAGCTACTATGCAGTACCATTTTAAGAAATATTCTGAAGTCTATCCTAACGCTATTGAACACATAAGGAAAAATTTTTATGTTGATGATTTGCTGTGTTCCGTGGATAATACAGAAATGGCTAAACAGATATTCATGGAGGCTAGAGCTATAATGAGGGAGGCTGGCATGCAGCTTAGAAAATGGCAGACCAATCATTCGCAATTACAAGAGTTTATGAGTCATTCCTGTGTAGTACCTGATGCAGCAGAAAGTATTGAGGATTCTGGTATTAAGGAGTTGTGGGCAATAGACGCAAAGGTGCTAGGCATTGTTTGGCAGCAAGATGATGATTTGTTTACCTTCAATGGGGAATCTTTAGTAGAGCTGGCTGAGAATGAGACAAGGTGGACAAAACGTACAGCTCTTAGTTTGGCTTCAAAGGTCTTTGATCCTCTTGGATTCCTGGCTCCATTTGTGATAAAGTCAAAAATTTGGTTTCAGAGCCTCTGGGAAATTGGACTTGGTTGGGACCAAGAGTTATCTGATCATATGGTGGTAAGGTGGAAATATTGGTTCAAAGAATTGGCACATCTTGAGACATTGAAATCCCAAGATGGTACTTTGGAGAGTTGAACAATAGTCCAGACAATTTGGAGCTGCACATCTTTTGTGATGCAAGTGAGGAAGCCTATGCAACTTGTATTTATATAAGAGGCGCATTGCAAGAGGAAGTAAGTTGCAGGTTGGTTGCTGCAAAGAGCAGAGTAGCACCTTTGAAAAGGCTTTCTGTTCCAAGGTTGGAATTGATGGGTGCAGTTATTGCTAGTCGGCATGCAGTTATAGTGCAAAAGTCTTTGGCCCTCTCTGAAATTCCAAGCTATTATTGGACCGACTCCACTATAGTTTGGCACTGGTTAAGAAGCCAGGCAAGGAAATGGAAACCATTTGTTGCCAATAGGGTGGAGGAAATTCAAGCGCACACAGATCCCAAGCAATGGAAGCATTGTCCAGGCACCCAAAACCCCGCTGATTTACCAACACGAGGAATTTCAGTGAAAGATCTTGCACAGTCAAGTTTGTGGTGGAATGGGCCGGAGTGGCTAAAACTTGGAAGTGAAAACTGGCCTTCTAATCAGCCTATTGTAGGAGAATGCCAGGCTGAAGAAGCATGGGTGAGTGAGGTGAGAAAATGCGCTGTGAACAGTGGTCAAGTTATGCAGCAGGACCCCATATTGAGGCTTGAGGACATTAGCAGTCTGAAAAGATTGTTAAGAGTGACAGCATGGGTATATAGATTTACCAACAACATTAAGGGAGAAACAAGAAGGGAAGGAATTCTGAACAGTAATGAGATTCAGCAAGCCAGAAAATACTGGGTGGTATATATGCAGAAGGAAAAATTTGGTGAAGAGAGAGAATTGCTCACCAGCCATCCATTACAGGTTCTACCAACACATTCTGCGCTCAAGGGTTTGGATGTGTTTTTGGATCAGGATTTATTGAGGGTAGGAGGTACACTACAGTTTTCTGGGCTTCCAGAGGAGAAAAGACATCCAATTTTGCTACCTTCTGGGGGGCACTTTGTGGGCCTTTTGATCCTGGATACTCATCATAAGCTGTTACATGCTGGAGTTAGAGAAGTGATAATAGAGATTAGACAACAATTTTGGATTCCCAAAATTAGACAAGTAGTAAAAAAGGTCTTGCATAAATGTGTGGTTTGCAAGCGTTGGAGTGCAAAGCCTTATTATGAAAAGGTGGCTCCACTTCCAAGAGAACGGTGTGTCTATACTGCCCCATTTGATGTAGTGGGAGTAGACTTTGCAGGGCCAGTCTATGTGTATGAGCGAGGGGAGTCTAACAAAGGTTATATATGTCTTTTCACCTGTGCTACCACCAGAGCAATCCATTTGGAGTTGGTAAGCAACTTAAGTAGTGATGTATTTCTTTTGGCCTTTAAAAGGTTTGTGAACAGAAGGGGTTTCCCAAATAAAATCATATCGGATAATGCAAAAACCTTCAAAAAGGCTGCAAAGGAACTCGAAGAAATTTGGTCCTTGCTAAAAGAGGAAGGATTCCAATCCTACTTTTCACACCAAGGGGTACAGTGGGAGTTTATTGTTGAGAGAGCACCATGGTGGGGAGGATTTTGGGAAAGGCTAGTGAGAAGTGTAAAGTGTCCATTAAAGAAACTTCTAGCTAATGCTCATTTGAGCAAAGAAGAATTCTGCACTGTTTTATGTGAAGTAGAAGCAATGGTGAACAGTAGGCCTATCACTTTTGTTTACAACTTTATGCAGGATGCAGAGCCATTGACACCAAATCATTTTCTTTGTGGTAAACGATTAACATCAAGCCCCAGTGTGCCAGAAGACTTGCAGCCTATCCAGAGCACTCAAGGAGAGTTAACCAGACGGTTCAGGTACCTTGAAGAGCTACAAGATCAGTTATGGAAGAGGTGGCAGATGGAATACTTGCCAGAACTCAATTATTACCCATCAGGCAAGGTAAAGGGCTCCAATGCAAATTGTATCAAGGTGGGAGAAGTGGTAATGATTGGGGATGAAAGACCAAGGCAATGCTGGAAGCTTGGCATAATTGAAGAGTTGTTTGTTGGCAAAGACAATTTAGTTAGGTCTGCACTGGTAAAGACTTCAGGAGGAAAGTTAAAGAGACCTATACAAAACTCTATGCTTTAGAAATCAGCAAAACACAGATAGTCAAGATGAAACATTTGAGTTACAGCCTCATGGAGAAGGCTTGGCTAACCTTGCAGAAGGTAACGACAACAATGCCTCTTCGGTGGGGAGTGTTAGAAAATCTAGAAGAGGAAGAACCATTGTTGTCCCAAGGCGATATGATGACTAAGCTGATTGATGCAGCATTGCTTGTATATATTAAGTTAAGGTGTATATATATCCATCTCATAATTGTAAGGTTAGTGAAAAATTCACTTAATTTAGAGCTAGCATTTTTGGGCTCTTGTGGCATCAGTGTTTGGGACTCTGGTGGCATCATTTTGTTGCAAGGTTGAGAAAGAAGACCATAAATAGTACCCCTTTTGTTTTCATATTAAATTCATGTAACTAAGGTCTAAGGTAGGCCCGCATCGAGTCAGCAACCCTGAGGTAGGACCTAATAGGATCTCAAATCCGTAAGTTTTAATTTTAGCTTAACTTGGGCTGTAGGTAGAACTGGCCCTTTAGAATTTGGCCGTTCACGGCTCAGCTGGGATTTTGAACCCAACAAATAAATAAAATAACAATGATATTTATGTTACTTTACTGATTAATGAAAATGATTAGGCTCTTCAAGTTAGAGTATAAAAGATTTCTTTCGTAATCTTTCTTTCGTTATTTACACTCTAATCAGGTAGGTACTTTACTTATGCGAACTTTCTTCAGAGTTTTTTCATATACGTAGATAGAGATAGTGGATCTTTTCCGTTCTACCCCAGCAACAATTTCTAGTGTAGTTTTACTTGCTGAATTCAATAGTATATATTTTATTTTGGAGAAAGTATTCGTGCTTTAATTAGTTATGCTTATAATTATTAATATTTTTCTCTTTTTGTAGATATTGTTATGGATGATAAATGGAATTTCATAAACATAGATAAGGAAATAACGTTCTACCCCAGCCTTCTTTAGTTAACCTTATAAGGCTAACACGAAAATATCACGACCTAACCTCACCAATCGTCAAGGGCGTACAGTTGATTTAGCTAAACAAAGGAACGAGAGACATTGGGGAACATCTAGAAATATGATAGATTCTTATTTATGTGAATTTCTGTGGAGGAGAAGACAAAAAGGAAAGGACATTTTTATTGAAATCTTAAATGTAATCTCTACTTTTAAATAAAATAAACGGACTATAACTCTTTTGTTATTAATTTCTCCAAAATAAGATATATATTATTGAATTCAGCAAGTAAAACTACAGTAGAAAATAATATATAATTTCATTTTTTGTTGCTGGGGTAGAACGGAAAAGAACCGAGATAGCTTTTTCGAAATATCTCAATATAATACAGGGTGTCCGAGAATTATCTGTACAAGTTTTGGCTGTTATTAAAAGTCAACCATGAAGTGTAGAAATTCCAGTGTTATCCCATTTTACAGAGAATCTCATTAAGTTTTTTCTGATACCAAGTTTTGACAAGTTTTTTAGAAATTCCAGTGTGTCCGAAAATTATCTGTACAATTTCATCTTTTAATAAAATTCTTGATAACACACGTAAAATTCTTAAACAAGATTATTTAGAATTTGTTTTTCAAAAGTTTTTTTTATTAAAGTAACGTTGTTACAAACATTCGATATGTGCACCATCAGTGATTCGCAAAACATCCAATCGATAATCCAAATGTTGCCATGTACGCTGCAGCATATCCACATCAATTCGCTCAATAGCAGCTGTGATTCTTGCTTTTAAATCATCAATGTCTGTCACCCGCGTACAAAAAAGAAAAAAACTTGTCAAAACTTGTTATCAGAAAAAACGTAATGAGTTTCTCTGTAAAATGGGACAACACTGGAATTTCTACACTTCATGGTTGACTTTTAATAACAGCCAAAAATTGTACTGATAATTCTCGGACACCCGGTAGAACTAGAAATAACGGGTGTAAGTTGACAAGTAGAAGGTTCGAGAACAGCAATTGCCAAAAACTTTTTTACACATAGAATGGTAAATAGCTGGAATAGTTTGCCGGTAGAAGTAATTAGTAGCACGTCTATAAACATGTTTAAAAAACGATTAGATGAATACGTTAATAGATTGGGTATAGTTTAAGGTAGTAAAATTAATGCTTTGTGGTTCGGAACCCACATAAAATTGTAGGTCCTCTCCGCTACCACGGAGGACATGCACATGTACGTATTGGAAGAGCAAAAGTCTGCCAGGGTCTTTCCTCTTGGATCTGGAATCCAGACTCGTCGGGGGGGAGCTTCTGACCTTTCAACGGAATTCATATTCTCTACCATTTTCCGCTTCTCATCATCATCGACTGCAGGATCGAATAGTGCAAGGCCCACGTTTACCTCATTGAGGTACCAGAGATGCCGATTAAAACTCATGTACCCAGCGGCGTTGGTGTTTTGCAACTTTTGAAGGAGGGCTAAGTCGCTTCGTGGAGCGCTTGCTGCTTCTCTTGCTGAAAACCACGGAAGGACGTAATCTTGAGCAACGAAGAGACAGAAGTCCCGCAACCCAGAAATCAGGCGGTCACTGCTACTTGCTCCACGAGATGTTGAAGGACATTGGTTCATGTGCATCGTGAACTGGTATCTGAACATCCAAATCTTGAAAGAGTAAATTCCACGCGCCATCCACCGTGCTCGGTGCAAAGCCCCTGGAGCCATGAACACAGGACTCCGACGTCCGTGAGGTACTCCTCCCAAGAAAATGACTACAAGTTCAAGAAGCTCTTTGTAGTCATCTCTGGGATGCTTCACTTTCAGAAGGTCATTTGCTTCATGAATCATCTTCTCGGCCCAGGGACTGATCACTGCAGCCGTGTCCTCTTCGTCCGCGGCAGTGGAGTATTCATTCAATTTCAGTTGCGGCCAAACATTACGGAAGCTCTGGAAAATCGTAATCTCAGGTCCTTTGGAAAGGTCTACAACAAGGAAAGAAAATACTGCTTCAAGCAGCAGTTCCAGCACGTGATGTCGACACGCAAAGTAAATCATTTCACGCCCGAGAGCCTGCTCTACTCGCACACACACACTCCTCCATGGATGCCGGTGTTGGTGGCTGTCGTGTCAAAGCAAAGAGCTCTGATCTTCTGGCCAAGATCCCAGTTTTCGATGGTTTCGATGATGACGATTGCTGTCCTTTCCGCCTTGGAGTCTGGGAGTTTGGGGATGGCTAGAATCTTGCTCATCCCATCCCCGGTAACCAAGATGGCTAAACGGTCGATTTTGTCTCTTCCCATTAAGTCTGCCATAAGTTTTCCATCCCAGTGAAGAACAAGAGGGCATTCAGGCTTGTAGGAAGCTCTCACCTCTGCTTCGTGGGCTGATCTGTACTTGGATCTGCTGGCCCGAATAGCACTTGGACTGAGGCACATCTCACTTATGTCCTGACCCATTTGCATGCCAAAGGGGATGAGAACACGAGCAGCTGCCCTGTCGCTCATCCGCATAAATAAATGAGCATATGGGTAAAACTTTGGGGTCTTTGGGCAACCTCTAAATATTTGATGATTTTCCAAAACAATCATGTGCTTTATTTGCTCCCGGAACCTCATCATTTGCGAGGTTCCGTGACCCGAAATTCACACTTTCAGTTTTTAAAAGCACCCTACTATATAATAGGGTGTGTTTATGGTATATGGTGAAAAATGCGAAATGAAAATGCAAGGGAGCGGAACCCTTTATTTTGTGAGGATACATGAGAAAACAGAACAGGCAAAATTTCTTTGTAATCCAACAACATTTAGAGGTTGCCCACAGCTGATAGGTATTTTCAATTTATAGGGCAATGGAAATTTTAATTCTCAGTTTAAATGATAAATTGCATCTCCAATATACATCTCCAATAAGTATTCAGAACAAATATATCGTGAGAGTATATTCACTAAATTCATAATTAACGATTAAAGTACATGACACCTCGAGTGTTGGCGTTCATTTTTTCATCAAAGTGGCTTTGGAGGCTGTCGGCAAGACTTTACGATGTTCTTCGACGATTTGAATCATGAACTGAATCTGCTCTTCGTTTCGAGTCCTTCCAGCCTTCGTGAATTCTTGAATCAATGCTATGCCTCACTCTGCTGCATCATTCACTACATTTAAGGAATCCACCCTGATCTTTGCTGAACCAAAGCTGGTGTTGTTTTCCCAGTTTGATG
The DNA here is from genome assembly GCA_023014485.1 of Bathynomus jamesi. Taxonomy (NCBI): domain Eukaryota; kingdom Metazoa; phylum Arthropoda; class Malacostraca; order Isopoda; family Cirolanidae; genus Bathynomus; species Bathynomus jamesi. The sequence goes on from JAJOZX010000535.1 coordinate 938,381, forward strand.
GATCCTCTTGCAGGAAATCGACCGGAAGATCTAGAAGGGTGAACAGATTGTATTGCACAATACACAATTACAACACAGGTAGACCAGCCATGAGTGGATCCTAGGGTCTTTGTTGGTCTGAAACATTATATATATATATATATATATATATACATACATACAGCGATACAGGTGGCCCAAAAGGTACCTACCAATATTTACTTACATTTTCTCCGAAACGAATGAATAGAATTCGATGAAAATTTGCTGACACACTATACTACTCACGCCATTTATTTAACATCATTTTGGAGAGAATGTCATTGGTTTGGACTATCGGAAGCACTATGGAAGCGGCATTGATTGGCCTGCCTATTCGCCTGATCTTAACCCGTGTGACTTATTTTTGTGGAGATACCTTTGTCAAAGATAGAGTTTACCAGAGCTGACTGGCAGAGCAACCCAATGACTTTGGAGGAGCTGAAATCATCGATTGAACGTCAAATTGTCGACATTCCGACAGAGGTTCTCCACAGTGTGGTATCGAATTTTGGGATGAGGTTGTGAAAAATCGTCGCACTGGAGGGACAGCACATCGAGCACATTGTCATATAAATGGCTTGAGATGCTGATTTCAATGGCGTTTGAACTATCTTTGTACTCTCAATAGGTTCGGTGAAATAAAGGCTTAAACTTATAGGTACGTACCTTTTGGGTCACCCTATATATATATATATATATATATATATATATATATATATGAAAATTATTTCACGAAGGTAACACGTGAAAAATATTTATGATGAATAAAACCACGAAGGAAAGGAAACACAAAATGGTGCTCAAGCGCTTTCGTCTAATGACATCCTCAGGAACACTGAAGTACATAAAAAGGTTAAGCCTATATATAGGTTACAGAAAGAAAAAAAGAAAAAATAAATAACATACATACACACACACACACATACATATATATATATATATATACATACATATCTATATATACAAATACATACACACATACATACATACATATATATACAATAAACAGAGAAGTAAAAATAATAAAAAATTATAAAAAATTAAAAATTAAAACCTTAAAAGATTACCAGTGAGGCGTACAGATTTGTAAGGAAAAATATCGATTTTTAGCACAAGATCAAATGGATTATAAAAATACAAATTTATACTGGAACTCTGCCGGGTTTTAACACAATGCTGCCTATGGTCAGGTTTCGATATAAAAAAAAAAAAAATAAAATAAAATAAAATAATCGATTTTTAGCACAAGATCAAATGGATTATAAAAATACAAATTTATACTGTCCGGGTTTTAACACAATGCTGCCTATGGTCAGGTTTCGATATATATAAAAAAATAATAAAAAAATAAAATGCAAATTAAAAGTTAATAAAGTAGAAAACAAGTTTACCAAAGATTTAATGTTTTACACTTCTTATCTAATCTGTTTTAAAGGAATTCAACATAACAGGATCGAGTTGAAAAAGACCTTTGCTTATGTTGAAGTTATTTGAAAGTTGGATAATGGCAGACTCAAGAATATTTCTATTAACAATGTTGCTTGAATGGAATAAAACTGAAGCATTATTCCAATCAATACAGTGGGCTAACTCTGACAAATGGACAAAAAGGGCACTGGACAACTGTCCTGTTCTAACGGAATATTGATGCTGTTTTATACGTATGTGCAAATCCTTTCCCGTCTGACCTATGTAAAAGGAATCACATTGTTTACAACCAATTTTGTAGATAATGCCTGAATTATTGGTAGGGCTATTTTTTACTATGATATTTTTCACAATATTGTTATATGAAAATACTACATTAATATCCAAAAGTTTAAGTACATTAGCAATGCCTAAAAGCCCGGGAAAAATGGAAGTACTAAAATATTTTTTGACAAAGTACGAGTGTTAATATTGACACGATAGAAAGTTCGTTTTGCCTTGTTGAGACAAGATTCCATAAACGCAGATGGATAACACAAATCACTTCCAATACCGTTGATTTTTTCCAATTCGGCATCGATGTATTCCGGACTGGCGATCCTAAGGGCGCGGAGAAACATTGATGAAAATATGGCCTTCTTAGTGGGGGTATCATGTCCCGAGTAAAAGTGTACGTAGGACAAATTGTTTGTCGTTTTCCGATAGATACTAAACTTAAAACCTGGGCTTTCCCTATGTACACGCACATCCAAAAATGGGATTGAATTGTCTTGCTCAACTTCTAAAGTAAACTTAATGGAGGGGACTTGATCATTTAACTGAAGGAGGAAGCTATCCAGGTCACGATTCATGGGCCAGATACACAAAATATCGTCGACGTACCGCAACCAAGGGATGCCAACCCCCAGGATTCTCGGAATATAGGTAATTTCGAAAAACTCCATATAAATATTGGAGAGGAGGGGCGATAAGGGGTTGCCCATAGCCATCCCAAAAACTTGTTGATAATACTCGTTATTGAAAGTGAATTTACAGTCTTTGATGCAAAGCTTAATGAGTTCCAAAACAATGTGTGAAGGTAGTGGCAGGTCATACTTATGTAATTCTTGGGAGAGAAAGTCAAGCATATCGTCAATCGGCACTTTTGTAAACAATGAACAAACATCAAAACTAATCAATTTATCGTTAGTTTCAGTACGTGCATTATTCAATTTTTCCGTAAGATCCATGGAATTTTTTACATGTGAATCAGAGATAGTTCCGAGAATGGGGGACAAGACTTTGACAAGCCATTTGGAGAGTTTATAAGTAATAGAGCCCACCGAGCTAATAATAGGGCGCATAGGGTTACCAGGTTTGTGGGTTTTAATAAGACCGTAAAGGTAGGGCAGAGCAGGTGAAGTGGACATGAAAAGCGGAATTAAGTTCTTATGATCTTTGAGAAGGCGTTTCAAGCCACTATTAAATGATTTGATGACGTCATCCTGCGGGTTCTTCCTAAGTTTGGTGTATGTGCCGGGGTCCTGGAGAAGCTCGTTCATCTTTCCGATGTAGTCCACTTTGTCCATAATAACTATGGTGTTAGCCTTGTCTGCTTTAGTAATATGGAGCTCCCCATCTTTTTTTAATTGTGAGAGGCTATTGCGAAAACGTTTAGGAAAGTTATCTTCGTAATTACCATTCGCCGCACTATAAACGAGGCCTTTAACTATGTTAAACAAATACTGAGGGAGATTACACTGTTTTTCAAAACACGCGAGACTGTAACAAATTTGTAAAGCCGAAGGTTTTTTAACAATAAAAAAGGACATACCATATCCAAGGGCACTTTTTGCATCGTCACTAATGTTTTTCGAAGAAAGGTTCAAACACACTTTGAGCTTGCTTTTTTACTCCACTGACTATCTCGAATGAGACTTTTAATTTTTCGATCCAAAATGTTACGAAGTGAAGTAGTTCTCCGACGCAACTCGTTGTAAATTTCATCAAACAAAGGTTGGATCCACGGTTGGGGAATAACGGTTACAAAATTATGTTTGGCGATGTTTAAATTTTTGAAGGCGGACCACTCATTTTGTCTGGTGACTTCAATATGTTTCTTTAAAATTAATCTGCTGAAGTTGTTGAACGGATGGTCGTCAATTTGTCTGAGGCGAATCGGAAGCAGGGATTTGGGAAGAACTTGCTCCTCCAGACACTTAGTAAGAAACTTCCGTCGGATACGAATTGCATGCCCCTTCATTAATGTAGAAGAAAACACGGACACAAACGGAGACAAGAGAGGGAACAGCAAGCCGAAGGAACGCGTGGTGAGCATTATATGAAAATTATTTCACGAAGGTAACACGTGAAAAATATTTATGATGAATAAAACCACGAAGGAAAGGAAACACAAAATGGTGCTCAAGCGCTTTCGTCTAATGACATCCTCAGGAACACTGAAGTACATAAAAAGGTTAAGCCTATATATAGGTTACAGAAAGAAAAAAAGAAAAAATAAATAACATACATACACACACACACACATACATATATATATATATACATACATATCTATATATACAAATACATACACACATACATACATACATATATATACAATAAACAGAGAAGTAAAAATAATAAAAAATTATAAAAAATTAAAAATTAAAACCTTAAACGATTACCAGTGAGGCGTACAGATTTTGTAAGGAAAAATATCGATTTTTAGCACAAGATCAAATGGATTATAAAAATACAAATTTATACTGGAACTCTGCCGGGTTTTAACACAATGTAAAAAAACAGTGTAATCTCCCTCAGTATTTGTTTAACATAGTTAAAGGCCTCGTTTATAGTGCGGCGAATGGTAATTACGAAGATAACTTTCCTAAACGTTTTCGCAATAGCCTCTCACAATTAAAAAAAGATGGGGAGCTCCATATTACTAAAGCAGACAAGGCTAACACCATAGTTATTATGGACAAAGTGGACTACATCGGAAAGATGAACGAGCTTCTCCAGGACCCCGGCACATACACCAAACTTAGGAAGAACCCGCAGGATGACGTCATCAAATCATTTAATAGTGGCTTGAAACGCCTTCTCAAAGATCATAAGAACTTAATTCCGCTTTTCATGTCCACTTCACCTGCTCTGCCCTACCTTTACGGTCTTATTAAAACCCACAAACCTGGTAACCCTATGCGCCCTATTATTAGCTCGGTGGGCTCTATTACTTATAAACTCTCCAAATGGCTTGTCAAAGTCTTGTCCCCCATTCTCGGAACTATCTCTGATTCACATGTAAAAAATTCCATGGATCTTACGGAAAAATTGAATAATGCACGTACTGAAACTAACGATAAATTGATTAGTTTTGATGTTTGTTCATTGTTTACAAAAGTGCCGATTGACGATATGCTTGACTTTCTCTCCCAAGAATTACATAAGTATGACCTGCCACTACCTTCACACATTGTTTTGGAACTCATTAAGCTTTGCATCAAAGACTGTAAATTCACTTTCAATAACGAGTATTATCAACAAGTTTTTGGGATGGCTATGGGCAACCCCTTATCGCCCCTCCTCTCCAATATTTATATGGAGTTTTTCGAAATTACCTATATTCCGAGAATCCTGGGGGTTGGCATCCCTTGGTTGCGGTACGTCGACGATATTTTGTGTATCTGGCCCATGAATCGTGACTGGATAGCTTCCTCCTTCAGTTAAATGATCAAGTCCCCTCCATTAAGTTTACTTTAGAAGTTGAGCAAGACAATTCAATCCCATTTTTGGATGTGCGTGTACATAGGGAAAGCCCAGGTTTTAAGTTTAGTATCTATCGGAAAACGACAAACAATTTGTCCTACGTACACTTTTACTCGGGACATGATACCCCCACTAAGAAGGCCATATTTTCATCAATGTTTCTCCGCGCCCTTAGGATCGCCAGTCCGGAATACATCGATGCCGAATTGGAAAAAATCAACGGTATTGGAAGTGATTTGTGTTATCCATCTGCGTTTATGGAATCTTGTCTCAACAAGGCAAAACGAACTTTCTATCGTGTCAATATTAACACTCGTACTTTGTCAAAAAATATTTTAGTACTTCCATTTTTCCCGGGCTTTTTAGGCATTGCTAATGTACTTAAACTTTTGGATATTAATGTAGTATTTTCATATAACAATATTGTGAAAAATATCATAGTAAAAAATAGCCCTACCAATAATTCAGGCATTATCTACAAAATTGGTTGTAAACAATGTGATTCCTTTTACATAGGTCAGACGGGAAAGGATTTGCACATACGTATAAAACAGCATCAATATTCCGTTAGAACAGGACAGTTGTCCAGTGCCCTTTTTGTCCATTTGTCAGAGTTAGCCCACTGTATTGATTGGAATAATGCTTCAGTTTTATTCCATTCAAGCAACATTGTTAATAGAAATATTCTTGAGTCTGCCATTATCCAACTTTCAAATAACTTCAACATAAGCAAAGGTCTTTTTCAACTCGATCCTGTTATGTTGAATTCCTTTAAAACAGATATAGATAAGAAGTGTAAAACATTAAATCTTTGGTAAACTTGTTTCTACTTTATTAACTTTTAATTTGCATTTTATTTTTTTATTATTTTTATATATATCGAAACCTGACCATAGGCAGCATTGTGTTAAAACCCGGACAGTATAAATTTGTATTTTTATAATCCATTTGATCTTGTGCTAAAAATCGATTAATTTTTTTTTTTTTTTTTTTTTTTTTTTTTTTATATCGAAACCTGACCATAGGCAGCATTGTGTTAAAACCCGGCAGAGTTCCAGTATAAATTTGTATTTTTATAATCCATTTGATCTTGTGCTAAAAATCGATATTTTTCCTTACAAAATCTGTACGCCTCACTGGTAATCGTTTAAGGTTTTAATTTTTAATTTTTTTTATAATTTTTTATTATTTTTACTTCTCTGTTTATTGTATATATATGTATGTATGTATGTGTGTATGTATTTGTATATATAGATATGTATGTATATAATATATATATGTATGTGTGTGTGTGTGTGTATGTTATTTATTTTTTCTTTTTTTCTTTCTGTAACCTATATATAGGCTTAACCTTTTTATGTACTTCAGTGTTCCTGAGGATGTCATTAGACGAAAGCGCTTGAGCACCATTTTGTGTTTCCTTTCCTTCGTGGTTTTATTCATCATATATATATATATATATATATATATATATATATATATATACCGTCATCTGGGGCGACTTGGACCGCTTTTTAAAAAATTTGCCAACAAAAGAAGCAAGCTAAAATGTTCATTTTCACTTTGAACATTCCTTTATTCATTGAGGTATAAAAAAAGTTTAAATCTAATTACTGTAATGGGTGTAAATACAATTCATACATATCTTTATCATAAAAGCCGAAGTAGCCCCAGATAACAGTATATATATACAATAAACCCTCGTTCAATGCGTGTTTGTCCAGCGCGAATTTGCTTATACACGGAAAAATAAATGCGAACAATTATTTGCCGAAAGCGGAAAATTTGATTATACACGGTCCGCCAAACACGCTCTAATACAGTAGTACTGTACGCGTGCCAATGCGCGCTCTAGTGTTTTCTCCTACACTCTCCAACACTCCCGCATCTCCCTCCCTCTCGCGTTACCCTCGCATCACCCTTTGTCTCAATCCCGCTAACGCGTTAAGTTCAGTGAAATTGTGTTGGATTGTTTTTGTCGTATTTTGCTGTTGTTTTGCTATTACCCTTAGACAGCAGTATGGCACCAAAACGTGAAGCATCTGCAAGTGATAGTGAAGAAAAAGTCGTAAGGTTATAACATTAGCCGAAAAAATAAAGATTCTAGTAAGTTGCGTGGTGGTATGAGCATAACATCACTTGGCCGCGAGTATCGCGTGAATGAGTCTACCATACGCACCATCCGAAAGAGTGAAGAAAAGATTCGTGCTATTTTCATTTAATATACTTTTATTTATCATATGTAAATATCATTATGTTTATGATTTTACTATGTTCTTATTTCATATACAATATAGGTAGGGGAATTCATTTGTGTGTGAATAAAAAATCTACGTATCTAAGTATTAATGGGAGACTTTACGCGGCCGCGTTCACGTATCCCCATTTATCCCATAAGGTATTAAGTTTGTCCAACGCACGCGGATTTACCGAACGCGCCGTTCTCGAGGAACCTAACCCTCGCGTTGGACGAGGGTTTACTGTATATAAATGTTCGCTTTGTGCGGCTGGTTCGTGCCCTTCCCGATGCTTCCCTGTATTTATTTAGAACTGTTCCCTTGTCCTTGAATTTCTTGACAATGCTGTACATAGTCTTATCAGTTGGTGTAATTCGCACATGAAAATGGTGGCGGTATCGTCTTTGCGTCACCACCACTGACTTACAGTCTAAGAAAAATTCTACCACTTTTATCCATTTTCCAGTTGTCAACACCATGCTTAGTCCTGTCTCCAAATCTTGTCTGAAAGATTCTCCCAGTATTCTCTCTTTGATCTGCGAAGAAGAAAAGAATACGTTAGTAATTTTTTTAATGATGTACAGTTGCCCGCATATGTAATGTTCCTCGCCTCACAGGCGACTCCGTACATGTGGCAACTCCGCAGTGTTAGTCAAAGTACCCCAACTTGGGGAAGGTGGGTTGGAAGGGGGACAACCGAATCCAACAACATACAGTATAACACAGACATATACTGTATATCTAAAGGACAATTGAATGTGCAGTCATTGACATACAGGTAATTATAATGTAATGTCTGTGTTCATAAAGAAACAATTATTATGATCGTGAACAGCGTTGAACTCCATGTAGTTTACTAGTTTTATACAGTAATAACTTGTAGGGCGACCCAAAGTTAATAAAGTTAATAAAATTATTAATAAGGTTAAAAATTTGCTATTGTAAGTTAAAACTTTCGTGATGGATGAATAAAATAAAATTAACGAAAATATGGAATGAAACTGCGTAAGCAAATAAATGATTTCCGGTTCTCTAACATGATGTAATAATATGCATTCGGGATTCTTATTTACACAGAGTCTGTACATTGATTAATGATGATTATACAAGCTGATTATGCATTATTTCTACATTACTCTCGTTATTTATCGACGTAGTGTTTTTGGAGCTTTTTTCCATTTGGTAGTTAGGCGTGTATTCATACAATATGTGAATACTATGTGAATATTATGTTTTGGCTTTTGTTGCTAGAATCAGTTCAGTAGTACCATAAATCAATGTTTAATTAACTATATTAATTTTGTTTATCTTTTAGGCAGAATATATAAATTTAAAACATGCCTGAAACTGCGAAAACAGCTTTTGCGAAAATCTAGGCAATTATTATTATCAGCTATCCTGGTGAATTTGTCCAAACTCCAACAACACAATTGTTTGCAACTGGAGAAGTACATTTTGCTTCATTATAATTCAGTTAATAAACAAGTTCGTTAATAATTTAATAAACAAATGAATGTGATGCGTTTTAATTTATTATTAAGCGTTAATATTTATCCACAAATAACTCGCGAATAAAGATTTTTTAGGTTAAATAAAGTTAATAATTGGTAAGAATAAATTTAATAATTTCAATTTTTAAGTTAAAATTGGGTCGCCCTATAGTAATAAGGTTCCATTATGATTACTACAAATCTACAGGAACAGATACTACAATAGAACTTTTTATATACTAGTAAATGTTATAATGTTATAATGTTTCAGACCAACAAAAACCCTAGGATCCACTCATGGCTGGTCTACCTAACTGTGTTCGTAATCGTGTATTGTGTATGTTCGCCTGTAGGAAATCGTCGCGTTTTTCGAGTAGGCTATAGTCAGAGCTGGGCAATAAATACATTGAATGTATTTAAATACTAAATACTAAATACATGGGAGAAATGTATTTAAATACTAAATACTAAATACATTTTACGAATGTATTTAGATACTAAATACAAAATACATCAATTGTATTTAAATACATTTGTAAATACATTTTAAATACATACAAATTTTAACATATGCATTCACTAATTCACTAAGCCATGACACGCACACGATAAAGAAATCAACCGCTTTCGACTAAGAGTGGCACACAACTGATTGAACTGACACGTTGAAACATGAACCATGCTGTACTACACTGTCGACGCGTCGTACTGTGCTAGTACAGAACGTGTATTAAACCAGTAAAAGTATTTACATTTTTATATTTTGAGTATTTAAATACATTGTATTTAAATACTCATTAAAGTATTTAAATACTGTATTTAAATACATGAAAAACAATGTATTTATAAATACAGTTCTAAATACACAAATGTATTTAAATACGTATTTAAATACAAATGTATTTAAATACTGCCCAGCTCTGGCTATAGTTTACGCGAAAATATCCAGCAGGCGAAAATGTGACATTTTAAACTAATCTTTGGAAGAGAGTAAGAAAATAAAACTTAGATCATTAAAATACTCTATTTGAAAAGTAAATTCAGTATATTGTAATGAAACACTGTAAATTAAAAGCAGTAAAAACATTTTAAATTATACTGTATTATTACTGTATAACAAGAATGTCATGAATGCCGCTAATTTCCCAACCCTTCCGGGTGGTCTCCCTTATTTTGTGAAGGTTATCCCATGCAGAGACAATCCATTTAGCATGAATAGGTTTTAGTGTGGAGCGCTTCAAATCTATCTTACCGAGAGATTCATTTACGTTGAGTGCTGCTGAAACTTTATCCGCGTACCAAAAGGTAAAACTTGTCTTGATATACGACCTCAACCTCGACCAATCATAGTCCAGAATAAATTCGTCATTCATGACGTCATTTTAATCTGTAAGATTATAACTAGCAACTGTTGACCGCGAAATTATGATGCGGCGAACTCGTCCAAGGATATGAAAGAGCGAAAATTTGCTGCCGCGAAATTAAACTGGAGTACAGTATATATACTTATAAACTCATACGATATTATACTAATGTTTGTGGGGGAATGTGGTGAACTCGTGGGAGCCTGGGCAGGAGCGGACCAGCTGCCAGCTGCTGGATCACACTATGGCTGAGTGGGAGATGTTCCGAAGGAACTCACATATCATACATAACCATGTTGCATTTATACCACACACCTTACAAGATATAATAGACAATAATGGGGGATGGACCAAATACTAACTATGAGCCAGATATAGCTGTGCCACTTATGTTAATCTATGGCAAATTGTGAGCATTTTGTATGACTTTATCATTTTGTATGTAAAGCTATTTAGTAAAACATTCTCAACCATTGCATATTTGTTGTAATAAAGAATTGTTGTTTTATTGTATATATATATATATATATATATATATATATATATATATATATATATTCCTTGTTAAGATCTAATAATATCTCCACATTGTGATGCAACAGGAAATCAGGAAAACATTAAATGGGTTTATCTGTCCATCGTGATTAAATCATTATCTCTCCACATTGATAATACACTGTATGGTGTGTCAATTTTAGTAAAGTCATCAATTCAAAAACTACTAGTGACCAAATGATGCATTTTTATGTGCTAAATCGAAATATGGCTTTAAAATCCAGATTTGACCACTCCTAGCTACTTATATTTGAAGTTGAAGTTTACGAAAAATCAGCAATTTTTGCAAGTATTTTTTTTATTGTATATAACTACATTTTACATACATTACATACAATTAGAGACATTTTGATTGTATTTCAATATTAAAACTTAGAAATATAGATAGGTTTCTTGAACTTTGCCAAGGATGCCATATATAACTACATTTTACGTACATACAATTAAAGACATTTTGATTGTATTTCAATATTAAAACTTAGAAATATAGATAGGTTTCTTGAACTTTGCCAAGGATGCCATATATAACTACATTTTACATACATACAATTAAAGACATTTTGATTGTATTTCAATATTAAAGCTTAGAAATATAGATAGGTTTCTTGAACTTTGCCAAGGATGCCATATATAACTACAGTTTACATACATACAATTAAAGACATTTTGATTGCATTTCAATATTAAAACTTAGATATAAAGATAGGTTTCTTAAACTTTGCCAAGGATGCCATGTCTACCTTGCTCTTGTTCCTGGACATGAGCTCCCTACTGGCCACCTGGCCACTGATGTACGCCTCCCTCCTCTCTTGTGAGTAAACATGTTGTGCTGCTTCAGTTTCATCCTTACACACCTCTCTACTGACTGTGTGTGTGAGGGCCATGCAGGAACTTCCATTGGTCTATCCAGAAACTCCTTGATTGCAGCAGTGGTGAGGGAGCAGGTCAGAGGAGGGTCAGTCACGCCAGATTTCCAGTCAATAAGCTCCGAGAGTTTGGTGGCATCTGGGTCAGGAGTCTTCCTGGGTCTGACACTGCAGTCTCCTACCTGTGTGTCCTCATCTCCTTCACCTCTGATTTCCAGTAATTTAGGGTGTGTCAATTTTAGTGAAGCCAACAATTCAAAAACTATTAATGCTCAAATGATGTCATATTATCTAGCAAACTTAGAAATATATTTAGTGTTTAAAAAAGCCATTTACCTACTTATATTTGACCATAAAGGTTTGAAATATAACCTAAATATGACTGTAGCATCGTATATCAGTGTCATTAATATGTGTGGTCAACTTTGGTTATTTTTGGTGTGCAGTATGGTTTCTAAGTTTCACATAGTCACAAATGCTGGAGTTTTGATTGTGAATGAATGAGTGGAGGAGGCAGGGAGGAGAGAGGAGGACGAAGACTTCATACCAGACTGAGTCTGGTATGAAGTCTTCGTCCTCCTTCGTCCTGGTCAAATATAAGTAGGTAAATGGCTTTTTTAAACAACACTAAAGATATTTCTAAGTTTGCTAGATAATATGACATCATTTGAGCATTACATGACATCATTTAACCATTAGTAGTTTTTGAATTGTTGACTTTACTAAAATTGACACACCCTAAATTACTGGAAATCAAAGGTGAAGGAGATGAGGACACACAGGTAGGAGACTGCAGTGTCAGACCCGAAGACTCCTGACATCAACTCAGATGCCACCAAACTCTCGGAGCTTATTGATTGGAAATCTGGCGTGACTGACCCTCCTCTGACCTGCTCCCTCACCACTGCTGCAATCAAGGAGTTTCTGGATAGACCAATGGAAGTTCCTGCATGGCCCTCACACACACAGTCAGTAGAGAGGTGTGTAAGGATGACAACTGAAGCAGCACAACATGTTTACTCACAAGAGAGGAGGGAGGCGTACATCAGTGGCCAAGTGGCCAGTAGGGAGCTCATGTCCAGGAACAAGAGCAAGGCAGACATGGCATCCTTGGCAAAGTTCAAGAAACATATTTATATTTCTAAGTTTTAATAATGAAATACAATCAAAATGTCTTTAATTGTATGTATGTAAAATATAGTTATATATGGCATCCTTGGCAAAGTTCAAGAAACCTATCTATATTTTTAAGTTTTAATATTGAAATACAATCAAAATGTCTTTAATTGTATGTAATGTATGTAAAATGTAGTTATATACAATAAAAAAAATACTTGCAAAAATTGCTGATTTTTCATAAACTTCAACTTCAAATATAAGTAGCTAGGAGTGGTCAAATCTGGATTTTAAAGCCAGATTTCGATTTAGCACATACAAATGCATCATTTGGTCACTAGTAGTTTTTTTGAATTGTTGACTTTACTAAAATTGACACATCCTAATAATACAGTGCCTTCGAAAAGTCTCTCCGCAATCAACCAACACTTTAAAAAAAGTGTTTGACAACAAGTGTAGACGAGTTGCTCTCTGCCTGCAAAATGGTGGAAAACACTTTGAACACATGCTGTAAAATCAAAAGGTTATGTAATAAAATCACTAAATCATGGTTGAATGAAAACATTTTAGTTTTTCAATTTCCTATGCGTTTAACATAGCACTGCGGAGAGACTTTTCTTGGTTGGTTTGCTCATTGTATCAGTTGCTCGGAGACACTAGCACTGGACTTTTCGAACGCACTGTATAAATACAATCTAGAAAACACTGAATATACTGTAATAGGCATCAGCTACAGACCGGTGGTTATATCCTGCTTCATGCAACCGTCACCTTACGGCTTTTATTGACACGCCCATATGTAGTCTCTCCTGGACGGCGACAGCAAGTAACTAGGTCAACACCATGGTTTGGTTTGGCCCATGAACGTCATTTCACAAACGTTAGTATAATATTGTATGAATTTATAAGTATATATAAATATGTTTATGCTAGTATAACCGTGGATTATCCTTATGTGATTTTGATTTACTGTTATTCAGATTGAAACTGTTAACAAGTTCTTTGTGTAACAATCGATAAGCCATTTCCAACTAAGTTTCTCTGCCCCTCTACCTCGCTGTCTCTCACACTGTCTCAATCTTTTTCTAGATATATATATATATATATATATATATATATATATATATATATATATATATATATATATATATATATATATATATATATATATATATATATATATATATATATATATATGGTGGTGGTGGGCCGAAAGTCTGGATCCATAGGAAAATATTTATTTTAATACATAAATTACAACAAATGGTAAATACTTAAAATGAATATCAACTTTAACTCGTAAATGCGTATCCGTGATACTGTACAGTGGTTCGTACTCCAGTATAAACAACAAATTATAACAAATGCTCAAATTGGCGGCCTCTGACATCGAGACACTTAGGGATGGAATTTATGATTTTTAATAATTCTTCGAATTGACGTTCTCGAGATGCGTGTTTCATTTGATAATCTTCTTGTTGACTTTACTGGACTATTCGTTAAAGTTTCACATACCATTGCAGAGGTATTTTCATCAGTTGCAGTTTTTGGACGACCAGAACGCCGTCGATCATGTACACTTCCTGCTTCTTTGAAACGTTTAAACAACTTGCCAACAGTCGCATGTGTTACTGGATGCTTATCAGGATGATTTCTATTGAATTCGGTAGCAACTTCTCCGTGTGTAGCGCTCTGTCTTGCGTACATGAGCACAAGTTCTACCCGGTCTTCTGTTGTTAGATTCGAAACCATTTCTGGGCTGAAATAAAAAAAGTATTTGAGTATTTATACTGGAGTACGAACTACTGTACAGTATCACGGATACTCATTTACGAGTTAAAGTTGATATTCATTTTAAGTATTTACCATTTGTTGTAATTTATGTATTAAAATAAATATTTTCCTATGGATCCAGACTTTCGGCCCACCCTGTATATATATATATATATATATATATAATCGTGTAGATTCGTAAGTTAGTAAAGGTTTAAAGCTGCACACGGACTCTACAAACAGCTTTATTAGTAGTGTTACATAATGATTTAATATTCGCGAGACTGGTGGGTGGGGAAGGGGAATGAGGGAGTGTGGAGGATGGTTGTATAATGTCTATTTTTGGTTCAAATTCATTAGTATATAAAAAGTTGTATTGTGGTATCTGTTCATATAGACTTGCATTAATCATAATAGAACCTTATTACTATATAAGACTAGTAAACATGGAGTTCAACGCTGTTCACGATCATATTAATCGTTTATCTTTATGAACACAGACATTACATTATAATTAGGGGCCGTTCAAAAATTACGTAACGCTATTTTTGCTAAAACTTTTCACCCCAGATCCCCCAGGAACGTTCTGTAACGCTAGACCAGGCACCCCCTAAGATGTTATGTAACACTTCCACAACCCCACACCCCGACACGTTACGGAACGTTACAGGGGGGCCGGTGTCAGGTTTTAGCAAAAATAGCGTACGTAACTTTTGAACGGCGCCTTACCTGTATGTCGATGTTATATGTTGTTGGACTCGGTTGTTCCCCCTCCACCCCACCTTCCCCAAGTTGGGGTACCTTGACTATCGCTGCAGCGTTGTCACATGTACGGAGTCGCCTGTGAGGCGAGAAACATTACATGTGCGGACAACTGTACATTCAAAACCATATATAATTTCATTTTTTCTCCATTGTTGATATATGGTTACTGTGAGAGCAACAATAGAAAGAAAAAACATTCGAAATATATATATATATATATATATATATATATATATATATGCATTTAACTGCAATGACCACGCAGTATATAAATGAATAGAAACGACATAATATTAAGGAACGTTTCTGCACACGCGGAAGAGAAATAACGAATAAATGAAAAATGAGGCGAACCGCCCGGGAATCGAACCCAAGGCCTTCCAATTGCCGGTGTAATGGTAGCGCATCCAACCGGCAATTGGAAGGCCTTGGGTTCGATTCCCGGGCGGTTCGCCTCATTTTTCATTTATTCGTTATTTCTCTTCCGCGTGTGCAGAAACGTTCCTTAATATTATGTCGTTTCTATTCATATATATATATATATATATATATATATATATATATATATGTTCACATAAAGGGTACGCAAAGAAGAGAACGGGAAAGAACAGATCATATTCGACATTGAAGTAATAACAAGAGTAATGAAACATATTTTTTAGAAGAAATGAGGATAATAAAAGCACAGCTTGCCCTTCTAACAAGGAAAGACAGAACGCAACAAATATATGCACCACAACATTACGCACATCACCCTTCTATTCAACACCACTCACCAATAATACAACAACCACAGTGGTATCACGGGCCACAACCCCAATACTCCCAAATGCAGCGGCCCAGCCAATAACACCAAACAGGAACCGACATCGACCAGGAAACGACCATCATTTAGGAAAATCGAACACGAAGATTAGAAACCAGGTAAATGTATTATAGACAAATATACAAGGCCTCTATACGGGCCATGCAGACTGCAAGTTACAATACTTGCAAAATTTAGCTACGGAACCCACCGGCATAGATATCATATGCCTAACGGAAACACACTTACATAAGTGCGAAAAAGGCTGTGAAAACTGCATCGAGAATACTGAAATAGCATTGCTGGACTACAACATATACAAAGCAGATAGAGTTGCTAGACGAGGGGGGAGGGTGTTGTATCTACGTGAGAAACACACACACATGTGAGGTGAAGGTAAACAAATCAAAACAGCACAGTCGAAGTTATTATATTTGAAGTAAAGGAACTGAACCTAACCATTATGGACATCTACAGACCACCAAACACCACAAAAAGTTAATTCCAATTTGCCACTAATGGAATACAAAACATGTTAAAATTACTTGAAACTTCAGCAACAAACATTCTAATTTGCGGAGATTTTAATTTCCCATTCATAACATGGAAGAAAAATTACGAAGTCATATATGTTGAGAAGTTTCATGGCAACATTACAAAAGATGATAGAACCCAACAATAATGCGATTAAATATGATGGAACATTACGCCCTTACTCAGGAAATCTGTGAAGCCACTAGAAAGAGAACGTTTTGGATTTAATTTTGACAAATAACAATGAGATAAAAATAAATAAAAAGGTAACGCACACAAATTTCTCAGACCATAATCTAATCGATGTACAACTGAAGTTAGTACCCAGAGGTCCGAAAACGCATCCCAGAGAGGCAGAAAGAATATTTGAAGGCTTGAACATAAATTCAAAGAAAGTAGATTGGGAAAGTGTAAATAAAGATTTAAAGGAGATAAATTGGGAATTACTACTTCACGAGAAGACTCCAGAACAAATACTGGGTATAATGGAGTCTGAAACCAAACCTATATTATTGAAGCATGTTCCAGATAAACAAAAGAGAAAACGTAGCAAGCTCGAAAGAAAAATCAGGACACGATTTAGACAACGGAAGCAAACAGTAAAACATCCCCACAGATGCAAAACTGATGCAAGGAGATTCAACCTAGAGAGGAAACAAGGCGAAATAGAAATGGACCGAAAGCAAACATTCATACATAAGACAAACGAGGAGGAAAACAAGGTAGCAGAAAATATAAAAAATAACCCAAAATACTTCTACACTTTTGCGAAAAGAAAAATGCAATGCAAAGAGAGTATTGGTCCGTTGATAGACGGGGAGGCCAAACACACAAATGACCCCAAGAAATGAGCGAACTGCTTAAGGAACAATTTAACTCTGTGTTTAGCACCCCTAAGTCCGAGATGAAAGTAGAAAACGCAGATGAATGTTTCGACATTGATATAAATCAGCCAAGGACAAATTCTAGCACAAACCTATTAATGGACTTAGAGTTCTCGGAAGGAGATGTAATTAAGGCTCTATCACAGATGCGAAACAATTCGGCACCAGGGCCAGACACATGGAGTGCCACATTTCTGAAGAAATGTAAAGAGAGCAAAGGTGGGCAGTTGCGGCGCAACATTTTTGGTTGCGCTTGCGCTTGCGCCGCACATTTTTACAGAGTTGCGGAATTGTTTGCGGCGCAACTTATATATGCAGTTTCAAGATTAGCGCGCAACACGCAACATTTAATATTACTTCTCTGTAAAAATAACCCAAGCGAATGTAACTTAAATATTTTTATCTGGCAACACTGCACTTCAATTGTTTACATTCAGTCACATTCTCAATGCGCCAGTATCACTCTGACTTTCTGTTGTTTTCGTTTCTTTTTACTTTTTAGTACTAGTATTATGGATCGTTTTGTGGTGTCTGTGGCCGACAGCACTGATTCTGCCGACCAGGACATGGACAGAGAGGTTGAAGTGACTGAGAATGTTGACAGCCGTTCCCCTGAGACTGAAGCAAGTGTCAGTGAGGTTTCCGCTTCAGGATCGGGGGCCCCTACCGTTAACCCCTGGCCTTACTTGGCCGACTTTTTTGAGTTCAAGGGTCAGGCCCAGGCACAGGGCCACACGGACAACTTCCTGTACGAGTGTGTCCGCTGCAGGCCCAATAAGAAGGTCTTCTCAGCCAACAAGAAGTCAAGATACAGCTTCCGGAAGCATATGGAGAGTAAGCACGGCTACTGCCTTCAGAAGTTTTTGGACTGCTGTATGGACGGGACAAAAGAAGCCAAGAAACGCCATGCATCCTTGCACGAAGCTGCCACCAAGAGGCAGATGATGTGCCGCCAACCTTGATCGAGATGGCAGGCCCATCCAAGTGTAGGCACAACATCAGCAAAGCTACCTTCCAACATAAGGTGAGTCAGGAAAATTTGATTTCAATAATTTGCTTAACATTTTTTTCAAAAATTAACCTACTGAATTAAATTTATGAATGTAACATTATAGCAAATTGACAGGAGATGTAAAATAAATTTTACTTTTATATTTAATTCTATAGCTCATCAACATGTTTGTGGACAACATGATCCCCTTCTCTGTTGTGGACAACCCCACGTTCATGGACTTTGCTGCCATGATACCTGGCGGCTAAGTAGTATAGCCGCAAAAGGGGAGAGTGCAAGAATGTTGCAGGTTATTATGTAATGTTGCAAAGGGGGTGGGGTTGTTGCAAATGGGGGGTGGGGTTGTTGCAAAGGGGGGTGGGGGGCAAACTTGGAGGCGGCGTTATCCCCCAAGAGAAAGGAGGAGGAGAGGTGTTCACCTGGCAGGAGCCAAGTGCACATTAAGACTTCAGCCGAGTTGGCGTTGTTTTATAGGCTCCTAATCAGCCAGTTGGCGTAAATGGCTTGTGTTGCCAGATACCGCGATACCATTGTATACATTATTATAGACTCCTAATCAGCCAGTTGGCTGTAAATGGTTGTCAGATACCTCTTTTTAGCAGTATTATTGTATACATTATTATTATATACGTCTAATCAGCCAAGGGGGGAGGTACACATGCAGGAGGTACACATGCAGGAGGTACACACACATACGCACACATGCAGGAGGTACACATGCAGTAGTTACACATGCAGGAGAGAGAGAGCTGAAGGAGGGAGAGAGACGCCTGTAGGAGAGAGAGAGCTGAAGGAGGGAGAGAGACGCCTGTAGGAGAGAGAGAGAGACGCCTGAAGGAGAGAGAGAGAGAGAGAGAGTAGTTGCCTTTAAGGCATATTATTTTCGTTTTCCTAACCTAAGAGGCCACTAAGGGGTTTACCAAAGGGCCAGAAAGAGAAGGACCAGAGGTCCTTGCTCGGCTGGAGCCGAGCTGGGAATGAGTCTTCACCAGCTTCTCGATCTTTTATAAGCCTCTATTCTGGCTGAGTTGCCAGATAGCGCAATGTGTCCCATTAATCATCCATTGTGCAACACAATATGACGATAGTTATTCCAATTAAATTCTGTTTAAATACACCTTTATTAATTGCATACCTTTCCAGTTTTTTTTTTGCAATGATCGGATTGCTAGATATATATTATTATGCTATATATATATATATATATATATATATACATTCTTTTCTTATGTTAGGTAAATATATATTATTTATTTTATAACATTTAATTTTAGTTTAGAAGCAAATTTAACATTAACTTCATTGAACTTAAAGAAACAAATAACATAGTTTACCTTCGAAAACGTCATAATAGAAAATAATTAATTTTACGGTTAACTAGCTTATTTCGTTCACTATAATTATACAGTCTTTTAAAACAGCTTATGATATATATATATATATATATATATATATATATATAGTGTAGATGAAGCCAATTAAATTCTACTTATTAATAAATAACTTTTTACACACAAACTACATCTTAACTGCAAACACCTTGCACATCAATTCTTATTATCATTATTATTATTATTATTATTATTATTTCTACAATGAAACGGGTCGGGTCGAAGAACGGGTGAGAGATCTTCCCCCCAATATATATATATATATATATATATATAAAATAAACGAGTAACAACTCATGCACACACACACACACACGCACACACACACACACACACACGATGAAAGGCAGAAGCTAAATCAGTTCGAATCGTGTCCCTAGAGACCTTTTACGGTCGAGGGAATATCCTTCTACAAGCTATTCGAGCAGAAATCACCACTGACTTCAGATATTAATATTGTCATTGTTATTACTTCTACAATGAAAATATTTACGCGTAATTTTTATGGTGTCATATAGAAATATAATGATTATATATATATATATATATAAATATTAGTGTAGATGAATCCAAATTTAATATTCTTCATTAACAAAAGCTTTAAAACCAGATCTCTAAAATATTTTCATGATTTCGCGATACAATTCGAAACACATGAGCTTCATCCCTGCGAAAAATTGAAAAACGAAATTTAAAGAAACGAAGAAGAAAGTTGGAAATACCCAAAACATAATCCGATAGAGGAAAGGATTTCCGAGAATCTGCCCAACTCGGTCGACCATATTTTACCTTTCTACGAGTCAAATCAAACAAAACCTCACCTCACTCCTTGTTTTCAGCATTCATTCATTTCACGTGTTTTATTGTGAATTTCATCCCATATATATATATATATATATATATACACCCTTTGGATAACCTTTGGTTAGCTTCCGCCCGAATTGTTCATTCTGACGAAGGTCAAGCTTTCCACTCCACCTTAGACCTACAGTTTAACGTGGAACCATCAACAGCCCAGCGTCTTAACCACTAGGACACGTAGGGTACCCATTTATCTGCCAACCACTTTCTTTATTATGTGTAATGACCACCTTAGACCTACAGTTTAACTCCGAACCATCAACAGCCCAGCGTCTTAACCACTAGGATACGTAGGGTGCCCATTTATCTGCCAACCACTTTCTTTTATTATGTGTAATGACCACCTTAGACCTACAGTTTAACGTGGAACCATCAACAGCCCAGCGTCTTAACCACTAGGACACATAGGGTACCCATTTATCTGCCAACCACTTTCTTTTATTATGTGGAATGACCACCTTAGACCTACAGTTTAACGTGGAACCATCAACAGCCCCAGCGTCTTAACCACTAGGACACGTAGGGTACCCATTTATCTGCCAACCACTTTCTTTTATTATGTGTAATGACCACCTTAGACCTACAGTTTAACGTTGAAACCGAGTTATTTTTAAAATATAATTGATATATTTCTTTATACCCTCTCGATTACATTAGTGACTAATGATGCGGGAAATTGAGTAAATGGAAATATTATTTTCTCGAAAACTATGGGTGATAGAAAACTTCTGAAACCATATTTGGAATCAATATCAAAAGTTCTATACGAATCATCAAATAATTTTCAAAGGAGAATAAGAGCATTAATTCTATTAGTGAAAATATAAAGATGCAATTACTCGTCCGTACCCGTTATAGCGGAATGGTACACGTCATAGCTCCACCCAGCTACATCGGCAGCCAATCACGACGAACATCTGGTCTTTTGGGCGGAGCTTGGCGAATGTGCATATAAAAGGGGATATTTTCAGTTGGGAGTAACAGTAGCTATTTTCGCATCAGTAAATAATCATTCCTCAACCATGGACCTGTACGTCTCCCCAGATTTGTATGAAGAAAGTGATACTGCAGCATTAACCGCAATTAGTCTTTTCAATGCGGTTGATTGTGGCGAATTATTTTCGACGCAAACCGTAGAAATATTTGCAGTGACGCTCCTTACAATCCGACGCAAGGGACTACCATAGAAATGTAAGTGTCCATAATTCGATTTTATATATATATATATGGAGAGTTGTAGTTTTCGTCAAATAGATAGTCAAAAATGTCAATCAATGTTATTTCCCCATCATGCTAAAATCGAAATTGGTAATCGAACCAAAGATATCTTCACATAATGGGATCTGTCTGTATACTCTGTATATGTTTTAAAAGCATTATTCCTTTAAGGTCCGATGAGGATTTGACACGTGTTATACAATCTTTTGAAGAACCTCGGAATATGGATGATATACTGATCAGTCAGCAGTGTCACACATCCTCCACCATGGACCTGTACGTCTCCCCAGACTTGTATGAAGAACGTGATACTGCAGCATTAACCACAATTAGTCTTTTCAATGCGATTGATTGTGGCGAATTATTATTTTCAACGCAAACCGTAGAAGATATTTGCAGTGACGCTCCTTACAACCCGACGCAAGGGACTACCATAGAAATGTAAGTGTCTATAATTAGAATTTTATATATATATGGAGAGTTGTAGTATCTCGTCAAATAGATACTCGCCAAAAATGTCAATCAGTGTTATTTCCCCATTATGCTAAAATCGAAATTTTTATGGCGTTCACTCCTCGAACCAAAGATATCTTCACATAATGGGGATCTGTCTGTCTGTATACTCTGTATATGTTTTAAAAGCATTATTCCTTTAAGGTCCGATGAGGATTTGACACGAGTTATACAATCTTTTGAAGAATCTCGGAATAGGGAGGGTATACTGATCAGTCAACAATGTCACACCGAAATAATGTAAGTGTTTTTCGATCTTTTTGGGATAAGAAGACACAATATATTTTCATAAATTTATTAAATGAAAGAAATCAGTACAATAAACGAATATACCGTTACAAATATACGAACAAAAACATTATAATATACAACGAGTACGTACAATTGGAAAACGGTTTTTTATCTGTCTGCATACCATTTCATCGTTTCGGTGAGTGTGACACGGGTCAAATAAATTTAAAAAATTTATAAATTCTTTATCATTTGACATATGCATGAGAAATGAGACACAGTACATTCCGCAAACATTAGTAAAATATCCCTGCATACGAAATGGGTTCCATACAACTTCGGGAATATGTAACTGAGCGAGAAATTTTACAATAATAGGGTCACTCCAGGGTTGAGTACCGAGTGAATCAAAATAGTACAGGCGCTGTCTATTTTTAAAATAGACAGCGATCCAGTGAATCCCTTCATTACCGATGATGTCTGTGTTCACAATAAGACTACCGCATTCTCGCGTACTTGGCAAACTCAATGTTTCATTCTTCGCAAACACGCCGATAAATTTGGAACGTGTGACTCGCTCCATTACTTTCTGAAGTGTATTAGCATCCATTTTAAAAGTCAGTGATAACGCTTCTAAATCTATCTACTTCTATTAGGGCTTGCGATTCGAGATATACTAGTACACTAATAGGAGCGTCTATAGGCTTGGCGAATTCCAGCCGCACTGAGATGTTACCGCTCTGCTGTGGTGTTAAATGGGTATTTACGCTAGCAGATAAGTCAGGTGTAATGTCAAACGGATAAAGGTTAAATTGATCAATGAATTCTTCCTGCGTTACCCCATTACCAAGCTCATCACAATCACCTGCAATATGGGTCAGATTACTATAGGCTCTGGCACAAAGAGGTAACACAGCGTCTGATGAATAGTCCGTACCCATTGTTCCACCCAAAGCAGTGCCATTAACGTATAGAGTTATATTTTTAAGTCCGAAATTCTCGAATTTAAAGGCACTCTTTTTATATTTTCCATTCACCGAAGCGTGGTCCTGCATGCCGATTAATATCCTTTTAGGAAGATTTCCCAGGGCAATGTTTTCTATCTGCTTCGATGCCAACCCTGCAGGAACCGTATATAGTTTGATCTGCACTCTGTTAATAGGATATTTCACTGTAGCGTTTAGTAAATTTTTCTCAATTTCTAGTTGTTTTGGTGAACTTAATTTCACTCGCCGTACGCGGAGGTATGTGTCCATAATGTGAACCACAACGGACTTTGCACCCTCTTCTTGATTCGCATCCAGATTTAAGCAGATCTCAGGACTCGTGCGGGTGAGCTTTATTTTCATATCCACCCCGTTCACAAGCAACTTCTCCTGGAAAGTGAAATCTGTGTGCAACCGTCCAAAACACTCGTATATTTTCTTTTTAGAATTTTTAAATTTGTCCTTTATACTATTTTCATCTTTAGTTTGATAATATCCCTCCGCACTTAAAAAGGTAGCCTTCGCTTCTTTGGAAAAGTTGAGGACATTTTCCAAATAGGCTCGTAGATGATAGTACCCCGTGCCTGCCGATATGTTGGTCTGATTTAAATATACGTCACACTGGTTGAATATGGCGTGCAGAAAGTTTGTTTCAGGGTATACAGCATATTTGTCATCGCAGGCCGTTCCATCAGAATGGGCTATACGTAGCTTAGCGTACATGTGCACACAGCTTGGATCAAAAAAGTAAGGACCTGAGCTGGGTATCACGAATTCTATAGGTGCACTCGGTGAACTAATTGTGTTTAAAGGGTTAATTGTAATAAAGTCACTGTGCTCAATAGAAACTTGGGTTGGCGGGAGCTCAAAAAAGGACAGCTCCGATTTACAGCATTGTGAACTACATGGGTGGATGAAGCGTGCCATGGCGAAATAGTGACTCCTCTCTCGACAAGTGGTAAACAAACTATGATTCATGAGATCAATATCCTTAGCTTATATCAGTCAAAAAAGTGGTCAACCATAGGTTTCATTCGCTTACAGCATTTCTTTTTTGATAGCCTTTTACGTTTAATACCACGTGACCCCTTCTTCTTCCGGGGAGCCCTCTTCTTCTTCCCGCCCCCCGCCACCACGCATTTTTCTCTTTGCATCTTTGATGATTTCGTTCCGTGTACGCTTTAAATGTTTTTTTAGAGCTTCTTTAGGTTTAGCCCCGGCCAATATGTCTTCTGCAGTGTTAAGGCCTGATTGTAGCGCTTTCCTTCCAAGGTATCTGGCACCCCTCTTCAGCAAAGGAACAGCCGTACGTAGTATGGATGAAAAAATGGATCCAAGTCCACTACCGCGCTGGTATCGCATCCCTCGATAGACGGTGAAAGGCTTTCTATCCATTATAACTCAGTGCGTCGAAAGTGTAGCTTCACTGTTAAGCTCCCGTTACCGAATGGGAAGTTTTCGCCCTCAATCGTTCTTATATATATTGTGATATTGGTTATTAAATTAGTTGCGACATTCACATAATGGGGCCTGTCATATGTAATACTCAAACTCCTTCCTCTATGGTTGGGGATGTGAGCAATGCGCAGCAGGCGTGCCTGGGTATCCCCAACAAACTGGTGCTCCACTATATTACTGTAAATATAGCACATGTCTGGGGACCTTTCAGCCAATTTCTCCATCTTCAATTGATACATTAATCTGGACAAGTTATACTGTGTCTCGTGAAATGTGTCTCTTTGGAAGGCTGCGCTATATCGGCCGTTGGTTAGAATTTTGAACTTTCTATGTTCTTTAAGACGTCTGTTAGTCTTTGATTTTAGGATTAGTGTATGTGCAGGGTTGTTTACGATTTCATATACTAAATCATTCGTAAGGTTTGAGTTTCTTAAACTCACGTTTAAGCCTCTCACAACATCCTCGGCCGAACCATATTGACCCGGCCCTAGTCTTACTTCTGTACTGTAATACCGTGTAATCTTAGTCCGAGCGATGCGCATAGTTTCATCCATAGCTACCCCAGCTTTTTCACACTCGTCAATGTCTCTAAGAATCGTAAAAACGGTTTCTTTATGTTCAATATTTAAAAAGACGGTGTCCAGCTGAATTTCGCATATCCCCACCTCATACGAATCACGACCCAATTCAATGTGCCCATGGAGTTCTGTTACAAAGTTGGCTAGCGTGTTGTTAGGGTGTACAGACAGGGACGAGGAGGACGGGAGTGTGACGTAGAAATGGTTAGGAGCCATGTTGCATACTATTTAGCTTCATTATTGCATCAGCTTTTATATAGGTGTTGAAGCTTTCTGGGTACCCTAGCCATTTCACCAGGTACATTTTTCTCCTTCCTGAACCTTTGCTTCCTAAAATTTTCTCAATTTTAAACACATTTTTTTCTAAATTAAACGCAACTTTCTGCAATTCCTCGCGGTAAAAGCCTCCTGAGATTTCTTCCCCATTCAAATCTTCAATGTAATACATCATTATCTCACCTTTAGGTCTCACAGCCCTAACTTTAAAAATCTCGCGTGTCCATCCTTGCTCAAAACCCTTTGCGAATTTATTCCCCGAACGCGACAGCCTTACATAATCATTGATTTTGAAGCGCACAGAGTGTGGTGGTGGTGGTGGTGGTGATCCATCTCTTCTCGGGAGCGTACCTCTTTCTAAAACTTCGTTAGGTGTTGCCCCAATCGTGCGATGGTGTGAGCGGTTGTAGATGATGCCAATGATTCCAGAATTGTCTAGAAATCTGTATGTGTTTTTATATGTGTAAAATAACGGTGCATGCGTTCCTTTATGGTGCGCTGAACTCTTTCAGCTAAAGAACCTTATGTATAGAATTGGTTGTGTAATAGCTGATATTAAACTCTGTCAACATATTCTGAAAAGCACGGCCTATAAACTCCTTCCCCATATCCGTACAAAAATAGCCAGGAACCCTGTTTTCTTTTAACATTAGGTTTTTGGTGGCTTTAGCAACTGTTTCAGGTGATTTATTTTTCAGAGGAACTAGCCACAGATATCTAGAGAACACGTCTATTATGAATAGAATGTAGCGGTAACCATCGTTATACACAGAATATCTTTGCATGTCCTGTTAAATCTGCTTGCCAAATAGAATCAATCGAGGAAGCCGTTGTCCTTGGCTGTTTTAAACCTTTTTCTCACAGGCTTATGAACGTATAAGCGTCCTGCTCCCTCAAAAATCTTTCAACATCTTTTTTTCCTACTCCGTAAACACTTCTGTACAGTCTATCTACGCCGCCGTAAGAGGATGGGGTAGAAATGTCATAATAGCGTTTATTATACGTTAGCCATTTGCGTATTTTAGAGCACGTGGGTAGGGTTGGTTTAACCTCTTCTTGCTCCTCTTCAAAGGTGTTACCGCCGGGGGTGACGGCGCCTTCAATTGTGTCACAGGCGTTGCATGCATGTTCCAAGTCTTTTAACCTGTTCAGATTTCCTATCAACGTTTTAGGACATTTATTTGTTGTAGTCTTGCTTTAATATGCTTCCATCCTGATGGTGATGGCCTATCCCACTTTCTCACCAGATCATGGACAATGTCTACGATATTCGATCCCTGTACCTTTGATCCTTCCACAATGATCTCCCCTGTATCGTCCATTGTATGCGGGATCCTCATTCAATAGATTATAAAGACTTAAGCCTTTACTCCTCAATGTAAGTGGGAGGGTATTTTTTAATACATGTTCGATATGTTGTGTGGCTAATCTTTTTGGTTGGTCAGCTGTGTCGCCGGTACAGATCCTATGTCGCCATCGTCCCCCGTGCTGTGCCTAATAACCACAGGAATCTCTGTAGGGCTCTTATAATTTTCGTACTCGTGAAGAAATTTCTGCAGAGCTTCTTGGTATAAGATTCTTTTCTCATCAGGTGTTTTTTCACTGTTTAATAGGGCTAACAATTCGCTTTTCCATTCTTTTAAGTCTGGCTTTTACGGGGATCTAGATCCGTGTCTCTTTGCAGTGAGCGTACACCGTGGGGAATCACTACCACTTTCTTCATTATATTAATCTAGTCAGTAAAGGACCCAAAACTGAAAATAAGATGGGGAGAAATGACCCTCCTGTTTGTACAATAATTCGTTTTTTCTTCGCTACAGTTTGGCTTTTACGAGCGAGTGCACGTATTATGTTCTTGTAGCGGCGTAGGCGAGCCTTCTGATGGGTTTTCATTGATACATTGCAATTTATAACGTTAAGACAGATTTCACAGATGCATTTTAAAAAGTCGGCATCGATATTTTTAATAAACATCTGCTGCATTGCCCGGGGCAGTCGATGATAGATTTTTTAATTCACGGTATTTCTTTAGTCTCTTTGTCATTCTGGAATATACACCGTTCAGGCTCGTTTGGAAATATATTCGTTCGCAGAAGCACTCTAAACGTGTTTCGCGGATGAAGGTCGCAAAGCAAATATCCGTAACGCGTGCTTGTAGCTTCTTTATAAACTTCCAAAAACTCCTTACGCTGATTCGGGAACATTTGATTGGCTAATACCCCAATTTGTGATACATCTCTACGTTGCGCGAATAAGACTAGATATTGCGTATTTAACGACACATCGCGCATATATCTATTTTTGAAAAATAGATTCTGATTGATGAAGAACACGCTTATGTTAAGATGGTGGGAGAATACTGTAAATGTCTCGGCAAACGTTTTATCCATCTCCAACATGAGATCGTCAATTACAATGATTGTATGTTCATTTCCTTTAACGAATTAACGTCATATACGCCTTTGTGGAACAAAATATCATCTTGGTACTCGTTGAACACGATTGATACGTCGAATAGCACCATATAACTTTATGCACAAATTTCGAGAACATCTCCCCCTTTTCTTTAATGATTTTAAGCATAAACACAGTTTTACCACATCCTGTAGGTCCAGATATAATACATGTGGATGGGCTCGTGAATCTGAATTTTTCTACAGAGTCCATTTCTAACACGTCACACTCCTAAGTGAGTCATTTACAAAATATTACAAATTTTGAGTGCTGATCCTTATATTTCTTCTCCCACAGAACCGTGAATGACGATGAGGTAGAGCAGCCCATCATTACGGATGACCTCGACGACAGTGTAGTTGTGATCTCCTCCCCTGAACCCTCACCAGCGATACCGGTAACACGTCCAAAGCGGAGGCATGAGATACCCACGACAGGTATAAAGCGACCGAAATACGCGTCTGTTGCAGCGGTAATAGATCCCCAACCCTCAACCTCTTACGCAACAACACCCCCAGCAGCACCTAATATATCCCCTTATTCATCAGCCGACCCCCGTTCTGTTAAGTCTACAATAATAGAGCCCCAACCATCAACCTCCTACGCAACAGGGCCCCCATCAGCAGCACCTTTCGCTAATATATCCACTAATTCCACCCCCCGTTCTGTTGAGGATGGTATAACGCTGGAATTGGTGCGATCCGCAGCCCCCACCCCAGCCTTGACTAGAAATCGGTATAGAGTCAGGGTCGACCCTAGAGTCATGTATAGCAATGGTATTGAGCGCGGACTACGCCGGGTTGTAGAGCGTATTATAGAGTTTGCTCTTCAGAATCGTGACGAGCGTGAAGTCAGGACGAGTATGTCCTTTGGATTCGGGTCAGATGACGGTGATGTAGACGATTATTGGGTGATAGTGCCATTTAGACGTTTGGCGGCTGAAGATGTAGAATATATATTAGGGCGTATAATGCAAGCCGCCCAAAGTAGTATAGCCTTCAATATGGACAACTTCACGGTAAATATTGACCATGTATACCGTGTTGCGGGTCATAGTGCCATACCGTATACTCTTAACTTCAATTCTCAAGCTATTTATTGACGGCATATAAAACGTCGATCGTGGTTGCGGCTTTATAGCAGTACTCTTAGCACGTATGTTTACTGTACAAAATACACGAACTCAAAAATTTGGTTGCCTACAGTCGTGGAGCATGCCCGTAAACTAGCTGAAGACTGTGAACTTGAATTTGACTGTAATATGGGTTCTGAAGAGCTGAGAAGGGTAGAACAGGAATGAATGTCCGCATAGTTGTGTTTGGGTTGGATGATCGTCGTAGGACTGTGTATGTTTTTAAAAGCTGTGTGAGAGATCGTACAAGGCCCCTACTTATTTAGGATTGTCAGGGACAACGTATCTCCCCATCCGTAATAAGGTGGCTTTACGCGAGTTATGACAAAAGTCGAAAAATGGGAGACATCATGATTTGTGTAAGGGGTGCCTCGAGTTTGCGGATGATATAGTGAGACATTGTAAAGAATGTCACATGGTATGTGAGCAGTGTAAAAGCACCAAATGTGAAAGCCGTGTAGTTGAAGCTGAGAAGAGAGACTGTGATGTGTGTAGACGCACATTTTTCAATAATAGCTGTTTTGATTTCCATAAATCAATTGGCACGTGCAGGAAAATGAGAATCTGTGAATGTGGTATGTTTCACACAATGGATAATGGGGAAAATTTAAGCACAAGTGTGACGTAATTCACTGTCCTACATGCCAGGAGGAATATAAGGCGGATGGAGTAATGCATGTATGTTATATGAAAGATGCTAAGCCTAAAAATAACCCCTGTATAACGTATACTACGATATAGAAACATATACGAACGCTGAAACCAAAGAGGTAATTCCACATTTACTTGTGAGCCAGACTATCTGTGATGAGTGTATGGATATCGAATGTGACGAGTGCCCCAAATGTGGTAAACGGACAAACGTTTTTAAAACGAATGTTAGCGATAGTCCTGTGAAACTATTTGTGTCCTATATTGTCAAGTTAGCCGACAAGTTAAAAAAAATGACTGTGTATATTCTCGCCCATAACGGGGCAAAGTTTGACACGCAGTTCCTTTATAAGGAGTTGCTTGAACACGAATCCTCTGAGATATTTACAGGTGATCCATTGAAAAGAGGCAACAAATTAATACAGATGCAGATAAGAGGCAATGTACAATTTAAAGATACTTTATTATTCACACCTTGTAAATTAGCAAAGCTACCCAAGGTGATGGGAGTAGCAGCTGAAGTTTCCAAGGATACTTCCCTACACTTTCCTCACCAGCGAGACTTTAAACTACGTAGGCCCACCACCCCCCCAAACATTATTTGACTGCATGGATGAACGTGAAGACTTTGATCGATACTACGACAGTTTTTAATGAAAGTAACCCTTATATATAGCTGATGAATGTGAGCGTTATTGCGTGAATGAGTGTGCGTGCTTAGAGTATGTTTCCAGGCCTTTAGAAGGATGTACATAGCCCGTTTCAAATGCGATCCACTGCAAGTCGCAACCACCATCGCATCATTATGTTTTACGGTGTTCAAGATAATTCATGCCGAAAGACACCTTAGCCATTATTCACCGAAACAATCCCCGCAGTTACGGGCACAAGGCTATTTACTGGCTCATACACCTACAGCAACAGACAGGTGTATACATAAAGCACGCCCGCAACACGGGTGAAGTACCCATTAAGATTAATGGACGTGTTTTTTGGGTTGATGGGTTAAGTGAAAACCGTGTCACTGGTGTGAAGACTGTGTACTCCTTTAACGGTTGCTGGTGGCATGGATGCCCCCGTCCTGAGTGCGGAGTCACCGGAGATATCAACGGTAGGTCTCCTGCCGACTGTCTTGCATCGACCCGCACCCGCGATCAACTTATAGGATCACAGTTCACTCACAAAGTCTTGTGGGAGCATGAATATGATGCACGGATGGAGACAGACGAGGTGTACCGTGAGAAATAAAGCGATCAAGCGTTCAATGGTGCTGGATCCTCTCAAATGTGGTGATAGCTTGTTTGGAGGACGTACAAATCCTTTCAGACTATACTTCCCACCTACGGAGGGCGTGAAGCTCCATTACTACGATTTCTGTTCTTTATCCCATACGTGATGAAGAGCAATCCGTACCCCGTGGGCGCTCCTGAGAAACTGGTGGGGCCTAGCCTACCATCCATCAATGAATTTTCAAAAATTTGAATGATCGTTACTTTGGGATCTCTTTCGTAGACGTACTCCCCCCACGCAATTTATAGATGCCGATCTTACCTGTCGTTATCGACGACAAGCTCATGTTTCCCCTGTGCGTGAAGTGCGCGGAAGAGGATAACGGCGAATGTAACCATATACCCCACCAGCGTAAGATCAGAGGCGTATATACAAGTCCTGAGTTTGGCCCTAGTCGGCGCCATGGTTATAGAATACTGAAGATACATGAGGTGTGGAGGTTTCAGAAGCTACCCACCTTTTCACACCATATATAAACACCTTTTTGAAGGATAAGGTTGAGGCATCAGGTATCCGCGAGGAGTTGATACCGAAGATGAAAAGTCTGCCTATATTCAACGTTACCGCGACCGCGAAGGTATACAACTGATCGTGTCCAAATTGTAAAGAATCCTGGCAAGCGCTTTAGTGCAAAGTTGTGTCTAAACAGTCTATGGGGAAAATTTGCGCAGAATACCGGCAGAGGAGCATTCATTTGGCACAAAGTTATAGCGATGTCTGGGATTATGCCAATGCCCCGATAAAGAGGTCATGGAGATCGTAAATGTAGGTAATACTTACGTAATAAAGTACAACAACACTGAATTTGCCACAGATACCTCAAGGGTTACAACATACCTGTGGCCAGCTTCACAACAGCCTACGCCCGTATAAAACTTTGGGGTCTATTGCATTCTCTTGGCGGAGAGTATTGTATGCCGATACAGATAGCGTGATATTCACAGAGAGGGAGGGTGAATACATGCCCACTATTGGGGAGTTCCTCGGCGAGCTCACTGATGAGATCAAGGATGAGTATGGGGACAACGCATACCCGACTCTTTTGCCTCAACAGGACCTAAGACTTATGGGGTACGGGTCAGGGTGGGGATGAAATGAAATATATCGTGAAGGCAAAGGGTATTACGCTCAACCATGCGAATCGGGAGGTTGTTAACTTTGAGTCGTTGAAGGATCTAGTATGTTTGGATGAACAACTCACCAACTAATTGTAGCACCCACAATTTTCGGGCGCAGAAGCTGGGGGGCGTGAAGGAACTTAGGGGTACGATGGTGTGCCGTACACCTATAGGAAACGTACCAGTTTACCTGGTACCTATGATACCGTACCCTTTGGATACCAATGATGCTTGTAACTCACACGTCTTGTATATAATCGTATCTATTTGTAAATATATAATATATATATATATATATATGTTAAACACAGACCGTGCATGGAACAAGGAACTCTTCTGGGAAAATTAAATCCACTATAGTCCGATAAGTAATGGTAAATGACAATACCATAGTTTTTTTCCTTTTTCATGATTTAGCCCGACGTGGGCAACGGGTCTCTCGCAAAGAGATCCCATAAATATAGCTTCCCTCACCAGCTATCTGCAAAGCAGACAGGATCCAGCTTTGGGACGTGGATCTAGGGTTTAAAGCAAGCCTAGATCCCTACACTCAGAACCTCTATATAAGTAAAAGACTCGTTGCATTCACGTCGTGTTGAATAAATCAAAGAAAAAGGGGTAACTATTGTATTTTTAGCCAAAAAAAAAACAAACTTAAACGGACGTGTTTCGTGCCTTGAAAAGTGGACGCTCAATGTCCCGGTTGAGGTTTAAGTTTTGGTTTTTTTTGGCTAAAAATACAATAGTTACCCCCTTTTTCTTTGATTTATTCAACACGACGTGAATGCAACGAGTCTTTTACTTATTAGAGGTTCTGAGTGTAGGGATCTAGGCTTGCTTAAACCCTAGATCCACGTCCCAAAGCTGGATCCTGTCTGCTTTGCAGATAGCTGGTGAGGGAAGCTATATTTATGGGATCTCTTTGCGAGAGACCCGTTGCCCACGTCGGGCTAAAATCATGAAAAAGGAAAAAAACTATGGTATTTGTCATTTACCATTACTTATTCGGACTATAGTGGATTTAATTTTCCAGAAGAGTTCCTTGTTCCATGCACGGTCTGTGTTTAACATATAATGTTCTCAGGGAACCATTCTGAGTTTGTGTATATATATATATATATATATATATATATAATATATATATATATATATATATATAGGGGACGGTGGGTAAGACGGACCCATGGGGTGAGATGGAACCCCCCCTCTAAACCCAAGCAGAAAGGGCGAGGTTCAGATATTGGTTGCTAGATATCCTTCACGTCACCAAACAAAAGCATGACCACAAAAGAAAAAAGCAAAGCACGCGAAAGCTGGGCCATCCTGGGCTCATGACAGTGACAGTGAGGATGGAGATTCAACCAAGTGCTCGTATTGCAATGACACGTTTAGTAATTCTGTGCGAGGGGAAGGTGGGTTTGTTGCGCCATTTGCAAGAGATGGGCACATGAGGAATTGCAGGGTAGAGGATGATGAGGAAGAGGTTTTGTGTGAGAGTTGTACCAGTAAGGATGGACCCCTGGGGTCCATCTTACCCGTGATTCGTTTTTGGTACAATAAAAATATTGATTTGGTAAAATCTCGTGTTTCAGTCTTTTCCTCTAAAACCGTGACCAGGGTGTGACTTTAAATATAACACCCCAAGCACCACCACAACCCTAAAAACCCCCCAAAATTATATAAATGTGGTTTCTAGACTCATTTTTGTGTTAAGTAGTCCGTCTTACCCCACCTTCCCCTATATATTATATATATATATATATATATATATATATATATTATATATAACTTGAATATCTCGTTTATTAAATCGTATTTGTAAATATATATAACTTGAATATCTCGTTTATTAAATAAATCATGTTTCAAATAGCGTTTCACTTTGTCCTTTGTGTGTGTGTGTGTGTGTGTGTGTGTGTGTGTGTGTGTGTGGTGTGAAAGTTCTAAGCTCCGCCCCACTGTAAGACCGTGAGTCATGCTACTATCTGGGAATCCCTGCGTGGTCAGTCGACCGCAGTAAGCCCAGAGATCAGACGTGTATTCAGATCAGACGTGTATTCAAATGGCTACCTTTAATATTGCTTGTACAACGTTTACGAAATGGTATTCAGTAAAGTGCCAGGATGGGTGGATACCGAAAAACTTCCTATTCATCCCTCCTATGCCTCTTTTAAAAACACATTGGATTGTGCGAAGTTCCAAGATGTACAAATACTCTACGGATGTTCTGGTGAGACCGTTGAAGGCTTTCGTTGCACAGACGATGTGCTGAAGTATACTGCAGAGCTAAACTTTATAAAGTCTCACATACACCGTGAAGTAAAAGAAACAACGCGTGCAGAAGAGAAGCAGAGGTATGGATAATGAGTCTTGCTGATGGGTGGTGTGACAAGCGGTATTACGTCATGCTACACCATTCGATTACTCCATACCCTACGACTGGAAATGTGAATCTCGTGATCATGGACAATCTTAAGTATTTTTTATCACTATATTACGTATATCATGATGAGGTTCGTAGTGAGGTTGTGGCTAGTGCCCTGCGTGAATTTTTAACAGAGTTTAGAGACGAGTATCGTTTTGATGGGCAGAAAGGAAAAATTGAACATATGTCCTCTCAAATAGTGCCCTGAGTGTGGAGATGTTTAGTAAATGTTCCTAGTTCTTATCCAAATGTCTGGTGCGTAGGCTGGTAGTGATATTCTTGTACCGGTACAACAATTCGACTCGCGGACAAGCCCATTCACGTATCATCGAGTCAGCCGCCTGTCGAACCATTCCTGCCTACCTGCGTGCCTCACACGCTCATATTATCTCAGAGCTTGAGCGAGTGGACGTGCGCTCTTCGAATACGATTTAACTTCCTTTGAGCAGCATTCTCAACGCCTCGTACGATGTGTCCGTGACGAAATCCGTTGCGCGTTTCAGGCGTAATTCCGGTACCATTAGCTATGTACTGGAAACGGAATGTAGACCGACAAACAAACGGGTTTATTTAAGTATCGAGGAGATGAATAGAATCTTTGTGATAGTTGAGAAGTGGAGTGAAGATCGTTATAAAATACCTGCTAACGTAGGTACAAGAAGAGAGCAGATTAGTGACGCACCCTCATACGCCGTTGTATGTACGTTGTGTATAAATAACGATCGGCCGTGCATTGATATAAGGCTGATGTGGAAGAATGCTTCTGATAATAACGCTCTTATTCCTACGCGAAACCGTTTCATCCTCGACAGAATGTTTGAAATCGTCGGATTCCGTAAACTGAAACCTATATTAGATGCGCGTGTTACGGATATGTTTTATTTTGATACAGTACTTGAATACGCATACACTGCTCTGCTCGATGGGTTTACCGAGTGTAGGGCTGGTGAGAATGGTCTAGTGCTGGATGTTTATTTAAAAAGTTTAGACTCTTTGAAATACCATGAACTTTGGTACAAAGCAATTGATCGGTACAAGGCTGAGCTCACCTACATCGTTCACCCTGAAGAACTATTTCTTTATATAACGCGCAGTTGTCGTAACGATTTAGAAGATTATTTCAATTGCCGCTATGTTGAGTGAGTTCACGATTGAAAAGCTCGAGTCGGTAGAAATAAACCCTCGATTGGAAAAGCGTTCTTATAAACTTGTGTTTAATAATGTAGCTAACGATGAACTCTTTGTGCGTGCTTTTGATTGTATTCTAGACGTGTTTAAAGATGACTTACCAACCGGTTGTAAAGTGGGAACAAAAATAGTACTGAACGATATGAAAGCCCTTCATATCGAATACAGGTTTCCCTATACTTTAAACGGTGAAATATTATTAAGCCGCATATACTGCGTAATGCAGAGCAATAATGATGTAATTGTAAACTCGATTAAGACCGAGTTTAGTATTTTGAAAAAAAAGTGAATTATATATATATTTTGCTTGACATTTCTCCTGTACTGATTATACGCATATTTCTATTGATTTGTGTTTATATATATATATATATATATATATATATATATATATATATATAATATATATATATTTTGCTTGATATTTCTCCTGTACTGTTATGTACATATTTCTATTGAAGTGTATATTTATTTGAAATGTATATTTTATTTTATATATCACCATAATTGTGTGTGTGTGTGTATTTCTCCTGTACTGTTATGTACATATTTCTATTGAAGTGTATATTTATTTGAAATGTATATTTTATTTTATATATACACTATATCCAT
This sequence comes from Bathynomus jamesi, assembly GCA_023014485.1. Taxonomy (NCBI): domain Eukaryota; kingdom Metazoa; phylum Arthropoda; class Malacostraca; order Isopoda; family Cirolanidae; genus Bathynomus; species Bathynomus jamesi. The sequence goes on from JAJOZX010000535.1 coordinate 975,363, forward strand.
AATTGTGTGTATATATTTCTGTTATACGCATATTCCTCAAATGTATATTTATTTTCTATATATTTATAATAAAAAGAATGATGCAATGTTGTTTATTGTTATGCCTTCTACTACCGGTATTCGAAATATAATAATGTATACAACGGTATTGCGGTATCTGGCAATATTTAAGCCTTCTAAGCCAACTGGCTGATTAGGAGTCTATAATAGTGTATACAATGGTATCTGGCAACTCTGTCTTCGATTAAATGAATACATGGCGCTATCTGGCAACTCATTTACAGCCAACTGGCTGATTAGGCGTATATAATAATAATGTATACAATAATACTGCTAAAAAGAGGTATCTGACAACCATTACAGCCAACTGGCTGATTAGGAGTCTATAATAATGTATACAATGGTATCGCGGTATCTGGCAACTCAAGCCATTTACGCCAACTGGCTGATTAGGAGCCTATAAAACAACGCCAACTCGGCTGAAGTCTTAATGTGCACTTGGCTCCTGCCAGGTGAACACCTCTCCTCCTTTCTCTCCTCCTCCTTTCTCTCCTCCTCCTTTCTCTTGGGGGATAACGCCGCCTCCAAGTTTCCCCCCCATCCCCCTTTGCAACAACCCCACCCCCCTTTGCAACATTACATAATAACCTGCAACATTCTTGCACTCTCCCCTTTTCGGCTATACTACTCGGCTACATGGAGAGTATGTCGCGAAGGACACTGACGAGGTGCATCGAGTCCAGGTTTGAAACTTTTAAATATTATAATCGAATATGCTTCAAAGTGAAATTTTAACGTATACGTGCCATTATAAACTAAGAAATTCTATAGTTATTCCCTTTAATTTTCATTTTCTTTCAATGACATTAGAAAGTATGATGCTTGTATGGATATCTAAACTAATTTGTAATAAAATATATCATGAAATGGAGGTCTGGATAAACTTTGAATAAAGTTTTTTCCGTTTTTTTTTTTTTTAGAAATTAGTCAAGTTAGTTGAAAAAATTAAATTACAAATTGTATAACTTTCCATGTTAACAACTTTTACTTACAGAACTTATATAAAGTTATTTTTCCAGGTGACCAGGAGTTCTTCAAGGCCTATCGGCAGGTCATGGAGCCGGTGGCCAAGAGCCTAGACGTCCTGCAGGCGGAGGGGAGAGCCTACATGGGCGTCTTGGTGCCCACCTTGGTCCTCTGCCTCTCCAGTCTCAACAGGCACAAGCACAACGAAGAGTTGGCCGTCTGCCTCCCTCTGACAGAGGCCTTGACTGAGGGGTTGATGGGCAGGTTTGGCCATGTCTTTACAGACATGGATACTGCCTCTTAGCTACTGCCTTCAACCCGCAGTTTAAGCTGTCAAGATGGCCAGAGCTGGTGCCAGGAAGAGACCCGGAGGAGTTGAGGAGGACGGTCACCAGCAAAGTTGTGTCGTTGGTGGACAGGGCCAGGAAGGATGAAGAGTTCAGCAGCAGCAGCAGTGATGCGGAAGCGGCAGACAAAGGGGACTTCCTCGAGCAGCTGTACGACACAGGAGTAATCAGCAAACAGAAGAAGGAGAGCACAATGCTGGTGAACAGTTTCCTGGACCAGAGGCCGGAGAAAAATATCGCGAGGAACGTGTTCACTTGCAAGGAACTGACAGACCTCTTTGTGCAGTATAACACACCCATTCCCTCAAGTGCGACTGTAGAACGTCTGTTCTCTTTGGGGAAGGATGTCTGAAGCCAAAACGGGCTGGACTCTCCGATCCACACTTTGAGATGCTGGTGTTCATGAAGGGGAACCTGGCTCTTATGTAGTGATTTTTTTGCATTATATTATATATTGTAATAAAATATTGATATTATCTTTTTCTGTATCAGATATATTTTGTTTAACTTGTAAAAAGGCTTTTTATTTTAATATTATTTTATTTATTTTTCAAAAGTTGCGCGTTGCGGTGCGCTTGCGGCGCAACTTTTTGAAAAGGGTTGCGCTTGCGCGTGCGGCGCAACTATTTCAGCAGAGTTGCGGTTGCGGCTGCGGCGCTACAAAAATCGTTGCGCGTGCCCACCACTGAAAGAGAGTATTGCCAAACCGCTATACTTACTATGGAGGAAATCACTTGACACAGGACAAATTCCACTGTCATTAAAGAACGCGAACATTGCCCCTTTATCCAAAGGTGGTAACAGAGCAATGCCCAAGAATTATCGGCCGGTAGCTCTCACCTCACACCTTATAAAGTATTTTGAACATATAATTAGAAGCGAAACTACCTACTACCTACAAGAAAAGAACTTATACAACTCAAATCAACATGGTTTCAGGGCTGGAAGATCATGCCTATCACAGCTATTAGACCACCAGGAGAAAATATTGGAAACACTGTGTCGAGGACAAAACATGGATGTAATCTATACTGACTTTGCTAAAGCCTTCGATAAATGTGACCATGGAATTATAGCACATAAACTGAAGAATACAGGAATTGCTGGGAAGGTGGATATTTAATTTCTTGACGCAAAGAACACAAAGAAAGGGTGGTGGGTGGTGGTAAATGGAGTCAAATCGGAAGTCTCGGAAGTAGAGAGCTCTGTCCCACAAGGGACAGTACTAGCTCCCTTGCTGTTCATAATAATGATTGCAGATATTGATGCAGATATCAATGACAGTATTGTATCATGTTTCGCAGATGACACAAAGATATGCAAAGAAATATTGAGTGACATAGAAAGATTACAAAACGACATTGAAACATTATTCCAGTGGGCAGAAGACAACAATATGAAGTTCAACGAAGAAAAGTTCCAACTTCTAAGATATGGTAATAACAAGGAGTTACAGAAAAAAGGGTACAAAACTCTGCAAGTCAAACGGATATTTTTGACAAAGGACAAGATATATACCCTCATGAACTCTGCAGGGATATAACTATGAGCAAGCATGGCCGAGAAGTGCAATGATATATGCAGACACACCACGTCATTGTCATATTTTAAGTGCCCATTCGATAGGTATTCTACCCCTGACGCAGAACCAGTCTTTAACTCTTTAATTAGCCTCTTTACTTCAGGAACTGCTATCAAAGTATTTTTCCTGGTCCCTCCCACAGGCATTTTGCTGCAGCCTATCTTAAGATTAGCCCTACTCACACTACTAAGAATGTTTGAGTAGTGGTTTTTCCACAGTCTTGTAATTTCATCTCCCCCCGACACCCCATCGATTGTTGGAGGGAGGGCATTTTGTACACCCATTTCATTCTTAACGAATTTCCAAAATTTGTACTATCATTATTTAAGTTAGCCTCACAGGCTTTTGATGCTCGAATAGAATCTTCTTCCTGTTTACATCGACTTATGGCTGCCTCATACTGACCCCTACTTCACATATTCATGTATACCGGTCCCAATCTGGGTCTACCATGAAGGCACCATAAATCGTAGGCGTCTTTCGATTTCCTCTTCAGAGGACAATAAAATCATTCCATCCAGGAATAATCTTAGTATGATAGTTGTAAGAGTTAATCAGGGGTCTTCCTGCTTCTCTTAACAGGGATGCTTAGGGTGACCAGACGTCCTGCATTTTGCAGGACTGTCCCGCATTTAGAGTTTCTGTCCCGCAAAAAACATTGACCAATGCGGGACAATGCAATGTTCCGCATTCTTGTATTTATGCAATTTTCGTACAAATGAAATGTAATTTGTATTCATTATCGTAGATCTGGCATCCGCGCATCCCCTCATAAACGTTTTAAAACGTTTTTGAAACCTCCAGTACGACAGACCTCGACGCAGTGTTGCCATTTCTACAGATTTATCTGTGCATCTACAGATTTTATGCTTTGTTTCAGATTTTCAGATTTTTCCCCCAAAATGGGCGAAATCTACAGATTTCTAAAATTTATGATTTTTTTTTATGCTTCTTTTCAGATTTTCCTTCAAAATGGGCAAAATTTGCCGATTTCTAAGATTGAGGTTTTTTTTTACTAACCACTACGGACTACACTGGATATTACAGTAATATTACTGAGTTTCTCCATGAGAACCAACAAATTATTTTCGTGCGCCACCTGTCAGTAGAGAGTGGCAACATAATAAACACGCCACACTCAGCTGACTGTGCGTCGGTTCTTACAAGTCATCAACAAAACACACTGCTAAAGAAAGCAAAGGGTGGAATCTACAGTACAGATAAATAGCCCTGTTGTTGTTAATGATAATGTTCATTCCATAATTCCAGTACAGCACAAAATTATGTATTTTATTGAATTCCTTTTTCCATTTTGTATATATGCATCCTTATTTTGTTGCTGTATACTTGTTCTTTCTATTTGCTGCTTTTTGTCTAGATCATTCTTAAACTGGCCTATAGACGTAGCTTGAATAGTATTCTGGTTTAAAATATTCAGTTTATCTACCTTTCATTCATTAAATTTTGTGTTTAATTGACCATTTTTGTATTTCTGTTTGGAATTATGAATATTATTGTATATGTTACTTACAAAAATAAACTTTAAAATCAAATGGTAGTTTACAGAATGACATGGAACTGGAAGTTGACAGTAGGTGGGTAGAAATATTTACACATTTCAAGAGTCAGAAAATTCCCATTGAAAACATTTCCAAGGTAACAGAATTCTGTTTGAGTTTACCTGGATCAAATGCTCCAACAGAGAGGGTATTTTCCATAATGAATAACTTTTGGACAAAAGAAAAAAGTCGGTTAAATATAAATACTCTAAAAGCAGCGTTATTAACGATATGTAATTACGAGATGAGTTGCCTTGAATTTTGTGAATATCTGAACAAAGAAATACCTCTCCTTAAGAAAATACATTCCAATGCCAAGTACAATTAAATAAAATGTTTTTCAATAAATTAGGTAAGTAAACTATATAAAATTATTTTTTGGTAGTACAATTATTTGTCCGTTATATATCTTTGAAAGATAAAGTAAAATGCCTATAGAGTGCTGCAAAATGCTTTTGAAAGGTATTGGTTGACCTGTGGAGTGTTATCGAGATATCATACGAGTATATTAGTGTACCAATGGATCCGTCCCGCATTGGGATCGCAAAAATATGGTCACCCTAGGGATGCTAAATTATTATAATACCTATCTGTGAGTTTACAGTGAGAATCATTTGAGCAAGGATTACTTCAGGCAAGATGCAAAATTTCTAAATTATTAAAGAGGTGACCTGTTCTGTCTGTATATTCTATTCTCTGTTGCATATTAATATGCGACCAATCGACACGATTATTCTTACCTATTGAGTTCTTGTTATGTTGTGTTTTACATAAGTTGGTAAAATTAATTAATAATTCTAACGGTCTATGATCAGAAAGAAGGAAATCATGCAGAATATGAACACAAACGATTCGATCCTTTAGATTATAATCTAAAGGATCGAATCGTTAGTGTTCATTGAGACAATGATCAATCCACCTGGTAGTACCACTCATATCACTAACATATGTAAAATTACCACTAGTTACACCTAATACTTCTACATCACTTATACTTAATTTAGCAGACTCGCACGTTACCCAATTCTACAAAATGTTTCGAGTGTACATGTGCATTAAAGTCCCCCATTCAGTGATGTAGTCGAGACCACCATCGGCGAGACCGAGACCAGAAAAAAGGGTCTCGAGACCATATGCAGTTTTTGCATTTATTCAATATTGTGTAAGCCTAATTCCTGAGCTCTGTATTTCACATTCAGGAATAAAGATTCCAAAGACGTTATCATGTCCATTTGCAAAATTTACCCATAACACCGGTCTGCATGAAAATCGATTTCTTTATTTTGAGTTGTGATTCTGAAGCAGTTCGCTGCGCTGAATTAAAAAATGCTACCAGTTTTTTCTATCACCCACAGTTTTAAAGTTATTAGCAAAACAATTTTGGGGCGTTTTGTAATTTTTTACCTTTTTTATCTTTAATTAATTTCGTTTTTTCATATTTTTCAGATAGATAATTCTAACATTACGTCTTTAAAATTTTAATAATGGCTTCTAGAGGATGTACCTATAGTCCAGACATATTTTGTTATATTTGTGGTCGGTATGTTGTAAAACAAAGGACAAATGTAACGACCTTCATTAAGAGAGCTCATCATGCTTATTTTGGAATTAAATTAGGAGATCAAGACAAAAGTTGGGCTCCACACAAGGTTTGTCTTACGTGTGTTGCGGCACTAAGGAATTGGAGCAAAGGTAAAAAGAAAAGTTTGCCATTTGGGATCCCTATGGTATGGCGCGAGCCTAGAAACCATACCGACGACTGCTACTTCTATTCTTGCAATGTTAAAGGTTATAATGCAAAGAATAAAGAGAGCCTTCAATACCCAAGTCTTCCATCTGCAATAAGGCCGGTACCCCATGGTCCAGAAGTTCCTATTCCCCGCCCACCCGAGAGTCTGGATCAATACAATTCAGATTCTGATTCAGCTCCAAATCCAGACAATGATGATGTTTATGAACAGCCAACAGCTGACCGAGATCCTCCTAAACCAGTAACCAAGCCGAACTAAATGACTTAGTCAGGGATTTGAATCTGCCTAAGGACTCTGCAGAACTTTTGGGGTCAAGATTGCAGGAGAACACTTTATTGGCATCCGACACATACTTCGCTTGGTACAGAAATCGTGAGAAAGACTTCGTGCCTTTTTCCGAAGAAGATGGTCCCTTGGTATTTTGCAAGGACATCACAGGATTAGTGTGCAAGCTAGGCATCGAATACCAAACCAGTGACTGGAGGTTGTTTATAGATTCCTCTAAAACCAGTCTAAAAGGAGTGTTACTGCACAACGGTAACAAATATGCATCAATCCCAGTGGCCCATTCTACTCATTTAAAAGAGACCTATGATAACATGAAACTGCTTCTGGAAAAAATTCAGTATCAAAATCACAGATGGATATTGTGTGGGGATCTCAAAGTCCTTTGCATGTTACTTGAGCAGCAATCAGGATACACTAAGATGCCATGTTTCATCTGCGAATGGGATAGTCGAGCACGTGACCAGCACTGGAAGAGGAAAACTTGGCCTCCTAGAGAGAATCTTACCCCACGATCAAAGAACATTTTACATGAACATCTAGTTGAACCAAATAAAATCCTCCTACCACCAATGCACATTAAGTTAGGCTTGACGAAGCAGTATGTCAAAGCATTGAATAGAGAAGGTGAGTGTTTCAAGTACATTTCTTCAAAATATCCAAAGATTAGCTACGAGAAAATAAAGGTGTTTTTATAGGTCCTCAGATTAGAAAGTTATTGACACGATCATTTCCTGAACACAATGACCAATAAAGAAAAAGAAGCATGGCTTGGTTTCAAAGATGTTGTTGAAAACTTCTTGGGAAACTACAAAAGCCAAAATTATGAAAGACTGGTGGAAAATATGCTTAAAAAGTTTTGCGCCTTAGGCTGCAACATGAGCCTGAAAGTTCACTTCTTATTTTCGCATCTTGACCGTTTTCCCGAAAATCTCGGAGATGTCAGTGAGGAGCAAGGGGAACGATTTCACCAGGATATCAAAACCATGGAAAGAAGATATCAAGGAAGATGGCATACAAATATGATGGCGGATTACTGCTGGTGTCTGCAACGAGATCAGCCTAACGCACAGCATAAGAAAACATCAAAGAAGCACCGGTTTAGTCGTCATTAGTCAGATCTACCTTCGTAGTCTTAAGTCTTTAGAATAAGTCCTGAAATGTTTGCAAGTAAAGAAGGTAAATATATTTTGTTTCTTTCAGTTATTTTTTTATTCTTTCATAAACAAGCAATATGCTTGTCCAAGAGCTAAGAGCTATTTAATTCTGCTTTAATTAGGTTTTACTCTATCACCTAAAGATTTCGTGCTACAAGGGGTGTTGTAATACCTCATCTGTCCCCAAATGTTAACCACCCATTGATGGGAGGGGAGAGAGTATTTTGCTGGGAATGGGACTGGTTGTTATATATATTTACCCTACATTATTATGTAAGCGTTACTGTAGTCTATAACAACAAAATTTATGGTTTAGCATGTGCAATCCAATGTTGGTCTCGATAAGATGGTTCACATTTGGGGATAAATGGGGGATTTATGACACACCCTGTAGTAAGAAAACCATACGTGATAAGGAAAAACTAACTATATTTTTGAGATCAGCGCACTCACATTATATAGAATCACCAACTAGTTTGTAAAAATCGATCGACAAGTTTTCAAATGTGTACTGGTGTAATTTATTCACACATTCATAGTTTGTGACATTTTTCAGTAGTTAACTGCCTACTTAATGCAGGATAAGTGTTCGTTGCACTTGAGGAACATCAACATACTCACCAGTGATGTAGTCGAGACCGAGACCTAAGCACCCGAGACCAGAAAAAAATGTCTCAAGATCGGTCTCGAGTCCTACATTACTACCCCAATTATTGTAGAGTGAGAATATTTGAGATTATCCGATAGTAACTTAATTTTGTACAACAAATCAATGTATTCATCTAGATTACTGCCATTATTGCATTGTAAATAGCAGTTTACAATTAATATGCAATCATTGTTCACTTGTAATTCAATTCCTAACAACCTTACATTATAACTTGTTAAAAATCTTATATATTTTGACAATTTTTTTCTTATTAAGAAAGCAACTCCACCAAAGGGCCAATATCTCATTTGATGAGTCCACTGCTGAGGATGCATGATATATAAAGTCATCATGGATGGTGGAGAGAAATTATACGGTACAGGCGTACGATCCTGATGGTGTTCCTCCTGTTCTTAAGGACTGTGCTTCTGTGCTAACACCTGCCTAGGCAAACTCTTTCGTCTTTGTCTCTCATCTGGTACTTTTCCTTCCTGCTGGAAGTTCGCTTTCATTCAACCTGTCCCAAAGAAGGGTGACCACTCTCAACCCTCCAACTATCATCCAATTGCTTTGTTTTCTTGCCTTTCTAAAGTTTTTGAATCTATCCTTAATAGGAAGATTCTTAAACGCCTTTCTTCTCACAATCTTTTTTCAGATCGTCAGTATGGGTTCCGCAAGGGACGCTCTACTGGCGATCTTCTTGCATATCTCTCTAACTCTTGGTCATCCTCCTTTCGGGATTTCGGTGAAACTTTTGCTATTGTGCTAGACATATCAAAAGCTTTTGATAAAATCTGGCACAAATCTTTACTTTCCAAACTACCCTCCTTCGGTTTCTATCCTTCTATCTGTTCCTTCAACTCTAATTTCCTTTCTGGCCGATCTATAGCTGCGGTTGTAGATGGCCACTGTTCTTCTCCTAAAGCTATTAACACTGGTGTTCCTCAGGGTTCTGTCCTGTCACCCACGCTTTTCCTTTTAGTTAATAATGACATTTTAATTCGTACTTCCTGTCTTATTTACTCCTATGCCGATGATTCCACTCTTCACTTCTTCACCCGCTTCCCAAAGCGTCCTTCACAGCAGTCACTTCATGATTCGTGTAGGACGGCTCTGGGGCACCTGACCTCTGATCTTTCTGCTATATCTGATTGGGGCAGAGAAAACCTTGTGACTTTCAATGCCTCAAAAACTCAGTTCCTCCCTCAGTCTACTCGTGACAATCTTCCACACGACTATCCCCTTACCTTCAACAACACACAACTCAATCCTTCCTCTTCTCTTTACATTCTTGGCGTTTCCTTTTCTCGTGATCTTTCCTGGAAAGGTCACATATACTCTCTTTCTAAAGCAACTTCTAAGATGTTAGGTGTGCTGTACTGCCTCCGCGGTTTTTTCACCCCCACTCAATTACTGTCTCTGTACAGGGATCTTTTTCATCCCTGTATGGAGTATGCTTCTCATGTGTGGGTGACTCAACCCACATAGCCGTACTTGACCGGGTGAAATCAAAGGCTTTTCGTCTCATCAATTCCCCGCCTCTTAATGATTGTCTTCAATCTCTCTCTCTTCGCCGTAATGTTGCCTGACTCTCTCTTTACTATCGCTATTATAACAGACAGTGCTCTTCTGAACTCTCTAACTCAGTGGTTCTTAACCAGGGGGGCGCGCCCCCCTAGAAACAGGAATTTCTCTAATTGTATTTGTTATTCTCTTAACGAGAGCATGGGCTAATATTGAGAAGTTATTGAGAATGTTATTTTGATTGAAGGGGGGCGTGGAGGGAAGGACCAATTCCTAGAGGGGGCATGGTAGTAAAAAGGTTAAGAACCACTGCGTCTAACTGCATGCCTCCTCCTTTAAGGAGAGCACGCAGCACCAGACTTTCTACACTTTCTCATTCCTTTTCTGTCCAACTATCATCTAACGCAAGGGTTAATCGGTATTTTCAATCTTTCATCTACTCAACTGGTGAACTCCTGAACAATCTTCTTCAATCCATCTGTCCTCCTATCTATGACCTCCCACCTTTCAAACGCAGAGTGTCTAGGTATCTCGAAAACCCCGGACCTTGATTTTGGCTCTATTCTTCTTCTATTGGGTGGGGGGCGCTTTTCTGGTTTTGTGGGCATTTGCCCTTGGCCCTTCCTTCCTGCATAAAATATACCTTTATACATGTCCCTCGCTTTTCGTCGTTAATTGGTTCTTGAAGGAGGCGACGAAGGGCGAAACGAAGAAGAGTGGGTATAATAATAATAATAGGTTTTGTGTAACCTCCTTCGCAACATCTAAGGTCATATGACGGAGGGGACCTACAGCTCTACGTGGAATCCGAACCACGGGTGGCTACATAGTCTGGACGCAGCGGACGGTCTCCCATCCAACTACTATCCGACCCAATGTCGCTTAACTTCGCTGATCAACGGGAAGCGGTGTTACGACATTGGCTACGACGTAGCCTGGAAAGAATCAGTATACAGAAATACATAATAAGCGCCTAATTCTTTCCCACTCCCCAATGAGTACCTACTAAAACTAAATGCAATATATATTATTCAACAATAAAATCAATAAAATAGCATGGAAATGTATGTAAAAATACCAAAAGATAATAAAAATCAAACATGTAACAGACATAATCAACCTTTGATTAACATCTGAAAGTTCAATTGATAAACAATTTGGATGCTAACTTAATTTTTGAAATGTGTGAGTGTTAATTATGTATATGCGAAATCAAAAGAACACTCACCCAATCCACTTGCTACAGAGACTTTGCGGATGAGAGGAAGTTGCAATGCAATTTTCCATCGCTTAGAAGGAGAATCTCCATCTAAAAATGACTTCAAGGAAGTCCGCAGCGGAAGAAGTGGATGATGTAACTGGATGGGAGGAGACGGGCTCTCTTTGTAGAGGGTTCCTTGGAGGCGGAAGACCAGAAAAAGGGGGCAAGGGAAGTAGAGGATCGGGGCTCTGTGGAGGAGGTGTAAAATTCTGTGGAGGAAGTGGATTTAGGCCGAACACGCGACGACGAACGAGCGAATCTCATGCGGATGGGCGCTGAAACGCGGAATCGGGGTATATAATGGGTAAAGACGAACAAGCGAATCGATGAAAAGCACGAACGACGAAATGCGGGGTCGCACTATATATATATATATATATATAAGCAAACAACCATAGGTTTTCACCTACAGTTTAACGTGGAATCCGAACCACGCCCCAATCGCCCCATCAGTACCCAGTGTCTTAACCACTAGGCCACCTAGGGTACCCATTTATCTACCAACCCCTTTCTTTATTGTGTGGAAGGATGAACAGCTGGGTTTTGCTGCGCGCCGGCTGCCGTCGGGTCTCGAACCCGGGGCCGATAGATTCGTAGTCAGCGACGCTAACCACTACAACACCGAGGCGCATTCATATACGTATAGTCATTTACCATAAAAGTTTCTCAGGAGACCATTCTGAGTTATATATATATATATATATATATATAATATCCTATGATTCCAGGCTTTTGAAACAAAAGTCCGGAATCGGAGGAATTTTTATTTTTAAATTAAACATTTATTTATTATGGCGATGGCAGAAACGCAATTCTACCTCATCTAATCCATGCCAGGCATTTTTTTATTATTATTATTATTTTAGTTAGTTATGAAATGGTTTCCGCAAAGCATGACTTTATTCCTAGACATATTAACAAGGCAGGTAAGTGTGTGAACGTGTTTACCCGTAATTGGATGATCTGTCATGTGTATGGGTCTGCCAACTCACTGTTGCAGTTTCAACATGGGTCTCCCGCTGTGAAAGGTGTTTATGCATCAAATGAAATATTGAGTCGTTCATACTTCGCGGTGTTGTGACACTACGGGAGTAGAGAAAATCTCTTTCTGGCGAGGAATATCACGTTTCTGTATCTATCCCCGAATATTTTCGTAGATCCAGTCTGCGGGTCTGTTTTCTAATTTTCTTATTATGCCCTCGAGTTATTCCACCAGACTCTAATAAAAAATGTAATATCTAAATTGTCTAAACCTGAAAAAATTTTGAACATCCGTATCATATCTCCCCTCAAACCAAAAATTCCTTCATCCGACAAAAATATGAAAACCTATCCAATTCCAATTCTTCTCGCTCTTTCTGGCATCTACCTAAGAACCTCTCCAACAACTTTACTATTTTTCTCCATTCCGACGGCCGGCTCAGCTGCCGTCTCCTCATCTGACAAAGCTGAACTCTTTGGTTCAAACTTTCGCCTCCACCTCAACCATGGATGATTCCGGTGCTGTTCCTCCATCTCTTCCCTCTGACTTCATCATGTATGTAATTAGAATCTCTTCCAAAGATGTTCTTTCTGCCCTATTTGGGCAAAGTCTTTGGTCTGATACTTTTTCTTCCTACTGGAAGTTTGCTTTTATTCAGCCTGTCCCAAAGAAGGGTGACCGCTCTCAACCCTCCAACTATTGTCCAATTACTTTGATTTCTTGCTTTTCTAAAGTTTTGGAATCTATCCTGGATAGGAAGATTCTTAAACACCTCTCTTCTCACAATCTTATTTCAGATCGTCAGCTTGGGTTCCACTGGTGAAACTCTTGCTATTGTGCTAGACATATCAAAAGCTTTGAATAGAGCCTGGCACAAATCTTTAATTTCCAAAATATCTTCCTTCGGTTTCTATCCTTCTATCTGTGCCTTCCTCTCTAATCTCCTTTCTGGCTAAGCTGACCAGACGTCCCTATTTCGACGGTAGTGTCCCGCTTTTGAGCTATATGTCCCGCTGTCCCCTTAAAACCCACCTGAGTTGCCCACGTACAGCAAGATTTCACCCACCTACTAAAATAAAATAAAAGCATATATATATGAGCATGAGTATATATGTATCAACATATACATTTGATTTGTATTATTTGTGATCAAATACAAATGCAAAAAGAAACTATTTTAACCCACCCACTAAAATTGTTTTAGAAGTAACTTTGTTTTAAACGAAGATTGTCCAGGCATCGCGAAAACCCTGGACCTTGATTTTGGCTCTCTTCTTCTTCCGCTATTGTGGGGGGGGGGGGAATCTTCTTCCTGCATAAAGTTCCTCAAGTTCCTCAAAATTAAACATACCCCATTCCTTTAATATTTCCCTGTAATCCAATCTTTTTAGGTAAAGGATAATCTTGGTTGCCCTACGTTGCACACCTTCAAGTGTATCAATATGGGAATGAATGCATCCGAAGACCAAACGGTCGAACCAACTGGGTGCGACAGTAGAAGGACCGAAAAGGGATTGGAAGATTGGGTTGGAAGAAAACTGCCGAACGCGAAAGAGGTATTTTAAGCCCTCAAAGGTATGGTGGACGTCCAACGGGAGATGGCCACTTTCTGCATAAAGACTGACAATAGGAGAGGACCGGAATGTGCCAGGGCGGAGGCAGGGGTCGGAGGAACAGGCCGACAGCCATAATCGAACTTACTTTGGACCAGGGAGTGGTAGAGTCGCCAAAGGATGTGGCGGTCAGCACCCGAATCGGTATGGGAAAGGAACTTGAGAAGAAGGGCAGGTGGGGAATGAAGGAGGCAGGCCCGGACTTGGGGGGGGGGGGACATAATCACCCCCCTCTTGACATTCCGGCACCTTTCGTCATTACAAGCCGAATTACAATGCTGGGAAGTAAAGTGGACTGCTTGGATACTTCCAAAACCACATTATACTGTGGAAACACTCAAACATACAACGGCCACTTTGTTTCCAAATGTCACAGCGATGTACAGTCTTCTTGTTACCATACCAGTTGCATTTTGTGAGTGCGAAGGGTCATTCAGTCAATTACACACGCGCTAAACCTACATGAGATCAAAATGGGCGAAAATAAGGTAACTGGTTTAGCTCTATTAATGATTCACCGCGAAATATATCTGGATTGTAACATTATTTCAGACAACTTCGCGAGAAGGCATCCACGTCGCAAGGAATTGGTTGATGTTCTTCAGGATTAGATTGAGTGAGTGAGGGTGACTGGTTGTTACGTCGTCTAGCATTGGTCGTTGGTTGTATTTTATATAGGTAGCGACGGCACAAAATTGAATTTCTGTGTAAATAATTAATTTTTGCCATAAATTTATGGTGAGTTTTATTTACGAGGGCCACTCAATATAGTTTGCCCCACCTTTTTTTTTTCTTTCCAAGTTTCCTTGTAAGTTCCAGAAATTTTGTACACAAGTAGTTACATACCTTTTTTACAAGTTTTTATTTTTCCACATAGTCTCCATCCTTTTCTACGGCTTTCCTCCACCTCGAAACAAGGGCCTTTATTCCTTGCTGGTAAAAGTCCGCTGGAGCCACTTCTTAACCTCCTCAACAACCTCATCGTCACTCGGAAACTTTTTTCCACGAATAGCATCCTTCATTGGCCCAAACAAATGGAAGTCTAAAAGTGCCAGATCCGGGCTGTATGGAGAGTGGGGTAACACAGTGAAGCGCATTTTTGTGATGGCCTCTCTTGCTTGCAAATGGTTGTGTGGTCTCGCGTTATCGTGCAAAAGAAGGATGTCTTTCAGTTTTCTCTCCGGTTGAACTCACTTTATCTATACCTCTGAGTTGATTGTTTGTCCTTTCTTCATAATGTCCACCAGAATCACCCCTTTCATGTCCCAGAAGATGGTGGCAATAGCCTTTCCTGCAGAGGGAGCCATTTTGAACTTTCTCTTGCGTGGGTAATCTGCGTGATACCACTCTATGGATTGGCGTTTTGCTTCAGGTTCAAAGTGGTGTATCCAAGTCTCATCCCCAGTCACAATTCGTGAAAGGAAGTCATCCCATTCTGTCTCGTATCGAACCAACGACTCAGAAGCAATTTCTTTTCTTTGGGCTTTGTGATCTTCAGTCAGTTCGCGAGGAACAAACCGTGAACACACTTTTGAGGGTCCCAGTTGCTGAATTATCGTATTCACACTTCCTTCACTAATTCCTAGCTCCAGTGATAGCTCCTTGTATGTGACGCGCCGATTTGATCGAATGATGCTGTTAGCACGTTGCACAGTGTGAGATGTCATAGCCGATGCCGGGCGACCGCTGTGTGGCTCATCATCGAGGCTGGCTCTCCATCTCTCCGATGACCTCACACGTTTAGACCAGCGTCTAACTGTGCTTCGATCAACAACAGCATCTCCGTAAATGTTTTGTAGACGTTTGTGAATATTTCCAACTGTTTCCTTCTCTGCGGTTAAGAACTCAATAACAGTTCTCTGTTTACGACGCACATCACTGTCAGACGCCATTTTCGAAACTGCGTTAACCATCGGTTTTATAGAAGGGCGTTTAAAAGCGGTTTTATACAAGGAGGGGAGGTTCAAACTGGAAAAATGCGGTTATGTGAAGCGCAGAAAGTTCAAACTTACGGCCCAAAAGACATTTCAGCCCCATGGCCTATTGTTTAGCTAAGAAAAAAGGGTGGAGCAAAATATATTGAGTGCCCCTAGTATATATGGTTAAAGCTGTAATTGTAACGCATAAACATCTGTGAATATTATTTGCTCGTATACTTATGTATTAAATTCGCACATATTTTGCTGTTTGTAATCGATTTGGTAAATATGGTGAATTTTATAATTTTTAATTGTGTGCAAGCATTCACGCATTTTTTAACGCGACATTCTTAGAGATGTAACTATCTGCAAAATACTGCTGTAGGCTACCTATAGTAAGTGAAGGTACCTTGCACTTATTTGGTGTGGTTTAGTTCTCGCCTCTAGGTATATGTAACAATGTGTTATATTTCATACGTTTGTCAACTGTATATGTGTTCACTTCGGTATGTAAGATTAAAGAATAAGTATACATTGTATTTTTTATTTTTTGTCATTAGCTTATTAGTCTTTCATATAAATCCTGGATCCGGGCCTGCATCCAACTACCCAGACCCAATGTTGCTTTACTTCGCTGATCGACGGGAAGCGGAGTTACGACACTGCCCACGATGTGGCCATGGTGGGTCGTGGTTCAGATTCTACGTTAAGCTGTAGGTCTAAGGTGGGGCAACAAGTTTGACCTTGGTTAGAATGAATAATTCAGACGAATGTAAACTAAGTTTATATATATATATATATATATATATATGATGAATAAAACCACGAAGGAAAGGAAACACAAAACGGTGCTCAAGCGCTTTCGTCTAATGACATCCTCAGGAACACTGAAATACATAAAAGGTTACGGCCTATATATAGGTTACAGAAAGAGAAAAAAAATATATATATATAAATAAATAACATACACAAACATATATACATATATATATATACACATACATATCTACACACATACACACACATATATATATATATATATATATGCAATAAACGGAGAAGTAAAAATAAAACTTAAAAATTAAGGATTAGAGGATTAACAAAGAGGCATATCGATTTTTAGCACAAGATCAAATGAGTTATAAAAATAATACAAATTTATACTGGAGATACGCCCGGGTTTAACACTTTGCCTTTTTAGAGTCAAGTTTCGATATATATAAAAATAAATTGCAGATTAAAAGTTAATAAAGTAGCTTACAAGTTTACCAAAGATTAAGTGTCCTACCCTTTTTATCTAGATTTGTTTTGAAGGAATTCAAAACAACAGGATCGAGTTGAAAAAGACCTTTGCTTATGTTGAAGTTATTTGAAAGTTGAATAATGGCAGACTCAAGAATATTTCTATTGACAATGTTGCTCGAATGAAATAAAACTGAAGCATTATTCCAATCAATACAGTGGGATAACTCTGACAAATGAACAAAAAGAGCACTGGACAACTGTCCTGTTCTGACGGAATATTGATGCTGTTTTATACGTGTGTGCAAATCCTTTCCCGTCTGACCTATGTAAAAGGAATCACATTGTTTACACCCAATTTTATAGATAATGCCTGAATTATTGGTAGGGCTATTTTTTACTATGATATAGTGGCTTGAAACGCATTCTCAAAGATCATAAGGACTTAATTCCGCTTTTCATGTCCACTTCACCTTCTCTGCCCTACCTTTACGGTCTTATTAAAACCCACAAACCTGGCAACCCTATGCGCCCTATTATTAGCTCGGTGGGCTCTATTACTTATAAACTCTCCAAATGGCTTGTCAAAGTCTTGTCCCCCATTCTCGGAACTATCTCTGATTCACATGTAAAAAATTCCATGGATCTTACTGAAAAATTGAATAATGCACGTACTGAAACTAACGATAGATTGATCAGTTTTGATGTTTGTTCATTGTTTACAAAAGTGCCGATTGATGATATGCTTGACTTTCTCTCCCAAGAATTACATAAGCTTGACCTGCCACTACCTTCACACATTGTTTTGGAACTTATTAAGCTTTGCATTAAAGACTGTAAATTCACTTTCAATAACGAGTATTATCAACAAGTGTTTGGGATGGCCATGGGCAACCCCTTATCGCCCCTCCTCTCCAATATTTATATGGAGTTTTTCGAAATTACTTACATTCCGAGAATCCTGGGGGTTGGCATCCCTTGGTTGCGGTACGTCGACGATATTTTGTGTATCTGGCCCATGAATCGTGACCTGGATAACTTCCTCCTCCAGTTAAATGATCAAGTCCCCTCCATTAAGTTTACTTTAGAAGTGGAACAAGACAAGTCAATCCCATTTTTGGATGTGCGTGTACATAGGGAAAGCCCAGGTTTTAAGTTTAGTATCTATCGGAAAACAACAAACAACTTGTCCTACGTACACTTTTACTCGGGACATGACACCCCTACTAAGAAGACCATTTTTTCATCAATGTTTCTCCGCGCCCTTAGGATCGCCAGTCCGGAATACATCGATGTCGAATTGGAAAAAATCAACGGTATTGGAAGTGATCTGTGTTACCCATCTGCGTTTATGGAATCTTGTCTCAACAAGGCAAAACGAACTTTCTATCGTGTCAATAATAACACTCGTACTTTGTCAAAAATATTTTAGTACTTCCATTTTCACCGGGCTTTTTAGGCATTGCTAATCTACTTAAACTTTTGGATATTAATGTAGTATTTTCATATAACAATATTGTGAAAAATATCATAGTAAAAAATAGCCCTATCAATAATTCAGGCATTATCTATAAAATTGGGTGTAAACAATGTGATTCCTTTTACATAGGTCAGACGGGAAAGGATTTGCACACACGTATAAAACAGCATCAATATTCCGTCAGAACAGGACAGTTGTCCAGTGCTCTTTTTGTCCATTTGTCAGAGTTATCCCACTGTATTGATTGGAATAATGCTTCAGTTTTATTTCATTCGAGCAACATTGTCAATAGAAATATTCTTGAGTCTGCCATTATTCAACTTTCAAATAACTTCAACATAAGCAAAGGTCTTTTTCAACTCGATCCTGTTGTTTTGAATTCCTTCAAAACAAATCTAGATAAAAAGGGTAGGACACTTAATCTTTGGTAAACTTGTAAGCTACTTTATTAACTTTTAATCTGCAATTTATTTTTATATATATCGAAACTTGACTCTAAAAAGGCAAAGTGTTAAACCCGGGCGTATCTCCAGTATAAATTTGTATTATTTTTATAACTCATTTGATCTTGTGCTAAAAATCGATATGCCTCTTTGTTAATCCTCTAATCCTTAATTTTTAAGTTTTATTTTTACTTCTCCGTTTATTGCATATATATATATATATATATATATGTGTATGTGTGTAGATATGTATGTGTATATATATATATATATATGTATGTTTGTGTGTATGTATGTTATTTATTTATATATATATATTTTTTTCTCTTTCTGTAACCTATATATAGGCCGTAACCTTTTATGTATTTCAGTGTTCCTGAGGATGTCATTAGACGAAAGCGCTTGAGCACCGTTTTGTGTTTCCTTTCCTTCGTGGTTTTATTCATCATAAATATTTTTCACGTGTTACTTTCGTGAAATAATTTTCATACATATTATATATATATATATATATATATACACACAGGGTGTCCGAGAATTATCTGTACAATTTTTGGCTGTTATTAAAAGTCAACCATGAAGTGTAGAAATTCCAGTGTTTTCCCATTTTACAGAGAATCTCATTAAGTTTTTTCTGATACCACGTTTTGACAAGTTTTTTAGAAATGTACGCGGGTGACAGACATTGATGATTTAAAAGCAAGAATCACAGCTGCTATTGAGCGAATTGATGTGGATATGCTGCAGCGTACATGGCAACATTTGGAGTATCGATTGGATGTTTTGCGAATCACTAATGGTGCACATATCGAATGTTTGTAACAACGTTACTTTAATAAAAGAAACTTTTGAAAATACAGATTCTAAATAATCTTGTTTAAGAATTTTACGTGTATTATCAAGAATTTTATTAAAAGATAAAATTGTACAGATAATGTTCGGACACACTGGAATTTCTAAAAAACTTGTCAAAACTTGGTATCAGAAAAAACTTAATGAGATTCTCTGTAAAATGGGACAACACTGGAATTTCTACACTTCATGGTTGACTTTTAATAACAGCCAAAAATTGTACAGATAATTCTCGGACACCCTGTATATATATATATATATATATATATATATATATATATATATATATATATATAATATATATATATATACAGGGTGGGCCGTAAGTTTCCATACATAGGAAAAATTAAAAAAAATTTATGGACAACCATTTTTATTTATATAATATGCTCTACATGGTTGCCATTGTTTGAAAACACATTTCAATACGTGTTCCCCACTGTTGATGAACACGCATTAGCACAGTTGACGTTATGCTTGTAATGGCGTTGGTGATACGTTCCTTTAGATGATTTATGTCTCGTATCTTTTCCTGATACACCATGGCCTTCAAGTGCCCCCAAAGATAGAAATCAAGGGGGGTGAGATCTGGGGATCTGGGAGGCCACTCCACAGGACCACGCCGACCAATCCAAGCATCCGGAAACTGCTGATCCAAATACCGACGCACGTGAAGACCATAATGAGGTGGAGCTCCATCTTGCTGGAAGTAAACTGGGAAGTTACCTTCCTCGTTTAGCAGGGATGGGAAAATCTCTTCTTGCAACATGTTAAGATACCTTTCGGCATTAAGATTTCCACTGACAAAAAAAATTGGTCCAATAATTCTGTCACCCCATATCCCGGCCCACACCATCACTTTACCGGCACCTTGCATCTTCGTCGGACTCAGCCAGTTAGGGTTAGCATTACTCCAATAACGTATGTTTTGCCGATTAACCTCTCCATTGACGTAAAAATTTGCTTCATCAGTAAACAAGATTTTACGTCAAACGCATATTCTTAGGGTATCTGAAACATAAAAACAAACGTTTAATTTTTCCTATGTATGGAAACTTACGGCCCACCCTGTATATATATATATATATATATATATATATATATATATATATATATATATATATATATACACGGTGAACCAAAAGTAGGTGGACAGTAGGTTGAATACGGTTTGTGTTATATTATATTATAACTATGGTGTTCATTATAACTATGGTGTTTGTGTTTTATTATATTAAATATTATAACTAAATTTATTTAAATTTTATTTTGTATTATAGTATACAAAAAAATTAAATATGTATTCTCAAAATAAACGTTATCATTTACTGTCCACCTACATTTGGTTCACCCTATATATATATAAACTTAGTTTACATTCGTCTGAATTATTCATATATATATATATATACAGGGCGTCCCAAAAAAATGTATACACACTTTAAATAATTATAAAGGCAGTGTTTATTAAAATACATTTCATTTTCAAAATGTAATAGAATCTACAGACATTATTTAATTGTTTTGTCAACGCCTGTTTTCAAACTGACGTCCGTTCTGGTCCAGGCACTGCTGATAACGCGAAGCAATGGAATCGCAAACATCACGAAACATTTCGTTTGGTATTTGTGTGCATTCTCGTTCAATGGCTGCTCTCAATTCAGCGACTGTTGCAGGTTTTATAGCGTAGACTTTGTCTTTTAAGTATCCCCATAAAAAAAAGTCTAGTGGTGTGAGGTCTGGTGAACGCGGAGGGTATTCTACGAAACCCCTTCGTCCAATCCACATCCACATCGTGCCAAGTACCACTCGCAATACTCCACTCTTCGGTCCGGATCATCTTCATTAATAGCATGGACTAATCTTGGAATGTAACTTTTCCATTGACAGCGCTTCAAAATGCGTTGGACAGACGATTCTGAAATTCCTACCTCACGACTCGCTTGCCGCACAGATTTTCTTGGACTTTGGTGATACGTTTCCAGTACTCTTTCTTGCTTTGTCGGGCTTGTCGATGTCCGTGGTCTTCCGGAACGCTTCTTGTGGACATTCTGAACAGTTCCATCGGCTTCAAACTTATCTCTAATTCGAGTGATGGTAAGTCGCGTTGGTGGATCTGTTTGAAACTCCCTCCTAAACTGTCTTTGCACTTCAACTGCGTTTTCACACTTCCAGTAGCATTTTAGAATGAATTTCCTTTGTTCAAAGCTTAGTCTGACTGCCATTATTAATTCTAATGGGTTTAACTTGGAAAGAAAGAAACATCAATTGAGCTATCAGCTGTTAAAGTGTGTATACATTTTTTTGGGACGCCCTGTATATATATATATATATATATATATATATATATATATATATATATATGGTGTTTCATAAATCGCAGGGTGTATTCTTGAGACAAAAGTAAAGAAAAAAGACCATATAAACAGGTCGAGAAACCCGTAAGTTTCGAGCTATAGCACGCGACAGAAAAATGAAACTCTGAAAGGTTTTTTACATTTTATACAAATACAGTGTGATACATTTGATTCATTAAAGTAAATGTTCGAAATTCTTTCCTACTTCTTGAATACATGTCTCAGCACATCGCAAAATGGGATAGAGAAGAGATAGTCAAAGGGGAAAATGAGTAAGCATGAACGAGTGAGGGAATGGTATCAGACATTCACTGGTGCGACGTGCTGAGGCATGCATTCAAGAAGTAGGAAAGAATTTCGAACATTTACTTTAATGAAGCAAATGTATCACACTGTGTATTTGCATAAAATGTAAAAATCTTTAGGAGTTTTATTTTTCTGTCGCGTGCTATAGCTCGAAACCTACGGGTTTCTTGACCTATGTTTATATGGTCTTTTTTCTTTGCTTTTTTCTCAGGAATACACCCTGCGATTTATGAAACACATTTATGCATCACCCTGTATTTTACTTTCTTGAAAGAGGAAGAGAGAACGAAGATGGATTGCCGTTCTGTTCTGTACGGTTAAAAAATATTGCCTATGCAGACTATGCTCTTAGATTACAAATCTCTTAAATAATAACTATGCCCTACAGATTGATTCACCCTATATTTTCTATAGGCCTACTTTTTATATTAGGTTTGAATATACAGACTTAAAAAAATTCACTGTAACTACCTGTAGGATGAGTAGAATCATTGATTGCTCTTGTAAATGCTTATATGCGTAGTAAAATTTTATATAAAAGTAGCCCACATTTTTGTTACCAAATCGCGTTTTCTTGTTTTTCTTTTGTATTTATCTTATTTTTATTTCTGCCATATTTTTATTCGGCGATTTATGTTCATCTGCTCGGCATTTATTTTAAGTGTTAGTTTTACCAAAACATGTGTAAAACTAATCGACTCATCAAAATATGGTTTACATGGATGTAGAAATAAAATTTTACTGGCAAAAACTGGGCAAATTCTCCAGGAAATTTTTAGAGAGATCCAAACTTTATCCATCAGACCAGTCGTTGTTTAAAAGTTGAGGTGGAAGGTTGTGTTACCTATCCGTGTTGTTTGGCGTGTTTGTTTAAGTTTTTCTATCAGTTAGCGTCGTTTCTTTGTGTCTTTATGGACAGGTATAACAGTTGTTAAAATTTAATATTAAACTCAAACAGCCTTACGTTTTGTTGTGTTGTGAAATATACCTTGAAAAGGAAGGCCTACTGATTAATAGGCCTAATTTCGACCCTCGTCCAGACCAGTAAGTATTCTAGCTAGGACCTATGTATTTTTCTCTGGACATTTTAGACCTATCTATATTCTTTTAGACATTGGATTTGATTATCCCAAGAATCAAGGCTTCATTACTTTAAGTAGGCTCTATAATGGTTCCGTTATATGGGCCTACTTTAGATCTAAGGAGGCATGTTAATCAAATCTCTGCCATGCAACCCAGGTATTGATATATACAATAATAATAATTCTTAGCACGGGTTGGAGGATCCGTAGGCCCGTGTTAACCCTTATTGAAGTCTGACTTAATGCACAAGCCTTCTGGCCTCATTTTTGGCTACTACGGTAGTTGTTTTATGCACTGGCCTCGTAATAAAGTATTAGAATAACTTCGGTTAGTTTAAGGTGTATAAATAGCAAGGTTGGGGTCCAAGATGATAAACATCTTGACCTAAATGATAAGCTATGGACACTATCTCTGAACTGTCTGGATAGTAAAATTTTGCCGTTCTGTTCTTGGTTTTTTTTCCAGCCTGTTGGATCTACTGTGGTGGTTTTGGTTTCTAAATTTACACCTAACGAGTTTGTGGTTTAGCTTACCACTGTCAGAGGTTTGTTAAAAATTCTGGTAAATTCCTAGTTTTGCGTAGTCAGTTTACTGGTTAGGTTATATATTAAAACTGTTTTTCCGATTGTTTTTGTTGTTGTTTGAACGAAATTAACCTTTGTTCAAACCGCATCAAACACCATCAGAAAAACAGTTTTGATTTCCAAAGCCTGTAATGTGCACTTGGTAAAATTTACCACCTAATCTAAGATAACCTAAAATTCCAAAATTCCTCAAAAGCCTGTAATGTACTCTTTTAAAAAAAATACCCTTAATTCAAACAGCCGTCTTTACAGCTTTGCCATATATATATATATATATATATATATATATATATATATATATATATATAATCGAAATGAAGTACCTTGCATAATAAGTTTGACCCTGTATAAAGTATATAGCGAAATTCCAGATGCTGTTCGGATAACAGCTTCGTAATATGTTAAATTAGATTAAGCTAAGTTAAGTTAGTAATTACGGCCTATGGATTCTTTCTGAACTGCGTCTGGCATCTGGAATTTTACCAAAGTCAGTCTCCCGCGAACCATACTTTGCTTCTCGCATACTAGGTCCTGCTACAAAATATGTACTGATAATTCCTATTAAGTGACGAGCAATATAACAACCTAACTACTAAAGTATGTAGTCAGTTGTCGAGTCCAACTCGGCATCTCTGCCACCCCAATTCTCGCGCGTTGGTAGGTAGTAATCCACATCTGCCCCTCAGCCGTTTCTTCCCTTCTTTCAGAGGCACCGCGCCCCTCAACTACAATACCCTCATGCCCCCAAGGGTGCGCGCCCCAGTTTCGGAAACGCTGGGCTAGGCTAAGTACTGTTCTTAATGCCCAGTTAGGTTAAATTAGGAAGAATCCGCAGTGTTGTGGAATGGAATGAGAGTTCATCATTTTCAGAAAATGTGAACACAATACTTCAGAAAGTAAAAAGACCACGTTTGCATAAAGTCGACTTGCATAGTCACCCCTGCGTAAAGTCAATTTGCATGATGCCGCCGAATATATACAGTATACTGTACAATATATTTCCAGCGACACACGAGTAAGCTTTATGGTAGATTTCTTTTGGTTGTCGGACCAGTAGGGCATGGTTAATTATTTTTAGGAAAAAGTGATGAATGATGAAATTTTCTAATTAATCAGTGATTAACTGATTAAAAATTAAATACTTCTGAAAAGAGTAAGAAAGAACTTTTTCTGTTGCGCGAGATAAGACCGAAGAAAACATTTTGCTCAAACATTGTTTGCTTTAGTTCAAGAAATCAGGCATGGGCCGATTAAATAGTTTATACACGCAAAAAGGTGCCAAATTCAAATGATACATTACAAAATTTAAGGTAAAATGATGGTGAAATTATGAGGAAAATTAATCATATCCCATCATTTCCTAAAAATATTTGGATCTTTTCCGTTTGGGGGCTAGCAGCAAATTTTAATGAAAATCGGTATACTAATGTAGTTTTGGTCACTGATTTCAAAAATAGCTTTCTTTTTTTTGAGAAATGAAAAACAAACATGTTAGAGCACTTTAAATAATTAATGTGTTTTTAACGAAAGTATCATAACTTAATCTAACCAATCGTCAAGGGCGTCGTACAGTTGACCTAACCTGGCATTCAAATGACCTAACTGGGCATTAATTCTTAATTTTTTTTTGCTACTTTTACAGGTCTGCCGGGATCCTTCAAAAAACGTATTCTTCATAAAGTTGCACTTTTTACCGTTTGATCGACGCTCTTGGCAACGAAAGAACTGGGTATTTTTATCAAAGGAACACACTTTCCCACACTTAGAGCACTTTTTCATAAACAGTAGCAGTTTGTGACTGGCTAAATTTAACACAATCCTCTGTAACTAGTTTAAGCTAGTTAAAACACACATTAATTATTTAAAGTGCTTTAATATGTTTGTTTTTTTCATTTCTCAAAAAAAAAAAAAAAAGTTATTTTTGAAATCAGTATACCGATTTTCATTAAAATTCGCTGCTAGCCAGCCCCCAAACGGAAAAGACCCAAATATTCTTTGATTAATTAATGATTAAATTCGAAACAATGATTAACTGATTAATCAGAACCATGCTCTATCTCGGACGAAACCTTTTTTCTCGATTTAAATTGGAGGCTTAAAGGCTGCCTGACCAAATTGGTTTCCGCTTTCCTACTCACTAATACGAAAAAGTTATTTCTGTACATCTTTGTTCGAACTTGGAATGTTTCACGTTCCAAATTGTTCGTTTCGGTTCCTCTTTGGGCAGTGATGGCCACTGATTTGTGAGAACATTTGAAAGGCAGAAGAAATATGGTAGATACAGGAGCCTTTTCAAGTCTGCATACATCGTTCCAGTCTACAGAATAAATGTAAGAGATGTAAATTGTAAATTTAAAAAAAAGTATAGTAATAAATTTAGTTTCGGGCAGTAAGAAACCTTTAATCTTCTGTGAAGTGTATATATATATATATACACACGGAAATGTTTTATCGATATGTTTTTGAAGATTTTTTTTTTTTTTTTTAAAGCTAATTCTCATGTCAAAGGTTACCGTACTTGTGCAATGAAGATAAAAACAGGCATGGTAAAATTGTTTGGTGGGCATACAAGACTTGATCTCCTGTCGAACGTTTGTATGTTGGGGTGTCGTCCGTCAAAGGGAGAAATTATTACTGTCGATGTGTGGTGGTTTCTGGAGGCTGTGAACGTTCCAGGCAGCAGCCGCGTCGCCTCTCTCGAGTTCAATGCTTAGAGACTCTTTCGCTCAAGGTCACCGGCGATCGATTTGAACCCCAATTTTGGTGACGTAGTAGAGGGGGGGGGGGCGGTGGCTGGGGGAGAGCGGGATGGACAGTTGTTGTACTGTTTTTGACTGCGATTTAGAGTAATTTTGAACCTAGTGTATGCTTCAATTAAACCGAATGTCTGAATCTATCGGTTCGAGAGAAGAGTTGTATCTCATGGGTGGAAAAACTAAGTATTCGAGTGTATTAAATAAAGGTCCTTTAAGTCGTTGTATGCAGCCCTATTCTTGTGCCAATAAATCGGTAAGTTTTCAGTTTAAGACATGCTTCAGTGGCATGATGAATTAATCATACACTTAACTCGTTAGATTATATATAATACCGTAGCCGTTTATAAAGCTTCAAAATGTTCCTGTTGTTGATCTTTTTTTCAATATGATGAGCCTACTAGAGTTTCAATTTGTAACGTGATGAGCCATGCACCTAATTTTGCCTATCGAACATTTGCTTATCACGGAAATACATGCACGGATATAAATCTCAACTCTGCCAAAATTATAGACCGATGAACCGGTACGGTATAGGCCCATAGGGTATAGTCTAATTTTTGTTTCACGATTGTTTTTATAGAGGGTGTCCATAAATTATCTTTACAAATTCACTTCAATTTCAATTAAATTTGTAAAGGTAGCTTATGGACACCCTGTATTCTATTGTATGGTGTGATTGGTACAGTCTCTTAAACCGAGTTTGTGGTTCAGAATACAAAAGAATAAGCTCTGTAGGCCACCGTAGAAATACTTTTGATATTGGGCTGTTCTAAACCGACCTAATCAATTATTCAGGAATGGCTTGACGATTCGCTCTTTAATTTTGCCAGTCTGGAAAAACTTTTAATTACATTTTATGCGCTAAAATTGAATTCGTGACAATTTATAAGTTGCTGTTGTACCCTAGTAGGCCCTACATACACTAGGACTACAAGTTTGGGAGCAAGTGTAGTTTACGTCGCCCTGACGCAAAAGGGGACACAAACTACACTAGGTCAAAGTTGGGGAACGTAAACTACACTAGGATCTTTAGGAGACATTTTTTAAATGAATCCATCAAATAAATCGTTAAAACTAACGAAAATATTACGACTTAACGTAACCAATCGTCAATATATATATATATATATATATATATATATATATACTGTACTATTTTTTTTAATTGGGGTTGTTTAACCTCCTTCGCAACATCTAAGGTCATATGACGGAGGGGACCTACAGCTTTACGTGGGATCAGAACCACGGGTCGATACATAATCTGGGCGCAGAGGACGGTCTCCCATCCAACTACTACCCAGCCGCAATGTCGCTTAACTTCGCTGATCTCCGGGAAGCGGTGTTACATCAGCCACGACGTAGCATATATATATATATATATATATACACACATACATATATATACAGGGCGTCCCAAAAAAATGTATACACACTTTAAATACTTATAAAGGCAGTGTTTATTAAAATACATTTCATTTTCAAAATGTAATAGAATCTACAGACATTATTTAATTGTTTTGTCAACGCCTGTTTTCAAACTGACGTCCGTTCTGGTCCAGGCACTGCTGATAACGCGAAGCAATGGAATCGCAAACATCACGAAACATTTCGTTTGGTATTTGTGTGCATTCTCGTTCAATGGCTGCTCTCAATTCAGCGACTGTTGCAGGTTTTATAGCGTAGACTTTGTCTTTTAAGTATCCCCATAAAAAAAAGTCTAGTGGTGTGAGGTCTGGTGAACGCGGAGGGTATTCTACGAAACCCCTTCGTCCAATCCACATCCACATCGTGCCAAGTACCACTCGCAATACTCCACTCTTCGGTCCGGATCATCTTCATTAATAGCATGGACTAATCTTGGAATGTAACTTTTCCATTTACAGCGCTTCAAAATGCGTTGGACAGACGATTCTGAAATTCCTACCTCACGACTCGCTTGCCGCACAGATTTTCTTGGACTTTGGTGATACGTTTCCAGTACTCTTTCTTGCTTTGGGGGCTTGTCGATGTCTGTGGTCTTCCGGAACGCTTCTTGTGGACATTCTGAACAGTTCCATCGGCTTCAAACTTATCTCTAATTCGAGTGATGGTAAGTCGCGTTGGTGGATCTGTTTGAAACTCCCTCCTAAACTGTCTTTGCACTTCAACTGCGTTTTCACACTTCCAGTAGCATTTTAGAATGAATTTCCTTTGTTCAAAGCTTAGTCTGACTGCCATTATTAATTCTAATGGGTTTAACTTGGAAAGAAAGAAACATCAATTGAGCTATCAGCTGTTAAAGTGTGTATACATTTTTTTGGGACCCCCTGTATATTAAACAGACCGTGCATGGAACAAGGAACTCTTCTGGGAAATTACATCCACTATGGTTCGAATAAGTAATGATAAATGACAAATACTATAGTTTTTTTCTTTTTCATGATGGAAAGCCCAACGTGGGCACCGGGTTACTCGCAGAGAGGCCCCAAAATATAGCTTCCCTCACCAGCTATCTGCAAAGCAGATAGGATCCAGCTTTGGGACAGGATCTAGGGTTTACAGCTTACACCTAGCCTACTACTGTATATTAAACGGACGTGTTATGTGCCTTGAAAAGTGGACGCTCAATGTCCCGGTTGAGGTTTAAGTTTTGTTTTTTGGTTAAAAATACAATAGTTACCCCTTTTTCTTTGATGTATTCAATCCGACGTGAATGCAACGAGTTTCTTGCCGTATATTGAGGTTCTGAATGTAGTAGGCTAGGTGTAAGCTGTAAACCGTAGGTCCTATCCCAAAGCTGGATCCTATCTGCTTTGCAAATAGCTGGTGAGGTAAGCTATATTTTGGGGCCTTTCTGCGAGTAACCCGGTGCCCACGTTGGGCTTTCCATCCTGAAAAAGAAAAAAACTATAGTATTTGTCATTTATCATTACTTATTCGAACTATAGTGGATCTAATTTCCCAGAAGAGTTCATTGTTCCATGCACAGTCTGTGTTTAACATACAAGTTTCTCAGGCGACCATTCTGAGTTTATATATATATTGGTTAGGTTAAGTAGTAATATTTTCGTTAGTTTTAACGTTTTATTTGATTAGGTACACTAGGATAATGTAGGGGAACGTAAACTACACTAGGATAATGTAGGGGAACGTAAACTACACTAGGATAATGTAGGGGAACGTAAACTACACTAGGATAATGTAGGGGAACGTAAACTACACTAGGATAATGTAGGGGAACGTAAACTAAACTAGGATAATGTAGGGGAACGTAAACTACACTAGGATAATGTAGGGGAACGTAAACTACACTAAGGATAATGTAGGGGAACGTAAACTACACTAAGGATAATGTAGGGGAACGTAAACTACACTAAGGATAATGTAGGGGAACGTAAACTACACTAAGGATAATGTAGGGGAACGTAAACTACACTAAGGATAATGTAGGGGAACGTAAACTACACTAAGGATAATGTAGGGGAACGTAAACTACACTAAGGATAATGTAGGGGAACGTAAACTACACTAAGGATAATGTAGGGGAACGTAAACTACACTAAGGATAATGTAGGGGAACGTAAACTACACTTGCTCCCAAGTTTGGATAATAGATATTAGACAAATGGCCTACAAATACTCACAGGCTTTACCCATTAGACTAGCATAACCTGTTTAAAACTGTATCGTAGTACTAGGCCTTTTTTGGGTACTGCAACAGTTGCTGTTTCTTAATAGGCACGCAGTTAAGCTCGTGTGGGTGGAATGTAGGCCTGTAGCCTGCTTCTTTCTACATAACAAATAAGGTTTCCTAATGGAACTAAGACCTGGCGAGACGACTAGCCCGTGGGTAATCAATAAAATAATTTTTTATTCTGTTATAACGGAGTAACGTAGCACTTGGCGAGTAAAATGGCCATTAGGACTTTTTTACATAGCTTAACATTTTAATTTGGTTGATGGGTTAACTTGTCGCAACATCTAAGGTCATATGACGGAGGGGACCTACAACCACGGTTCGCTACATAATCCTGACACGGGAGACGGTTCCCCATCCAACTGCAATCCTGAAAACCCAATGTCGCATAACTACGCTGATCAACGGGAAACTGTACGACATTGACCAAGACGTAGCCCTCAACAGCTCAATTATGAAGTTATATTATGAGGTGCTAGGTTTTTAAAGTGATGTATAATTAACCATTTATTGTCAAAAATTGTCAACGGTTGTGGATCATCTGAAGATCCGTCACCCCAGCCTTTTTTAGTTAGCTTTATATAAAGCTAACTAACGAAAATATCACGACCTAACCTAACCAATCGTCAAGGGCGTACAGTTGACCCTAACGATTGGTTAGGTTAGGTCGTGATATTTTCGTTAGTTAGCTTTATAAAGCTAACTAAAAAAGGCTGGGGTGACGGAACTTCAGGTTGTAATAGGTTCATGAAAATTAACCATTCAAAACTTTGAGAAATATGCATCAATTTTTATCGGTTTAGTGTAGATAAGGTACCTTCATTGCCAGTAATTGTCAGTATTTCAAGAGTTCTTTAACAATTAGTAGGCATCTTCCTGACCTATATATTTTCTTTTAATTTTATACTCCCCCCCCCCTTTTTTTTTTCATAATTTATCATTGCACAAAACCAGAATTTGCTCTCAGTTCATAGAGGATCTCGAGAGTCGTGATTGCAACCTTTTCATCTCTCGAAATAAAGGAGCGATCAATTCATTTGACAAACTCTCTTCAAACCTCTCTTCAATCGCCTTTCTGATTTGCTTTTAATTTGAAATAAAGATCACTTAATGTCATGAATTTTAACATGAAGCTGAATCAATCTGGTTCCATATTTAAAATCGACTATAACGACCATGGTCGAAAATGGTAAATCTACGACCAACCATGTTTTAATTATTATAGGTATTAACGAAGCTAATAACTTCATTAACGAAATCTAATACTAATTATTAGGGTAGGCGTACACATTCGCCTGAAGAAAGCGCCATATCGAAGCGAAATGTAAACACGGTTAAAAAATGGCAATAAAATCTAAAATAAATTTTGTATTTACGCGTTATCTTCCTAGCTTTGATATTTTATCAGTAAAGTTTTTGTTTGCGTTTATATTACGGTACTTCAGACCGACATTCGCGCCTCTGAGATAAATTGACGCCTTCATTCTTATTAATGCGATACCGCTACTTTTTGCTTTAAAGCGTCAATAGTTTAATACCGTACTGTGGTAAATTGTTAATAGTAGTCTGTAGAATATTGGTCATCCGGATGATCTCGCCATTTAATTAACTTTAATGAACTTTAATAAAATTTTTGCGGGTTTCATTTTGTTTTAGGATGTAAATGTATAGCTACTAATGTGGTTTAAATACTTTAAAATGCCCCTTTTAAGGATTCTTGAAAAGAATAGGTAAAGCAAATTCCATCGTTGTAATACAATATTTTTTTGTTAGATAGAAGGTCCATTGAACACGGGACTGGGGTGGAACTCCTTATCGTACACTGCCAAATTAGGCGGGCTAACGACATTCTGTGGACGAGTCTCGCGTCTTCTGGGGTTGGATTGTTTGGTTAGGTTATAAGTGGAAATGAAATTCATTGACGGGGAAAAAATAGAAGGGCTTGGCCCAAATCTTCATTCTTCATTTGAACGTTTCAGATGTTTCAGATTTTGTCGCAGCTGGGTGTTCCACAAAAATCGAACGAGTAGTCCTCTGTACCCGATTTTAAGTGGTGTAGGGAACAGTATGGTGGTGTATTTTCTCAACTGGTCTCAGGGCGAAGCTAGACTAAATTTATACAGGGTGTTTCAGGAGGAAAGGTCAATACTTCGGGAGGTGATAGTATCGGTCATTGTGAGAAAAAAAGTTCATGAACATGTGTCTAATTCTGAATGGTTACGGAGATAGAGCTGTTTGAATCTACAAATACAAAAGCATTGTTAATGGTAATCAAGAAAGAGAAACAATTACTGTTTCTAACATTTAATGTTTAAACATTGGCATTTTGAATGGTATCAGATACAGAAATGACAAATTTGTTAGTTTACAATACGTTTTTGAAAATTTCACCGTCAACCTCAATGCACTTTGCAACTCGTGTGCGAAGATCGCGTGTTGAAGATCGTGAAGATCGCGGGGGAGGAAGAGCTGCGCGCGCATCAGATTCAAACAGCTCTATCTCCGTAACCATTCAGAATTAGACACATATTCATATGAACTTTTTTTCTCACAATGACCGAACCTATCACCTCCCGAAGTATTGACCTTTCCTCCTGAAACACCCTGTATAAGACGGCATAAGCTTTGGAAGCCTTTCCTCGTTTCTTTTACAAATATTATCGAAGCTTAATATTTTTCGCGTACATTTTAATATTTTAAATTAAAATCATCCGTTACTTTTGTCGCATTTAATATTGAACCTAACCAATAATAAGCTCCGTTGCCTCCGTATCTTAAGGGTATACGGTACCGGCTAGGGTAGCCTCTCCTATTGTCATAGCTCACAAATACCACAACACTGTTGGTGTACTACTACACTGATGATAGTAATTCGATAACTGTCATAAATTATGGTTAATATTCCACAGAACACTTCACCTAAACCTTAGAAAAACAATAAATATATTCAGAATCCTTGTAAAAAAAAATGAAAGAAAATGTTTCATAAAAATGTTTCATGTTTCCTATGCTATGCAAATGAATATTAATAAGATAAAAATTAATATGTAATATGTTATCTAATCCAAATTGGCAGCAAATAATTGTTTTTTGTTTGTTTAATTGCATTTTACTGTTTCACACACTTCGCGGGTCAGATTTAGTGTTTACGAAGGTTAGTTTAGGTTAGATTACAATAAAGAAAATTAAATTACATACCAGAAAATATTTATTTGATGTATTTTGAGGCGTTTCAACAATCTGGTATCTGTTTGTTTTTGTGTGAAATTGAGCAGCTTTCGAGATATATATTTCTTTGAAAACAAATTATGGGTCAATCCCAGAATAGGCACCTGATGTACCTCAATCCCAGATGAAGCACCTGCGTTCAACCTCAATCCCAGAATAGGCACCTTGCAAGGAATTAAATAAAAAAAACCTGATGATTACAAAATTTATTGTTTATACAAAGTTTATTACAAATGTAATAAAGGCAAAGTTATAAAAGGTTTAAAGTGGTTTAATGAATACTGAAAAATTTTAGATATTATAAATTCCTGCAATATGAGCCCGAATGTTTCTGAATCCATCTGAAGCAAATCTATCTTGCCACATAAATTGATATAGGTTAGGTTAGAGTTGATTTTTTCAAATATTGATAAAAACAATGAAATTATATCTCTAAAAACTGTTTATATTTTTTTCTCCTCAATCCCAGATTAAGCACCTAAAAATGATTTCAGGTGCCTATTCTGGGATTGATCCCAAATTATTAATATCCAAACTTGGTCAATTGCACAAAAAAACGAGAGTAGATTCTGTTAAAACGCATTACAATACATCAGAAAATTATCTGGTACCGTATGTAATTTCGGGTGATGTGTTCTGCGGAATTTTTACCTAACCTACTGATAGGTTATATCATATACTGGTACTGGTACTTTGTAATGGCCAACTAATATGCCAGAGCAACTTAATAACGCTCAGTTGAATCGAACTTTGCCATCATAGCCTACTGTTACTGTGTTAATGTATATATGAGTGAGTTGATAGGGCATACAGGGCCTATTAGTGCCATAGCACTTTCCTACCCTTTGTTTTGAGTACTTCTCACTGAACCATTTGCAATGGGAATAAAGAAGCTTAATAGCTCTTACGGGGGCAGGCCAATGCAGGGAAGTAACGGTGATTTTGAATGCCAGGAAATAAAGATTGTGGAATGAGCATGGCAAGCTGTCAAACTAGTTTGCTTTGCAACCGGATGTGTACTGTATTTGTATATTGTGCAATTATGTCATTTTTAATTTAATAATAATCAGTCGTTTGGTTGAGTGGGAGAATTATAATTGGGAGTATTTTAACGCTGCTACACCAATTTACGAAGATACTCCTGTTCAGTAGACCTTGGGATGAGCTTTTGTGTTGGGTGTTGTTGTTTTTGTTAGAAGGGTACCGGTAGGTTAAATCCAGTTTAGTAGCCTATCAAGGGAGCCAAAGACATAGTCTAGGGCTAGGCTTACACTTATCAACCATTCGGAATGCGTCTAACTTAAGCTAATCATCAGTAGATCACCTGAAATCTAAATAGACTTAGAAATATTTTTTGTGGGGAAAAGTGGCCGCGTTTGTAAGCCACTTTTCATTTTATCTTGAAGATTTTCAGATCCCAGAAGATAATGGTGATCGACTCCTTTGAGATATTGCAAATGAAATTTTCTTTTTTAAAGTTACCTAGCCAATTCCTTCTACGTAATGCCCTTCTTTACGACACGGCACTCGTTTCAGAATCTAAAAAACGATAAAGAAAACGACTCTAAATTGTCGGTTTTTGCTAATGACGACGTAGCCATATTATAATGTTTTCCTAAAGCTCTCTCAAATTTGTTACATGAAGAGTTTACGCAAAAAGTTTAGTCCGATGTAATCGGAACCTGATTTTGAGCAAAAGGCCCAAGTTCGGAAGATTGGGAAGTTGAGGTAACCAAAAGAAAAGCCAGTATGTTAAGACTTAAATACTAGGCGTACAAAAAGTCCTAACTGGTGGCACGCCCAAGAATATAACTTTTTTGTAATAATATATATTCAGAACACATTACACAAGATATACATTACATCCATACTGGTTTAAAATGCTTGGATTAACGTTTAATTTTTATAGTTTAATTACAATATTCTTATCTGAGTATGTCGTTGGGAAGCATGACAACTTTTCAGGCAAAAGTCTTTGAGATTTACAGTATTTTTGAAACAAGCCTCTTGCTTGTACTGTACCCATTGCAGTGCATGCGAGGAAGGTCGTCATATTTTGACTCCAGTGGGGCCATGGTATGGGAATTAGTGTACCCTACGTCGTCCCTGGCAGGGACTAATTATGTACCACCATTCATTTTGATGTAGAGGTGTATTCTACTTAGCCTAGGCATAATTTTATTGACAGTTCTCTTTGACCCTCATATTACAGTAGGTTACTAAAGTAAGCTCTTATACAGCTGAGTCGTAAGGGAAACTTAAGACCGAGGCAGGTTACTTTTGCTTTTTAAGTTAAATTCGTACGATAGACCTAGTCCTGTCTCAAAACCGTAGATCCTAATCTAGAATTATTGTAGAGCCTGGAAGTTCAGTCTAAACAGTAAACCAAATTGGTTTGTTCACATATTGCCTTGCCTTCAAGCTATTTGAAATGCTTCAAGTTTGTAGGTGTAGGTTACCTAGGCTTAGCCTAGTTTAAACAAGTGTTACTTTTAATCATCGTATCTGTTCCAACACCTGTTGCTTCAGTCGCAAACAAATGCTCAACATTTCATTTGCCGTACAGGAGCCGTAATTTAACCAAATTTTCTGGTTCTGAAGAAACTTTACCGCGTACACATATTAGAGGCACGAAGTTAGCCTCGCATCGCCGTAGCCTATAGAAAAACTGAAAGGCGTGTGGAGTTGGTTGCTCACGGTCGTGGCATGTTATTGCCAACTTAATTAAAGGGAGGAGCGTGATCCTGTAGGCTGATCTTTAGACATTCTATTGAATTAGCACGACATACGTACGAAGTAAAGGACCTATAATTATACAGCTTGCGTAACTTTTGTCCTATTTTTCCTGTCTATTTTTCAAGTAAACCTTCATCCGGCGAAGTTGTTGTAGTAGTAGTAGTATCTCTTGTTGACCGATGCAGCCAGATTAGATTAGGCCCCTAGGTCAGTGTGGGTGTTACTAAATAGTTACTTTAATATTAGAAGAGGACTGGTAAGGTAGCCGCCTCTATCCTAAAGTCAATGAAGCTATTATATAAGGTGTGGCGCCTGTATAACAACATTTATAGGCCCTGAAAAATGAATCTGGAATTGAAACATTTTAGTCGTCTGTTAGTCGTCACGCGGCTTAGAAAAAGCGTTTTTAATGTTAATTTTGCTTAAAAAAGAGAAGTTTAATTGAGGACGTTAATTTTTGGAGCACTAGCAAAACGTCTTTGTAGTACCAAGGCTGGATGAAACCAAAATATTGACTTATTAAAGTGACGTCTCATTTTGGGGAGCCTATTTATTAACACTTACCAAATCATATGGGAACATTTTCCGGTGCTACTGTAGTATGCGGTCTACCTACGATTCGGCGGTCTACCTTTTAATTATAGCTTCTTATCTTATTATTAGGTTAATTGTACGCCCTTGACGATTGGTTAGGTTAAGTCGTGATATTTTCGTTAAAACTAACGAAAATATCACGACTTAACCTAACCAATCATCAAGGGGTACTGTATGTAGTATGCGGTCTACCGTTAAGTATGCGGTAGTAGTATGTTTAACTTCTTTAATAATTCCTTAATTGTGTAAATTAAATTATAATTCCTTTCAATTCATTTTCAATTCATTTTCAATATTTTGAACGGTAGACCGCATACTACAGTAGAAACTTAACGGTAGACCGCATACTACAGTAGCACCCATTTTCCCTTTGATTGAAAATGAACATAGGCTCTAAGGCCAGACATTTTAAGGCATTTTCAATAAAACGGCTTTTGCCATCTTATTCGGAACATTATCATCAGTTTTGTAAGTATTCTACCTCACAGGTTTAGGTCCACTCAACCTTATGTATCATAGTTTAGGACTACTATACTTAATATGGTACTCTATGTAATGACAGTACAGTTGTAGCCAATTTCTTATAACTATGATAAAATTAGTAGTATTGGGCTTTGATAATTGGGTCTGTTTAAACAATAAAACGGTTCTTTTTATCTAAATTGAAAATACTACGAATCTCTTCAGTTAAATTGAGGCCAGTTTAGGCTGCGGAAAATTTGATGACAGTTTTGCGAATCGACATAGATCAAGGCGAACTACCTTAAATTTTACTTTATCGTCGTAAAGTTTTCCTAATTAAAATGTATTGATAATTAATTGATGTACAATTCCAGTTTTTGTATTTTAAGAACATTATGCAATGCATAGTTACTGTGCAAATTATTTTAAAAATTTAATGATTTTTATAGCAATGATGTCCAAGACAAAGTGGGATATGTGGGTTTTAGAATATATAATAAAATTTTTTACATTTAATGGGAGTATTGTGTCTCTCTCTATCGTAGGAAACCGCGACAATATTCAGGATACCCACACTGCTCATCGTAATACGAGCACTGAAGAAGCAACAGTAAAATAGACTGGGTTAATGACGCCCATCTATCGGTAATCTTAGTTATTAGCTTATTCAGTGATTGTTTACTTCTATCCATTTGGTGGCAAAAGGTTTTTTAATGTGGTTAAATATAAATAACGATGAAATTCACGTAGGCCGATTTTGTTAATAAATAAGCCTTTCTAACCTACACTCAAGTTGCGGCAAGTCTTTGAAAAATGGACGTATTCAACATGTGCTGTAAAATAGAATTGTTTTTGTTTTTAAATCGTTATTGACACACATTGAGGCTATAAACCGGAAGTCCGGAACTTACACAATATGTATTATATCCGTTAGAAAATCGTATTGCACACCATTGTCATCGCACATTGTTTTCACTCGTAATTTTATAGACAGCATATGTATATACAGTTGATTTGAAAAGACCTGTGGCCAAATTCCACCATTCTTACCGATCTGTTTATCGGTTAAGAAGCCCCGAGTTTTACGACACGAGTCTTTGAACAGATTGTACACGCTTTGAGTTCATATTAAAATTAGAGCTAGCTTACACTCAAATGTTAACAACTTGCATTCCTTTAAATGTTAAGGTGTATATATATATATATATATATATATATATATATATATATATCCCCCTCCCCGCGGGCGGTCTTTCTGGGGTGGATCGCTCGCGGGCTCCTGCCTCCATGTGGCGAGGGGGGTCAGCAGCGGCTGGGGGCCCTGCCGGGTCCCCCGCCCGGTTGCGAAGTGGACTTTTAGCATACCCTGCTATCCTACAGCCCCCTCTTTCCTGTCTTCCCCTCTTTACCCTTTTCCTTGCCCCCTCTGTTTTTTCTGCTTTCTCTGTTCACTTCGCGCTCCCCGTGGGCTGCCGGGGCTGGTCGCTGGGGGTCTCGCTCCCATGGCCGGGGCCGGACTAAGTTGGCTGGTAGGGTGCCCAGGCCTGGGACCCTGGGGGGCCTTGGTCTTTGCTGCCGGCGGGGGAGAACTCTCGACGCTGCAAGGGCCCCTTTTGAAACGGGGGTACCTACATGGAACGAGGCACCCATCCCCCGCCGGCATGCGCTTGGTCCCCTTGGGCCCCGGGTAATCGGTTCCCCGCGGCCCCGGGCGCGAAACAACAATAAAAATTTTCTTTATGGAAACACTTACAAATCTAATGGACCTCGTTGACGACCCGGCTTGTGCATCTGACCTCCCTCTGACTACCTCTTTGGACCTTGGGTCTGGTAAGGGCAGTCGGCAGCCCTCGCCCACCCCGTCTGCTCTTCTTGCCGACACCTCCTCTCCCTCTCTTCCCCAGGTTCGTGGCGCCGCTGCCCGACCCCCGCCAGATGGACCTGCAGTGGACCCCCCGACCCCTGGATCCCCCCATATTCCACGTCCCGATAGGGACCCACCTGCTTTTTCGCCCTCAGGTGGGAAGCCCGCGGCCCCGGTCGCCTCCCACTCCGGTCGGGCCTCATCGCCCCCCACTCCGGACGGGCCTCATCGCCCCCGGCCCCCTCGGCCCCTGGGGGACGTGGGACCCGACGTCGCCGTCCGCCTTTCTCGTCTCCCCGTCCCCTCGAAGTACCGGTGGTGTTTGGCCCGACGTCTTCGCTCGGCCTTAGGACGGTGGACAAGTTCCTCGTCCTCCGCCCCTCCTCCTCCAAGCCCCTCCCCACTAACCATGAACGCCTCTTTCGAGCGATCCATGGGGTGACGGGGACGGCTCGTTTTGACCTTCGGCCTCAGAGGGATGGCTCCATTCTGATAAGGTCGCGTTCCTCTGTCGAAACCTCCTCTCTGCTCGCTATCCCCAATGTCCTGGGCTGCGGGATTGCGGTGTCCCCCCACCCCCGCCTCAATCAGTGCCAGGGCACAATTTACGCTGCTCGTCTTCTACCCATCCCGGTGGAAGACCTCCAGATTGACCTCGCCTCCCAGGGTGTTGTGAGGGTGTACCACTTTCCCGACAGATCGCGATCCCCAACCGCCCCTTCTCCTCGCCTGCTCCTCACTTTCGACTCACTGGTGCCCCCCGTTTCGGTATTCTGGGGCTTTGGTGAGAGACGAGCGTGCGAATTCTCAGTACGACCATACGTGCCAGATCCTACGCGCTGTTTTCAGTGCAATAGGTTTGGCCACGTGAGCAGCTCCTGCCGTCAGCCGGCCCCGTTGTGTCCGCTGCGGCGGCCCTCCCCACCCCTTGCCCTGTACTGCTCCGCCTTCCTGCACCAACTGCCATGGACCACACCCTGCTTCATCCCGCTCTTGCCCGTCCTTCCTCTTTGAAAGGGAGGTTCGGGCCCTCTGTTCATCAGAGTTTCTCAGCGCTCGGGAGGCGCGGGACCGGTTGCGTGGCTGCGAGGCCCGGCGTGGTGCCTCGTACGCCGAGGCTCTCCGTTCCCGGACCCCGTCCTCACCGGCGGTTCCCAACGCGCCTCCACCCACCGTGTCCGCTACTCCCAGTCCATCCTCTGCCGCCCAGCGGACTCCTACCGCGGCTCCCCGTACTACCAGCGCGTCCCCACGTGCTCCCTCCGCGAACGCCGATGCTTCGTCGGCAACCCCCCCTGCCCCTTCTACGCCCTCTCCACCGGCGCTTTCGGCCACCCCCATTCCGGATCGTGACCCGCCGTCACCCATGCGGGCCGCACGACGGAGGGGTAGGGGCCGCAAGCGCCGCGCCAGTGGTGACCCCGAAAGGTTCGAAGCCATAAGCCTCGCATCACCTTCCTCTCCCAAACACAAACGCCCCCTTCGCCCCGGTGTCCTCACCGTCCCCACTGCGCAACCGTTATGCACGCTCCCCCCTGGGGTCCCCGACGGCCCTCGTGGTGGGGGCTGAGATACACCCCTCCGGCCCGGTCGATGGACCCATTGGAGGGGGAACTCGCCCGCCTGGTCGGCGTGGGTGGGACGTGCACGCCCCCGCGCTTGACCCGCCCCATCTCTCTCCTCGACCTGCCAATGCCTCTGGGTGAGGTATTATTTTCCACTCCCCCTCGTAGTCCTGCCTCCCCCGCACCTCCGGTGACGGGAGGGGCATTCTGGATACCTCTCACATCCCCTTCTCTGTATCGCTCTCCCCCGGACGTCCGGGAGACTCCTCTTCTGGAGGACTTGCCGGCGTCTGGTTCCACATCGCCCCCTCGTCGGGGTGACCCTCGCCTTCGCCCTCGTTCGGCGTCCCTCGCTGAACTCCGGGGTTTTCCGATTCCCTCTTTAATCTCGGGCCGCCCGATCGGCCCACCCACCCCATAACCATCCTTTACGCTGACTTTCCTACCCCTCCCTATACCTCGCTCCTGCAGTGGAATATCCGCGGGCTCCTGGTAGGCCTCGAGAGTCTCTCCTCTCTCCTGGCCTCCAGTTGTCCGG
Organism: Bathynomus jamesi; assembly: GCA_023014485.1. NCBI lineage: Eukaryota > Metazoa > Arthropoda > Malacostraca > Isopoda > Cirolanidae > Bathynomus > Bathynomus jamesi. Next base: position 1,016,784 of record JAJOZX010000535.1, read on the forward strand.
CGTGTTTCTGCCTTCAGGAGACGATTCTGGGATCCCGTTCCCTCCCTCGAGTGTCCGGTTACTGCGGGCTCCCTTCCCCGCCTCTCGATGGGGCGGGGAGGTGGGGCGCCGCGGTCTTCGTGCACCGCTCCGTCCCTTTCCGCCCCCTCCCGCTCCGTACAGTCCTGCAAGCTGTGGCCGTGCGCCTTTCCTTGGGGCGCCAGCTCACGGTCTGCTCTCTTTACCTCTCCCCTAACGTACGCCCTCCACCCGATTCTCTCCGTGACCTAATTCTTCAGCTTCCCCGCCCTTTCCTGATTCTCGGGGACTTCAACAGTCGGGACCCGGCCTGGGGGGACGTTTGCTCCACCTTTCTCTCCGGGACCCTTCTCTCCCTTATGGACGAGCTCGAGTTCACCTTTCTGAACGATGGCTCCCCAACCTGCCTTCACTCGGCCCACGACAGTTTCACCTGTATCGACCTTTCCCTGGTTTCCCTCGAAATCGTGACGGAGTTCACCTGGGAGGTCCTGCCGGATTCTTCCGGCAGTGACCATTTCCCAGTGTGTCTTACCCCGACCCGTCTCCTCCCCCCCACCTCTGTCCGCCCGAGCAGACTGGGCCTCATACGCGAGGGGCACGGCGATCTCGCCATCAATTCCTGCCTTTCCCTCCGTCAGTAAGGCCCTCGCCTTCCTCGAGAGTAAGATCCTCTCGGCTGCCGCCAGTTGCATCCCCCGTACCTCTGGCTCCCCCAGGCCGCGAAGCATCCCATGGTGGACCCCAGAGTGCTCCCATGCCGTTCAGGAGCGGCGCCGTGCCGGCCGCCGCTTCTACCGGACCCGCCAGCTGGAGCGCAAGATAGAGTTTCAGCGCCTGAAGGCAGTGGCCCGTCGGGTCCTGAAACTGGCCCGGCGTACCTCCTGGCAGAGTTACGTGTCCGGGATCTCCTCCTCGACTGTTTGGCGCAAGGTGCGTAGCTTTGAGGGGACCCGTGTCCCCCCTCGATCCCCGGTGCTTCGGGTCGGGGACGACGAGTTCGTCTCCGATCCGGAGGCCGTCGCGAACGCACTCGCGGCGCACTTCGCAGCCATCTCCAGTTCCGATTCCCCCCATTCCCGCCGCGACCCACCGGATTTTCCACCTCATAGGGATGACCCCTATAATCACCTCTTCCGCATGACGGAGCTTCGGGAGGTCCTCCGCCCCCGACGCTCCTCCGCACCCGGCCCCGATAATATCCCCTATGACTTGTTACGGCACCTCCACCCCTCTGCTCTCAGCTTTGTACTGGACCTCTATAACCGGATTTGGTTGGAGGGTTCATTCTCGGACCGGTGGCGTGAGTCCATCGTCGTCCCCATCCCGAAGCCCGATAAAGACCCCTCACTCCCGTCGAACTATCGCCCCATTTCCCTGACATGCTGCGCCTGCAAGGTTATGGAGGCGATGGTCGCCTCGCGGCTGTCCCTTACTCTGGAGGCGAGTGACCAATACCCTGCTACCCAGGCTGGTTTCCGGCGCTTCCGGTCTACCACCGACCCCCTCCTCCTCCTTAGCCACGACGTGCAGGAGGCTTTCTCCCGGCGTCACTTTGTACTCGCCGTCTTTTTCGACCTCCAGAAGGCCTACGATACTACTCGGCGGAGCGCGGTCTTTGACTGCTTACGCTCCCTGGGTTTCGTAGGCTTTCTCCCTCCTTTATTTATAACTTCTTGTCCGCCCGTTCTTTCCGCGTCCGCATCGGTTCTACCCTCTCTGACCGCTTTCCGTTGGAGGAGGGTGTCCCTCAGGGTAGTGTCCTTAGCGTCCTGTGTTTCTCACTAGTGATGAACACAGTCGCTACGGTCCTGCCTACTTCCGTTCGTAGCTCCCTCTATGCCGATGACCTGGCTATCTATTGCTCTGGCCGCCTCCCGTCTTTGGCTGAACGTCGACTCCAGCTAGCCATCAACGCGGTGGTTCGCTGGGCGTCCTCGGTTGGCTATGCTTTCTCACCATCTAAGTCTTCCAGTATGCTTTTCCGTCCTCGGCGCCTCCGTCTGTCGCATATCTTCGCCCTTACCCTTGCCGGCACTCCTCTTCCCCTCGTCCCATCCGTTCGATTCCTGGGTATGACCCTCGACGAATTTTTCGGTTGGGTTCCATACCTTAGGCGGTTGCGGCAATCATCTCGCCGCACCCTCTCCCTTTTGAGTCACCTGTCCCACGTGACCTGGGGGGCGGACAGGCGTACTCTGCTGCGCCTGTACACCTCCCTGGTGCAATCCCGCATCGACTACGGCTGTGTGGTCTACAGCTCCGCCTCCTCTCCGGCACTCCGTATGCTGGATCCTCTTCTCCACCGTGGCCTTCGCCTGGCGTCGGGTGCCTTCCGCTCGTCCCCTGTCGCTAGTCTTCAGGTGGACTGCGGACACCCCCCCCCTGCCCCTTCGCCGGGGCCTTCTCATGGCGAAGTGTTACCTTCGCATTTGCCGCCTCCCGAGGTCCCTACTCTTCTCCGCGATCTCCCAGGCGCTACCCCGGCCTGACACGTGGCATTTCGCTGCCTCCCTGGCCGACATCTTTTCGTCCCTGGGGATCCCCCCACCCTCTATTCTGCCGTTCTCCTTCGACCTGTCGCCCCCCTGGCTGACCACCCCTATCTGCCGCTGCCAGGCGCTCCGTGGCCTGCGTAAGGAGTCTCCTCCTACCGTCCTCCGGTCTTCTTTTCTGGCCCATCTTCCCGTACACTCTGACGATGTTCCCGTCTACACCGACGGCTCGCGCTCCCCTGCAGGTGTCCCGGCCGCCGTCTTCTCTCCGTCGCTGTCACCTACCTCCCGGGGTATCCCCCTGCCGGTTCAGGCCTCCATCTTTTCCGCGGAGCTCTTTGCCCTTCTGGAAGCCCTCCGTCTGGTATCGGGTTTTTCGCGGTCTTCCTGTACCATCTTTTCGGACTCGCTGAGCGCCCTTCAAGCGCTCGAGCGCTATGATTCCCCGGACCCCCTCGTACGCATTATTCAACAGGAGTACCATGTCCTGCACACCGTTCACCGGATCCGCGTCACCTTCTGCTGGGTTCCTGCCCATGTCGGTGTTTCCGGTAATGAGGCGGCTGACCGCACAGCCCGGTCCGCCGCCTCGATGCCTCCCCTTCCCCGCCCGCTCCCCTTCTCTGACTATGTGCAGGTCTTTCGGTCCCTCTACGACCGCATATGGCAGCAGTCCTGGGACGATGCCACCGGAAATAAACTCTGGTCCATCCGCCCTCGCCTGTCATATTGGGCGTCCTCTTTCCACCGCTCCCGACACAAAGAGGTCGGCCATACGCGCCTCACGCACGGCTATCTTATGTCCCGGCAGGAGGCTCCTTGTTGCGCCTCCTGCCAGTCGCCCCTCACCGTCTTTCACATCCTTGTGGAATGCCCCACCCTGTCGTCAGTACGTCGTCGCGCCTTCCCATTCCTCTCTGATTTCCCCCTCCCCGATCGTTTACGTCTTATGCTCGCTGAGAGCCCTCTCTTCTCGCTTGACCGTCCTTTCCTTTTCCTCTCCCAATCTCGCCTCCTCTCTGAGCTTTAGGTGACTTCTCACCCGTCGTCCGCGGTCCTCCCACTTCTAGTGCCTTTCCCCCGTCTCCGTTTCTTTCTCATATTCTGCTTCGCCATGATATCCGCTAGCGTATAGCGGGAAATGGCGGTAAACGCCCCAATACAAAAAAATATATATATATATATATATATATATATATATATATATATATATATGCATTTAACTGCAATGACCACGCAGTATATAAATGAATAGAAACGACGTAAATAAGGAGCGTCTCTGCACACGGGGAAGAGAAATAACGAATAAATGAAAAATGAGGCGAACCGCCCGGGAATCGAACCCAGGGCCTTCCAATTGCCGGTTGGATGCGCTACCATTACACCACGGACCTCGATCAATCATAAATCGAAATTCTCCTACATAGGGCAGAAACCAATGCCCTGAGAGGGCACCCTCGCAAATCGTGAATATGTGCATTTAACTGCAATGACCACGCAGTATATAAATGAATAGAAACGACGTAAATAAGGAGCGTCTCTGCACACGGGGAAGAGAAATAACGAATAAATGAAAAATGAGGCGAACCGCCCGGGAATCGAACCCAGGGCCTTCCAATTGCCGGTTGGATGCGCTACCATTACACCACGGACCTCGATCAATCATAAACTGGCAATTGGAAGGCCCTGGGTTCGATTCCCGGGCGGTTCGCCTCATTTTTCATTTATTCGTTATTTCTCTTCCCCGTGTGCAGAGACGCTCCTTATTTACGTCGTTTCTATTCATATATATATATATATACCGTATGTAATGAAAATTATTTCATGAAAGTAACACGGAATAATATTTGATGAAAATAACCGCGAAGCAAAAAGGAAACGCAGAATGGTGCTCAATCGCTTTCGTCTAATGACATCCTCAGGAACACAGACTTTGCCAGAGCGTTCGACAAGTGTGACCATGGAATCATAATACATAAACTGAAATATATGGTAATAACAGAAAAAGTAGGGAAATGGATATACAATTTCCTTAGTGAGCGGCGGCAAGTCGTTACAGTACAAGGAATATCTTCATCAGAATCAGAGGTCCTCAGCTCGGTACCAGAAGGAACAGTATTAGCTCCACTACTATTCATAATCATGCTAACTGACATAGATGACGACGTTACCAGAGACAGCACAGTAACATCCTTTGCTGATGACACAGAGATCAGTGGAAAAATAAGAAACCCAGAAGATATAGGATCTCTACAAACCGACATGAACAGAATCTACAAGTGGATGGAAGACAACAATATGAAGTTTAACACTGAGAAATTTCAGCTGTTACGGTACGGAAAAAGCGAGGACTTAAAATCTATGGAATATTATACCCCAGGACAGGAAATTAGGAGAAATTCTAGAGCAAAAGATTTGTGGGTTGTAATGACTGATGATGCGAAATTTGAAACTCAAAATAAAATAGTAGTAAACAGAGCAAAGAGAATAACGGGACAGATATTGAGAACCTTTAAACGAAGGGATAAGAATGTAATGATTCCTCTACTGAAAACCCCGATCATACCCAAATTGGAATACTGCTCGGTCCTAACATGCACATATGAAAAAGAAGACATTAAACAGCTGGAAGGGATTCAGAGAAGCTTCACAGCCAAGATCAAATGGGGTGCAAAGAACTAAATTACTGGGAAAGGTTACGCGAATTAAATCTATATTCACTGGAAAGGAGAGAGAGAGAGACACTTATTTATACTTAGAAAATAATGGAGAAACTAGTCCCTAATCTTACCCTGAACCCTGTAACTCCCCAAACAACAGTGGAAAGTAGAAAAGGGAGACTGTGTCGTGTTCCCAAATTTAAGGCTAGACTGGGAACATCCTTAACCCTGAAAGAAAATAGTTGAGAGGACCAAAACTGTTGAATCAGCTGTCCAAAGACCTAAGGAACACCAATAGTGTTGCAGTGGACAGCTTCAAAAGATTATTATACGCCTGGCTCAGAACAATCCCCGATGAGCCGGGCGTACCTGGCTATGTGAGGTGGAGAGTACAAGAAACCAACTCACTACTACACCAGGCCAACTCGAAGTAAGGGGCGATAAGTTTTGACCTTCGTGAAATGAGGAATCATCCTCGGTACCTTTGAAAGGTGTGTGTGTGTGTGATTGCTTCATATAATGGCAATTTTTTTAGAGTCCGTTAATGTAGCTATTGGTAAGGCGATCATGACGGTTCAATAAAGGTTATTTCGGAATTTGAAATGAATTTGCTCATTTTTGTTGCGGTGTCATTAACCTGCTCCAGAGTAAGAGTGATGGTTATCCTTACGTAGTAACAACTAGGCCAACTTTATATTTAAGTGTAGAATGTTCCGTACTGTATGCATCACTATTGGAAAGTTAGGTAAGTAGGATTTTTTTTCTTTTGTAAACATACTTTTCTCAACTTTTTCTGGCCTGGCGTGAAGTTTTTCTTGAAATAATTGTTGCATAGCATTTAAATATGAAAAGGTAATTAGTGCGTGGAAACTATTAAAAAATGCGTTCATGAAGTGATGGCGTTGCCGGGTAATTCTTGTACGTACAAACGAAGCGTACATTGGGGAAAGTAGAGTATAAATGAAAAGGAAATATAAATGCAGATAGCATTAAACAGATGTTGCCATGCTAATTCATGCGTTCATTATTGCGACATGTGGCAACTAATCATGACTTATTGGTGCCATATCGGCGTTTTCTCTTCGGTTTTAAAGAATTTGCTTTTATGGATACAAATCATACGACTCGCGGATGATAGTACAGTATTGTTATTTATGCAGGAATGAGTTTGCTTGTAAAAATAAATCGTTTTTGATTGGAGTTTAGCCTCTTTACTTCTGTTAGGACTTATTTCTGGCACGGTATCCGAAAGATGAAAGGGTTAGTATTTATCCTAATTAAACAAGTTTAGGACCACTTGTTTTTACTCTGCAAAAAGTAATTTTGTACTTGGACACACACACACACCTTTTTACATTTAGTGTGACACATTTGAATCTCTTTCTAACCTAACAGCCTCGATGTATGTCCGTACGATGTTGGGCAAGTTAATAGTAGGTGTGTTGATGGTAGAGTATTTTGATAAATGCATTATTGAGCCTCGTCTATTGCTAAAGAAAATTTTAAGATAACGTGCTCCATTTCAACCGCCAAAGTATCATTGTTGCGTTAAAAAGGTACGTTAAACAATTTTTAGATGGGATTTTGATCCCTCTTTAAGGGTGAAAAGCGGTTAATCCGATTAATTAAAGTCTGTATAGGCGAAATGGGTTATACGAAGAATGAGGAATTCACACGCGTAACTTATGATATTTGCCACGGGAACCAAACGAAAGTAGAGCTTCATGTAAAAGCCACAGCGTGAGTTTCATTTAAAAATTAGGTCTGTATCGTAATGCCTGTGCTCTTCATCATTCTCCATATATGCATCATCAGCAAAAAAAAAAAAAAAAAAAAACCCACCACGGAGTCACCTACCGAGACTGAACAGTTGCTGCCAAAATGGCAATTTTATTAAAAACTCACCATTATTATAAATACTCCTTTGTAGTGAATTTGCCCTTCTCTTGTGATCACAGACTTCTATCGCCCACCGCAGATATCCAGTTCAAACGCTGAATTCAAATAATAATAATCACACTGCAATTTGGTGGTGATTGGTTGAGTAGGGAATGCAAATTCTTTAAACTATTAGTGCCCTAATTGCTAAGCCCTCCGTCAGGACAAAGTTGATCCAGGAACTTTCTACGTGCGTTTAAATTAGAATTCAAAATCAACATGTCCTGCAAAGTTGATTCAAATTGGCCTCAAAATATCCGAGAGACTATATTTAACAAAACGTGTGGAGAGGCGTATCCAGGAGATCTTCATTCACCTCTGCTTCAAGTTTGGTGCCAGTCGGTGCGGTGCCAAATTCGTTTAAGTCGAATTAGGCTAGATTTACAAAGTTAGTTTTGGGGTTCAAGTAATAGTTTGTTGGGGGGGGGGGGGTCGACTAGGTTGTAGGTTGTTAGGATAAGTTAGGTCAATGTCAATAGGAAATATTTCTATATCCAAGACATCGGTACACACACACACACACACACACACACACAGGGTGTCCGGGCTTAAATGGCAATAAAATACATTTATAATGTTTTATTTTATTGCCATTTAAGCCCGGGACGCCCTGTATATATAATGTTGAGACTTGAGAGAAATTGAAGTTGATGAATAAGTTTGAAGTGTATTGAGGCTCTTGAAAACGGAGCTTGAAACGATTTCAAGTTATTTTGGGTTTTTGGAAACATTTTAAATTTTTAATTAATTAAAATTCAAGTTTGAAATGTAGTTTAATCGTGAAAATGGCTCGCGGCACAATATAGCACTGATGAAATTCTAAACGTGGTTCGATACCGTTGCAGCGAATGGTTATTTCATCATTCTATTTGGACATCTTGCTCTTTGTTTATGTACCGTAAATGTGTGCATACCACAGACGTATATTTCTGGTTTTTTCCCACCTGCCACCCTGTTTATTTCGTATAGAAATACGTTTACGGTTTTAGTAGATCTTAATAGGCCATAGGCTACCTGCATATTTGGTTATTACTCTTAGGTTAAAGCCACTACACTGCATTATCGTATAGGCTAGTCATTTAAATTTATTAACCTAAAATGTGACCAACTTTAGTAGGCCCTTTACATTTAAATAGGTTTAGCAGAGTAGGACGTGTAATTTTCAATAGGCCGAGTCTAGGAAGTGTGTTCGATGCGCGAGTTATTTTTCTGCATTTTATAGGTTGATTGAGCAATGCTGGCTACAGAGAGAGTTTGTTTTCCTTCTACTATACTTTTTGAGTGATAAATGCAATAAACGTCCCCCATTCATTAACTATTTTGAAAGGGCTTGAAAATACGTCTGGTTTTGTAACCTCCCTTTAGCCTTGAGCTAATTGAAGCCGTAAAGGTGGAAAATGCAAACCGGCCGCTCACAGAGCCGTTTCTCCGTGCAGCTTTGTAGGCTTCTGCCGCAAACCTATGCTCTTCCCCCTCCGTGTTGACATCCCCGGGGCTGGAGAAAGAAGAAAATTGTGGGTGGTTGTACGTCTTTAGTTGCGTGGTATAATTTTGTTGGTATTTGTTAAATTTGTGGTTCGGATGGATGGATGGATGGATTTATTTATTTATTTTGTACCGTAATTTGAGCTTTGCGCGAGCCTTTTTGATGCGAGAAGCGTATTTCAACATCCAATTCCTCTCGTAACCTAATTTATCATTTAGGAGTACTGGTGAGCCTCTTAATATAGGGACCCACCTGAATGTAGGTTTAACTATCCTCCAACGAGCCTACTCACTGTTGTTCATCTTTTGTTCGCTTCAACTACAGCTGTGCTCACTTTTGACAGGTGCTGCTCTTTACAATACAATTTTATTTGCTCCCGTACTAATTTAACTTAAGCTAACCAGACTTAATGTAATCTATCCTAACGTATTGGAAAGGGGGAAGGGGAGTGAATAAAAATTTGAAGCGTTGGGGTTTGTGTCGAAATATATTTTGTCAGTAAATTGGGTAAATATTCTCAACGTGACCTTTATTATATATATATAAAATTTATTTTATTTATTTTTTATTTTGGGGGGAAACGTCAGGCAGAAGACGGGGAGTGGTGGAACTGCCGTTTCTCCTGTCGCTGTCCTCTTCAGCTGATCTTTTTCCATGTCTCACGTACCCTGTGAGCAGTCCAGTATGCCCTTAATTAAACACGCTGCTCTCTCAATTCTTCACTACACAATCTTTTAAAAATTTATATTTTTAAAAAGGCATCGTGATCCTCGGAGACCTTGATTTTGGCTCTCTCCTTTATATAGGGGCCATTTTTGCGGACGCTCGCCCTTGGCCCCCTCTTTCCTACATAAAATATATAACTGCGATATTGTTCTACTTTGCGCTGAGACAAGAATGAAATGCGAGATATATCTATCGTATGAAATGGTATCGAATAAGCTTCAAAATGTCGAAGGGCAATAAAAAATTTAAAATGAGGATTTACTTTAAAAACATCACGGTACAGTAAGTAGGCTATATGAGAGGCCCCCCTCTCCAAAATGTCTGTCTGTCTGTCTGTCTGTCTGTCTAACCCTCTGAATGATGAGTAAGATATATTATTTTGACTTTTCCTATTGGCTTTAGGAGTATTTATGAAAGTTTGTGTAAAGTGCCAAGGGCAGAAGGCTGTAAGTCTAATCGTGTAGCGACTGTAGCCTATGAATTTTGCACTTTACCGTAAGAGATTAAATATAGATTTTTAAAAACTTCCGTTAACGTTCATTGGTGTTTTTTGTGCCTTCGGTAATTTGAAACATATTTTGAAGTGGTTCATAACTGCCTGTAATAACCGTCAATTCAGACCAGATGAGAGTCTCATTTAATTACCTTAAAATCACCGGTCGCATTTAAGAAAATAAATTGATGCAGTTTTTGCGGACTTCCTCCAAAGAAAACAACGGAACGTGAATTCGTGTAAAAGGTGAATTTTTTATGATTTGTTTTATGATTAAGTATATATCAAAAGAAGACTTAGATGCCTGGTTCAGGATGGTACCGCATGAGCCGGATGTAGCTGGCTATATGCGGTGGAAAGCGAGAGAGCAACTCGCTCCTCCAGCAAGCCAGGCTTGCGGGCGGGGCTTCGTCGTAGCCAATGTCGTAATACCGCTTCCCGTTGATCGGAGAAGTTAAGCGACATTGGGTCGGATAGTAGTAGTTGGATGGGAGACCATCATCCGCGTCCTGACTATTTAGCGACCTGTGGTTCGGATTCCACGTAAAGCCGTAAATCTCCTCCGTTATCGTTATATGACAGATGTTGCGAAAGAGACTAAACATCCCATCATTATTACATTTTATGGCGAACGTAAACTAAGATATAGCCAGGGCCTAAATCGCTTAGGGAGGTAGATCCATATTGGTATAGGCACCTGTACAGGCTTAATGGCGCACAGATACGCAATTTTTAGTATAAGCCCTTGGAAAACATAGTAGATAACGTAACATTTGCAGGGAAAATAAAACTTTGATTACATCCCTTAAAACCTCTCCATCGTATGTTAGGCTGCGCAAAATGTAGACAACAAATGCTCTTATGCCTTTTAAATGATGACTACATTGTTAGTACAATCTAGGTCTGTAGTTGATACTGAAACTCGTGCTTTATCTGAGGGAGGGGCATAGCTTAGGACTAGTTGGGTGTTCATGCTAGGCAGCTTTCAGGGAATTCTTTCTCCAGGATACGTTTTAGTAGGATTCTGTTATGTTGAATGCTTTTGGAATTTTCATTGTGTTCTCGACGGTGTTTGAGGAGTTCCACCTTCCTTTCTTGTGAAGGTACATATTAAACAAATTCTGGAACAGTTCTGCGTATCAAAATGGTAAAACGTAAGCGTATCTCCCGATATGAAATGCCTTAACCTTAAATGTAGTCTATTTTCAGTAACAAGTATATATATATTATATATATATATATATATATATATATATATAACGCACAATGTTTTAATTCCTGAAAAATAAATTTGTTGGAACTGTTCCAGAATTTGTTTCAAGCGAAAGGAATGTGGCATTCCTTAAACACCAAAAACTCTGAATGAAAGTTCCAAAAAAATTCAACACTGGCAATGGAATCGAACACCACACTTATTCTGGAATGGGAATGCCCCCCGCCCACCCTTCCGAGAAAAAAAAAGTGAGTGCGTGTTAAAGAATGGTTGCGAGTGCTCACGTTCGCTTATTATTATTCTTTGGTTGGTTGGTTTGCTCATTGTATCAGTTGCTCGGAGACACTAGCACCGGACCTCAAAAGTAAAATGAGGCACCTCCCAGGAATCGAACCCGGGATCTTCCAGTTGCCGGTCGGACATGCTATCCATGAGAGAAGCGGAGAAACTGACGGCCACAGCCGAATTGGATGGTCAAATTCACGCAGAAGTCAGGATCAGCTTTGCGTTTTTGATTGTTGAAGGGTTGTTATCAAAACTTTAGCATAATCCCCAATATTTCAGGGAGATTTCCCATTACAGAAAGAAAAATATTCCAGTACTGATTACCACATTCTTAGGCCGGTTAATCTGCCGCCATTATAACCGAAATCAGCTGTAATGTGGCTAAGTGTAGGCCTTAATATAGTGTACATGCAAAACTTGTCATTGTAAGAATTAAGTGGGTACTTAGCAGGTTTTATGCAGAGGGGACTCCTACTCGGGAGTATACTCCTATCTGGGATATTTAAAAGGAAGTGGAATATAGTTCTGTGTTAAATATAGCGAGGCGGAGGGGCGGGGGGTGAAGGATCTCGAACGCAGCATCGTACCCCATGGAGTCTGGTAGCAAATTTTTATCAATATTGTATTTTACAGTTAAAAAACTAAAATTGTATAGTAACGGGTGCTTTATTCAGATGTCATAGGTACATCGTGATTTTAACTTATGTAGGCGTATAGGCGTGACTAAGTACTAATAATTTCAATGAAATAACAGATTATACATGGGAAAGAGCCAAGAAAGCTGTTTCAGAGCCAGTTTGCCTGTGGGAGGTTGATGCGCTATTTCCTGGTTACTGTTTACCTCCAAATGTGGAATTACATCTTTTAATAAATATGGCTCCATTATTTCATTCCAAATAGACAAACACTTATTGCAACCATTATAATTTTTTTGCCTGTTTTATTGGGTCTATCGTTGTGACTGAACACTTAGCCTATCTATTATAAAGAAGGATTAAATGTCTCCAAGAACAATATTTTAGCATTATCTCCGGACCTCGCCCTTAAAGCTGAATATAAATACATCTCCTAATTAAGATTCTCCGTAAGTGTCTCCATAGTTGCAGTAGTAGTAGTAATAATAATAATAATAATAATTCATTATCTATTGAAATTCCAAATTTAATTCCATTAGAAGAACCGGGCCTAATATGTGCGTTACGGTATCTCAGTAAAGAATTAAACAAGCGAAGGGTAGGGTCTGCGCTAATTTGACCTATTAACATTTACCAGGCACTAAATGAACGCCATTTATATATGAATAGGATGTCTTTAGCCAGACCCGTTAAAGTAATTCTCTTAACCTGTTGATAACAGTTCTTCTCGTCGAGTGGGGCTACTTAAAGTTGTGAGTGGGTGCTTTGGCCATAGAATCTTTTCTGTCCATCACAATTTTTTTATTATTTGTATAGACCGAGGCTTAGCTGGGAGTTCTTAAAATTCGATCGCTTTCTCTTTAGGATTTCTTATACAGTAACGCAGTTTCCCAACCGGAATCAGCAAAATTTCTTTTTTTTAATTGATAGAAATAAATAAGTAATTTGAAAAGTTAAAATTTAGTGAAGATGTGGACATTTAAAACAAAACATTCGCGGTTTATTACGTCTTGGGGAAACTATAGGCTCGGTTTGAAGTTTGGTGGTGCTAGGGAGGAGGAAACTGGATGTTAAACAGTGAGAGAGAAAAATCCTCCGGAGTGCCGCGAAAGAACGGATGGAACTTGGGATGCTTATGAGCCAGAAAAAGCTTAATCTCATAAATGTAGTTAACCACAGAATCTGTTTCCTCGTTGCCCTGTAGTCTGTACGTTGTATTATTGTTATAATTATAAATTGTATGCAACTACAATTTTCTGGAAGTAGAAAATTATGTTAAGATGTGTGCGTGCATTCGGTGTCGTGTTTACTAGGCATCGGCTGCATAATATTTTCACCTGTGACACGAGATCACCCGCATTGTTTTTCTGTGGGTTATTTAACCTTGGAATAAATGCTGAATGAAAGGTGCATAATTCCACCTTGTTAGGATTGTAGGTGTACAATGCCTGCTTGTACTATTTTTACTCGGTCATTGTCCCTATTATAATGTAAACTTTGAATGTTTATTCGTATATGCGACATTTAATAGAAGTCGCGCTAGTGCCATTAGAGTGGATTTAAGCTATTTTACCAGGCTTAATTAGAAAATTATGGAGGATTTATTGGTTTGAAATGTTTGAAGGCATATTGGAGCTTATCGGACTGAAAAGGAATACCTACTTGATTCAAGGGAGATTAAAATGCGTATGAAAGTTATTTTACTTAGTGTTTTAATGCCGTTGCAATTTTTTCCTTTATACGATGTTAGGCGCTTAATAATACATTTTGCTTACTATGCTTAGAAAAATTGTTTCGAAACGGCTGAGAAAATTTTCAGCTGGTGCAGTTAGCCTAATTTCTCAGTGCATATTTGTTTCTTGTCTAACAAGAACTTGATAATGATTAAATAACCAGAGAATAGAGTTACCTTTCCTCAAACCACGACGATTCTTTTTTTTTTTGTGAAAGATGGCGGCGACTTTGTTGAGAATGTCTCGTAACGCCTTTATGATATTTCCTCCACAAAATTAAAGTGATGCTTGATATTATATAGTGTACATAGACCCGTTTGAAATTGGGTTTCCTCCCATCTCGGTACGAAGGTGAACTTGGCGCTTTAGGTTGATACACGAGTTTTATAATTCTCACCGACAATAAATAATCTAAAGTTGACTATTTTTAGTTTTTTTTTTTTCATACTGCTTATTGCACCGCGTTAATTTCAGTTTTGACCACGGCATTAACAGCGTTTGAACAGTATTTAAAGACAAAGAAAACTGGATTAATATCCATTATTTAGCCTCGTACTGTTAAGCTATAAAAGTGTCTAGTTTGTGCAGTTTATTTTACTTTCCTCTTTCCCATGATAATTTTCCGAAATTTTGAGTCGTCTCGTCGCGAGACAATTTAAATACAGGTTCAAAAAAATAAAATAGTGTTGTAGTCTAACAGTTTGCTAGGTCTAACCTTTTCGCTGCAGGGCAACTAAGTATATAGTCTACCCGAAATAGGACAGACGCCATAAGTCATTATATTGCCAAATAGGTTCATGCTCGTAATCGGACAGCATCAGCAAGATCGACTGGTGTCTAATCCTTCAATAAGAGAAACTCCTAACTCTCATCCTAACGGAAAGAAATTCAATTAAATCTCGTAAACGAGGTTAAGCAGAAGGGCGTGCCATTAGTTAGTTTTGCGCGCAACGTCCGTGCTTACCGATGGGATTGGCATCATAGCCTTATTCTTTGTTAGGCGACCCCATCCCCCCCTTCCCTCTCTTTTCTTTGGTACGTTGAACTGTTTGGAACCTAACCTCCCCTGTGCCTGCTACACGTTTTTCAGAAGTAACGTGCGTAGTGTGCCTCTTTGACCACCTCTTCTAATAAACACGTTTGCCGAGATGGTTCTCATATCGGAGCAGCGTTTTCTCTCTTCAATAAAGGCTATTAAACCTTATAAAGTAATAAGGATTTTGAAATTGCTTGTGATTCGCATATGGAGGTTGTGGTAAGATCCTGTACGTTAGTCAGGATTCCCTTTTGAAAGTTATTTGTAGAGATGCATATAAATTAAAAAAAAAAAAAATATGTACCGTATATATGGCTCATTAATATTTTTGGTTCCCGGTGACAGTTTTTATGTAAAAATGTACTTGCCAAATTTTTCCATCTTGTAAATATTTATTAATTGCAACTTTAGCTGGCCTTTCCCAGTCAAAGCAATATTGTGTCAAAAAATTATTTTTTATTTATGATAATGAACCAAATATATGAATATATATATATACCTACACAAATATAAACAGCTATTTTATCAAACTATTTTAAGCACTACAATTTTTACACATTTGTAAAATGCCCAGACCACCAAGCTGTTTTCCTTCAATGTTCTGCCTTTCCTATTTTCCAGCGTTGTTTGGATGATAATTGGGTTTAGTGAGGTTCGGTACCAGTTTTTCGATCATTTTTCCATGTATATATTATGGTGTACTCCTCTCTCCTTTCCAAGTAGTACAAATTTAGTTTACGTAGTCTTTCCCAGTAGAGTTCTTTGCAGCCATCGATCTTGGCTGTGACACACACACACACACACACACACACACACACACACACACACACACACACGAGGATCACTCAATATACTTTGCCCAACCTTTTTTTTTTTCTTTCCAAGTTCCAGAAATTTTGTAGACAAGTAGGTGCATAATTTTTTTACAAGTTTTTAATTTTTCGCATAGGCTCCATCCTTTTTCCTCGGCTTTCCTCCACCTCGAAACAAGGGCCTTTATTCCTTGCTGGTAAAAGTCAGCTGGGTTCCGCTGGAGCCACCTCTTAACCACCTCAACAACCTTATCGTCACTCGGAAACTTTCTTCCACGAATTAGCCTCCTTCATTGGCCCAAACAAATGGAAGTCTGAAGTTGCCAGGTCCGGGCTGTATGGAGGGTGGGGTAACACATTGAAGCGCATTTTTGTGATGGCCTCTCGTTTACAAACTGTTGTTGTTGTTTAGCCGATCAGCCCACCCTGATCGAGCAAGCCGGCGGCACGCAGGTAACCGATCGCCCTCTCCGGAGTGGACCAGAGGTTCAGCGCACTAGTGATGTTGTGTTGTGTTCGTTGTTGTGCTAGAGCGGTACAGTCCGTCATAATGTGTTCAATTGTTTGTGGTGTGTCTTGGCACAGGTGGCAGGTGTCGTCTATGGAGTTGTCTAGTCTGTGTTTATATGTCCGTAAGTTTGGGTGATGTCCACATCGGAATCGTGCTAAGTTAACTCGATCCGATCTGCTCAGGCTGATCTCTGACCTGTTAATGGGTGGCGGCTTCGCACCTAGGACCGCATTCGGACCGAGTCGTGTCAGTGCTTTGTGGGTTAGATGTGTGTGTATGTGTTTTCTGTACTGTGTGATGTCTGTGGGGCGTGGTATGGAATGGAGTATTTCGTTATAATATCTCTCTGGTGTTACCTTAATGGTGCGAGGTGTTGGTGCATGATTGTACATGTAGTGGCAAGGGTGTTGTGGGTTAGTTGTCGCTGCTGCCATGAATTGTGTTCCCCTCATGTCTAAATGTTCCCTAACTTTTAGTATTTTTGTTTCTGTGTGCAGGTGTTCTATTGGTGTTGTTTGAGTGCATCCTGTAATGATACGAAGTGCGTTGTTTTGTATTGTTTGTAAGGTGTTTATGTGTGTGTTTGAGATAATGGGTGCCCAGCATGGGCTAGCATAGTCCATAACTGAGCGAATATATTGTTTGTATATGAGTGATGTTGTTTCCTGCTGGTGTCCAAAGTTTGTGCCTGTTAGTACCCTAAGCGTGTTAAGTCTTGACGTACATTTGGTTTTAATGTCCTGAATGTGGTTTGCAAAAGATAATGATGTGTTGTATGTGACACCAAGTATTTTGGTTCTGTGAGTGTGGAATGTTGATGTTGTTTAGTGTAAGCTGTGGAATTACCTGGTTTCTTTTGTGTTGCTTGTAAGCAAGGTGATGGTTGATTTTGTGGCGCTACTTTGAGTCTATTGTGTGTGAGCCAGTCTTGTATACTGTTTATGTATGTTTGTAGGTTATTTGTAGCGGTGTCGATGTTGTTGTGGGTGGTGTTAGAGTGATATCATCTGCATATGATGATAAGGTAAGCTTGTTATCTATGGGTGTTGGAATGTCATGCATGTATAAGTTGAAGAGTGTTGGTGAGAGAACAGAGCCTTGAGGGACCCCGTTCGGAAAAAGCTTGTTTTTGGATGACTTGCCATTAAATGTGACATGTGAGTATCTTCCTGAGAGATAGTTGCTCAGCCACCTTTTGGTGTTATTGTGCATGTTTGTGTTGAGTATTTTGTTTATGAGAGGGAAGCGTGGGATAGCATCAAATGCTTTACTAATGTCTATTGTTGCTAATAGTGTACGTTGAGCTGGTCTTCTGGAGTTGATGCCATCCATGATGTGCTGCGTGAGGTTAGTGAGTAATGTCGTGGTTGAGTGGTGAGGTCTGAATCCATGTTGAGTAGGCGATAGTGGTATGTGTGGGTTGGTGATTTGTAAGATTAGTCTTTCTGTTACTTTGGAAGGTGTGCATAGTAAAGTAATGGGTCTATAGGAAGCTGGTTCTGTTGGATTTTTGTTTGGTTTGAGTAGTGTAATAATTTTACCTTGTTTCCATATGTCAGGAATAATACAGTGTTGGTATGAATATGTGCTGATATTTGTGAGAGCTAATATTCCTTGTGGGCCCAAGTGTTTAAGGTGTATGTTAGATATGTTGTCTGGTCCAGTAGCCTTCGAATTCTTAATGTTTTTGATGATCTTGGTGGTCTGGTCTGTATTGAAGGGTGTAATGGTCATGTCGAGTCTGTAGGTTTCTTGTGTCTGGCTGTTTGTCTGTCTGCATGTTTCTGGTTGTTGTCTCTGTTTAAGTGACTTATCTTTGCGTAGTGATTAACTAGAATGTTAGCTTGTTGTGTGTATGTTGGGATATTATTTTGGCTGCGACAGATAGCCGCGTGTGAGGTGTGAATGCCGCTGTTAGAGTGGGTAATGCTGTTTATAGTCTTGTATAGCCTGTATGTATCTGTGGAGTGGTTTAGTGTTGTTATGAATTCCCTGAATGTTTCTGTTTGTTTTTCTTTGAGTTTGTTGTTTATTTCTGTGTTGAGCTGTTGTATCTGCTGTTTTATGGCTTCTGTGTGTGGTGTTTGTGTGTTATATTTGAGGTTGTTACGTTGCCTTATGAGGTGGGCTATTTCTCTAGTGTAATTTGGGTTGTATTTCCTAATGTTGCCCTTGGGTATGTATTTGTTTGCATTATTGATAATCTGATTAAATGTCTTGAGTGTTGTATCGATGTTTATGATGGGTGTGCTGTTTAATGTGGTGAATTGTTCCTCAGTCTGTATTTTGAACTGTTCCCAATCAGCTTTCTTGTAATTTCTGTAAGTGTGCCTAAGGCTGTTGGGGCAGAGTGTAGAATGTGTTGTAATGATGATGGGCAGGTGGTCTGATGACAGTTGTTTTTCTGTTCTCCATTGTGTATGTGTTGCTAGTGAGGGGGAACAGAACGTTATGTCTGGGGAGAGTTTGAGTATCCTGCTTGATGTGGTATGTGTGTATGTTCTTCTGTATTGTTAAGAATGAAGAGGCTGTTTAGTTGTGTGGCTATGTTGGCGCCTCTGGTGTTGTTTTGGTTGTGCAGGTACCAACTAGTGTCTTTGGCGTTGAAGTCTCCTCCTAAGATGACATTAGTGAGAGAGGCAAGATTGTGTAACTGTGGATTGTAATTGGCTGGCACCTGAGGTGAACTATCTGGTGGGATGTAAATGTTGATTAGTGTGGTGTTGTGTTTTGCGCGTGTTTTAATGTTAACTGCCTGTATTTCTATCGTGTTATCTGCTTGGATTGTGTTTGTAATGTTTTGGGTAGCATCAGTGTAGCTAATGCTTTTACGTATGTAAGTGATGAGTCCACCCCCGTTACCCCCAGTACGATCTCGCTTTATACGTCTCTGGAGTCTCTGTACGGTAGCAATATATGCCTCTGAGTTGATTGTTTGTCCTTCATAAGGTCCACCAGAATCACCCCTTTCGTGTCCCAGAAGATGGTGGCTTTGAACTTTTTCTTTCGTGGGTAGTCTGCGTGATGCCATGGATTGGCGTTTTGTTTCAGGTTCAAAGTGGTGTACCCAAGTCTCATCCCGTCACAATTCGTGAAAGGAAGTTATCCCCTTCTGTCTCGTATCGAACTAACGACTCGGAAGCAATTTCTTTACTTTGAGCTTTGTGATCTTGAGTTAATTCGCGACGAACAAACCGTGAACTCATTTTTTAGTATCGCAGTTGCTGAATTATCGTATTCACACTTCCTTCACTAATTCCTAGCCCCAGTGATAGCTCCTTGTATGTGACGCGTCGATTGGGTCGAATGATGCTCTAGTTAGCACGTTGCAGTGCGAGATGTCACAACCGATGCCGGGTGGCCGCTGCGTGGCTCATCGTCGAGGCTGGCTCTCCCTCTCTCAGATGATCTCGCACGTTTAGACCACCGTCCAACTGTGCTTCGATCAACAACAGCATCTCCGTAAACGTTTTGTAGACGTTTGTGAATATTTCCAACTGTTTCCTTTTCTGCGGTTAAAAACTCGATAACAGTTCTCTGTTTACGACGCACATCACTGTCAGACGCCATATTCGAAACTGCGTTAACCATCGGTTTTATAGAAGGGCTTTTAAAAGCGGTTGTATACAAGGATGGGAAGTTCAAACTGGAAAAATGCGGTTATGTGAAGCGCAGAAAGTTCAAATTTACGGCCCAAAAGACATTTCAGCCCCATGGCCTATTAATTATTTAGCTAAGAAAAAACAGAGGGGCAAAATATATTGAGTGCCCCTAGTATATCGGAAATTTGTGTTCCTTGGGAACCTCATTCTAATGAGGAATATCGAGGCTGTCGTCAAAGTTCTGAACATTTTTATATAATCCAAACGGTTTGTTCCATCCCTGGAAGCAAGCTTCAGCACTCTTATTGAAGCTTGCTTCTACTGAAGACGTACCAAAGATGGAACGAAACGTTCGGATTAAATAAAGATGCAAAAAATTTTGACGACAGTCTTCATATTCCTCATATATAAACTTGGTTAACCTTGGTTTTGCTTCCGCCCGAATTGTTCATTCTGACGATCATCATGTTTGTCACTCCACCTTGTGTGTGTGTATACATATATGGGATGAGTTTCACACTTTAAACGCACAAACACACGAAATAAATGAATGAGGCAAACCCACAGAGAAAAAGAAAAATTATTTCAAGGCCTTTCGTATATTCAGCAACAACATACTATACCTCGTTAGGGAATGAATAGTAATAAAATATATATATATATATGCAGTATATATATAAATGTGGTTGCGTACCATATACAGACGGTACTTCATTTCTGGTTGTGTAAGGCCATAGGCTCAATAGAAAACAATTGAACAAGTTTTAACTCGCAATTCCACTGCTGGCTGGTGCGCACCTTTAAAATTTTTTATAAACAATAAAATTTAGTTCTTCTACCACAAGCGCGTTATTTACCTCCTGTAGTAATAATAATAATAATCAGTCAGCAGATCCAGAAACTGGTACAACGCTTACACCAATTAATGCGATCCATCGCACAAATTCGTGGATTATTATTACCAGCACCATCCAGAGTCAAACCCCCGACCTTAGTGTCTTCATTTTTCTCATAGGAGAAACGGTGTTGCCTATTGAGTTACGGGAGCTGGTTTTAACTAGTATAGGCCTATGAAAAATTTTATTGAGGCCTACGCGAAATAAAATAAGGCCTAATTTCGCCGTGGGTGGTGTGGCATATAAACTACGCGTCCAGTTTGCACTCGTATCTCGATGTGGTAATAAGTAAACCAACTACTAATTTTTTCTGAACTTGGGCTGTAGTTTCTAAACCAAGGGTATATCACTCTTTCCACCCTCGGGTTGAAAATGGGGGCGATATATGTATTATAATTCAAATTCGTATAATTCGCTTCAAAGCTATGCCCGTAGTGAAAGGGTTAATAGGCTAAAATAATAATAATTAAATGTTGGCTGTTTAGTTTTACGAGACTTAAATGCAAAAAACTTTTTTTCTATTTTCATATTTTACGAGACTTATTGCGAAACACTTATAATAAAGAAGCGTAACAAATATCATTATATCGATACTTATTTTGTGTATACTGTATTTATAGCTCAAACGGGAGATTAATCATCGCTTATGAATCACGGAAAATTTTTGCTTGTAAACAAAATTTACCCTGAAAAAGGGGAGGAGCCAAAATGAGTTTATAAGCCAATGATTGGTTGAATTCTTCGCTCAAAAATTACTGCACACCACAGTGTACGTAAAACGTTAGTGAAATTGTTGTTGAAGTTATTCACTGTGCGTTTATTTTAGATAAAAAAATGGATTTTGACTTATTTAGTGCGCACGGGTAAAAAAAAAAGAGTCCTTTGTCTCAAGATGTTTTATTCTATGAATTACTAATTGCGACTGATGAAGAGACACGCTCGCAGACACTAAAACCTTTTGCACTGTGATTAACTGGAGAAGGGAGCGGGTTTGTCAAGCATTTGAGATGAAGGTTAACTCGCAGCTTATTTGAGCTTGCTTGCTTGCTTTACCCGTCTCGTGACGAAGGTTACGATTTTTTTTTTTTTTTTTTAAAGCTGAATTATAACGTTTCAAGTTATTGCGCAACTTTTCCTGGTTTATATGATGATGCTGAAATAACAGTACTTATGGTCAGTTAAATTTGAATAGGATATGATGGATGATCTAAATATAGGAGCTTCGTTTTGGATTAAGTCCTCTGTTTTTCTACTACACCTTTTATGTTTCTATCAATATTTTCATTTTGTTTCTCTGATCGCGTTTTTAGTGTTTGTTGACTTTGCACTTTAGTATGGTAACTACTAACTATTCTATTTTGGAAAGGGTTAGTTTTTTTTTTTTTGGTGTGCGCGCGCGCGCGCGCCTTTCTAGAATTACCCTAGTTTTCTCTTCTGAGATACGCAGCATCTCTTCCGTTCTCTTTTTAGATTTAACACGTTTCCAGTCTGTCGCAGCCATTTCTGATTTTATGGATACTGTCCCAGATATGATTTTAGAGTTCATATTGAAGCGTTCACTTTTTACTCGGTTGCTAATTTCTATTTGATTTATTCTTCTTTCGGGTTATTATTTTAATATTATTATTATGATCCCTCGTTATTGATGGAACAATTTTTACGTCCTAAATTAAGCTGTTATATTTTTTTGTGAATTTTAAGCGTAAGAAGTCGTTTTTCTCGATATATTTCGCGTTACCGCTTTTGATTGTAAACAGAAACTGGTCCTTAAGTTTTAATTAAGGGACAACAGCATTCTTGCTCGTTCCTGGTCCTCTTTCGCGTCTCCTTTGTCTCGGACAACATTTATGCAGTTCTCCTTTGTGTATTTTAGGAAGGGAAAGTTGAAATCTCGGTTACATATTTTGTTATACTGTACTTCGTTGGAGTTTTTATACTTTTACCACGTTAATAATTAATTAATCTCGTTTAAGACCACAAAACTTTTTGGTTGGGGTATTTTGGGGTTTATATAATAATAAAGATATAACTTAAGTTTAGCGTGTCATTTTTTATTTATCAGTTATCATTTTTCAGTTTTTATTCCCGTAACTACTACATAATTATTTGATTTTCTTCATATTATTCGTGCAATGCGTTTCTCAGTTGCCACATAGGCTTTTCCCTAGGGCCTAATTCGTTTACGACGCGAGACTTTATTCAGGGGTTTATTTGTCCTTAGACAAGCATCATCATGATCGTAATTTTCCCGTTTTATTGTCCTTCAGAGGAGCGTGTTTCACGATAATTCGTTAAGATATTTTGACTGTAACCGTTATTTCTTCCTTGAGGTTATCATTTTTGAGGGAGAGATGCCATCTGGGATCTCTCTCAACATTTTTTTTTAGTAACTTTTTACGGGAAGTTTTATCGATAAAAAGAGGTTTATTACATTAAATGGATTTAAAGCGCTATTCAAACTCTTTTTGTTCCTTCGCATCTCCAGTCTTGTTAATGACTTGCCATAAAATCGAGTAAACCTGGAGGGCAAAAGGAAAAAGTCTGCCGCATGCCATATCCAGAGAACGGCAAAATGTAGCAGACTTTCCCTTCTTGCCCTTCAAAGTGTTACTGAAATCAGAATAATACTTCCTGACTGTACTTGGCACTTATGAAATTATGAAAATTTTTATATTAGGCGTAGGTCGTAGAGCGTCACCAATTAATTTTCTCTGGTGTCTGTCCGCGTACGCGTGTCTTTGATTGTATGGAGTTTCCTTCAAAATTTAATTAATGAGCCAGAATGCGTTCGTTTTATATTGCCACGTTTGGGCCAAATAAAAGAGAGCGCGTTTTAGTTCTATATAAGGAAAGGTTAATTGAATTCGGCTAGATTTTAGAGAGCCTAAAAACCTAACCGATCGACACTTATTTTTTGGCACGAACGAAATGATGGAGAAAGAACAAAATTTGGCTCGTAAGTTAAATTTTTGGGTAAATGTTATAACTCCATTTCCATAACTACCAAGGTTCACTACCCACAAATAGGCATGATAACTATTAACTGTAAAAATATTAATAATTAATTAATTCCATAAGGATGTCACCGTAGTAACAATGGGCAATATAGGGATGCAACTTTCAGAAAAAACACCGACAATGATACATTTTATTTAATTTTTCCTTTAAGAGGAAATTTTTTTGAAATAAAAGATTATAGGATGTACTTCTTAATTTCACATCACGAGTAAAAAAAAAAAAAAACCCAGATATATATGCTGAAATTTACGTGTCACCTACAACGGGTGACAAGGATATGCAGTTCAAGAATTCGCTTGTACTTCTCTAGTTAGAATAGCTACCATCGATTTTCATGAGGGAGCCAACTCCAGATAAGCTTATGAATCCCCAAACATTGATAGAGATCCCCCATCATGCTTTGCTGTTGGTCGTAAGCGCGTATTATATTTTCTCCAGTCGACGTCTAGCTGGCGTGTTCTCGCGCATTTTTTCCTCCTTATACTCGTTTCCTGGTCTCGGGTACAGTTTTTTGGCAGCAACTGCCTTCTGCATTCGACATTATTGTTGCTGTCGAAACGTTAGTGTCCCAAAGGAATTAGTCCCGCTATAAACTTACGATTCGATTGTCTTCTATCTCTCACTTAGGCACACATCGTTCGAGTACTGGTCTTGAAATTTGTTTTTCTTGGCCTTCCTTTTCGTTGTTTCTTTAGTTGACCATTTTTGATAGTGCCCCACACCCTTTTTACGGAAATGTCCAGGTTTTAGCAATTTCTCTAATAGTATATCTTCTCGTAAAGTCACGATCTTTACGCGAATATATTCTGGCATTTGGATGTGAAAAACTTGTTGAATCCACCCATAAAAGAGTTCGAGGTACTGTACTTATTATTTCGGTACATGATGTTGGAAAACTAGGAATGTTTATAAAACGCGTTACATAGCACTATTGTATTGGAAACATTCTATACACACAACTATTCTACTGTAGATAGGCAAAGAATGAAAAAGCCGGTAGTCTGAAATCGATTTTCAATGAAAACAACGAGGGATAACATACCTCACGTAGGGTGTGTCAATTTTAGTAGTCAACAATTCAAAAACTACTAATGCTCAAATGATGTCATATTATCTAGCAAGCTTAGAAATATCTTGTGTTGTTTGAAAAAGCCATTTACCTACTTATATTTGACCATAAAGCAGGGTTGGTACCCAAAAACCCAACCTAAAAACCCACATCAATGTACTTCTCATAAACTTATTTTTAACTTGGCATTTTTTATAATATGGTTATGCAGTCTTACATATTAACAACTATAAAGTATAATTAATGTGATAAGGCCAATATAAACTAAAATTTCCAGAAACTATTTATTTGACGTTTCATTATGAACCTATATCTAAAAATAAATCATGTTTCTTTTCAGCTTTATAATTTAAATAATTTAAGTGGTACCTAATATTAATTATTGATCAGTATGTTCAGCATCTTTTGACCTTAGGTGGCGGTAGATTCGAACCAACATTTCTGCCTTTTCTTTCCCTAACCTATTTTGCATTTCACTCCATACCAAGCCAAACGTTGGAAAAAATCTTTCCAATGATCCGGAACTGGCCGGACAACTATGACTAGATCTCCTAAATTTAGCAAAACCTAATGGTAACCTGGTCTCTCTTTTTTCTTTCATTTCAACAATTTTCCACCAATTACTAGCTGATGTAGAGCTCACTTTACTATCTTTGAATAATGAGGAGGAAAAATTAGTGAGTCTTTTAAGCGGAATGCATAATATCCTGTCATATATTCTGAATTTATTTCAATCAGCCATTCTTCAGCCTCTTCCTCTTGAACTCTATTCAGTTTTTGTCCTGAAAAATAATAGAACTGTGTGGAAACAAAAATAAAGCTAATAATATAGATTATATAATTTATGTTATGGTATCTAATTTATGCTAATTGTTATCTAATATGGCAATGCCAGATGATTTGATTCAGATTAGAGAAAACTCTTTTGCCCATGCAGTTGAGTTACCTCTGTTTTATATATTGATAGTAGTTAAGCATTTAGGTCCTATTTGCCTTCATACTTTGGGTCAGTTAGATTTGCCAAAAGATGACATAGCTCCATAACTTTTTTAAATCTCTCAATAATATCTTCTTCGTATGGAGCTAATTTTTCATCTTGGATTAAATTGAGCCAAATTTCAACAGCATCAGATAATGTTGTATTATCAGCCTGCAACTGTAACAAAAAAAATAAAAACTATAAAGTTATATATGGCTGAATGAAAACATCTGTAAACATTTAAAATTATGCATTGTTAGAATTTATTTTTTGGTGTTAAAGTTACAACACACATAAAATGAAGTGTATTTTAAATGCAAAAAACTTCACTTTTTTCTACGTGAAGGTCAAAATATGAAAATAAAAACCCACTCTAATAGACAGAGTTTATTTCCACGACAGTTTCGACGCCCACTGGCATCCTCCTCGGGTGGATACAGAAACACGAATGAACCAAAACAAGAGGGAAAAACAGTCCAGGGACCGACCGTTAAGAAATTCGCACCTAGGTTAGATCCCATTCTCCCGACACAGGAAGGGCATTTTCATTAAGTACATTCGCGCAAATTTAAAACTATCTTCCTGTTCTAAACATACAGATTCTATTATATTTTTTTACATAATTATTGAATTTATTATTAATTTTTATTACATTTAATATTGCATAATTATTTATTACAGAAATTATAAATTTATTATTACATTGGTTATTACATTGTTTATTATACAGAACTTATAAACCGAAAAACGAATGAAAAAAGCCGATTAGGAAACAATCCAGAGAAATTCGCACCTAGGTTAGATACCGTTCTCCCGACACTGGAAGGGCATTTTATTACAGGGTCCGCTTATAAGTACATTCCCACAAATTAAAACTATCTTCTTGTTCTATACATACAGATTCTAATATTTTGACATAATTACTGCATTTATTATTACATTTACATCTGTCTATTAGAGTGGGTTTTTATTTTCAAGTGTATTTTAATTTATTAGTAGTACTTTAGTACAGGATTCTGTAAATAAAATGTGCACTATAAGTCTATAAAATATCTTGAAATTATTATTGGTATTTAAAGTTAAGTAATTTTAACTGCATAATATAAACACACCTTATCTAGAGCATTTCCAACAAGTAAGAGTTGTGATTGTAAATTGAGTGCCTCTCTCTGTATAGATAAGTTACCTATCAATTTTCCGATGTTGTGATCAATGTCTTCAATATGCTCTCCTCTTATTTCATATATTGAGAGTAATTTGACAAATAGGTTTTTATGCATTCTAACTGAGAAGTCCATCTGGTTTCATTTGGTAGTTGCGGCATCATACCTCCTTTCTCCATTAACCAACCCTAAAATATAAATTTTTATTACAAATATTGCTGGATTTGACAGCATAAATAAATAGCCTATGCAACTTATTAATGAGTCGTGAATTAGGATTCACACTGGTGACAGTGCTAATGCATAAAAGTAAAGCTGACAGTAGCTAATTTATTGGATTTGTTTTTAGCTTACATGAGGTTGGTGATGGTTTCGGAAATATTTGTTAATTTCTACAACATGCTTGAGAACTGATTTTGGGGAGACATCTTTTTCTACCAAGTTTAGATGGTGTGCTGACCTGCCATAAGTAATAAGACTGTAGTTGTCCTCCTCAAGAATTTCTCTCATTCTTTTGTTTTCGTTATCAGTGTATATAGCAAATACCTGAAAATAAAATGTCATAACTCATAAGGTAACTCATAAGGAACTGAGCATTTGAGTATACCAAAGCGGAGAATTACATTCAGTTTATAACTAAAATAAAATGTACCTACAAAATAGTTATACTTACATCAATGCCATATATTTCTTTAGTTTTTGTTATTGCACAATTCTGCTCTCTTTTTTGTACTTCCAGCATCTACTGCTGAAATCAGATAGGGCTTTTTTCCATTATGAATACTGTGCGCAATAATAGGATCATTACCTACTGAACTCCAGCTATCTTGTATAAGGGTAATGGTACAATCATCAAGATTAAGGTCATTCTTCATTTCATGGATTACTTCATCATTAACTTTTATTGACAGATCAGACGCCAACCTTTTCCTGTTTGGTGGTTCATATCCTGATCTTAGACCTTTGATTAATTTTATAAATTCTTTATTTTCTAAAACATTGAAGGGTATGTTAGCTGAAAAAAGAACCTTGCAACTTGTAAATCTAATTCTTCCTTTTGGTCCACAGTCGTTCTTACCACAAATGGTGTAATTGATCTTTGCCTTTTATGCTTTATTGGTGTTGAATGACAGAATGTGGATGATGAAGAACCTGCACTGGTGTCACTCATTTCAGGCACATTTTCACTTATAATCTTTGGATCATCTTTGCCAGAAGCCAAAGTTGGAGGAAGTGAATCAGTTTCAACTGATGCTCCAAATTCGAGTCTCGGCATACCTCTTGCCTCATTTTCAAAACATTCCACTTTTCTTTTACTGCATTTCTCTAGATGATTCACACACACACTTTTTCGAGTGATACTTTCTCTGCAATAATTGCATAGTACTCTAGTAGGCTGATCACTTAATAAAGTCACCTCGTCCCATTCGCTAGCTTTAGATCTTCCACCTCTATAACTCTCTGAGTTTGGCATCTTAAAAATTTAAATTTGAGTTAGGTCTAAATAAAGCTGAAATTTGCTGTTAAGAAATAAAGGAAAGATCTAAAATTAAAATGGAGAAAATTCTAATATGTCATTATCCATCTCTCATATCTGAACTTTCTGTGAAATAAAGATGTCTTTTTAATATGTCAGGTTATCCCATAAGTAATGTCGTTTTTTAGATCGGAATTTGAAGGACAAAAAAAAACTCAACTGGAACTTTTTAATCTACAGGGTGTCCCATAAGTCCGGCATCGTAGGATAAATTCATATTTTTCTTTTTCTACAAACCATAATTCATATTTTTCTCTTTCTACAGGCCATAATGTCTGTGAGCAAGGAAGAACGAATCCAGATAATTCTACTCATAGGAAATCGGAGTCAAAGAGAGGCCGCTGCTGAATTTAACAGACTGCATCCAGACCGCGAGCCAATAACACAGAGTTGTGTTAGCAGACTTGTTGCAAAGTTTAAGGAAACAGGATCCATAGAAGATAAACCACGCAGTGGGCCTTCAAGGAGGTCCACTGACGATGATACAGCGACTGCTATCCTGGCTCATTTTAACAGAAGTCCCAATAAGTCTCTTCGACGATTGTCCGCCGAGACAGGAGTGTCGAGAAATAGCATCCATCGCATTCTTCAGGCTCACAAATGGCATCCATATAAACTTCAGATCCTACAGAAATAAGCGAAGATGATGATCCCGACCGGCGGATGGAATTTTGTGAATTGGCTACGGAACAATATGCTCGGGATGCCAATTTCCCGTCCACCATTCTGTTCAGTGACGAGGCTGTTTTTTATGGAAATGGTGAGGTAAATCGACAGAACACCCGCTACTGGTCTCAAAACAACCCTCACTGGTATACCTCTTCAAAGGAACAAGGTGCATCTCGGGTGATTGTATGGTGTGGCATTTGGAAGGATCGCATCATAGGCCCCCTCTTTTTCGATGAACATGTCACTGGAGGCACCTACCTACGTATGCTCAAGGAAGAAGCATTTCCCAGTGTCTTGAACGAAGAAGGAAATTTCCCAACATGGTTCCAGCAAAACGGCGCTCCTGCACATTACAGCACCCAAGTGAGGGAATACCCGTACCAACAATTCCCTGGTCATTGGATAGGACGTCGAGGGCCTGTGGAATGGCCAACTAGAAGCCCGGATCTCACGCCACTAGATTTTTATCTCTGAGGCCACTTGAAAGCGCTGGTATACGCAGAGAAAATTAGGAGTGTTGAACATTTGCGGCAGCGCATTATTGGGGCATGTAACACCATTACTCCTGACATCATTCACCGTGTGCTTGCTGACTGGGTATCACGTGTGAATTTGTGTATTGAAAACAATGGTGGACATATTGAGCACGTTCTGTAAATAAAAGCTTTTGTTTCGACTTTTTTTTATTATTTTTCTTATGATGCCGGACTTATGGGACACCCTGTAATATATATTTTCCATCGGAATCAGTGACACACTGCCAACGTTCTACAAGCTTTTCAATGCCATGTTTATAAAATTCAGGCGGTTTTGAGGCAAAAAACGTACAAAGACTGGTGTGCAGGTCATCTAAAGAAGTATACTGTTTCTCGTCAAGATAGTTTTGCAGACTCCTGAAGAGATGACAATCTGAAGGCGCAATGTCTGGAGGATGTGGAAGTTTTTCCCACCCAAGCTCTTCAATTTTTGCAGAAGTGATCCGAGCGGTATGAGGACGTGCGTTGTCGTGGTGGAACACGATTCCTTTCCGATTAACCAAAGGAGGTCTCTCTTCTTTTAATGCAGTGTTCAATCGATCCAATTGTTGACAGTAGACTTGAGCGGTGATTGTTTGGTTGTGTGGTAAGGTTTCAAAGTGTATTACACCACCTTTATCCCACCAAACACTAAGCAACACCTTCCGAGGGTGAAGATTTGGTTTTGGCTGTCGTGTCGCTGGTTCTCCGGCACAAACCCACTGTCGACGGCGCTTAACATTCTGGTACAGTATCCACTTTTCATCACCAGTCACTAAACGGTGCAAAAACGGATCTTGGAGTTCACGGGAATGAAGAGCTGTGCTAATGTTTACCCGCACCCTCAGATTGTCGACCGACAATTCATGTGGCACCCATTTTCCTAACTTAGGCACTTTCCCGAGTTGTTGCAAATGTCGATGGATGGTGGACGGGGATGAATTGAGTTTCTGGGTCAATTCTTCGACAGTTGTTGAACAGTCTTCTTCAAGTGCGGCTAACAGCGGGTCATCATCAAACTCAGCAGGGCGTCCAGAGCGTGCTGCATCTGTCAAACAGCAGTCACCATTCCTAAGCTTTTGAAACCATCTTTGACATTTCCTCACACGCAGAATATCGTTGCCATAAACGTCCTGAATGTTTCGCGTTGCTTCAGTAGCACTATTCCCTTTTTTGAACTCGTAAAGCATTATATGCCTGATATGCTCTTCTGATACCGCCATGTTTATGAGGGATTCACATAAAGTAAAACACACGTCTTCACTGGTCAAGGTCTGTAAAGTATGTAGCGAAACACGATAGATCTCCTCTTAGATATAACCTTCGGAAAATTTATGCTTAAACCGAGGAGGACTAGTTTAAACTTAATCTATCGTAAAAAACATTACTTATGGGATGACCTGATGCGTTGTAGATTAGATAAATAAATTAATAAAATAATAGATATATTAGGCACTACATAATTCTCGAACCTTTCCAAAAAAAATGTCAACCCATCAAAAAACCAAAAACCCAGTTGGGTTGTTGTTTTTTGTGAAAAACCCGAGTTTTTGCCAACCCTGCCATAAAGGTTCGAAATATAACCTAAATATGACTGTAGCATCGTATATCAATGTGCCATTGATATGCGTGGTCAACTTTGGTTATTTTTGGTGTGCAGTATGGTTTCTAAGTTTCACATAGTCACAAATGCTGGAGTTTTTGATTGTGAATGCATGTGTTTACCCTCCTTTTTGACAATTTTGATTACTTCGTAATGTAAATATTGTGTAATTCAAATTATTCGAAATGTTGTGTGACCCAAACTTTCTGTATATATATTTTGATATGATAGATATATGAAATTGTCATTACTATAACAACACAACCTTTTATCTGAGCTTATAGGAAGATATTAAGAATTTCAATTAACTTAATTTTATGTAATCATAATCAGTAGGCCTATCCAAATTTCAATGACATTTCTTTTGTTCAGAGGTCCACAGGATGAGTCAGAAAGAAATCAGAACCCGAAGCAAATCAAGTTGTCACCTAAGTCATTTGGTGGGGACTGGAAGGGAACTTCCCCCTGCTGAGCTGCCCACAGCCAGAGATCTGCTGAGGTATGGTTTGTTGAGGAGAGAGATGAGTGAGGAATAAAGGAGGAATTACCCAGTTAATGACCTGATTAACAGCAGCATTGTTCCAGGGCTACTGGCTCAGTGGATAAAGGCCAACGCTCTATTCACAGAACCTGTAATCAACACTGAGGTCAGGATCAGGGCTAAAGTGAAGGCACTGTGGGATGAGGCAGTGAAGGTGTCCATTGGCAATGTGAAGCTAGAGGTCAAAGATAGGTTCATGATGAAACTGGACAAATTGGTGGACATCCTGACCTGTCACTGTGTGATCAGGAGCTGCAGTGAGCTTGGGTGCAACCATATCTGCAACAGTGAGGCTCACATTGACTGCAGCTGCAGGAGCGAGCAGAAGATACCAGTGCAGGAGCTTGCCTTCATTAAAGGTCAGAGAGAAAAGGTGGGAAGTGTGGGGGCACACCAGATGGGTCTAGCTGATCACCCTGAGACCAGGAGAGAGGAAACAGTGCTGCAGAGAAGGAAGGCCGAGGAGGAGGAGGAAGGCAAGAGGAGTCAGCCAAGAAGAGTCAGCCAAGAAAGAAGAGGAGTTGAAGGAGGAGTTACTGCTGGAGATGGAGTTGGAGGAGACTGGAGATATACTGGAGGAGGCAGGGAGGAGAGAGGAGGACGAAGACTTCATACCAGAGGCTGCGACAACTTCTTCCTTGCCTGTGGCTAAGAAGAAGAAATACAGGACTGAAGATATCACCAACATAGCTCTGGCTAGCTTGAGACATCACACTGGGCTGAGAGAGACTGCAGAGATTGCCACTGCTGCCTGGATTGGTGCTGGTCTTATCACAGAGTTTGATACAGCACTGGTGATTGCCCACAACAAGGTGAGGAGGGCTCAGGAGAGACTGCCTAAGGAGCTGGTCAAGAAGTTTGATGATGAGATTAGGGAAAATGGCATCACTTGTATCTTCTTTGATGGAAAGAGAGAGGACACCAAAGTGATGATGGAAGCTGAGGGCAGTGACAGGCAGTTTCCTGGCCTCATTAAGGAAGAACAGTACACAGTGTGCAATGAACCAGGTGGGAAATATTTGTGGCATTTTGTACCAGAGGAAGCTGCAGAGGAGAGAATTCATGCTGAGGTCATTGCTGATCATCTGGTGAACTGGCTAAGAGAGAGAGGAGCAGACCAGACCCTTTTGGCCATAGGAGGTGAGAGTACTAATGTGAATACTGGCTGGGAGGGAGGAGTAATGCATTATGTGGAGTCCAAGCTTAGCAGGAAGTTGGTGTGGATTGTCTGTGACTTGCACACTGAGGAGCTGAGTCTCAGAAACCTGGTGACTGCACTGGATGGCAAGACATTGAGCAACAACAAGTGGTCTCGGCCCCTAGGGAAGATGTTAGACATTGCCACTGAGCTGGGGATCAACCCAAACTTCACGAGGATTACTGTTTGTCCTCCTCTACCTCATCTCAGTCAGGAGGTAGTGAAGGACCTCAGCACAGACCAATCATATGGCTACAGAATCATCACTGCCATCAGATCGGGAGAGGTACCTCAGAGTCTAGCTCTCCTGGAGATTGGGCCAGTCTGTCACAGTAGGTGGGTCACCACAGCTCTAAGGTTCTGCAGATTGTGGATTTCCAAACATGGGCTGAAGGGTAGGAACCTGAAGAATCTGAGGATAATTGTGGAATTCATAGTGGGAGTCTACATGCCAAACTGGTTCAACATCAAGTTAAATCACAGCTGGGTTGAGGGTCCCAGGCATGTATTGTACCAGCTGGAGCTGCTCAGAAGGAGGAGGTGATAGGAATAGTGATGCCTACAGTGAAGAGATCAGCCTGGTATGCACACTTTGAGGCTGTGCTCCAGGCCATGCTGTGCAGTGAGGTGGAGGAGGGAGGCAGTGAAGAGGATACTGGAAATTAGAGGTGAAGGAGATGAGGACACAGGTAGGAGACTGCAGTGTCAGACCCAGGAAGACTCCTGACATCAAACCCAGATACCACCAAACTCTCGGAGCTAATTGACTGGAACTCGGCGTGACTGAGCCTCCTCTGACCTGCTCCCTCACCACTGCTGCAATCAAGGAGTTTCTGGATAGACCAATGGAAGTTCCTGCATGGCCCTCACACACACAGTCAGTAGAGAGGTGTGTAAGGATGACAACTGAAGCAGCACAACATGTTTACTCACAAGAGAGGAGGGAGGCGTACATCAGTGGCCAGGTGGCCAGTAGGGAGCTCATGTCCAGGAACAAGAGCAGGGCAGACATGGCATCCTTGGCAAAGTTCAAAAAACCTATCTATATTCCTAAGTTTTAATATTGAAATACAATCAAAATGTCTTTAATTGTATGTAATGTATGTAAAATGTAGTTATATACAATAAAAAAAATACTTGCAAAAATTGCTGATTTTTCATGAACTTCAACTTCAAATATAAGTAAGTAGCTAGGAGTGGTCGAATCTGGATTTTAAAGCCATATTTCGATTTAGCACATAAAAATGCATCATTTGGTCACTAGTAGTCTTTGAAAATCTAGAGATTTCACTTTGCTCCCTAAAATTGATACACCCTAAGGCCTAATACCTCAGTGATGCGGTTGTAAGTGCTTTCGTGTATTTAACCGATTACCTTGTAGGTTACTGTTTATGATGCGCATGTGTAACGTGGACAAGTAAAATTATGCTGTTTAGAAACATTCGTTGCCAATTTCTAAATTTAAATTAGAATGTGGAGTATTATTTCGTCAATTTTAGTTGCGTTTCAAAACTTTTGAACAATAATATGTTGAATGTAATATATTGGATGATTTTTTAAACATCTCACGCTTTAAAAGGTTTGTATTTTTTTTATTAACTGAAATATAAACATGAAATTTTTACTGTAACTTCCAACAAAATTTTGCACCACTCTGGACGGATGAAGTCAGAAATTTCTTATTCACTTGATGCTTTCAATTCTTCTCTCGTGTGTGGATTCTGTTTAAACACTATATCTTCTAAATAACCGTACAGGTAAAAGTCATAGGGGTTTAGA
Organism: Bathynomus jamesi; assembly: GCA_023014485.1. Classification (NCBI taxonomy): domain Eukaryota; kingdom Metazoa; phylum Arthropoda; class Malacostraca; order Isopoda; family Cirolanidae; genus Bathynomus; species Bathynomus jamesi. Next base: position 1,051,394 of record JAJOZX010000535.1, read on the forward strand.
TGGCCATAGGGGTTGGTGGATGCGATATTCATTTATAAACCGCAGGAAATCTGTTCGACAGAACTTTTCTGTCGAAAGTATCATGTAAAGTATTATGAGCTGAGACATCATCATATAGAGCATGTTTTGCACTAGAGGATTAATTCCCCATGTGTAAAGAAGGTACAGTAAAAATTTCATGCTTTGATTTCAGTTAAAAAAAATGAACCTTTTAAAGTGTCAGATTTAAAAACAAACTGTGTGTGTGTGTGTAAGAAAACCTTGTTTTTCTGTTTTAAGTGTGAACATAGTTGTAGCCCTAAAGTTTACAGTGACGATAGGCTTGATTGTGGTTAACGAACTTTGTGATGTAAAAGAAAATTTTTTTTTTCCATAAAATGACGTCACAAACGTATTTACATTTTGAGTTACTCTCGTCAGTTTGTGAGTGCCTGAAGTTCCATTTTTAAAGGTGATGCCTCCTCCCGCTTCATCATTCGTCATAAAATGTAGAAATTCTTTTCGAATGAAAAGCGTGGAAAATGTCTTTAAAACATTTACTGATTTTTTGTTCGTTTTACGGTTTACGGAAATGTAAATGTTGTTGAAAATGTTACGTCGAGTTTGAGCCCCCCCCCCCCCCCCCCCCCCCCAATCCCTCTTTTTGAAAGACGGGTGTTTCTCGTTTGAAAGATTTTCGTAGTTTGCTCGTAACAAAAGTATAACGCAACAGTGGGCGTGGCCAAATGTCGCGTGACAGTATTGAAGAGGTTATCAAATCTTAGAGAATTACTCTTTATTTTTCTCATTTTGAGTTTTCCATCATTTACGTTCAAGGCCACTCACAGGCAACCCCTTTAAGCTTTTAGAGAACAGTCTTCAGACGAGACAAAATAAGTGTGCTGTTCGAAAGAAAAAGTGAAGCGACTTCTTTTGCGTTTGAGGGTCAAGCGTTGAACTTTGCTCTCTTCCTTGTTATCAGGAGTCTACTGTACTTGGGCACAGATGGCTTGCGTGCAGCTGTACTGGCCAAGGGCCCTTTTTTTTTATTGTCAATGCATGCCTGTATCATTTCGAACCGGTGTTTTCTGTTGCGGTACTTCAGTTTTTGTAAAGCTGTAGACTCCCAAAACCAAAAATAGTTTTTAGAGTATTTTTAATAGGCTTACTTAGGAGTTTCTTGTAGTATTATTAATTTTATCTACACACACACACACACACACCACACACGATGAAGACGGTGCGAAAATGAGATTCCAATTGTTTTCCAACCTCATGAATTCTGAAATTAATTTTCGCCAAACCTTTTTAGGCTAAATGGAATTAAGAGTGTTTAGCGTCATTGGTTAAACTTGTAAGAGTTATTTACTACTTGGGAGAATGTTGATTAAGACAGTGTTCGGAGAAAAACCCGCAAACGGGCACTGCTCGTTGTAGTAGAGCTCATTAAGACTATGTTAGGCTGAGTAAGTTCATGTAGGGAGTTGCGGGGGTTTTGAACGAATGGAGCCAAAGTTTTTAATAAGTTAATTACGGAAAGCTATTTAAATTACATTTCTTTTGTTGTCCGGCTTTAAGTGATGAAGAGAGAATTCATGAATGTATTTCCCAAGAATTTGTCAGAGACGGACTCTTTGCCATTGGACAGCTGCATCGGCCCTCGTCCGCACACTAATTTATAACGAGTAAATCCTACGATTCTTTGCTTATATTTAATGTGGTCGTGTATTGAAGAATAAATGTACTGAAATTAATTGTAGAATTTTTATTTCAGTGACGCTATGAATCTCAGTCACATTTGAATCGGCGAAAAATCTCGGTTGGGTGAGTATTTTCATTGGAAAATTTTGGGGTTTTGACAAGACCGAAAACGATTTCAGGGAGATTAAATTTCGTTCTTATTACAGTGGACCTCGAATATCCTTTCAATCTTTCAGATGTTCCGTGCGATGATTCCTTATTTCACGGAGGTCAAGCTTGATGTCCCTCCTCATGCACCACGATTCTTATCGGATTTGTTTTATCATATTATGAACGGTGTAGTGTTTATGTATGCGAGTATGTTATGTATATTATATACATATATACTATAGGCGTAGGCATGATTACGTGTTTTAAAGAACAAATTAAATGAAAATATTACTTAATAAAATTAAAAAAATTTGAAAATAAAAGTGGCAAAATATTTCTCTATCCTCGAAATTATTTTTACGCCCATGAGTCATATCTGATAAGTAGACTGGCATTATTGTATTATTACTTAGAAAGTGTATATGTGTGTGTCCATCAGATAAAACATTGAATAAACGTTGTCAAAGGCGGCTACCCAGATACCCTACCCACAATATATTTGTTTTAATAAAAGATCAGTTACGCATTATATATATAAACAACGTTCTGTTCAAGAGGTAGAACAATTTTTGCATTATGCAAAATAATCATGCATGTTCATGCATGATATTCCATATATACCTTTCAACCTTCAACCTTTCAGATGTTGCGCGCGATGATTCCTCTTTTCACGAAGGTCAGACTTGTTGCCTCTCCTATACAGCGTGTTTCATAACATGTGGGACGCAGTTTCAGGATGGATTCAGGACCTGAACACAATGAAAAAAGTTTATATAAACATGCCCGAAATCATTGTTTCCGAGTTACGGGTCGTTTTGTGTTCCAACAATTCTTTCCGCAAACTGTTTACAAACATTGTTTGCCGACAATGTTTGTGAGAGTGTACGAGACTTATTCCATGTATGGCCTTGCCGATTGTAATGTTTCGTACACTCTTTGACACGTTTCAATATCGTTGAGTGTAGAGCCATCAGTCAGTCAGAGGTGCATCGCGGTGTTTCACTGTTCGTAGTTGTAACTTCTTACCGTGAATAAGTGCAGTCCAGTGAAAAAAAAAAACCCTCAATTTTTTGTGCTCTTCATTGATAATGTGCATTTGAAGTGAGAATGGAGGCTTATTCAAACGGAGAAATGGCAGACATGCTGCATGCATCTCGTGTATGGACTTGCCGAATGTAATGCGGCCGCAGCAAGACGTCTGTATGTGGAAAGGTTTCCGAATCGCCGTCTGCCAGATAAGACTTTTCAGAGAATAGACGAGCGTCTTGATGATACACGATCATTCAACAAACGAGTTTCAGATAGTGGTAGACCAATCAGCGCCAGAACTGGTGAGTTGGAGGAGCGGGTCCTGAATCGCGTGGAGGAACATCCTGGTGTTTAGCACCCGAAGGATAGCAGCAGTAGAGGGTGTAAGATACACAACTATGTGGAGAATTTTACGGGAACAACAGCTTTACCCATATCACATTCAGAGAGTACAAGGCCTTACTGAAGCTGATTTCCCACCACGAGAGGCATTTTGTACTTGGTTCCTTCAACAGTGTGCTCGCGATCCTCTTTTTCTATCCTCCGTGTTGTTTTCTGATGAGGCTGCCTTCACAAAAAATGGCATGATCAATTTTCATAACACATCACTGGGCCGAAGAGAATTCTCATGCCATCATCATCCAGTCAAGGCACCAACAATAATTTAGTATCAATGTATGGGCAGGATTTGTTACCGACAACTTAATCGGTCCTTTTGTTTTGCCTGGAAGATTAACAGGAGAATCTTCTTCCAATTTTTTAAGGAATGATTTAAGCAATTTACTAGATGAAGTTCCTCTTGGTGTCCGACGTCGTATGTGGTTTATGCATGACGGCGCTCCGCCTCATTTTAGTAGAGTAGCCAGAGACTATTTGGATGACCATTTCCCCTGATAACTGGATAGGCCCTGGAGGAGCCATTGCGTGGCCTGCTCGCTCCCCAGACCCGAATCCACTCTATTTTTACCTAGGGGTCATCTGAAATCCATCGTTTACATGACACCCATTGACAACGTTGAAATGCTTCGCCAACGTGTAGAACGAGGATGCCATAAAATCCGAGCAATACCTGGGATGTTTGAACGCGTCAGGCAGTCTATGACAAGGCGTGTATTCAAGCGCAAGGCGATCATTTTGAGCACTTCCTTTAAAGGTAAGGCGGATACTTGCTGGAACACTGTAACTTGGAAATAAAGCGATTTCGGGCATATGTTTATACAAACTTTTTTTCTGAAAGTGCGTCCCACATTTTATGAAACTAATATATATATATATATATATATATGTGTGTGTGTGCGCGCGTGTGTGCATTTAATGCCCGTAAGACAACGTTAAAAAAGGAGGAATGCAACGGGACACTTCGAGGTTAAACGTAGACAAAACATTCGATAAAGGAACTGTTATGTTCATTACATAAATGAGTAAATTCGTTTTCTTCCTAATTCTTGGTTACAAAAAAGAGTAAAAATAGGGTCATTATGTAAGAATTGAGGTAAAGTGCTTCGTCTAAAAAGTTAGTTTTATTATTAATTCTGAGGAATTGTACAATAAATTGATCAAAATATCTGGTATCGAAACAGCGAACTACTGGTATAGCTTCGAGGTCCGTTGAGTATAAAGATTTTTTTTATAAACTTTGTTAGATAAAATTGATCAGCATCTTTGACCCGATTGTTCTCAGTTTGTCAGTAAATTACTTTTTCCAGTTTTTACATTTTAGAAATTGCCGTTTTCCCCTAAAAATATTTGCGTGTTTTATAAAGGCGAGAGAATATATAGTGGAACGTGGTTAAACAATGCTGCTCAGACTTCACACCAAATTTGAACACACTATTTTTGAGTCGGGTTACCTTCTTGGGCCAGGGTTGAGGCAATGCTTCTTATACTTCGCGACGCCGGTTTGAACCTCAACTTTCTTTACACACACACACACATGCGCGCGCGTAGACCTAATATTCGGTATTCATATCTCAACCTAAATGTTTCCACTGCCGTAAAAATATATTTTTTGGAGTGTCAGTTTACTGTTGAGAGAAGTACAATAAAGAGAACTACTGCCTTCCTTATCTAATCAATACCTAACTAAATAAAGTAAAAACTGAAAAGAGAATTTATTTTTAAGTAATTTCATAAAGGTGAATTTGATGGGGGAAGGTGTTATATTGAGTAGTTTGTTTCGATTTAGATATCTTACACCCTTAGAACATTTCCTCCGATTACTCCAAATCCTCTAAACGAGGATTTTTTCTTTGGAGAAATGTTCTCTGGTTCCTTCCTAAGACTTACTTCATTTCGAGTTCTTGAATTAAAATCGTAACGCGTGTGAAATTAAAAAAATAATCATTGTACAGGGTGTACATAAAGTCAGGATCTATTTTTGTGAAGCACTTGGAAATTATATGGAATTGAATCATAAAATGATAAAGTGGTAACATTTATTAAATAATTAAGAGTAGGATTCGACGTGACGCCCATCAGTATCCCTGCACAGCTCAAATCGTTCCGCAGCATTTCTAAACACATTCTGGAGCATTTGCGGGGTTATGTTATCTGCAGCAGTTCGTATACGTGTACGTAAGTTTTCAAGACTCGTAATCTTCGTCTGATAGACGTGCGATTTGATAAAGCCCCATGCAAAGAAATCTAAAGGGGTTAAATCTGGTGATCTCGCTGGCCAAGGTCTTTTGTTGCTTCCGCGTCCGATCCAGCGATTTGGAAAACGTCCATTTAGATAATCCTGAACAATTTTGGCATAGTGACAAGGAGCACCATCATGTTGATAGACGACGGGGATAGGATTGTTAGTACCGTCGTCTATCAACATGATGGTGCTCCTTGTCACTATGCCAAAATTGTTCAGGATTATCTAAATGGACGTTTTCCAAATCGCTGGATCGGACGCGGAAGCAACAGACCTTGGCCAGCGAGATCACCAGATTTAACCCCTTTAGATTTCTTTGCATGGGGCTTTATCAAATCGCACGTCTATCAGACGAAGATTACGAGTCTTGAAAACATACGTATACGAACTGCTGCAGATAACATAACCCCGCAAATGCTCCAGAATGTGTTTAGAAATGCTGCGGAACGATTTGAGCTGTGCAGGGATACTGATGGGCGTCACGTCGAATCCTACTCTTAATTATTTAATAAATGTTACCACGTTATCATTTTATGATTGAATTCCATATAATTTCCAAGTGCTTCACAAAAATAGATCCTGACTTTATGTACACCCTGTACATATATGGTAAAAAGGCGCGCACTCTAAACTTTTTAATAGGACCCACCCCCTACCTTAACACGAACGTAATTGATAAAAAATTTGAAAATATAGTCTGTTGGAGCTACTGGGTAAAAAAAAAAAGGTTAATGTTGAGAGGGCTCGTTAAAAATTGACCAGGCTACCAGTTTTTTAATTTTTGCTTAACTACAATAGAATAGTTGCGTTTATAGAATGTTTCTAATACGATAGTGATACGTAATGTTTTATGAACGTTCCTAGTTTTCTACATGTATCGAAATAACGAATGCCTCGAAATCTTTTACCGGTGGATTTAACTGATTTTTTCACGCGTGTATGCAATATGATACGGCAGTTCCCAGAAGCTATTCGCATAAAGATCGTGATTTTACGAGAAAGATATAAGTACTATTAGAGAAATTGCTAAAAACTGGACATTTTTGTAAAAGGGGTGTGGGACACTCAAACACTATTTCGAAACGGTCAACTGAAGACAAACAACGAAAAAGAAGGCCGAGAAAAACGACGAAATTTCAAGACCGGTGCTTGAAGGTTACGTAAGTAAGAGATAGAAGACAATCGAGTCGTAGCTTGCAGCGGGACTTTTATTCTTCATAGGTCACTAGCGTTTTGACTGTAACAATACCAGTGCTGTAGGACTCGAGAGAGGTCTCGAGACCTTTATTTTCTGGTCTCTGTCTCTGGTGCTTAGGTCTCGGTCACATCACTGTGACGTTCCTCAAGTGCAATGAACACACCTTGTTTTAAGTAGGCAGTTAACTGCTGGTGAATGTCACAAACTACGAATTTGTGAATAAATTATGAGTAAATTTTGCGATTGTCACTTGTTAACCTCTTTAGAATCTCTATTCCTGAATGTGAAATACAGAGCTTAGGAATTAGGCATTACACAATATTGAATGCGTGCAAAAATTGCATATAGTCTTGGTCTCGGCCATGGGGTCTCGACTACATCACTGAACAATACGATGTCTGTTGCAAGAGGCAGGGTTGCATGGAAGAGCTGCTTATAAAAAAAAACATACCTGAGACCGGGAAACAAGTTGAAGACGGTAAAATATGCGAGAGACGTCCACCGGACGTCGACTAGAGGAAATATATGTACTTACAACTAACAGTAAAGTACAGGATGTCCCAGAAGTCTGGACTCATAGATAGGGAAAATAGACATGATGTTTTTAAAGTGAAACAAACGCATTTCTAATGTCAGTTTTGCATATTTCAGGAAAGAAAATGCCCTGATGGCTCGGTATACTAATCAAGAGAAGGTGGAACTGGTATTGCTACATTGTCTCCGGAAAAAGCCAGAGGGAGGCGTGTCAGTTATTTCACGAACATGCCTCCCTCTGCCTTTTTCCGGAAACGTGTAGCAATACCAGTTCCACCTTGTGTTTGGGGTCCCTAAGTTTATCTGGAGTTGGATACCTTGCAAAAATCGATGGTACTCTAACTAAAGAGAGATACGAGCGAATTCTTCAACTGCATGCTGTACAAGATGGAAAGCGTTTGATTGAGCCAAGGGTTTATTTTCCAATAAGATAACGACCTCAAACACACGGCACGGATTGTAAAAACGTATTTGAAGGGGAAAGAGGACGTTGGAGAAGTAAAAATTGTGGATGGAATGTTCATTACAAAGCCCCGACATGAATCCAATTGAGGCTATATGGGACTATGTTACAGTAGATAATGAGAGGGATGAACTGAAGCCATCTAATATTGAACAATTGTGGAAAGACCTGCAGAATAATTGGATGAATATGCCATCATCAGTGGTAAAGAAATACACTGACACCTTTGTTAATAATAGTCTAAGCTGTTATGAGGTCAAAAGGGGAACAAACTAAATACTGACATACATATTTTTCTCTCTAATTATTCATTAAAATAGTAGCTATGTATTTGTGCGTATTTTATACTCCACTCCCTCATTCAAAATGTACATATACGACCGTTGATTGCGATAAATACCTACATACCATTGGCGTTTCCAAACTTTTGAGCCAGTACTTATATATATATATAAAACACACACACACACACAGGGTGTTTAGAAAGTCCCTCTATTCCGCATTGCGGAACACATTTTGGAGCATGACAGGGGTTATTTTTGTAACTGCTGTTACGATACGAGCACGTAAATCTTGCAGATCTGTAACCCACGTTTGATTTGATAAAGCCCGATGCAAAGAAATTCAAGGGCGTTAGTTAGGTCAGGAGATCGAACTGCCCAGGGCCTTTTGCCTCCACGTCCTATTTACCGATTTGGAAATCGTTCATTTAGGTACTCCCGAACAGTGTTTACATAATGACAAATTGCCCCACCTTGTTGAAAGATGACTGTGTTTGAAATGCCATCCGAGTGAAGCTGGGACATTTACGTGCTCGTATCGTAACAGCAGTTACAAAAATAACCCGTCATGCTCCAAAATGTGTTCCACAATGCTCCTGACAGATTCGAACTCTGTAGAGATACTGATGGTGCTCATGTAGAATCATATGCTTAAGTATTCATTAAATGTATGCCTTTTATTATATTATTATTGAATTTTACCCTTTTTGCTACGTTTTTACTGAAATAGATAGGGACTTTAAAACATCCTGTACAGTATATATATATATATATATATATATATATATATATATATATATATATATATATATATATATATATATATAGAGCCCCCTCCCCGCGGGCGGTCTTTCTGGGGTGGATCGCCCGCGGGCTCCTGCCTCCATGTGGCGAGGGGGGTCAGCCGTGGCTGGGGGCCCTGCCGGGTCCCCCGCCCGGTTGCGAAGTGGACTTTTAGCATACCCTGCTATCCTACAGCCCCCTCTTTCCTGTCTTCCCCTCTTTACCCTCTTCCTTGCCCCTCTGTTTTTTCTGCTTTCTCTGTTCACTTCGCGCGCCCCGTGGGCTGCCGGGGCTGGTCGCTGGGGGTCTCGCTCCCATGGCTGGGGCCGGACTAAGTTGGCTGGTAGGGTGCCCAGGCCTGGGACCCTGGGGGGCCTTGGTCTTTGCTGCCGGCGGGGGAGAACTTCGACGCTGCAAGGGCCCCTTTTGAAACGGGGGTACCTACATGGGACGAGGCACCCATCCCCCGCCGGCGTGCGCTTGGTCCCCTTGGGCCCCGGGTAATCGGTTCCCCGCGGCCCCGGGCGCGAAACAACAATAAATTTTTTTTTTATGGAAACACTTACAAATCTAATGGACCTCGTTGACGACCCGGCTTGTGCATCTGACCTCCCTCTGACTACCTCTTTGGACCTTGGGTCTGGTAAGGGCAGTCGGCAGCCCTCGCCCACCCCGTCTGCTCTTCTCCCTCTCTTCCCCAGGCTCGTGGCGCCGCTGCCCGACCCCCGCCAGTGGCGGATGGACCTGCAGTGGACCCCCCGACCCCTGGATCCCCCCATATTCCACGTCCCGATAGGGACCCACCTGCTTTTTCGCCCTCAGGTGGGAAGCCCGCGGCCCCGGTCGCCTCCCACTCCGGTCGGGCCTCATCGCCCCCGGCCCCCTCGGCCCCTGGGGGACGTGGGACCCGACGTCGCCGTCCGCCTTTCTCGTCTCCCCGTCCCCTCGAAGTACCGGTGGTGTTTGGCCCGACGTCTTCGCTCGGCCTTAGGACGGTGGACAAGTTCCTCGTCCTCCGCCCCTCCTCCTCCAAGCCCCTCCCCACTAACCATGAACGCCTCTTTCGAGCGATCCATGGGGTGACGGGGACGGCTCGTTTTGACCTTCGGCCTCAGAGGGATGTCTCCATTCTGATAAGGTCGCGTTCCTCTGTCGAAACCTCCTCTCTGCTCGCTATCCCCAATGTCCTGGGCTGCGGGATTGCGGTGTCCCCCACCCCCGCCTCAATCAGTGCCAGGGCACAATTTACGCTGCTCGTCTTCTACCCATCCCGGTGGAAGACCTCCAGATTGACCTCGCCTCCCAGGGTGTTGTGAGGGTGTACCGCTTTCCCGACAGATCGCGATCCCCAACCGCCCCTTCTCCTCGCCTGCTCCTCACTTTCGACTCACTGGTGCCCCCCGTTTCGGTATTCTGGGGCTTTGGTGAGAGACGAGCGTGCGAATTTCAGTACGACCATACGTGCCAGATCCTACGCGCTGTTTTCAGTGCAATAGGTTTGGCCACGTGAGCAGCTCCTGCCGTCAGCCGGCCCCGTTGTGTGTCCGTTGCGGCGGCCCTCCCCACCCCTTGCCTGTACTGCTCCGCCTTCCTGCACCAACTGCCATGGACCACACCCTGCTTCATCCCGCTCTTGCCCGTCCTTCCTCTTTGAAAGGGAGGTTCGGGCCCTCTGTTCATCAGAGTTTCTCAGCGCTCGGGAGGCGCGGGACCAGTTGCGTGGCTGCGAGGCCCGGCGTGGTGCCTCGTACGCCGAGGTTCTCCGTTCCCGGACCCCGTCCTCACCGGCGGTTCCCAACGCGCCTCCACCCACCGTGTCCGCTACTCCCAGTCCATCCTCTGCCGCCCAGCGGACTCCTACCGCGGCTCCCCGTACTACCAGCGCGTCCCCACGTGCTCCCCCCGCAAGCGCCGCGCCAGTGGTGACCCCGAAAGGTTCGAAGCCATAAGCCTCGCATCACCTTCCTCTCCCAAACACAAACGCCCCCTTCGCCCTACCGCCCCGGTGTCCTCACCATCCCCACTGCGCAACCGTTATGCACGCTCCCCCCTGGGGTCCCCGATGGCCCTCGTGGTGGGGGCTCAGATACACCCCTCTCCGGCCCGGTCGATGGACCCACTGGAGGGGGAACTCGCCCGCCTGGTCGGGGTGGGTGGGACGTGCACGCCCCCGCGCTTGACCCGCCCCATCTCTCTCCTCGACCTGCCAATGCCTCTGGGTGAGGTATTATTTTCCACTCCCCCTCGTAGTCCTGCCTCCCCCGCACCTCCGGTGAAGGGAGGGGCATTCTGGATACCTCTCACATCCCCTTCTCTGTATCGCTCTCCCCCGGACGTCCGGGAGACTCCTCTTCTGGGGGACTTGCCGGCGTCTGGTTCCACATCGCCCCCTCGTCGGGGTGACCCTCGCCCATGACTCCTGATTCCTGGGATCTTGGGAGCATTGCTCCAGTAAATTTGACCATGAGAAAAAGTAAATTTGGGTTTGGGTTTTGTTCATCCGCTAGACGTTATGCAATTTTTTTGCGTATACGTTCTTGTACAAACCAATTTTTTTAAATTACAAATTTAGTTATTTTAAGTTTAGTTGGTAATTCCATATTTAACAATTATTTTTATTTTTTGTTAAGCTTCAATGTTTTGATAATTAAAATTTTATTAAAACGTATATTTTTTTAATATAAAATTATCAGGATTGGACTATGTTCCATTGATCTCGGCCAGGTTTGATAAATTGGCCAGATAATTATTTGTGCGGTTTTAAGTAATCCACCATGACTAGAATTGAAAAGTTTAGTTAAGTTTAAACTTACTTTTACTTACTTTAACTTACCTACTTTTACTTACTCTTCCTTACTTTTACTAAGTTTAAAGCACTTACTTTTACTTACTTTCATTGTACTATATTTACTTACTTTTACTCACTTTTACCATACTATATTTACTAACTTTTACTTATTTCGTATTTTTTCAGGTAGTCAATCAATAATGGATCCTAATATTGATGAAGTTGGAGAGAAAAGTGAGGGTGTTAAAAGGGGTTACTTTTGTGGTCAATGCAAGAACAAATATTCAAAGAAGCAAAACTGGGAGGAACATTTTAATTCCAAAAAAAATATTTGTTACAATACAAGAGGTCCCAGAGTTTGGGCCCACAGCTTAGATATTGCAGTAAAGAAATACCAGGATGAAGTGCAGCAAAGAGATACGGCAAAGCAGTCATTTAGTTTGTTCACAAAATGTGCTAGTGCTAGACCTCAGAAAAATGAACCAACTTCATCAACTGCTAATCTAGAAAATGAAACTTTTTCACTAGATGTTTCACAGACTGAAGAAAGTGCTTCTCCTCCACCTAAGAAACAAAAGGTAAGTGAGGAATCTGCGCATCAGACTAACAAAACTGCTTTAGAGGAATTTGAAAATTCCCAAATCCAGAAGACATTGAATGCAATTTTGCGCCTAACAAAAGAAACTCACCAAGCTGTTGTGGTTAATAAAGAGAAGAGTCAAAATATGCCTTCAAGTTCAAGTGTTAAAGATTTAACCTATGTATGCAAACAAGGAGAAAATCAAGAGAGATGGTTTAGAAATCTGAAAACCCACCTGAAGAGACATTTAATTAAACTTCAGCATCATCAAAGAGCTGCTGTTTATGAAGTGATGAAAACATCTCCTCGGAACACTACTAAACGCATAGAAGACTTATGTGGCAACATCTTATACTACATAATGAAAACAAACACTGCATGGGCTCTATATCCAGTACTTCTAGCTGTATTACATAGGTCAGGTTGTGAGGTTGGAAATTTGAATCATAGCACACATGCGTGCGAGACAATTTGTGAGCTATTAGATAATCAACTTAAAGAACAAACTGTAAAGTGGTTCTTAGAACAAACTTCAGTAACAATAACAGCTGACATTGGAACAATTTTGGGATTAAGCATGCTAGTTGTATTAGTTATGAGTGAAGAAGATAAGACTGTAAAACTTGCTGGGATAAATTTAGTACGCAGCAAATCAGGAGTTTATTTGGCCAATGAAATTTTTGATGTGTTGAAGTCTCCTAATCACTTGAAACTATCTGAAGAAGCAATTAAATCCAAGGTATCTGGAATGGTTGGAGATGGGGCTTTTTGTAAGGACAACGAGTCATTTAAAAACAAAATGAAAAAGTTGTTTGGAGAAAATTTCAAATTTCGATGGGACTTAATGCATCTTGTGAACAGAGCCCACCCCACGTTGATGCATTGAAGAAAATTTGTAAACTAAGTGAGCTTTTAGACTTTATTCAGAATCACTCTTCAAATCTGAGATCAAGTGAGCTTTTAGACTTTATTCAGAATCACTCTTCAAATCTGAGATCAGGCCTTGACTATACCAATATGGTTCTTGACAATATCATTGGTTTTAAGAGACCAAAACTCAAATCTGATACTCGCATGGTTAATTACGAATTTGATCAATTTGACAGATTTGTGGAAAATTGTGTTTTTTGATCATCCACAAGAGAAAGAAATTAGTGCCAAGTTCTATGTATTGATTTCCTATGTAACAAAGATTATGTTGCAAGTAGCTCAAAAAACCACAGTTAGTGCAGAATTTGTAGAAAATATATTTTATAAAGAAGGAGGGAAAACTGTTATGTTAAGAGTGATGGAAACAATTTCCAAATTAGCTAATGGAGGAAATGCAAATGATGTAGTTTCTGAATTTAAGCACGATACCACAGGGCAGCAAAAGGAACTAACAGCTGAGGATTACATCCTAAATGAAGTTTACAAATACATCAAGAAACGTTCTGATTACTACCAGGTTGCTGAAGTTGCTAGACCATCCAGAACCAGATCTGAAAGTAGTTTTACAAAAGACTCAGTGATAAATTGGCTGACAGAATATATAGAACAGCTGTGGAAAGGAATCACAGAGATATTAAAGCATTTTGATAAAGATGGATCAACTGCCTGGAGTGAAGCACCAGCTGAAGGGACATTCTCCATTCTTGGTTACATTGTTGAACACAAAGGATCCATTAAGCCATCTCATTTGACTAAGCTGTGCAGAATTGTGAAGGAGGGTCCAGCTCCAGGCACTAGATCTGCTGTAATGATCACACAGAAAGCCATTGATCAGTGGCCAAGCATACATGGCGGTAAATTCACAACAAATGCCTACATGCAAGGTCTAACATCGTCCACTGTTGCTGCTGCAATGAATAAATAAACTTAAGGTGAGTTATAAACTGTACATTATTGTATTATGATGTTTAGCTAAAACAATTTGTAATTGGTATGTCGTCAATTCAAGAGTTTACTATCATTAACCTATATCTAGTGGTGTAAGGGAAAAAAAAGTAAATTCAGAGCTGTGCTCCAGTAAATTTTTTCAAATCTGGAGTCATGCCCTCGCCTTCGCCCTCGTTCGGCGTCCCTCGCTGAACTCCGGGGCTTTCCGATTCCCTCTTTAATCTCGGGCCGCCCGATCGGCCCACCCACCCCCATAACCATCCTTTACGCTGACTTTCCTACCCCTCCCTATACCTCGCTCCTGCAGTGGAACATCCGCGGGCTCCTGGTAGGCCTCGAGTCTCTCCTGGCCTCCAGGTGTCCGGCGTGTTTCTGCCTTCAGGAGACGATTCTGGGATCCCGTTCCCTCCCTCGAGTGTCCGGTTACTGCGGGCTCACTTCCCCGCCTCTCGATGGGGCGGGGAGGGGGGGCGCCGCGGTCTTCGTGCACCGCTCCGTCCCTTTCCGCCCCCTCCCGCTCCGTACAGTCCTGCAAGCTGTGGCCGTGCGGCTTTCCTTGGGGCGCCAGCTCACGGTCTGCTCTCTTTACCTCTCCCCTAACGTACGCCCTCCACCCGATTCTCTCCGTGACCTAATTCTTCATCTTCCCCGCCCTTTCCTGATTCTCGGGGACTTCAACAGTCGGGACCCGGCCTGGGGGGACGTTTGCTCTACCTTTCTCTCCGGGACCCTTCTCTCCCTTATGGACGAGCTCGAGTTCACCTTTCTGAACGATGGCTCCCCAACCTGCCTTCACTCGGCCCACAACAGTTTCACCTGTATCGACCTTTCCCTGGTTTCCCTCGAAATCGTGACGGAGTTCACCTGGGAGGTCCTGCCGGATTCTTCCGGCAGTGACCATTTCCCAGTGTGTCTTACCCCGACCCGTCTCCTCCCCCCCCACCTCTGTTCGCCCGAGCAGACTGGGCCTCATACGCGAGGGGCACGGCGATCTCGCCATCAATTCCTGCCTTTCCCTCCGTCAGTGAGGCCCTCGCCTTCCTCGAGAGTAAGATCCTCTCGGCTGCCGCCAGTTGCATCCCCCGTACCTCTGGCTCCCCCAGGCCGCGAAGCGTCCCATGGTGGACCCCAGAGTGCTCCCATGCCGTTCAGGAGCGGCGCCGTGCCGGCCGCCGCTTCTACCGGACCCGCCAGCTGGAGCACAAGATCGAGTTTCAGCTCCTGAAGGCAGTGGCCCGTCGGGTCCTGAAACTGGCCCGGCGTACCTCCTGGCGGAGTTACGTGTCCGGGATCTCCTCCACGACTGCCCCCACGACTGTTTGGCGCAAGGTGCGTAGCTTTGAGGGGACCCGTGTCCCCCCTCGACCCCCGGTGCTTCGGGTCGGGGACGACGAGTTCGTCTCCGATCCGGAGGCCGTCGCGAACGCACTCGCGGCGCACTTCGCAGCCATCTCCAGTTCCGATTCCCCCCATTCCCGCCGCGACCCACCGGATTTTCCACCTCATAGGGATGACCCCTATAATCACCTCTTCCGCATGACGGAGCTTCGGGAGGCCCTCCGCCCCCGACGCTCCTCCGATAAAGACCCCTCACTCCCGTCGAACTATCGCCCCATTTCCCTGACATGCTGCGCCTGCAAGGTTATGGAGGCGATGGTCGCCTCGCGGCTGTCTCTTACTCTGGAGGCGAGTGACCAATACCCTGCTACCCAGGTTGGTTTCCGGCGCTTCCGGTCTACCACCGACCCCCTCCTCCTCCTTAGCCACGACGTGCAGGAGGCTTTCTCCCGGCGTCACTTTGTACTCGCCGTCTTTTTCGACCTCCAGAAGGCCTACGATACTACTCGGCGGAGCGCGGTCTTTGACTGCTTACGCTCCCTGTGTTTCGTAGGCTTTCTCCCCTCCTTTATTTATAACTTCTTGTCCGCCCGTTCTTTCCGCGTCCGCATCGGTTCTACCCTCTCTGACCGCTTTCCGTTGGAGGAGGGTGTCCCTCAGGGTAGTGTCCTTAGCGTCCTGTGTTTCTCACTAGTGATGAACACAGTCGCTACGGTCCTGCCTACTTCCGTTCGTAGCTCCCTCTATGCCGATGACCTGGCTATCTATTGCTCTGGCCGCCTCCCGTCTTTGGCTGAACGTCGACTCCAGCTAGCCATCAACGCGGTGGTTCGCTGGGCGTCCTCGGTTGGCTATGCTTTCTCACCCTCTAAGTCTTCCAGTATGCTTTTCCGTCCTCGGCGCCTCCGTCTGTCGCATACCTTCGCCCTTACCCTTGCCGGCACTCCTCTTCCCCTCGTCCCATCCGTTCGATTCCTGGGTATGACCCTCGACGAATTTTTCGGTTGGGTTCCACACCTTAGGCGGTTGCGGCAATCATCTCGCCGCACCCTCTCCCTTTTGAGTCACCTGTCCCACATGACCTGGGGGGCGGACAGGCGTACTCTGCTGCGCCTGTACACCTCCCTGGTGCAATCCCGCATCGACTACGGCTGTGTGGTCTACAGCTCCGCCTCCTCTCCGGCACTCCGTATGCTGGATCCTCTTCTCCACCGTGGCCTTCGCCTGGCGTCGGGTGCCTTCCGCTCGTCCCCTGTCGCTAGTCTTCAGGTGGACTGCGGACACCCCCCCTGCCCCTTCGCCGGGGCCTTCTCATGGCGAAGTGTTACCTTCGCATCTGCCGCCTCCCGAGGTCCCTACTCTTCTCCGCGATCTCCCAGGCGCTACCCCGGCCTGACACGTGGCATTTCGCTGCCTCCCTGGCCGACGTCTTTTCGTCCCTGGGGATCCCCCCACCCTCTATTCTGCCGTTCTCCTTCGACCTGTCGCCCCCCTGGCTGACCACCCCTATCTGCCGCTGCCAGGCGCTCCGTGGCCTGCGTAAGGAGTCTCCTCCTACCGTCCTCCGGTCTTCTTTTCTGGCCCATCTTCCTGTACACTCGGACGATGTTCCCGTCTACACCGACGGCTCGCGCTCCCCTGCAGGTGTCGCGGCCGCCGTCTTCTCTCCGTCGCTGTCACCTACCTCCCGGGGTATCCCCCTGCCGGTTCAGGCCTCCATCTTTTCCGCGGAGCTCTTTGCCCTTCTGGAAGCCCTCCGTCTGGTATCGGGTTTTTCGCGGTCTTCCTGTACCATCTTTTCGGACTCGCTGAGCGCCCTTCAAGCGCTCGAGCGCTATAATTCCCCGGACCCCCTCGTACGCATTATTCAACAGGAGTACCATGTCCTGCACACCGTTCACCGGATCCGGGTCACCTTCTGCTGGGTTCCTGCCCATGTTGGTGTTTCCGGTAATGAGGCGGCTGACCGCACAGCCCGGTCCGCCGCCTCGATGCCTCCCCTACCCCGCCCGCTCCCCTTCTCTGACTATGTGCAGGTCTTTCGGTCCCTCTACGACCGCATATGGCAGCAGTCCTGGGACGATGCCACCGGAAATAAACTCTGGTCCATCCGCCCCCGCCTGTCATATTGGGCGTCCTCTTTCCACCGCTCCCGACACAAAGAGGTCGTCCTTGCGCGGCTTCGCATCGGCCATACGCGCCTCACGCACGGCTATCTTATGTCCCGGCAGGAGGCTCCTTGTTGCGCCTCCTGCCAGTCGCCCCTCACCGTCTTTCACATCCTTGTGGAATGCCCCACCCTGTCGTCAGTACGTCGTCGCGCCTTCCCGTTCCTCTCTGATTTCCCCCTCCCCGATCGTTTACGTCTTATGCTCGCTGAGAGCCCTCTCTTCTCGCTTGACCGTCTTTTCCTTTTCCTCTCCCAATCTCGCCTCCTCTCTGAGCTTTAGGTGACTTCTCACCCGTCGTCCGCGGTCCTCCCACTTCTAGTGCCTTTCCCCCGTCTCCGTTTCTCTTTCTCATATTCTGCTTCGCCATGATATCCGCTAGCGTATAGCGGGAAATGGCGGTAAACGCCCCAATAAAAAAAAAAAAAAAAATATATATATACAGGGTGAGTCAAAAGTAGCGCCCAATTTCTGTTTTTTCGGCTGTCAGATTCTTTCTGGGAAGTCATGTTGTTAATAATTGTCTTGCAGATTATTAATTTTCTTAGTTTATTTATTTTTGTTTTTGTTTTGCAGGTTATTGCTGAGAGTTTGGAAAGTTACTGAATTTGCACCAAATTGAACCATGAATTACCTTTCAATGAATCAACGCATTGCGGCCGTGAAACATTACTACAAATGTAATGAACAACCAACGATGGCGGCACGCCGTTTGGCACAGGAATTCGATATTAACCCACCCCAGGGAAGAAACATACGATTGATTGTCGAGAAATTTGAAGCAACAGGGTCGGTAGCCACTGCAAAGAAGTCCGGTCGTCCGAAAACGGCAACGAATGTAGCTAAGGCTGAAGAAGCCATCAGGAGACTGGAACAAAGTCCGCAAAACTCAACTCGCCGTTTATCTGCAGAGTTGGAAGTGAGCCAATCAAGTGTTATCCGTATCCTTCACCAGAAAAAATGGAAACCTTACATTCCACGCTTACTGCATGCCCTTCATGATGGAGATGACGACCGCCGTCTTCAATTTTGCGAAGAGTTCTTAGCTAAACTTGACGAAGAGGACACAATGATAGACAACATCTGGTGGTCAGATGAGGCATGTTTTAAGCTTAACGGCACAATTAACAGACACAATTGTGTCTACTGGGCTGCGGAGAACCCAAGAGTGACAGTTGAGAAGGAGGTAAATTTACCTGGCGTGACAGTTTGGGCAGCCATATCTCCATTAGGGATAATTGGACCCTTTTTCTTTGAGGGATCTGTCACTGCAGAAATTTACCTGGATATGCTGCAAACCTTCTTTTGGCCCAGGGTACAAGATCAGGACTGTTATTTCCAGCAAGATGGAGCTCCACCTCATTGTGGACGTCATGTTCGTCAGTGGCTTGATGAAAACTTTCCCGGAAAGTGGATCGGCCGCCGCGGTCCGATCGAGTGGCCGGCACGCTCCCCAGACCTTACACCTCCAGATTTCTTTCTTTGGGGGCTCATGAAAGACCTTGTTTATCGTGAAAAGCCTCGTACCATTCAGGAATTGAAGGCTCAAATCACTGCAAAGTTTGAGGAAATTGATATCGAACTCTGCAGGCGTGTGTGCCACTCTGTGCCTGCTCGGCTGCAATTGTGCATCGATCACGAGGGAGGGCACTTTGAAAATTGCAAGTAAAACAGCTTGGTACAGTTCCGTAATAATTTTCCCCCGAATAAATGGTTAGATAAACATGTCATTCATTTATTTCTACCTTCTTGTACACTGTAATACAAATGGCAAACAAACAATCAACTGACAGAAATCGGGCGCTACTTTTGACTCACCCTGTATATATTAATTTTATTTATTTATTGAGAATTGCAAGGAGAGAATATGAAAAATTTTGATATTGCACCGAATGATATACAGCACGAGGTAAAGGACAATTGAAATCCCATTTAACAACACCCCAGGCAAGTGCAGCTCTACACTGATTAAAAAATTTTTAGTATAAAATAGCTACGCCCTGTACTGGATATGAGAAAATACCGGACATCCTGAAGGGAGCGAACAGTGTTCCTGCATACAAAAGAGAGAGGTAGAATTCAAGCAAAGAATTATAGACCAATGTCACTGACACCTCATCTCACCAAAGTATCGAACAATTCGTTGGACGGAAAAATCTATGATTTTTTGGAGGCCCAAGAAAGATTCAGTAAGGACCAACATGGATTCTGATAGAGAGGGTCGTGTTTATCACGAGTAATAGAACATTATAAGTTATTATTGATGCACTCTAAAACATACCAATTGTAATGTAATATACACGCACTTTGCCAAGGCATTCGACAAATTTGGTCATGGAGTAACGGCACATATAATGAAATATGCACGCATAAAATAGCGGACAAAATATGTAAATGGATCTATTGTATAACTTGGTGAGCGTAAACAAATTGTGTAACGGTCATCAGAATAGAAGGTACTTAATTGAGTACCACAGTAAACATTACTCGCTTCACTGTTCTCCATTACCACGTAAACCGATACAGATAATGAAGGAATCCACTGATAATGTGCTCGCGTCTTTTGCTTACGATGCCAAAATCAGAAAATATATTTAAAATCCCAAACGATACAGATCTTCCCAAATGCACCCCCAGATTATACAGATGATGATAACACTGAAATTTAATGAAAAATTTTAACTCTAGGTACGGAACAAAGATCTATGGACTATTATATCCAGAGTGGATAGGAGATTCAGAGAAACTAAAAAGCGATTTAGGTGTTACAATGATCGACGAAGGGGCAAGAATACACTGATTCCTTTGCTGAAAACTAATCATTTTCCTGGAATATTTGCTCAATTTTAACGCGTCCATTTAAGAGCAAAGAAATTAATCAGTTGGAAGTAATTTAGAGAAACTTCAAAGGCAAAATCAGTGGATTCAGAGAACTAAATTCGTGGGAAGAATTACATAAATTAAATCTATATTCGTTCGAAAGGTGAAGAGAGAGGTTACAGTATATCATAATTTACACACGGGAAAATAATGTATAAACTGGTTCTAATCTCAGATTGAGCTCTGTAACTATTCAAACTAATGGGGAAACGGGGAAGTCAAAGTGAGGAACATCCTCAGTACTAAAGGAAAATAGCTTTGAACTATCCCTCCCAAACTTAGATAAAGAACACCCGTGGTGTCGATGTGGACATTCAAAAGAAAGCGTGACTCCTGGTTCAGGACAGTACTACTAGAGTCGGGTGTACCTGACTATGCGAGATGATAGAGAGCTCAAGAAAGCGAGTCTCTTTAAACGATCTAATTTTGGAGGCAGGGATTCGCATCTGACCGAGCAATGAGGGATCGTTGTCCAAAATTACTACTACCCCCCCCACCTCTCTCTCTCTCTCTCGTATGTATATATATGGGGTGTGGGGTTACACACACACACACACACACACACACACACACAATTTGTAGATAGGCTGCGATGGATAACATTAAGTAGGTTGACGAGGAAATTTAATAGTTCATTAATATACATACAGTTGGTCACCATTCACCAGTTGATTTTTTAGTCAAGGAAAAAGGATGGACTGCGCGGCTTTTCCTTTTAATTAACAAAAATAAATGTTCACAATAGCATTACAATGGCTTAAATTGAATATGCAGTAATACTGTGATTGAATTATTGAAATTAATGTTAATTACAGTGAAAGACAAATGCACGCTATATAAATGAAAATTAAATTACTTCATTTAATTATTAAACGAATTATAAGAAAGCTCGCCAATGTGTATGTTTTTTTTTAGTATTGAACAGAATGACAGGCCTATCGACAGCCTTGCTGAATAAGATGTTAATCTTGAAAGGGCGAACGATGACTGAAGAACTTTAGTAAATTTTCTTGGTCTGTCTGCGGTATCGTGGGAGCATTAATACAGGAGGTTGGACCTGAGGGTCAAAAACCCAGAAAGGGGTCGAAAGGCCCAGAAAACCTCCTTCAATGCAGTGTTCTGTGACTAACTCCAAACGCCTGGGCCTCTTGGGAATCTCGTATTGGCAAGCGAAAACTTCGTAAAGGTGATCTCTTCCCTCGCTGAAGTACCAAAACTTGAATACTGCTCAGTCTTGATGTCCCCTTATGAGAAAAGAAATCACTGAACTAGAAGAAATAAAAGAAACTTCATAGCCAAGATCGAAGACTGCAAAGAACTCAATTACTGGGAAAGACTACGTACATTAAGTCCGTATTCGCCGGAAAAAAGAGGAGAGGTACGCCATAATATCACATAGTAGAGAAACTAGGGCCTAACCCGAAACAACTCCATAACTACCCAAACAGTACTGGAAAGTAGGAAAAGTGGAATGTGTAGTGTTCCCAAACTAAAGGCCAGACAAAGAACATCCTCGACTCTGAAAGAGTTGTAAGAGGGCCAAGACTATTTAACTATCTACCCAAAGACATCAGAAACATAACCGATGTCAATGTTGGTCTTCAAAAGAAGACTAGACACCTGGCTCAGGACAGTCTCGGATGAGCCGGTTGTGCCTGGCTATGCGAGGTGGAGAGCTCAGGACGACGACTCTTTCCCGCATCAGGTCAGGTCCAGAGGTGGGACCACCACCAGCCTGACCTCCGTGTGAAGAGAGACCTAGGCACTGAACATTTAGAAGGTTGCAAGGTATATATTGGCACTTATTGAAGTGTGTGTTTTCAGCGTATGTTCATTTATGGTGGCAAAAGGTGGGCTCAGTGAAATTGGTTGAGAGGTTTTAGTGAAGGATGAGCAGGTTCCGTCTTCATTTAATTAACCTTTCCATTTTCTGGGTCCTTTCATTGATGCAGACACGTTGCTATCCCTCCGCCAGCTGTTCGCAGGGATGCGGTGAAGCGGCCGGTGGAACATTCTTCGCATTCCTCGCTGGGTGCCTCGTTGGGAGGGACATGTACTGGTGACCCGTCTCTGGTTCATTGCCGGCGCCTTTTCCTTCTCAGTTTCTGTATGCATTTTAAAGCGCCGTGTGTGTGTGTGTGTGTATACACACACACGAGTGGGAGGAAATCATGTACTGTTTTACACAACACCGCTTCTTAATTTAATAATGGAAAGCATAACCGTCGTATGTGAATATTTATTGTAGGCGTTTCAGAAACAGAAGCTTCCATTTTCAATAACTAAATTCGGAGAGCTACGTCGTGGCCAGTGTCGTAACGCCACTTCCCGTCGATCAGAGAAGTTAAGCGACGTTGGGTCTGGAGGTTAGTTGGATGGAAGACGGTCCTCCGCGTTCAGATTACGTACCCGACCCGTGGTTCGGATCCCACATAAAGCTGTAGGTCCCATCCGTCAAATGACGTTAAATGTTGCGGAGGAGGTTAACACCCCCCCCCCCCCTCCCAATCAAACAACGAGTAAAATTAGAGGAATTATGTAACTTAAAATAGTAATTAAAACGCTTCAAATTAAATTAAACCCGAATATATCGCACAAAATGTTTAATTACAAAACCGAAGCGTGCCCATCACCCATGTATGGTACATGAACGGGTAGTGTAACTGACATTAAAATTAAAATGTAAGAAGCGGAGGGGGTCAGTTGGGTTGGCTGGTTGGTTAATTTAACTATCGTTTGAATGTAGTTGGTTGTTAAACTGTACGCAATTGACTGAGGATGCATGTACTTTCAAGTGTAGGTTTTAGACCATGCATGTACGAGGGATTCTCTATTTTGGGAAAGTATTAGAATCATAAAATTATACACACATAATGTGTGGATAATTTTAATTTTGCGCAATATATTGTGAATATATATATATATATACACACACAGGGTGTTCCATAAGTCTGGAACCATAGGGCAAAATGATAAAAACGGCTTTTATTCACAGAACGTGTTCAGTGTGTCCACAATTATTATTGATACACGAATGCAGACGAGATATCCAGTTAGCAAACACACGGCCAATGGTATCAGGAGTGATGGTGTTACATGCGTCGATGATGCGCTCCCGCAAATGTACAACACACTGAATTTTCTCCGTGTAGACCAACGCCTTCAAGTGGCCCCAGAGATAAAAATCCAACGGGGTGAGATCGGGGCTCCTCGCTACGAGCAGAATTACCTGGATGCGTTCTTTCTTACTCAAGGACATCATGGGCACTTGCATAAACGGAAAAACATGAATTACTTATTTTACCCTGTGGTTCCAGACTTATGGGACACCCTATATATATATATATATATATATATATATATATATATATATATATATATATATATATATATATATATATATATATATATATAAAATATTATTTATTTATTTATTTTAAATGCACGAGTCATTGCAGGTAGGTGAATGGAGACGTTGAGGCAGTTAACGGACGTTTTATAGGCAAGGGAATAGAAGAGGACACGTTTTGGCTTTATTCAAGTTTGTGAGAACGATTACTGCGTAGCCAAGTATATTTGTATATTCGTTCTCGCATTGCTAAAGAGAACAGTGGCGTTAATATCATTGAAACAATTTTTATAGTTTTTGGATGGGTAGCAAGAGCTAGTTAAGAAACCTCTCCTATACTGTACATTCCTCCCACCACTGCGTTAAGGCGCATGAGGTACACACACACACACACACACACACACACACACACACACACACACAAAATCCACTGCTGGAGAGGCGAAACCACGGAATGGGGTGAACACAATCGTTTGAAAGTGTGAATCATAAGTTCGAAGAAGTTTCATTACAAAGCAGAGATTCAACCATCCAACCCCGCTGCGAGCTCACGCCTCAGTTTGTTCCATGCTCCCCAACTCTGCGCATACATCGTGAACATACACACACATATGTATGTATCCGTCCGTATATATGTATGTATGTATGAGGTAGGGTTAGACAATAGTTCGCTGAAGGCATGCGGTCATGAATCATTGTAATTACTGGTTGTATGATTAACCTTTTAATTGTTTAAAAAGGTAAGATGTTATAAATGAATGAACTGTGCGCTTTGTAACGTTTCAACTGGTTTAAAGGTTCGCTTCGATCGTCTTCGTTCGTCTTTCTCGCAATAATTAATTTCTTGATGTTTGCAGTGAATGGAACTTGAATCGATTCTTTAATTGAACATTTTAAAGTGAAAAGCGCTTTACATTATTTTCATTTCCATTTTCGCTGCTTTCTTTTATTGTTTCACGTAGAAGACTGCGTAGCCTTTTGTCTTAATGAATTTTGATTCCGTGATCCCGCCATTGCCTTTATTTACATTCGTGAAATTGTTTCTGTCGAGCATCACTCGAGCATTGTGGAGTGGAGAAACCCCTCCACTTAACATTACGTGTTGGTTCGAAGCCTACGACTTTGAAGCCAGCGTCGTCGTATTCCAGAAATTAGCAATGAACGGGTCTTTCTTTCAGAATTCACTATTTTCGGTCGACTGATGCTCGTGTTTTTTAGCCGCCAAACCAGAGTATACAGTATTCGTGTACAGAGATCCTTTCACGTAAGGCGTAAGCCAAGCCATGCCCGAATTAACTTTATTTCAAAACTTCGCAATTGAATTGAAAATTTAACTGTAAAATTGTGGCTGGGAGGTTTTCACGAGTTGTCAGTAAAAGGGTTAATTAAGGAGCGTCTTTGTCTTGACTGACCAAATGAGAGAGAATCGCTTTTACGTCTCAATCAGCGAATGCGAGAAGAGTACGCTTACCTGTAAATAAGGATGAACATATCAACATGGTTTATTGTTAGGCTATAAGAGCTCTCTCTCTACCCATTATATTGGTCTTGTGTATAATAATAATAATAATAATAATGCGAGTTAATAATAATATTATACACCTGTAATAATTAAAGTGGTTTCGTTTCCATGGCAACTGAATTTCCCATTTTAACTTTGTATTTTCACCTGCCAAGATGACTCACTCTCGTGATGCCTACCTAGCCATTAGCCTCCCCATTTTGTGATGTGCATGCCTCGTGGGTCCCATCCGGTACATTGTGTAATGCTTAGTACGGTACAGTGGTTCAATAACCGTCAGGCACACGAAACAGGATTAATTATTTTGGGAACTGGGTGGTCGTAAAAGGATTCAGGAGTGGCCACTGCTAACTGGACGTGGATTGAATCACTGCATGTATAATAATAATAATACCCAGTGTTTTGTACCCATTCCCCGTTCCCTCATAGGGCATAGTCAGACTCATAGCTTGTCTCTGGTATACCTGACTTGGGCTTAGGTTGTGTGTGTGCTTCGATAGATTCTTCACTCAAAGAGGAGGTTTTGTTTCAACTTGAGCCTTAAACGGTCTTCATATCGGTACTTGAAATTTGAGTTGGTTCCGCTGTTTCTCGCTTAATATTTAGTAATTATGAACAGGCCCCGCAATTCAGAAGCCTTAAATTGGTCTTTTTTAAGTGCGCTTCGTTAAATAAAGTTTGCCATCGTGTTTTTTTCTTATTTATATTTGCCATCCTTTATATTTGCGAATGTTTAAATATGATTGACTCGTAAATTTTATGGAGACTGAATTAGACTCAAAGGAATTGATTGACACGTTCCTCGGAAGCATTATCATCCACAAACCCGGCCCAAAATATCTTGCCAGGCTCAGTCGGCCTAGACGCGGGAATTTTAGGTGTGGACTATTTATAACGCGTGGCTCAGACGGGTGGGGTTGGGGCGCCTTTAGAGAGACACGGATTTACTTCGCATTTACGCTTTACTGGTGCCTCTCTCCGTTAAGCGGATTATTATTCTTTCTTCGGACGAACTCGCAATCGGCGTCAGGCCAACCGAAGAGCCGGAAGAGTGTCGAGTACTTTATTTTTTGTAAGAAGTTGGCTTTTGCCACTAATGTACTCTTGCACCTTCCGTGGAAGGCGAAATGTTCGCCTCCACGAATCATCATAAAAATAAACACGGCTCAAGACTGAAACTTGCTTACGTTCTTTTGACTGAATGCGAGAATAAAAAACTTAATTCGGAGCCTGTGCCTTAAGTTTAGTCTAGGAATCGGACAGTTTCATCGGGGGAAAAGGTAAAATGATAGTTGCGCGAACTGACGAGTTTTTGCTTGGTTTGTTTCATGCTAATGAAGTAGACCTTCGGTAATAATAATTTTATAAGGAATGTTACCCCGTTGTATGTACGTGCGCTGAGTACATTTTCGTGTCTTACATACACGAGTAGAGAACCGTTCGACTTGTTGTGAATGCTCCAGTGTAGCTGACTCGTGGGGTGTTTACACGCGCTTGAATTATAATAGAGCTTAAATTGTCGCAGTATAACGTATAAAATCCTATTATTTGAAAGTATTTTTCTCATAAATAGTGTAAATTCTTATTTTTGATTCGCTTGGTTTATTTTTAAATTTGTTGCGTACTAGCAATTGCTAAAAGCTTCCCGCCTTCGGGTAAGAAGTTTGGTTACGCAAATATTTTTAAAGTTTTATTATCTTTCTTGATAGTTTGAACGCTTAAGATTCTAGGAAGGTTTTTCGATTCTATCGAGGAGGAGTTCGCGTTTCTTTTAGGCCTATTCATTGACCAGTTGAAAATGTCGAAGGTTGACAAACCCTTTCGGCTGTCTTTTAGGGTTTTGTTATTCTTAAAATTTTAACATTTAATGCACTACGTACTGTAAAAGGGTTAAAATTTAGGGAACGTGATCTGGCTTATTGACCCCAATCCGTGTTGCCAAATAATAATAATAATAATGATAAAGTGGTCGAATTAGGGTAATAATTACCCTAAATTAGGATCCGGTATATCAAATTATAGGAGGAGATTGTAGACACCAATTGACCAGGGAAGTAGTCCGGGGTGTGGATGTTAGGTAGGAGACGGAATGCTCGAACTCCCGTTTCTCCTGTCACTGTCCTTCTTAGCTGATTTTTTTCCGTGCTCAGCATACTCTCAAACACGCTTCTCCCTATATTCCTCACTACACATGCATGCATTTTATACACTACACACACTTCTCAAAACTATTATATATATATAAATAAACTTTGGTTTGCTTCCACCCGAATTGTTCATTCTGACGAAGGTCAAGCTTTTCACTCCACTTTAAACCTATAGTTTAACGTGGAATCTGAATTACGCCCCACCAGCAGCAGCCCACCGTCTTAACCACTAGGCCACCCATGGTACCGGTACCTATTTATCTACCAACCACTTTCTGGGTTTTTGCTGCGCGCCGGCTGCCGACACCGGGTCTCGATCCTGGGGCCGATGGATTCGTAGTCAGCGACGCTAACCACTACACCACCAAGGCGCATAAACTTGTCAGGCCAACCTGACGCTACATATATATATATATATATATATATATATATATATACATACATACATATACTTATGCGCCTCGGTGGTGTAGTGGTTAGCGTCGCTGACTACGAATCCATCGGCCCCGGGTTCGAGACCCGACGGCAGCCGGCGCGCAGCAAAAACCCAGCTGTTCATCCTTCCACACAATAAAGAAAATGGTTGGTAGATAAATGGGTACCCTAGGTGGCCTAGTGGTTAAGACGCTGGGCTGCTGATGGGGCGTGGTTCGGATTTCGTTAAACTGTAGGTCTAAGGTAGAGTGAAAAGCTTGACCTTCGTCAGAATGAACAATTCGGGCGGAAGCTAACCACAGGTTATATGGGGGGAGGGCCTCGGAGACCTTGATTTCGGCTCTCTCCTTCTTCGATGGAGTGGGCGTTTTTGCGGGCGCTCCCCTTTGGCCCCTCCTTCCTGCATGAAAAAAGTTTCTTAAAACTCTCATCAAATTTTTGTAGTGTCTGTCGTCTATTAATTATAAAGGAACAATGCTGAAGATAGACTTTTAGCATTTTCTTAATGGCATGATCTTACTCCGCTGCATTATACACTTACGGACTAAAGGCGCTAATTATCACCAAGAGTAACCTTGAATCAGTTATTTGCGTCCTTAGAATGTGGCGTTGTGAGGGATTCCAGTTTTCTTGTTTATTTGAGAAGGGGGAGTGAAAAGGTATTTAGGATGAGAATACATACTGTAGGTTAACCGCGTACGTTTAAATGTAAATTTTTGGCATCTTCCCACGCATTTAGTTTGCCTATGAAATAGTTGTTCCCGTATAGAATTATTTTTCAAGTTTAATAAAATAATTTAAATTTTTTAATTGAACAACCGTTTTAAAGAAATTTTGACACGTATGAAAAGTCGAGTGAAAAGCTTGATTAATCGGTTGTTGAAGACGGGTGCAGCATTAAACGCGCTAATGGAGCTATTCCGGTGCGCCTCCCGGCACTGCTTTCAGCTCCAGATTGTGCCTCTGCGACGAACATTTGACCCACATAATTTTACTTCCTTTTGTGATTCTCAGTCGTTCACGAGGGACCGTTTCTTGGTTGCGACGTCTTTGAAAAGGCCACAGATTGACCCTCAAACGAGCTGATGTGGCAGTTTGTTTTAAGAAAATATGTTTTCACTCTTGAAAAAATATCCCGTATCATATTCCCGAGTTGAACTCAGTTTACAGCAACACTGATATATATATATATATATATATATATATATATATATATATATATATATATGTTATAATGTTTCAGACCAACAAAGACCCTAGGATCCACTCATGGCTGCTCTACCTAACTGTGTTCGTAATCGTGTATTGTGTATGTCCTCCGTGGTGGCGGAGGGGACCTACAATTTTAGGTGGGTTCCGAACCACAAGAACATAAGAAATTTATGTAAAAACCGCCAGTAAATTGGCAACGACCAATTTTTACGAAACTAAATAATTATCAATTTAAAACCAATTAATTATCGATTTAAAACTAAAGATAGAATCTCTGGATCCAGAGGATCTAGTCATAATTGACTACTATCTACAAATATGTTACACTCTATATCTATTTATAACGGACATGCAAATATATCAGATCCAAAGAATCCAGTCAATTTCATTACGGTATCCATCATTACGGTATCCATTATATATATATATATATATATATATATATATATATATATATATATATATATATATATATGAATTAACTCAGAATGGTCCCCTGAGTTTTTTATGATACACACAGACCGTGCATGGAACAAGGAACTCTTCTGGGATAATTAAATCCACTATAGTCCGAATAAATAATGGTAAATGACAAATACCATAGTTTTTCTTTTTCATGATGCTAGCCCCACGTGGGCAACGGGTCACTCGCAAAGAGGTCCCGTAAATATAGCTTCCCTTACCAGCTATCTGCAAAGCAGACAGGATCCAGCTTTGGGACATGGATCTAGGGTTTAAAAAAAGAAAAACTATGGTATTTGTCATTTACCATTACTTATTCGGACTATAGTGGATTTAATTATCCCAGAAGAGTTCCTTGTTCCATGCACGGTCTGTGTATATATATATATATATATATATATATATATACATACATACATACACACAGGGTGGGCCGTAAGTTTCCATACATAGGAAAAATAAACATTTTTTTATGGACAACCATTTTTATTTATATAATATGCTCTACATGGTTGCCATTGTTTTGAAAACACATTTCAATACGTGTTCCCCACTGTTGATGAACACGCATTAGCACAGTTGACGTTATGCTTGTAATGGCGTTGGTGATACGTTCCTTTAGATGATTTATGTCTCGTATCTTTTCCTGATACACCATGGCCTTCAAGTGCCCCCAAAGATAGAAATCAAGGGGGGTGAGGAGATCTGGGGATCTGGGAGGCCACTCCACAGGACCACGCCGACCAATCCAAGCATCCGGAAACTGCTGCTGCTGATCCAAATACCGACGCACGTGAAGACCATAATGAGGTGGAGCTCCATCTTGCTGGAAGTATACTGGGAAGTTACCTTCCTCGTTTAGCAGGGATGGGAAAATCTCTTCTTGCAACATGTTAAGATACCTTTCGGCATTAAGATTTCCACTGACAAAAAAAATTGGTCCAATAATTCTGTCACCCCATATCCCGGCCCACACCATCACTTTACCGGCACCTTGCATCTTCGTCGGACTCAGCCAGTTAGGGTTAGCATTACTCCAATAACGTATGTTTTGCCGATTAACCTCTCCATTGACGTAAAAATTTGCTTCATTAGTAAACAAGATCTTACGTCAAACGCATATTCTTAGGGTATCTGAAACATAAAAACAAACGTTTAATTTTTCCTATGTATGGAAACTTACGGCCCACCCTGTATATATATATATATATATATATATATATATATATATATATATATATACATATATACACACATATATATATATACATATATATATATATATATAGGGTTAACAAAACTAAATAAAGACTTTCGGTTTTCCCATAGGTTTTTAATTAATAGTAAGTCAATAAATAAAGCTAGATTTATTGAATGAATATATTTAGAATCGTGTTGTTTTCCCCCTTTGAATTATGTAAAGGTGACACACGTTCTGGCATTCCATTGATGAACTTTACCATTTGTTCTTGAGGACAATCATCGTGGTGTTTATTTACTTTTGTCAGTCGTGTGTGTGTGTGTGTGTGTGTGTGTGTGTGTGTCATTATTTATTGCAAATTGTACGTCCAGCAAACTTTTTAATGTTTTTTTTCTTATTCTTAAACAGTTTCCACAATAATGAAGAACACAACAGAAAACACTGTACCACGTCGTCTTTGCATGTTCAAAAAGTGTATTGGGTGAACTGTGTATGTTTTAGGCGAGATGAAGGTGAAATGATAGATTTCCGCGGTTGATAAACTTTATGCCGAGTGATGCAACATTTTGTGTTGGTTCTCCAAACTGGATTGGTGATTCGATTGCGAAGCCCTTTATTCAAAAAGTGTTGGTCTGAATTTCACTGAATAGTAAAAGTGGGGATAAGAATAAGATCAACCCATTATACGTACAAACGTGCCTCTTAGTGACCCACAGTTGAAAGCCAAAACGGTTTTACTGAAATGACGTACTCATCTGCTATGAAGTCTTTGAGAGGTTTAAAATTTAACAACTTTTTACCTACTTGAAATATAGTACAAAATAGTAAAAGTCTTTGCAGATCTTAGCTATCACAATTTTTTTTAGGCTACGCTAGAATAGTTATTGGAGGTGATGGTATAATATACGGGTAGACTATAGACTAGAGTGGCTGCAGTTGAAGAAAAGTAATCGAGATCTGGTTAGCTGAATATAGGTCGGTTACAAGAGAGCAGAGCTGGGCACCGCAAACTCAAAATCACTTCCGCAAACTCAAACCTTACCTTCCGCAACCGCAAATCCGCAAACTGCTTGCCATTTTTGGTGCCGCAAACGCAAATCCGCAAACGCAAACCATATTTCCAATTTTTACAGTGCTGGGCACTTCCGCAAACCGCAAATTCCGCAATTTTAACTCTAAAAAGTATCCAAAACATTAAAGAGGTATAAAAAGTTTTTATATCTTTTTAATGTTTAATGTTTTAGCCTTGTTTTTATTAAAAACAAGGCTAAATAATTTATTACAATAAATCACTATTGTAGAAGAAATAAAAATACTACATATATTGATATATTATATTGGCGGCCAGTGACAGCAGCGTCACAGCACTAGCGGGCTTGGCCAGTGGCCACGTGGGAAATTTGCGGAAAGATTTGCGTTTGCGGTCTTAGTTCCGCAACGCAAATTCACTAATTTGCGATGACTTTGCCGCAAACGCAAACATACTTCCGCAATTGCGGAAGTGTTTGCGGAAGTGGCCAGCTCTGCAAGAGAGAGACGAACGTTCAAAAAATATAATTTATTTGAAAACTCGATTTAAAAAAAAGAAAAAAAAAGAGAAAAACAGGGTTAGTGAGGAATGATAAACAGTGACCAACAATTTGTGAAGAAACTTAAGCAACTGTTTTACGTGTATTTGAAAGAAGCCCAACTCGCTTACTGGTAGGGTACTTCAAAGGAAGTGAACATTTTAGTATGAACAGTGCCTACACATTTTCGGATGAAACCAAATTTCATCTCGGCTGCAATGTTAATTGCGACAATTGTTGCATTTGGGAAAACGAAAAACCAAATGAACTCTGACTTCATCAGAGAGACTCGTAGTCACCGTACTGGAGAAAATTTGAACCAAACTTTCCCTGAAATGGATTGAAAGAGGAAGAAATCCCCCGTGATCACCACGTTCACCCTTTCGACTTCTCTTTAAGAGGCCACGTGAAGAGTACAGTTTACGCCACAAAACCTCAATATTTGGTGCGCTCGCGCGCGCGTAAAAAAATGTTATTTCTATTCTCTTATCAGACAGAGCTCTTTTGGATAATTTTTTATTTGGAAAATATTTGAATGTGGGGAGGAGGGGACTATAATTTATCAGTCTTAAATTAAGCGAAATAATAATAATAATAAAAAATTGGTCAAAGAAGGTTAAGAAAGTGATAAAAGATCAGTCAACGTGAATATGTTCACGGACTTCCACAATTTACGCTTATTTTGTAACTGTACACAAATTTAATAAGATGCGTCTTTTTATCACTTTAGTTACCTATTATATAAGCCTTAACCCTTTCGCTGCGTATTTAGAGTTTGAGGGACTTCCAAAAGTGCCAATTATCTACTAAAAATGAAATGAATACATCCGTAGAGTAAAACATTTTTTGAGCGCCCATCGGGTAAATCCGATTGCCGCAGTTAATGAGTATAAATAATGCGCAATCGGATATATGTACCTGTCGTAGCGAAAGAGTTAAATTCATTTAAATACAGGGTGTCTCAAAAGTCACTATCTACTTCGGTGACATTAGATGTTTTTTAAAAAAATGCTATGATCGCATAAAGATATGTACTTCTGGTGCAAATTTGTGTATTTAAAAAAAGTTAATTGGTTTATTATCTTGACATGCTTGAACAATTCCTCGAACCTCAACTTCTTACAGATGTCATTCTTGACACAGTAGTTTTTCAGCAGGATGGAGCACCGTGCCATTATGCAATAATTGTACGTGATTATCTTGACAGACGCTTCCCCGGTCGCTGGATTGGTCGTGGAGGAACACAACCATGGGCAGCACGTTCACCCGATTTAACACCATTAGATTTTTTCGCCTGGGGTTTCATTAAGTCTAAGGTGTACACTGGTAGAAGAATTAGTGATGTAGCCGAACTTCGAAATGGTATTACCGATGCAGTTCAGAAAATAACACCTCAAATGCTGGAAAGTGTGTTCCGGGAAACAACTTATCGCTTTGAGCTCTGTAGAGACACTGATGGTCGCCATGTGGAGACAGATAAATAAATAGCACTAATTCTTTGTGGCACGCACTTACTTTGAAATAAATATATTTTTCATGTCTTAAACCAGTTTTTCGTAATTCCCATTATTTTTCAAAATACAGGGTGGGCCGTAAGTTTCCATACATAGGAAAAATAAACATTTTTTTATGGACAACCATTTTTATTTATATAATATGTTCTACATGGTTGCCATTGTTTTGAAAACACATTTCAATACGTGTTCCCCACTGTTGATGAACACGCATTAGCACAGTTGACGTTATGCTTGTAATGGCGTTGGTGATACGTTCCTTTAGATGATTTATGTCTCGTATCTTTTCCTGATACACCATGGCCTTCAAGTGCCCCCAAAGATAGAAATCAAGGGGGGTGAGATCTGGGGATCTGGGAGGCCACTCCACAGGACCACGCCGACCAATCCAAGCATCCGGAAACTGCTGATCCAAATACCGACGCACGTGAAGACCATAATTTAAATTTTCCTATGTATGGAAACTTACGGCCCACCCTGTAGATAGTGACTTTTGAGACACCCTGTATAGTTGAAATTTTTGGAGAGTCGAATTTTCTTTGTGAATTTGTTTTAGCACACTCTTTAGTAATTGTAAGTAGTGTAAATGAAGTAGAACGAATTGTTCATGGTGAATAGCGAAAAATGCAAAGTCGCGTTTTCGGGCGAAGAAAAACCTACCTTAGTTCAGTTTTGGTCGGATTGGGTCACTTCGTGAAGGCACCTTCAACATTAACCCCGAGAAAATAAATACACCATTATATGTACGTGGTATTTCTTTAATTATGCCGCGCTTTCATAAAAAATATTAAAACATTAACTCGTGGAACTTGGCGCAGTTCTCGTAAAAATCTTTTTTTTTTTTATTTATTTATAAGCTACGCAACATTCTTCGCGAAGTTGAGTGACGAATCTTGGGAGTGTAATTTCTTATCACGACCTCGAACGTTTCGGTAGAAATGGAGCGGATTTCACATTATTTTTTCTCGGCTAATGTCCTCGAATTTTTTTTAAAACTCTCTCCTTTAGATATTCCCATAAGAAAAGATCATAGGGATTCGGGTCAGATGACGGAAGAGACCGCGTGAGACCACATTCGTGTAGGTAGGGGAACCCGTTAGACGGGACTCTCGGATCAAACAAAGGTTTGATGCAGTCCCAAAACTCGGTAATGCCCCATTCTTGGACATTGAGCTTATTTTGAAATGACGGAGAGTTATATAGCTCGCGGGTGCCACATTTCAAAGTGGCTGAGTAAATCGGGTGACGTCCACTTGAAATTGACTGCGTAGATAGATATACCTTTTTATTGAAGATTCATGAAACATTTTTTTTATCTGTTGATGAAAATGTAATTCTTTTTTTCCAGGCTTACCTATGGCCTCTCAACCTGATGAAGCAGCCAACAAGCGAAAACACGTCGATTACGAACAGAAATGCGTAGAAAAAAGGGGCGGGGCGAATGAGACTTACGGGCGTGGTTACCCGAGAGAAGACACGCCCCCTGCCCAGTGTTCGGTGCTGTGTGGACCTAGGTCTTTCTCTACACTACCTTCTTCGTTAGGAAATCAAAATGATGGAGGTAAGCCTTTAAGAAAATTACTAAATGGAGCGATATATCACGCGTAGTTTATATAAAGAAGTCGCTTCCGTAAACGAATGATGAATTTAAAAAGTTAGTTATGAATCCGCGTAAATAATAATGAATGTACTCTCATAGTTTAGTATGAAATTTTAGTTATAATCACCTTTATATTTTTAATCCTAACGGTAATAGGGCCTAATAAGGTCATTATATGAAAAGGCCAGAATGATAGCCCTTATCCCGGAAAGGTGTATCCAGTGTATTCATTAATTTGAAGTAGAGCTTAGTATAATAGTACGTATTTGAGGACACACAGTTGCAAAGTATTTGATATTGAAAGCCACGCTGTAAATGCTAATTTGCTATACTTTGCTTATTAAATAGAGATTAATATAGGTAAAAACTGAATATAATTCCCGGTTAATGATATACCAGTTTGTCTTCATTATGGAAGGGGATTTAGGACTCTATTATACTACTGATTGGTACTTTGTATGTAAACATATATAAGCTGTAACAGCCCTCAATTCCTCACTCGCTTTGCGTTCCATCGTATTGTGGTCCAATATATATATATATATATATATATATATATATGGTAAAAATACCACGGTTAGGGTGGGACAGACACAGCATTAGCCTATTATATATCTCTCAACCTTTCAAAGGTTCCTCGCGATGATTCCTCATTTCACGAAGGTCAAGCTTGTCGCCCCTCCTCTCGAGTTGGCCTGGTGAAGTAGTGAGTTGGTTTTTTGTACTTTCCACCTCACATAGCCAGGTACGCCTGGTTCATCGGAGTTGTTCTGAGCCAGGCGTCTAATCTTTTGAAGATGTCTACTGCAACACCATTCGTGTTCCTTTGGTCTTTGGGTAGCTGATTAAACAGTTTTGGTCCTCTCTCAACAAAACTTTTCTTTCAGGGTTAAGGATGTTCCCTGTCTCGGCTTTAATTTGAGAATACGACAGTCTTCCTTTTCTATTTTCCACCGTTGTTTGGGGAGTTACAGGGTTCAGAGTAAGATTAGGGACTAGTTTCTCCATTATTTTCCAAGTGTAAATAATAGTGTATCTCTCTCTTCTCCTTTCCAGTGAATATAGGTTTAGTTCGCGTACGGTAACCTTTCCCAGTAATTTAGTTCTTTGCACCCCTTGATCTTGGCTGTGAAGCTTCTCTGAATCCCTTCTAGTTGTCTAATGTCTTCTTTTTTATAGGGGAATGTTAGGACCGAGCAGTATTCCAATTTGGGTATGATCAGTAACTTCAGTGTTTTCAGTAATCATTACATTCCTATCCCTTCGTTTAAAGGTTCTCAATATCTGCCCCGTTAATTCTCTTTGCTCTCTTTACTGCTATCTTATTTTGTTTCAAATTTCGCATTATCACTCATTACAACCCCTAAATCTTTTGCTTTAGAATTTCTCTGAATTTCCTGTCCATTTGGGGTATAATATTTCATGGAATTTAGGTCTTCTCTTTTTCCGTACAGTAACAGCTGAAATTTCTCAGTGTTAAACTTCATATTGTTGTCTTCCGTCCACTTGTAGATTCTGTTCATGTCGGTTTGTAGAGATCCTGTATCTTCTGAGTTTCTTATTTTTCTACTGATCTTTGTGTCATCAGCAAAGGATGTTACTGTGCTGTCTCTGGTAACGGCCTCATCTACGGGGCTCCAATAAACCTTACCCCCCCCCGCCCATGGCCTAAACCATTAGAGGTACAGTGAAACTAAACATACCTTACAAAAGGGAATTTAATCCTGCATTTAATGAAACAATTAAAACTTGGTCTTCCCGCCATTGGCTTCCAAGACAGCCTGAATTCGCTTTGGGTAGCTTGCCAAAAGTGACGTGAATAGATCTTGATCGTTATGCAAATTTGCCAAAACAGTTTCAATGTGTTGCGTCATTGTCTCCTTCGAAAATCGATTTGCTGCAGGTTCTTGAAACGAGAGACATTCAACCTTGTCCTTTATAACTGATCCAATGTGTTCACAGACGTTCAGGTCAGCAGAATTTCCTGGCCATTCTTCATTTCCAAAGAAATCGATCTCATGGTTCCGCAACAACTGTTGAGTGGCTAATGCCTTAAAGCAGGGGTCCTTATCGTGCAGAAGTGTGACATGATCGACATCCATAACATTGTTTGGGTTTCTTAGAAAAGGAATGACATGCTGGGATAGAATAATATCACGAAAATACTGTCCATCCCAACTCTGACCATTTGGCTTCAGCACCCACATGAGCTTCTTTGCAGTGAACAAAACAAACACACCAACACAGTCTGTGGACTTTTTAATAATTCGCGATAATGTTCATTGTCATCGATTTCATCTGGTGGTGTGGCCCACACACGATCATTTTGGTAGTTAGGCCGACGTGTTACGTAAACAAAAAATTCATCGGAGACAGCTAAATGCATGAAATCATCCACATCCCAATCTTCAAGATAATGGGCAAACCACATTCTGTCATCGATGTTAAGTCGAGTTTTTCTTGGCTTTGGAAGTTCATGCCAAGGCCTTAAACCTTGCCTATGACGGTACAGTCGAATGATCTCACCACTAACGATCTTTCCTCTCAACACTTCGATCTCTCTAGAAAGTTTAGCACAGCTGTTTTTCCGCTTACGCGTACCGCTTTCAATGATGTCCTTTGTTTCCTGAGAGAGTGGAAAATTTGGGCGCCCAGATTTGGTTGTATTCATTTCACATTCATCCAAAGTTTTATTCCAATTTCTTTTGACGAAGTCCTCACTTCTTCACAACTTTTTGGCAACCCATGAACGTGTTATGAAGGTGGCTCCAGCATCACGAGCTTCCCGAAATGTTATTGCTCATATGCGATCTATCACACGTTGCCTCCGAATCACCAATTAATTGAGAAGCCATTATATTATCACTTTATCAGCTAGAGTAATTTTAATACCCGCAATAAATAAAGAATTTTATGTATTTTTATAATCACTAAAAACTATTTCGATATAAGTGAACATGTAAGCTGCAAATGGGGGGGGGGGGGGGGGCTAAGGTTTTTTGGAACCCCTTATGTCAGTCAGCAGGATTATGAATAGTAGTGGAGCTAATACTGTTCCTTGTGGTACTGAGCTGAGGACCTCTGATTCTGATGAACATACTCCTTGTAGTCTTGTACTGTAACGACTTGCTGCCACTCAGTAAGGAAATTATATATATATATATATATATATAACCCCCTCCCCGCTGGCGGTCTTTCTGGGGTGGTTCGCCCGCGGGCTCCTGCCTCCATGTGGCGAGGGGGGTCAGTCGCGGCTGGGGGCCCTGCCGGGTCCCCCGCCCGGTTGCGAAGTAGACTTTTAACATACCCTGCTATCCTACAGCCCCCTCTTTCCTGTCTTCCCCTCTTTCCCCTCTTCCTTGCCCCCTCTGTTTTTTTTCTGCTTTCTCTTTTCACTTCGCGCGCCCCGTGGGCTGCCGGGGCTGATCGCTGGGGGTCTCGCTCCCATGGTCGGGGCCGGACTAAGTTGGCTGGTAGGGTGCCCGGGCCTGGGACCCTGGGGGGCCTTGGTCTTTGCTGCCGGCGGGGGAGAACTCTCGATGCTGCAAGGGCCCCTTTTGAAACGGGGGTACCCGCATGGGACGAGGCACCCATCCCCCGCCGGCGTGCGCTTGGTCCCCTTGGGCCCCGGGTAATCGGTTCCCCGCGGCCCCGGGCGCGAAACAACAATAAATTTTTTTGTATGGAAACATTTACAAATCTAAAGGACCTCGTTGACGACCCGGCTTGTGCATATGACCTCCCTCTGACTACCTCTTTGGACCGTGGGTCTGGTAAGGGCAGTCGGCAGCCCTCGCCCACCCCGTCTGCTCTTCTTGCCGACACCTCCTCTCCCTCTCTTCCCAGGCTCGTGGCGCCGCTGCCCGACCCCCGCCAGTAGCGGATGGACCTGCAGTGGACCCCCCGACCCCTGGATCCCCCCATATTCCACGTCCCGATAGGGACCCACCTGCTTTTTCGCCCTCAGGTGGGAGGCCCGCGGCCCCGGTCGCCTCCCACTCCGGTCGGGCCTCATCGCCCCGGCCCCTTCGGCCCCTGGGGGACGTGGGACCCGACGTCGTCCGCCTTTCTCGTCTTCCCGCCCCCTCGAAGTTCCGGTGGTGTTTGGCCAGACGGCTTCACTCGGCCTTAGGACGATGGACAAGTTCCTCGTCCTCCGCCCCTCCTCCTCCAAGCCCCTCCCCACTAACCACGAACGCCTCTTTCGAGCGATCCATGGGAAGACGGGGACGGCGCGTTTTGACCTTCGGCCTCAGAGGGATGGCTCCATTTTGATAAGGTCGCGTTCCTCTGCCGAAACCACCTCTCTGCTCGCTATCCCCGATGTCCTGGGCTGCGGGATCACGGTGACTCCCCACCCCCGCCTCAATCAGTGCCAGGGCACGATCTACGCTGCTCGTCTTCTACCCATCCGGTGGAGGACCTCCAGACTGACCTCGCCTCCCAGGGTGTGGTGAGAATATACCGTTTTCCCGACAGATCGCGATCCCCAGCCGTCCCTCCTCGCCTTCTCCTTACTTTTGACTCACTGGTGCCCCCCGTTTCGGTATTCTGGGGCTTTGGTGAGAGACGAGCATGCGAATTCTCGGTTCGGCCATACGTGCCAGATCCTACGCGCTGTTTTCAGTGTAATAGGTTTGGCCACGTGAGCAGTTCCTGCCGTCAGCCGGCCCCGTTGTGTGTCCGCTGCGGCGGCCCTCCCCACCCCTTGCCCTGTACTGCTCCGCCTTCCTGCACCAACTGTCATGGACCGCACCCTGCTTCATCCCGCTCTTGCCCGTCCTTCCTCTTTGAGAGGGAGGTTCGGGCCCTCTGTTCTTCAGAATTTC
The DNA here is from genome assembly GCA_023014485.1 of Bathynomus jamesi. Lineage (NCBI taxonomy): Eukaryota > Metazoa > Arthropoda > Malacostraca > Isopoda > Cirolanidae > Bathynomus > Bathynomus jamesi. Next base: position 1,091,624 of record JAJOZX010000535.1, read on the forward strand.
TCAGCGCTCGGGAGGCGCGGGACCGGTTGCGTGGCCGCGAGGCCCGGCGTGGTACTCGTACGCCGAGGCTCTCCGTCCCCGGCCGCCGCCGGCCCAGACCCCGTCCTCACCGGCGGTTCCCGACGCGCCTCCACCCACCGTGTCCGCTACTCCCTGTCTATCCTCTGCCGCCCAGCGGACTCCCGCCGCGGCTCCCTGTACTACCAGCGCGTCCCCACGTGCTCCCTCCGCGAACGCCGATGCTTCGTCGGCAACCCCCCTGCCCCTTCTACGCCCTCTCCACCGGCGCTTTCGGCCACCCCCATTCCGGACCGTGACCCGCCGTCGCCCATGCGGGCCGCACGACGGAGGGGAACGGGCCGCAAGCGCCGCGCCAATAGTGACCCCGAAAGGTTCGAGGCCATAGGCCTCGCATCACCTTCCTCTCCCAGACACAAACGCCCTCTTCGCCCTACCATCCCGGTGTCCTCACCGTCCCCGCTGCGCAACCGTTATGGACGCTCCCCCTGGGGTCCCCGACGACCCTCGTGGTGGGGGCGGAGATACATCCCTCACCGGTTCGGTCGATGGACCCACTGGAGGGGGAACTCGCCCGCCTGGTCGGCGTGGGTGTGATGAGCACGCCCGCGCGCGTGACCTACCCCACCTCTCTCCTTGACCTGCCTATGCATCCGGGTGAGGTATCCTTTTCCACTCCCCCTTGTAGTCCAGCCTCCCCTGCACCTCCGGTGAAGGGAGGGGCTTCTGGATACCCCTCACATCCCCTTCTCTGCATCGCTCTCCCCGGGCGTCCGGGTGACTCCTCTTCAGGAGGATTTGCCGGCGTCAGTTTCCACATCGCCCCCCGTCGGGGTGACCCTCGCCTTCGCCCACGTTCGGCGTCCCCCGTTGGGCCCCGGGGCTTTCCAATCCCCTTGTTAATCTCGGCCGCCCGATCGGCCACCCACCCCATAACCATCCGTTTCGCAGACTTTCCTACCCCTCCATATACTTCGCTCTGCAGTGGAACATCCGCGGGCTCCTGGTAGGCCTCGAGAGTCTCTCTTCTCTCCTGGCCTCCAGGTGTCCGGCGTGTTTCTGCCTTCAGGAGACGATACTGGGCTCCCGTTCCTTCCCTCGAGTGTCCGGCTACTGCGGGCTCCCTTCCCCGCCTCTCGATGTGGCGGGTAGGGGGGGCTCCGCGGTCTTCGTGCACCGCTCCGTCCCTTTCCGCCCCCTCCCGCTCCGTACTGTCTTGCAAGCTGTGGCCGTGCGCCTTTCTTTGTGGCGTCAGCTCACGGCTCTCTCTCACCTCTCCCCTAACGTACGCCCTCCACCCGATTCTCTCCGTGACCTAATTCTGCAGCTTCCCCGCCCTTTCCTGCTTCTCGGGGACTTCAACAGTCGGGACCCGGCCTGGTGGGACGTTTGCTCCACCTTTCTCTCCGGGACCCTTCTCTCCCTTATGGACGAGCTAGAGTTCACCTTTCTGAACGATGGCTCCCCAACCTGCCTCCACTCGGCCCATGACAGTTTCACCTGTATTGATCTTTCCCTGGTTTCCCTCGATATCGTGACGGAGTTCACCTGGGAGGTCCTGCCGGATTCTTCCGGCAGTGACCATTTCCCTGTGTCTTACCCCAACCCGTCCTCCCCCCCCACCTCTGTCCGCCCGCGCTGGCTGTTCGCCCGAGCGAAATGGGCCCATACACGAGGTGCACGGCGATCTCGCCGTCCATTCCTGCCTTTCCCTCCGTTAGTGAGGCCCTCGCCTTTCTCGAAAGCAAGATCCTCTCGGCTGCCACCAGTTGCATCCCCCGTACCTCAGGCTCCCCCAGGCCGCGCAGCGTCCCATGGTGGACCCCAGAGTGCTCCCGTGCCGTTCAGGAGCGGCGCCGTGCTGGCCGTCGCTTCTACCGGACCCGCCAGCCGGAGCATAAGATGGCGTTTCAGCGCCTGAAGGCAGTGGCCCGTCGGGTCTTGAAACTAGCCCGGCGTACCTCCTGGCGGAGTTACGTGTCCGGGATCTCCTCCTCGACCGCCCCCTCGACTGTTTGGCGCAAGGTGCGTAGCTTTGAGGGGACCCGTGTCCCCCCTCGACCCCCGGTGCTTCGGGTCGGGGACGACGAGTTCGTGTCCGATCCGGAGGCCGTCGCGAACGCACTCGCGGCGCACTTCGCAGCCATCTCCGGTTCCGATTCCCCCCACTCCCGCCGCGACCCACCGGAATTTCCACCTCATAGGGATGACCCCTATAATCACCTCTTCCACATGACAGAGCTTCGGGAGGCCCTCCGCCCCCGACACTCCTCCGTCCCCGGCCCCGATAATATACCCTATGACTTGTTACGGCACCTCCACCCCTCTGCTCTCAGCTTTCTACTGGACCTCTATAACCGGATTTGGTTGGAGGGTTCATTTCCGGACCGATGGCGTGAGTCCATCGTCGTCCCCATCCCGAAGCCCGATAAAGACCCCTCACTCCCGTCGAACTATCGCCCCATTTCCCTAACATGCTGTGCCTGCAAGGTGATGGAGGCGATGGTCGCCTCGCGGCTGTCCTTTACCTTGGAGGCGAGTGACCAGTACCCTGCTACCCAGGCTGGTTTCCGGCGCTTCCGGTCTACCACCGACCCCCTCCTTCTCCTTAGCCATGACGTGCAGGAGGCTTTCTCCCGGCGTTAATTTGTACTCGCCGTCTTTTTCGACCTCCAGAAGGCCTACGATACTACCCGGCGGAGCGCGGTCTTCGACTGCTTACGCTCCCTGGGTTTCGTAGGCTTTCTCCCTTCCTTTATTTTTAACTTCTTGTCCGCCCGTTCTTTCCGCGTCCGCATCGGTTCTGCCCTCTCTGACCGCTTTCCGTTGGAGGAGGGTGTCCCTCAGGGTAGTGTCCTTAGCGTCTTGTGTTTCTCACTCGTGATGAACACAGTCGCTACGGTCCTGCCTACATCCGTTCGTAGCTCCCTCTATGCCGATGACCTGGCTATCTATTGCCCTGGCCGCCTCCCGACTTTGGCTGAACGTCGGCTCCAGCTAGCCATCAACGCGGTGGTTCGCTGGGCGTCCTCGGTTGGCTATGCTTTCTTACCCTCTAAGTCTTCCAGTATGCTTTTCCGTCCTCGGCGCCTCCGTCTGTCGCATACCTTCGCCCTTACCCTTGCCGGCACTCCTCTTCCCCTCGTCCCATCCGTTAGATTCCTGGGTATGACCCTCGACGGATTTTTCGGTTGGGTTCTACACCTTAGGCGGTTGCGGCAAACATCTCGCCGCACCCTCTCCCTTTTGGGTCATCTGTCCCACACGACCTGGGGGGCGGACAGGCGTACTCTGCTGCGCCTGTACACCTCCCTGGTGCAATCCCGTGTCGACTACGGCTGTGTGGTCTACAGCTCCGCCTCCTCTCCGGCACTCCGTATGCTGGATCCTCTTCTCCACCGTGGCCTTCGCCTGGCGTCGGGTGCCTTCCGCTCGTCCCCTGTCGCTAGTCTTCAGGTGGACTGTGGACACCCCCCCCCTGCCCCTTCGCCGGGGCCTTCTCATGGCGAAGTATTACCTTCGCATCTGCCGCCTTCCGATGTCCCTACTCTTTTCCGCGATCTCCCAGGCGCTACCCCGGCCTGACACGTGGCATTTCGCTGCCTCTCTGGCCGAGATTTTCTCGTCCCTGGGGATCCCCCCACCCTCTATTCTGCCGTTCTCCTTCGATCTGTCGCCCCCCTGGCGGACCACCCCTATCTGCCGTTGCCAGGCGCTCCGTGGCCTGCGTAAGGAGTCTCCTCCTGCCGTCCTCCGGTCTTCTTTCTGGCCCATCTTCCCGTCCATTCGGACGACGTTCCCGTCTACACCGACGGCTCGCGCTCCCCTGCAGGTGTCGCGGCCGCCGTCTTCTCTCCGTCATTGTCACCTACCTCCCGGGGTATCCCCCTGCCGGTTCAGGCCTCCATCTTTTCCGCGGAGCTCTTTGCCCTTCTGGAAGCCCTCCGTCTGGTATCGGGTTGTTCGCGGTCCTCCTGTACCATTTTTTCGGACTCGCTGAGCGCCCTTCAGGCGCTCGAGCGCTATGATTCCCCGGACCCCCTCGTACGCCTTATTCAACAGGAGTACCATGTCCTGCACACCGTTCACCGGATCCGGGTCACCTTCTGCTGGGTTCCTGCCCATGTTGGTGTTTCCGGTAATGAGGCGGCGGACCGCATAGCCCGGTCCGCCGCCTCGCTGCCTCCCCTCCCCGCCCGCTCCCCTTCTCAGACTATGTGCAGGTCTTTCGTTCCTTTTACGACCGCATGTGGCAACAGTCCTGGGACGATGCCACCGGAAATAAACTCTGGTCCATCCGCCCCCGTCTGTCATATTGGGTGTCCTCTTTCCACCGCTCCAGACACAAAGAGGTCGTCCTTGCGCGGCTTCGCATCGGCCATACGCGCCTCACGCACGGCTATCTTATGTTCCGGCAGGAGGCTCCTCGTTGCGCCTCCTGCCAGTCGCCCCTCACCGTCTCTCACATCCTTGTGGAATGCCCCACCCTGTCGTCAGTACGTCTTCGCGCCTTCCCGTTCCTTTCTGATTTCCCCTCCCCGAACGTTTACGCCTTATGCTCGCTGAGAGCCCTCTCTTCTCGCTTGACCGTCTTTTCCTCTTCCTCTCCCAATCTCGCATCCAATCTGAGCTTTAGGTGACTTCTCACCTGTAGTCCGCTGTTCTCCCTTTTCTAGTGCCTTTTCTCCGTCTCCGTTTCTCTTTCTCGTATTCCGCCTCGCCATGATATCCGCTACCATATAGCGGGAAGTGGCGGTAAACGCCCCAATACAAAAAAAAAAAAAAATACAAAAAAAATAATATATATATATATATATATATATAATATATATATATATATATATATATATATATATGTAATATATATATATATATATATATATTAATATATATATATATATATTATATATTATATATATATATACACACATACACATACACACACACGCGCGCGCCAAGTTTTTGTAAAAAGTTTTCGGTTTGTGAATTATGAACAAAGTTCGTTTTAGGAATTGAACTACCGCTAAAGTAGCCAGCCATTATTGACAGTAACTTATTGGTAAAGTATACACAGCGATTTTAAAATTTGCTTCCACCAATAATACTTTAACATCTTCACTTTAATAGGAAAGGGATTACCGTGTGTGTGTGCGCGCGCGCGCGCGCGCACCTGTGGAGTTTTGAGTGTCGTTTAATTTTTTTCTCTCAAATTAATTAAAAATTTACTATCTGATAGGGTTAAATATTGGTATAGTTGAGCAAGTACTTCGAAGAGTTTGTGGGGAGCCTCAAATTTGATGTGCCACTTTTTTTATGAAATATTTGCAAGTTCTGCTCTGCTTTTCTGGATCAGAGTGAAAATTGCCAAAATTGCTATACTTTCAGAAAATGTTCAACTTAAACGCTTAAATAATTTTGTTCGAAATCTTTGATTCATTTACGTGAGCGTGACACTGACCACGCGAACACAAACATACACTGTGTGTGTGTGTGTGTGTGTGTGTGTGTGTGTGTGTGTGTGTGTGTCTGTCCAGTGTTTTGAAGCCCTCTTGGAAAGTAATGTGCTTATTAAGGTTTTTGCATTTTACGTTAATATTACTTTATGGAAGTTTGCTTAATTCGTTTAAATATTTAATAACGGAGCGGTAGAGTGATCAGTAATTTTCTAAAAGTTTTTCATCGTTTTATAATAAATGAGGACTACGCCTCCGAATATTGAGTTGTCGTTAAAAAAAACTATATTTCCTCGTCGAATGACATTAAAAGTAGGAAGAATGAAAATTCAACAACTTGTTGAATCAGCACCCGAAATTAGAACTCGTTTCTGACGCGTGTTTTTAAGTTTAGCTTTCCTCCTTATGTCCGCTAGATCGATTCTTAATGTACGACGGAAGTCCCTTTTGTAATCGCGAATAATGGCGTACCTTACTACTCGTTAAAGGTTTTAATGATTAGACACGTTGGGAGGAGTCTTATAAAATTGATTTCAGTCCGTATAAATGAAAGTACGATGAGTTACCAACCAGCGAACGATGTAAGCTCAATTTGCGCCTATAAAATAGAAGCGGATATATATTTATTATTAGGTACTAATAAGTAATTCGTGATTGCTATAGAGTAATACGTAAATAACTCTCGGGGAATACCTTAACTTTATTTTATTGAAAGATTAAAACCTTCCCAAATATATGAAGCGTTCGTAACAGCAATGTTACCAGTTAATCTCACCGGAGGTCCGCTTTTTCACACTTAGAAATCTGGGCAGGAGGTGCCTTTTCTCCTTTCTTTCGTGTTGCCCAAAAGGTATCTTATTTATCGTAGTCATATAATCAGCGAGTAATTTGCCAATTTTTTTTAGGATAGAATTTTTCGGAAGCCGACCAAAGGTCGTTACGTAAACTTTCACTAGTTATAATGTGTTAAATATTTCATCATTTCAGTTTCTGCATTTTCTGAAAGATTATGCAATGCATAACTATGCGTATTATTTTAAAAATCAAAGATCTTGTATATTTCGCAATTTAAGTTTTTAGGGACTGTGGGGATGGGGGCAACTGGGCATTAGCGAGGATAAGTGTGTGTGTGTGTGTGTGTGTGTGTGTGTGTGTGTGTGTGTGTGTGTGTGTGTGTGTGATATTAATTGATAGATAGGTATAGCGAGGTAATTTTTTTTTTTAGGTAACATTTTAGGTACTGGAGAATATTAAAAAATTAAATAAAAAAACTTATCATTTTTGTCTATGAAAAAAGATACGCTACTTCTGATTAGGGTTAGGCTACATTAGCGAGTAGATGACTGTTTAATGATTACAGAAAACACCCTTCGAGTCCTCAATTGCGTCCCAAACACTCGTCACGCCCTTTTGGGTTTGATGGTACTGAGGTGAGGTTTGGTTAATTAGATTTTTAGATATATGGATTTAAAAAAGTCGGTATCTCGCTTATGCGGTTTGTGTGTGTGTGTGAAACTTTTATTTAAAAGGATCGGCTCACCCGTCTTGACGGTTTTCTAGTTAACGATGATTAAAAATTAAGTAAATTACAGTAACCTTCTTGTTCCACGAGAGCGTAACTTTACGACGAACGGAAATGCAGCGGAAAATTGACTCTTTTCATAGTCAATCATTTATCGAATATTTTGTGACTCATTCGTATGTAAAGGAACTGAAATAAAAAAAAATATATAGTGGCCTAATTAAATGCGTAAAATTCATTTTTTAATTCGGCTAAAATGGTTACGTGATTAAATAACGTTAAAATGCTGTAAATTGAGGCTAAATTTAGTTGCATTGGTTTTAGGAGTTATAAAAGTAGTTTGGTTGAACCCATGATTTGAGTGCGGTAGAAATATTTCTGTAGTGAAAATGGCATCGATGCAGCCATAATTGTAATGAAGATTGTATTGCGCAACAATGTTCATTGGCACTGTAATACATTTAAAAATGGGACCCATACAGAAATTGATATAGTCACTAAGTAACCGTGGTACGAATTTTGCGTGTCGATTCTTTATCGCACGGAGGTCAGGCTCGTATCTCTCACTAATAAAATATCCCAGATGAACCCGTTGTTCCAAGCTGTGTGAAATGGAGAGCTATAAAAAACGACTCTAATCGTACGAGCCAACTCTAGAGGCAGGAACCACGAGCCTGACTTTTGTACGACGAGGTTTCTTTGCGAGGAAAATCCGCGTGCCAGGTTGCTAGGAATAATGCAGAAATTAATACAAATAACAATAGTATCAATATTAATTAGAGGCTCTCGTGGGTCTGAATTGAAACGGTACACCCAACCTCATACCGGCCTCTCAGTCTGCTATCCACTTTCAACAGTGTTCAATTTCAGTTCGTTTCAGTTTCATTGTTCTATGTATGTATAGGATGTACATTAGGTGTAATAAGAGTACTACATATATATATATATATATATATATATATATATATATATATATAATATATATATATATATATATATACACAGGGTTTTTGAAAACTTTCTGTACAAATTGTAATGGGGGATAGGCAACACCAAGACAAACCCTTTTCGTCTATAAGTGTATGTCCGCTGACGTCACCATTCGGCGCGAGAGGGCGCCGCTGCAATTGGCTAAAAGGTGAAGTGGGCTAGACTCGCGCTTGCCGCGGGCATTCTTAAATCGGACGTAGTACGCGTAACATGGAGCGCTTCACGACTGCTGAGATGGCTGACATGCATATGGTGTATGTAGTGATGTTAAAAAACGGTTTTTTTTATGTCCATGTTGTTTTTTTTTGTTTTTTTTGTCGTTTTATTTGTTTTTTATTGTTTTTTTTGTTTTTTTTAATAATTAATATAGATATTGCCAATTTAATTATAAGGTATACTTTTGCAATGATATATATTATAAAAATAAATAAATAAATACTAAAATAGGCCATATGGTACCAGTATAGAATGTCCTTTTCAGCCTATTTACAGAAAAAAACTGGCCTCTTTCTTGCACTGAAAGTCTTGTATCTTAGATCCGTTAAACTTGCGAGAACACTGGCTGGGAGCTGACTGCCCATTGTCCAACCTTTCCAGGACTCTCCCATCCATGCCTCGGATTTTGAATCTCCCACTTAACTATCCTTTAGACCCGCGATGACATATTTTCCCCCCGAGACCATCCATATATATACAATTATACATACACATACACCCATATACCAATATATACATAAATACTTATATACACATTTATATCTATTATATACCCCATACACACGCATACATCCAGAATTCCAGATACATACGAACGCATACTCACATATATACCTACACAAACTCATACACCTCTATTTCGCCCTTTCATTACCTCCGAAATCATTTAGCACATACAGTAATATCCATACAGCCAAAAGAAACTGATTAAGCACAGACAGAGCAGCAAAGCTAGTATTTATATCCCAAAATGCAAAATTCCAAGAAAGTGAAGTAAAACATGGTGCTACATTGGCTTCGTCAACATCCAAATCTGCAATAAGTACCAGTACCTGTGATATTGAAACTATATGCTCTAATCAATCTAGTGATAATGATTCTTCAATGGAAATAGAATCAGATAATGAAAGTTAAACAGCATTAGGTTAACACAAAGGTTAAAAAAAAAAGAGATGAATATTTTTATTTTTTTTATTTTCTATTTGGAATATATATATATATATATATATATATATATATATATATATATATATATATATATATATATATATATATATATATATACACACACACACACACTGGTATTCTTGCCAATCACAATTATATATATTGTTTTTACCAGTATTATGTATTTTTTATTATGTATATTATACCAGTACCTGTGATATTGAAACTAGCATATATGCTCTACCCAATCTAGTAATGATTCTTCCATGGAAATGAAGGTTAAACAACATTAGGTTAACAAAAAGGTTCAAAAAAGGTGAATATTTTTTTTTCTATCTGGAATATATATACTGGTACTCTTGCCAATCACAATTATGTATATTGTTTGAAACAAGGAAGAATGTTTTATGTTCTAGTTAAAAATATATATACATATAAAAAATGAGGGTTTGTTTTTCCTTTCTATTATATACTTTTTACGTGATTCAGTTTTTCTAAAAGATGACTATATATACTAGGTATAACTGTATAAGCATGGTAGTATAGTAAATTATAGGTAATACTAATATACTTATTAGATTAAAGGAAGAAAAATATGGAATAAGTTTAAAACAATAAAAAACAAAAACAAAAAAAAACAGACTATCTTCGTTTTAAACAAAAAAAACGACAAAAAAAACGACACAATAAAAAACGACTCACATCACTATGTATGGGGTTGCCAATGGAAACGGAAGAGCTGCTGTGAGGTTGTACCGACAGCGCTTCCCAAACAGACGTGTGCCAAACCACCAAACGTTTGCGCATTTGCATCGGCGACTGCGAGAAACTGGAACATTCCATGCAAACATGCATGACACTGGTCGGGAGAGAAACGTGCGCACTCCTGACATGGAAGAAGAAATCCTACGGCGATTTGAGGACAATCCAAGAGCAAGCACGCGAGGTGTTCCACGTATCCTCGGTGTGAACCACGACCTGGTCTGGAGTGTTTTGCACGAGCAGCAGTTACATCCGTTTCATCGTCAGAGTGTCCAGGCATTACAACCTCGGGATTACCCTCTTCGTGTGGAATTCGCACGGTGGTTTCTGCAGCAGACAGCGGTGCAGCCTAATTTTCCGGCTTATGTGCTGTTCTCAGATGAGGCCTGTTTCACACGTGAGGGTGTGTTTAACATGCACAATTCTCACGTGTGGGCGCACGCAAATCCACATGCTACACGGGTGCATGCTCATCAAGAATGGTTCGCCGTCAATGTTTGGGCGGGTATCGTCCATGGCAAGTTGATTGGGCCGTACCTGCTGCCTGCCCGACTCGACGGGCGGGTTTATCGGATATTTCTTGAAGAAACGTTGCCGGAACTGCTGGAAGATGTTCCCGTGGCTATTCGTAGACGAATGTGGTTTCTACACGACGGGGCCCCAGCACACTCCAGCAACGATGTGCGGGATTATCTGAACGCCACTTTTGGGGACCGATGGATAGGCCGTGGTGGGCCCGTAGCCTGGCCACCGAGATCGCCCGATTTAACATGCCTCGATTTCTTCCTTTGGCACACGTCTGTTTGGGAAGCGCTGTCGGTACAACCTCACAGCAGCTCTTCCGTTTCCATTGGCAGCCCCATACACCATATGCATGTCAGCCATCTCAGCAGTCGTGAAGCGCTCCATGTTACGCGTACTACGTCCGATTTAAGAATGCCCGCGGCAAGCGCGAGTCTAGCCCACTTCACCTTTTAGCCAATTGCAGCGGCGCCCTCTCGCGCCGAATGGTGACGTCAGCGGACATACACTTATAGACGAAAAGGGTTTGTCTTGGTGTTGCCTATCCCCATTACAATTTGTACAGAAAGTTTTAAAACACCCTGTATATATATATATAATATATATATATATATATATATATATATATATATATATATATATATATATGACTGACAGTTAATGCAGTCCTAAACATTCATAACGTAGCATGATAATATAAGAATAATAACAATATAATCTATTATTCTATTTTTACATGTTCAGGACATGCATAAAGTGCAACGGGAAATATATATATATATATATATATTATATATATATATATATATCTGTTATCTATATCTACATCTATCAGATATGGGGTCTATTACTGGGTTTCTATTACTTTTGTATGTCGGGTACTTCACTCATTTGAAAAGTATGTTTGTCTATTTAAATGCAATTAGAAGCAGTGTGTTAACAAATATTTGTTTCAACCAAATCATTACAATTTCAGAGACTGTGTAGAGGTCTTCATAAATTTTACTTTATTGAAGGAAAAATTTTCCACAATATTAGTTCACAATTTCACATACATGTTTATTTTAGTTTAGAGTAGATTTAGTTAATTTTTTTAGTTCTTTGTTCACACAATATGTCCATTGCCACTGTAATAGAAAAGTAATAAACTATTATCTATTACTTTGCCTTCTATTACTGTTACTATTACAGCCAAAAAATTATGATATTACTTGAAAAATCCTGTAATAGTCTATTACTATTACCATTACCCCATATCTTATATATAAATATATATATAAATATAACAGTAAGATTGTGAAACTAGTGGTTTCACTCGAACGTTAGGTTAGGTTAGTAACTTCATGAAATCCCTGATTGAAACGGTAATTACACTAAATTACTGAAAACGTCAGGATTTTCTGAAGTCACTAGTTTAACAATCTTACTGTAATATATATATATATATAATATATATTTTTTTTTTTTTTAAGTTCGGGAAGAACCGATTCGCCTCTATTTAAAAGGGCATATCTCAGCGGAAAAACAAAGAAAAAGTGAGAGGAAAGACAGAGGAAAAAAGAAAGGGTGGAGGGGACAGTCGAAGTGGAAAAAGACCAAGGATGAGAAAGACTGCAGGGTCGAGCCCCATCATCCTTGGGTGCTAGGGCCGGGAGGGCGCACGTGAAACCTCCAGGAACAAGCACGTACAAACGAGCACAAAGAGCACTCAAGAGCACGAGCTTAGAACCCCCTTGCGGGGATATATATATATATATATATATATACATATATACAGTTTTATATACACACTATATATATATACACAGGGTGTCCCATAAGTCCCAACATAGGAAAAAAAATAAAAAAAGGCAAAACAAAAGCTTTTATTTACAGAACGTGCTCAATATGTATTGTTCCGTAGCCCATTCACAAAATTCCATCCGCCGGTCGGGATCATCATCATCATCGCTTAATTTCTGTAGGATCTGAAGTTTATATGGATGCCATTTGTGAGCCTGAAGAATGCGATGAATGCTACTTTTCGACACTCCTGTCTCGGCGGACAATCGCCGAAGAGACTTATTGGGACTTCTGTTAAAATGAGCCAGGATAGCAGTCGCTGTATCATCGTCAGTGGACCTCCTTGAAGGTCCACTGCGTGGTTTATCTTCTATGGATCCTGTTTCCTTAAACTTCGCAACAAGTCTGCTAACACAACTCTGTGTTATTGGCTCGCGGTCTGGATGCAGTCTAAGTCTCTGACTTCGATTTCCTATGAGTAGAATTATCTGGATTCGTTCTTCCTTGCTCACAGACATTATGGCCTGCAGAAAGAGAAAAATATGAATTATGGTTTGTAGAAATAGAAAAATATGAATTTCTCCTATGATGCCGGACTTATGGGACACCTTATATATTATATATATATATATATATATATATATATATATATATCATTAATGCACTCATAGTTTAAGTGGAAATATGAAGAGTTAAAGATACCAGCAGATACTAGGGTACTAGCAGCACGCAGCAGCATTGTCAAGCAAATAGGGAGTCAAAGTACTTGCGAGACTTTCGTTCTCGCGCGCACACGCACACACATGTATACTTGCGTAAAGAACGACGCTTGTATAGGAGAATATTCCGCGCAAGATGAGAGAGAGAGAGAGAACGAAACAAATGAAAAAATGAGGTAACCACCCGGAAATCGAACCCGGGATCTTCCGATTGCCGGTCAGATATGATAACCATTACACCACGGGCCTCACTCAATCAAATGCCGTAATTCCTCTACATACGCGCAGAAACCAATGCCCCAAGGGGGCACCTCCCGCATGCTGTACAGTATGCATATACAGCAAATGGGACAGTTAATGCCTTCCTATACATATGTAGTATAGAACTGCCATTTACAAGCAAATTTTGTGCTTTATTGGCCGAATGGGGTTATTTGACAAATCTTATTAGATAATGCAGAGAAATGAGGTTAATTACTTTAATTTTGAAGGTATAAGAACAGAGAGAGAGAAAGGCATAGAGATTATCTGCAGTAAGTTTGAGACGTAAATTTCTATATGTACATAGATACTGGACTGAGATTACGCATTCTTATTTGTTTGGGATACAAGACGCTAAATATTAAATATCTTTATAATTTAATATCTCGACAGACTTCCGTATCTCGAAACGCATATTTTAGCGTTTTATTTATTAAATGTTTTACTTGGCTCAAAATATATTAATAGTACGAAGTGAATATCTGTCGAACCTTAACCAGCCGATTTTCCACCCACGCAACAACCTTAAGGAAACGAAATAATTTATGGTTGGATTTTATATTTATTTGATAACATAATTATAATTTAGTTAAGGATTCGAGTCTTTAGGGAAAGGGTTAATGTTATGATGTTCAACAGCACTGAGAGAGAGTCTGGTAATTTGCGACTAACGATAAGCTGACGAGCTTACATAGAACCTACTTAAAAAATTTCGAGAGCCCCAAAACCCGTGATCTTGACGGAACGAAATCTAGAATTCAACTCTGTATGCGGTGTCTTACGACACCCTTGTAGAGGGTTTTCTCCAACTTGTCCTCTAAGGGGCAGCCCTTCCTCATTCCCAACAGAAACAACCGCAAAAAATAAATTAAATTATTGTTGGTATTTCACCATATAGCTATTGCTTACCGTATTGTTTACCATTTCTACTTTTCTATTATTATACTATACGGTTTACCACTTCTATTTTCTGTTATTTCAAAGATTATCTCAATTCTCATTTGTAATGATAGAATTAACTAAATGCAACTTTATTTTATTTTCCACTAATTCTATTTATATTTCTTATTTTCCCATGTAAAAATTGAAAGAAATCCCAAAGATTTTTGCGTGAAAGGCTGTTACGCTTCCCAACGGCATATTCAGATAAGAATGTTGTAATTAGACTACTTGCTCACCCGCTCACCCTCCTGTCATTTGCCGAGCCCAGAAAAACGTCGCCACTCAGACTACTTGCCACTTAAAATACAAACTGAAACGTTGATACCAGCATTGTGTAAACTTGTATGGATGTGATGTATATCTTACGTAATGCGTTTTTTTCTCGAAAATTTTCTGTTTCTGATGTACGTGTTTGATCGTCTTGCGTTAAATCGGTGTTGAGTTTGGGAAACTAAGATTTTATTTTGGATAATTTCTGGTGCAGTATTGTGAACGATTTGATACATGCAGTGAACCCTCTCTATAGCGAAATATACGAGCCAAGTGGCTGTCGTCGTAGAGAGGGTGTTCGTTATAAAGAGGTTTTCCTTTGCCAATATTGTAGTGTATATTTTAATGACCTATTTAGACACTCGTTAGTTATTTATTACATAGTTTGTATAGTACTGTATATACAGCATTACTTAAGTATTTCTCCGTGAAGGAGAAACATTCTATCCAATTATGTATATCAGCTTTTTGGCATCAGCCAATCGAATGCCGCTTACTTTCTTGATCAGCTCAGGCTGAGGTAGCGAAAACACCTTATAACGAAATGTGTTTTCGATATAGAGGTTTTTCGAAATGCCCAATGTGTTCGGTAGAGAGAGGTTTTACTGTACAGTATATGAGGCGATATTTATTTAGTTCGTAGATTTCTACCAGTTCGATAATTTCGAATTCTTGGAACATTTTGTCCGTACTTTCATTATATTTGTTCTATTTATAGATTTTCCTAATTATTCTTTTCTGCATAAAATACTGACACGCATTCCCTTAAGCACTAGGTGAGGTACATGGATATAAGAGTTCGTTTTGGGAGTGCCGCACCTACTTTTGTAATTATAAACGAGACGTTGGCTAATTGCGTAGATCTTGAACGTGCTCTTTGAATGAGAAGTTTAAATATAGGGTAATTCCCAGAAGTTTGACCGATTGCAGTCATTGAACTAGGATTGAATTTGTTTGTTTAAAGGGGGCAACGTTTTTATTTTTGTGATTACTATATAAGCTGTTTTATTTAATATTTTAAGAATTTTGTTGGCATTAAGCCATATTCTTGGAGTTCATTGTTGGTGGCTGTTTGGAGTGGCAATAAAGCTTTGTTAGAGGTTGATTGACGTGTCATCCGTATACTGATAACGAATTTATTGAACGGTGGAAGTCATTGATATAAAAGAAGAACGAGATAGGTGCCAGAATGCTCCCTTAAGAAATTAATCTTGTCTGTGACGTAAGAGTCCTGCGCTATATATAAATTGTCCCGTTAGTCAAGTATGAGCGAAACCATCTTTAGGGTAGTAGTAGTAGTAGTCCCTCGAAGCCGTAATGTTCTAGTTCGAGTAGCCCCTATATCATAAAGTATTGTGCGAGAGGCTTTAGGTAGGTCAAGTAGGATGGTTATTGACTTTTTTCTATTGTTGAAAGAGCTATAAAGTTTTTTAATATCGTAGTTGTTACGTCGTTGGTCGTATCATTTCGTAAAGGCCAAATTGTTGTTTGTGTATTTTAAGATAAATTTTATTATTTCATTATATAATACTGTCGTATAGTTTACTGACGGTTGGAAGGACAGAGATGGGTCTGTAGTTTGAAGAGAAAGTTTTTTTTTTATCCGATTCGTAAATAGGGCATACTCGAGCCTTTTTTAGGCAGTCTGGGAAGATACCATTTTGAATGGATGGATTTATGAGCTTTGAGAGCTTGGGCGCAGTTAAATTCATGCACTCTGTAAATTCTGTACAATTTTTGTTTTTCCAATTGTTTATGGCTGTTATTAAATCGTGCGTCGTAATGGGAGATACGAAGAAAGTGTGTAGGAGAGGGGGATCTAGGTACGGTACGTATCGAAAGACCACGCAGTGGGTGGGATATTAGAGTCGAGATTGGCTCCAACTTTGGTGAAAAATTGGTTAAAATTATTTAAAGTATTTGTTGCGTCCGTAATGGGCTCATCATTAATCAGTAGTTTTTCGTGGTTAGAGGGTTTATCTTGTTTTTTATTAATCGCTTTGTCAAAGAGGCTTCTCTGTTGTTTGCGAGCGCCCTTGTAGTCTTCGAATTTGTTTATAGTAATTACCTTTTCGTTTAAGTATTAATGAGTTAAGTTTGTTTCGGTAAGGAGTGTATACTTTTTGTCGGGGTAAACCTTCCTTCACACGTTTTTGTTTAATGGATATCTTTAGACCTGGTGTCAACCGGGGACTGTTGATTCTAACAGATATTTATGGCAATGATGGTACAGGATTCATTAAAAGCAAATCATAATATTACTCGAAACTTTTCAAATTTGTTTATATTTGTATGTGGGCTGTCACCGAAGTTGAAACTTGCTGCGCTAACTTCATTTTGAATTTAGTAAACTGATTAAGACTTATTTTTCTGAATTTAATATTTGTGCGCGTTTTAGGGTGTATTTTTGTTGTTTTGATTGTGACGTAATTTGGGAGGCGGTCAGTTATTCCCGCAAGGGGTATCCTGTATCACGTACATATTGTGGGTCTTTACCCGACCATACGTGGTCGATAAGAGATTTGGTAAGATCAGTATGATAGGTAGCGTGTTGGCGTAGTTACAAGTCGTATATCTTTGGCAGATCATCGTGTTCCATAATGATTTGACGGTGCGGTATGTCCCTATTTTCATTAAATGTAGTGTATTCAAATCATGGAGGAATGATGTCTAATTAGATTCGATCCTATTAATATACTGTATTGTAGTTAATTGCGCTTCCATTAAGATGGTCTGCATATTGCCATTGTTAAGAGTGGTTTTGTCAAGAGTAAGATTTACCGCGCATGTTCAATTTTTATACAAATATATTCCGAAGTGTTTAATAATACAAATAATAATAATAATAAAAAAACTAGGTTCATATCCGAAGCGAACCGCTTTATAAATTAGGAAATACACCGTGTATCTAATAATACAGTCTTAACCAAAGAAATCTTTTGCAGAATCGCATCTATTTTTCGAATGATTAACAAAATATTTTAGAAGCAAAACTACATTCTTAGCCATTTAAGGACGACCGGTACAAATTAGTAGCGTTTCAAATACACGCGTTCATAACTTAAAACCTACAAAAAATTCCGGCCTTAAAGGGTTAACTGCCTTATTACTCACGGTTTTAATGAAATCGTAAACAAACGCATTTAAAATTTTTTTTGTAAGAAATTATATAATTGGTAATTGGATAATTACACACGAGTAGGCGGATGGGTAATGTTATCTTGATCTTAAGATTTATCTCAAAATGATCAAGATTGGCCAGACCTACTATATATGCACCTTAGATTCCTCCGTGTTCAACAAGCCAGCATTACATATTTTCGTAGGCTTTAGATTTTATAAAAATGAAATAAACCTAATGCTGATTATAGTCTAGGTCTTTTTAGTTTCATCTTTTTCAACTCGAGCCTCTTTGCCGGATATTAAATTGAGAATTGAAGCCCCCTCCGTTTAAATTATTACCCAATGTACGAGACCAGTTCTTGTACAGTGCTTAATATAGAGAAGAAAATCTAAGACTAAGTGAAATAAATAGCTTTAACGTCGTAAACAATTTTGTACGATTCCGTCTTTTAGTTGTCTATATTTTAGGAGGGCGTCGTCAAATAATTAAAAGTAGCTGCAATGCGAGAAAAGTAGCCCAAAATATTATAACCAGAATAATTAGGAAAACGTTTAAATTAGTGAATTATTATTATTTAATTATATAGTAATGCACTCGCGAGTTAGATAGACCAAAAGTATTTTCACGCTGATGATTCCCAAATTTGCGAGAGGGTCTTCCAGACTTTTATTGAACGGAGGCCTTTTGTATTATGGGAGGTTGTAGCGGAGCGGCCCAGAAGTCAAAGTTAAAAGTATTTATTTATTTATAAAAATAAGCGTTACATTAATTTTAACATAGAACGTACAATTGTACTATCGATATTTATTTAACTTTACTCTTTTAAACTATAGAGAGCACGTAAATATTACGAGTAAAAAGTATTAATTAATTTAGAATACAATTGAACGTATGTGAAAAATGGTGTAATACGAGATTTATTAAATCTTTACAAATATATAATATGGTACAAACAATTGATTCAGTACGAGAAACGAATTAATAGCAGTGGTAGTATGTACACTTAATCCTAAATGACATTAATACGAAAATTTATCCATACGCTTTTATTAAGAGAATTTAATTTTTTTAAACACATTCGCATTAGTAATACTTTGTAATACTTTATTATTATTATTATTACTTGCTACTTTTAGCATTTTTACGTAATAAATATGCTAAATGTCGTTAATTTTGTCTAATAGAATAACCTTTATTAATAATAAAATAAATACATTTTTTCAATTTACAATGATACGAATAATTTTGAAGCTCGACTATTTATTTTATGTAATTTGGCCCTGAAGCTTTAGGCTTTACTGGGCTCTTATTAAAAATAAGCGGCTAGTTGTTATTAATTAATAATAATAAATAAATAAATAAGTAAATAAGTATTATTATTAGTTAAAACATGTATTACAATATTAAACAATATTACTGGACAATATTAAACAATATTAGTGGACATTAATCCTAGATTTTTGTTAGTATGCCATTATTAATCGGGATTTCAACTTGGTTTTAAACAAATTTACATTCACAATATTTTTTATATCGGCATGCGAGTCATTCAATAGTTTCAATCCAATGAAAATGGGTAGTTTTTGAGATAAAGACGATCTAAATTGAGGTATAACGAGCTTTGATCTATTTCTGGTCTGATACGAGTGGATTTCTTGATGAGTTACAAAATATCTATTTACCCATTGCAAATTAATGATTTTGTTCTTGCACTCGTAAATAAAAATAAAATGTGCCAGTTTGGTTATATCGTTGAGCTTTAGTAGTTTTAGCTCTTTAAATAATGCACTAGAGTGATCGAGGAAATCAGCATCAGATAATAACCTTATTGCACGTTTTTGGATGACAAGAGTATGATAGTCAATAAAACTTGTTTAGGGACTACATTTCTAAGTTTAAACATTATAGCAATGCTCCTTGAAATCTTTTTCGCGATATAATTTACATGATCACTCCATTGCGAATTCTTATCTAGCATTACACCAAGAAATTTTGTTACAGTACACTCCTTTATGGCGATTTCATTAACATTAAGTTCATCAAGATATACATTTCTTTTATTAGTAAAAATCATGAAATTTGTTTTACTAGTATTTAGGAAGAGTTTATTGGTGGTCAACCATTTCATTACACTGATGAATTCTGAATGAAATATATTCTTAGCTGTATTAACATCTTTGCAAGAAAAAGAGAGAGTTGTATCATCTGCAAACATTATGAAGTTCAGTATATCAGATGAACGTGGAAGGTCATTTGAGGGGTCGCGCGTCTTAGGGTACCTAGGCGCCACCACAGGGGAAAACGTGTTTTTGATGGATATCACTATTTTCACACTTCCTCTGTCGCGTGGTTTGGGTTATAATGACCTTACGACACTAAAGTATGGTTGAAAACCTCATGAAGCGAACTACTTTTTTCACCTCTATCGCCAGCCAAAAGTTCACCCAAAGTTCGGCATAAGAAAATTAAAAAAATATATATATAAAATATGAAAATCTATTCCAAAAACTCATCAACATCTTCATTAGCATATTTAGAACTCTAATTTAGCCAAAAATGAACGTTCTAGCTCAATTAATAACAGAGATACTATTGCCAGAATATTGCTGAAGTTTGGAGGCGATTTCTGACGAATTTTAATTTTGGCGCTTAGGTACCGTAAGACGCGGGACCCCTGATTTATATATAATAAAAATAACAGTGGACCCAGAACTGAGACCTGTGGCACACCATGTTTGACAAGCGCTTTAGTTGAGCAAACCTTATTTACTGATACAAAATGATATCTATTGGACAAATAACTTTTAAACCAATCACTGATTGCTCCTCTAAAGCCGTAACAATATAATTTATTTAGAATATTATGGTCTATACTCTATTACATCAAACGCCTTACTCAAATCCATAAATATTGATATCATGCTTCCAAGGGCATATTCAGATAAGTATATTATGTGAATATATCAGGTCATCCCATAAGTAATGTCGTTTTTTACGATAGATTAAGTTTAAACTAGTTTTACTCGGTTTAAGCATAAATTTTCCAAAGGTTATATCGAAGAGGAGATCTATCGTGTTTCGCTACATACTTTACAGACCTTGACCAGTGAAGGCGTGTGTTTTGCTTTATGTGAACCCCTCATAAACATGGCGGTATCAGAAGAGCATATCAGGCATATAATGCTTTACGAGTTCAAAAAAGGGAATAGTGCTACTGAAGCAACGCGAAACATTCAGGAAGTTTATGGCAACGATATTCTGCATGTGAGGAAATGTCAAAGATGGTTTCAAAAGTTTAGGAATGGTGACTGCTGTTTGACAGATGCAGCACGCTCTGGACGCCCTGCTGAGTTTGATGATGACCCGCTGTTAGCCGCACTTGAAGAAGACTGTTCAACAACTGTCGAAGAATTGGCCCAGAAACTCAATTCATCCCCGTCCACCATCCATCGACATTTGCAACAACTCGGGAAAGTGCCGAAGTTAGGAAAATGGGTGCCACATGAATTGTCGGTCGACAATCTGAGGTTGCGGGTAAACATTAGCACAGCTCTTCATTCCCGTGAACTCCAAGATCCGTTTTTGCACCGTTTAGTGACTGGTGATGAAAAGTGGATACTGTACCAGAATGTTAAGCGCTGTCGACAGTGGGTTTGTGCCGGAGAACCAGCGACACCACAGCCAAAACCAAATCTTCACCCTCGGAAGGTGTTGCGTAGTGTTTGGTGGGATAAAGGTGGTGTAATACACTTTGAAACTTTACCACACAACCAAACAATCACCGCTGAAGTCTACTGTCAACAAATGGATCGATTGAACACTGCACTAAAAGAGACCTTTGGATAATCGGAAAGGAATCGTGTTCGACAACGCACGTCCTCAATACCGCTCGGATCACTTCTGCAAAAAATTGAGGAGCTTGGGTGGGAAAAACTTCCACATCCTCCATATTCTCCAGACCTTGCGCCTTCAGATTATCATCTCTTCAGGAGTTTGCAAAACTATCTTGACGAGAAAGAGTATACTTCTTTAGATGACCTGCACATCAGTCTTCGTACGTTTTTTGCCTCAAAACCGCCTGAATTTTATAAACATGGCATTGAAAAGCTTGTAGGACGTTGGCAGAGTGTCATTGATTCCGATGGAAAATATATACTAGATTAAAAAGTTTCAGTCGAGTTTTTTTTGTCCTTCAAATTCCGATCTAAAAAACGACATTACTTATGCGATGACCTGATATTTACATGCGAATATATTAATGTTATAACGAGTATCTAAAAATTGTAAAACTCTCGCTTGTATTCTTTTGTTGAATCAAGTTTTTGAATAGAATTGTTGAACTTTTAATATCAGTGCTTTAGTCATTTCGTAGTTTAAATCCAACGAAAATAGGTGATCTCTGGGATGAGGACGATCTGAATTGAAAAATAACAAATTTAGTAATACGACCTGGGCCCCCCCACCCTCCTTTCCAAAACACATCGACCTCGGTTTTTTTTTCCTTCTTAATGTTGGTCAAAAGTAATTTTATTTAAAATATAAACTTAAAAGTGATCAAATATAAAAAAAAAAAGTACTTGACATTTTAGGGTCATCATCTCGTGCCAACTCAGTAACCACATCATAAACATCAATACAACACACAAGACATTCAATCAGATCATCAATAATGCAAACAAATACATACCCAAGGGCAACATTAGGAAATAAAACCCAAATTACACTAGAGAAATAGCCCACCTCGTAAGGCAACATCATAACCTCAAACATAACGCACAAACACCACACACAGAAGCCATAAAACAGCAGATACGACAGCTCAACACAGAAATAAACAACAAACTTAAAGAAAAACAAACCGAAGCATTTATGGAATTCATAACACTAAACCACTCTACTGATCCATCCAGGCAAAACAAGACTATAAACAGAATTACCCACTCTAACAGTGGCATTCACACCTCACACGCGGCTCTCTGTCGCAGCCGAAATAATATCCCAACATATACACAACAAGCTAACATTCTAGTTAATCACTTTGCAAAGATAAGTCACCTAAACAGAGACGACAACCGGAAACGCAGACAGACAGACAGACAAACAGCCAGACACAAGAAAACCTACAGACTCGACACGATCATTACACCCTTCAATACAGACCAAATCACCAAGATCATCAAAAACATTAAGAATTCGAAGGCTATTGGACCAGACGACATATCTAACATACACCTTAAACACTTGGGGTCCACAGGGAATACTAGTTCTCACAAACATCAGCACATATTCATATCAACACTGTATTATTCCTGACATATGGAAACAAGGTAAAATTATTACACTACTCAAACCAAACAAAAATCCAACAGAACCAGCTTCCTATAGACCCATTACTTTACTATGCACACCTTCCAAAGTAACAGAGAGACTAATTTTACAAATCACCAACCCACGCATACCACTATCGCCTACTCAACGTGGATTCAGACCTCATCACTCAACCACGACATTTTTCACTAAACTCACGCAGCACATCATGGATGGCATCAACTCCAGACGACCAGCATTTGATGCTATCCCACGCTTCCCTCTCATAAACAAAATACTCAACACAAACATGCACAATAACACCAAAAGGTGGCTGAGCAACTATCTTTCAGGAAGATGATACTCGCATATCACATTTAATGGCAAGTGATAAAAAAAAGAAGCTTTTTCTGAACGAGGTTCCTCAAGGCTCTGTTCTCTTACCAACACTGTTCAATTTATACATGTATGACATTCCAACACCCATAGATAACAAGCTTACCTTATCATATGCAGATGACATCACTCTAACATCCACCCACAACAACATCGACACCGCTACAAATAACCTACAAACATACATAAGCAGTATACAAGACTGGCTCACACACAATAGACTCAAAGTAGCGCCCACAAAATCAACCATCACCTTGCTAACAAGCAACACAAAAGAACACCAGATAACTCTACAGCTTACACTAAACACCACCAACACTCCACACACTCACAGGACCAAAATACTTGTTCACATACGGTACATCACATCATTATCTTTTGCGAACCACATTCAGGACATTAAAAACAAATGTACGTCAAGACTTAACACTCTTAGGGTACTAACAGGCACAAACTTTGGACACCAGCAGGAAACCTCATCACTTGTATACAAACAATATATTCGCTCAGTTATGGACTATGCTAGCCCATGCTGGGCACCCATTATCTCAAACACGCACATAAACACCTTACAGACAATACAAAACAACGCGCTTCGTATCATTACAGGATGTACTCAAACACCACCAATAGAACACCTGCACGCAGAACAAAAATACTGAAAATTAGGGAACATTTAGACATGAGGGGAACACAATTCATGGCAGCAGCGACAACTAACCCACAACACCCTTTCCACTACATGTACAATCATGCACCAACACCTCGCACCATTAATGTAACACCAGAGAGACATTATAACCAAATACTCCATTCCATACCACGCCCCACAGACACAATACAGAAAACACATACACACACACCTAACCCACAAAGCACTGACACCACTCGGTCCGAATGCGGTCCTAGGTTCGAAGCCGCCACCCATTGATAGGTCAGAGACCAGCCTGAGCAGATCGGATCGAGTTAACTTAGCACGATTCCGATGTGGACATCACCCCAACTTCCAGACATATAAACACAGACTAGACAACTCCACAGACAACACCTGCCACCTGTGCCAGGACACCACAAAAAATTGAACACATTATGATAGACTGTACCGCTCTAGCACAACAACGAACACAACACAACATCACTAGTGCGTTGAACCTTTGGTCCACTCCGGAGAGGGCGATCGGTTACCTGCTTGCCGCCGGCTTGCTCGATCAGGGTGGGCTGATCGGCTAAACAACAACAACAACAACAACAACAACAACGACTCAGTAACCATTAGTTGGGAAAGGAAAAATGTATGTAACACGTTAAATATAGATTGTTACAGTCACGGTACGAATCTCGTTCATGTTAACACGTTTCATTACTGGAGAGGCTACATCGATCACCCGACTTAAGGCCTTTCGCATAACAAACCCAGGTAGGTATCCGGTAGAACTTCGTCAAAGAATCGGAGGTTATTGGATGCCTTCCACAAGAGCATCTTGCTAATGCTCCATGAAGTTTGAGCATCGAATACGCACTGTAGCGACGAATGATGGTCATCATGTGGGAGTGTTCTAAATCTGAACAACTCGTAAATGTAAAGACCCATATATATTGTACACTATATATAATAATAGTAATAAGCTTAAAAATTACTAATTACTAATTATTTATGAAGCATTGTTTTTCGGGATCACCTGAAGATCAGGGCCACCAGCCTTCGTTAGTTAGCCTTATAAGGCAAACTAACGAAAGTATTACGACTTAACCTAACCAATCGCTTGGTCAACTGTACGCCCTTGACGATTGGTTAAGTCGTGATATTTTCCTTAGTTAGCCTTATAAGGCTAACTAACGAAGGCTGGGGGCCCTGATCTTCAGGTGATCCGTTTTTTGAACTCTGTACAGTACTTTAATTATCTCTTATTACTAAAATAAGTAGGTATTTTGCTAATAGTAAAAAGCTAAGTACAGTAATTACTGTTGCATGTTGTGTGTATGTATAGTACACAAAGTACAGTTAATGTCACTACAGGCACTTATTAATTGGGTGTCAGTAAGTAGGATACTTCAATATAGCCTATCGTGGTATGCTTTTGGGATTTTGAATATGACGTACTTTCCTGCTGTTCATTACCACACTTAGATATTCTCATGGGCAGTTTTTCAACCTGGGGGGTCGCGGGCCTACAGGGTCGGCCATAGGTCCCAATGGATTATAATTTAAGCGAGAAAAAAAAAAATATCGGAGTAAAAAGTGTGTAATAAGTTTATAAATATTTTTTTGTTTATTTTTTAAAAATCCCCTTGATGGACTTTCGCTTTATAACCGATTGGGACTTATGGGCCACCCTGTATATGGAAAACAAGTTTTTTTTCAGCGAAAATTATAAAGATACGCAAAATCAGACAAACTTGTCAGAAGAAAGTTCAAATCAATCAGTCGTGTAGGTTTACTACAAGTTAGGCAAACTCGGAAAATAGTTTGGGAGCTGTTTTTGCAGTTAGTTGAGAAACACCCGCTGTAGGGCTTACGCCAAATATTGACATAAAATTTTCTAGATTTTTTATGCTTGTGTTAGATATTATTCGCTTTTACATAATTTTATAATTATTTTATTATCTATATAATAATAATAATTTATATATTTGGCTTTAAGTATAGAAACTGAAAAAAAAGTTGAACCCATGCTGGAGCCTGTAGGTTTGTTTAAGTTTAATAAAAGAAAGCCCATTTTTATATTTAAAATGTATGTTTTTTGTTTTTACAACGTACAAACAGTAATTTATTGAAATTTTATATTTATTTTGTAGGTAAACGGATTTTCTAATGGATAACGACGGAGGAAAAAAAAACGTTAAAAAGAATTACTTAATATTTTTTCTAGCGTTAGTTCTATTACTCGTCCAGTAGCAGTTAATTTCGTCTCTCAAAAAATTATTTATCGACTGAGAGTCGGTAATTTTGTTTATACATTCGTAAATGAAAAGAAAATGTTCCCACGTGATTACATTTTTTATAGCTAATAATTTTAACCCTTTAAAGAATGCCCCTGAATTATCGTGAAAATTATTATCATTAGATAATAATCCTGATGCTATTTAAATCATTGTCGGCCAAATTGCTCGATGCGAGGTTGCGGTACTTACATCAAAGAAGGAAAATAAAAAGTCCATGTTGAAAACTGGTTCCGGGATGATTTTCGATTTATGGACATTTCTGCGTGTCTCAAATATTCACTATACATTAATAGTCATTAATAATTGTTTTAGGGATCGATAAAAATAGTTTTATTTAAGTAATTAAAATAATAGTAGTAATGGTCGCAGTAATCGTGAGAATAGTATTAAAAGGAACTTCGTAATTGATTTTACGCGCTGTCCCGATCTCGGGCGTGGTCCACTTATTCCTAACTCGTGCCTAATAACATTACTTAGTATGTAAATATCATTGATTGTAATTTATATATTTACTTAGGGACGTCGCCCCCAGAGCCCAAGAGACGAAGATTGTGGGGTCTCCGGGGTCTCGTTAAAATGTTTAGGAGGAGGGTGAGACGGAAAGGGGGCGTTGATTCTTCCGAAAGCCCCGAAGTCTCCGCCCCGACGCTTAGGGCCAGATCTGCCTCGGAGTTGACGGTAGATCCTACCAACAGGTGAGTAATAGTGTTGTTCTTAGTACCTTTAAATCTGCATTGTAAATAATGAACGTTAATCACTAACGGGTTTAGTGCGTGTGTTCGTATTTCATCGACTTCTAAAGCTTAGTACCCTCTTAAGTAACCTTATCAGTATGAGAGAGAGAAACTTAAATTGCTCTCCTTTGGATATAATTTACGGATGCTTCCACTTTTAGAATCTGATTGGGTACCTCAATAGTAACTTTTTCACACCGACCCATTTATTCTAAATAAGTATCTTTATCACATCCGTAAGTTATTTGGTCAAAACTCGTTTAAAAAATTCCGTTGTCTCGCCAGTCTAGATAGATTTCTAGTTAGTTTTTTTATTCCTTTACACTTTACAGTGTGGGATTATTATTAAGTAAATGTTTTACCTAATGAATGGATCAACCCCTAACTTATCCTTACCCGACTTTACCTAACCTTTATAGTCAACCTAACCCGCGGGACACGAAATATCCTGATGCGAAGGATGATGGTTTTTACGAGTAGGCAATTAATTTCTGCACTTGGTACAACGGATCTATTCCTTTCGGCGGATAAATGGGTTTCCACAGACTGTTCGGCGGGTTACAGCGAGTCTTTTTACCGAATGTCGAGCTCATTTGAAATTGATTCCTTAACAGTTTCTTTCGTTTCAGAGCGAGCAGCGGCGGTGGTCCCTACAACCAAGGCCTGAGCGTCTCCCATGATTCAGTCTTCAGCCCCGAAAGCCCCACGGAACAAACCCACACGGCTCCCCCGGGTTTATCTTTGGCCACAAGGGGGGTCAATATGGTAAGGAACCCGATTGGATGGAAATATGTTTTGAACGCGTAGATTCTGGATTTGGGTATTATACGATAAAGATGATTCGGAGAATTAATGGGAATGTAACGAAGTAAAAACTATCGTTACTATCCGTTGCTCGTGTCGTGGTAAAATAACTCTCGTAGCGCGGTCGGTTAGGAATTAGATTTGAAGTGTAATGGTCCGAGGAGGAGAATGTGCACACCATTTGACTAGGGAAGTACTCCGGGGTGGATGTTAGGCAGGAGACAGGGAATGCTGGATCTCCCGTTTCTCCTGTTACTGTCCTCTTTAGCTGATCTTTTTCCGTGTCTCATCTACCCTGTGAGCAGTCCAGCATGCTCTCAAACATACACTTCTCCCTCTATTCCTCACTACACAACCTTTTTCCAAAAAAAAAAAAATAAAAAAAAAAAATAAATCGTTGAACTTTGGAGACCTTGTTTTTGGCTCTCTCCATCTTCTGTGGAGGGGTCACTTTTGCGAGCGCTCGCCCTTAGCCCCCCTCCTTATATATATATTATTATATATATATATATATATATATATATATATATATATATATATATATATAAACCTCGCTACCCACTCTGTCCGGGTTGAGTTGGGCCCTTTACTCACTCGGCTAATGAAAGGCTCGGAATTCACGCCCCACCCAGCATTTTTGAGGAAACAAGAGTTTCGGATATTACGCATAAACTCGAAGCCAAGTCCAAACTAATTTAATTATTATTAAGGTGTTGGTTTTATTAGAGTACAGTATAATGGGGGGGCTTTGCTCCTTTACAGAAATATCTGCACTTTATTCAGTTTCGTATTGTTTGCTACGTTAACTATAAAACCGCGAACATTTATTTATGAATTTAATTGTTAAGTTCATGATATTTTTCTCTCCTTAGAAATGTTTATCAGCTGAATTTCTAAATCGAAATAACTTTATGAATTAATTTTAAAGTAAATAATTAGAAGTTAGTCGAGTGACTTGGTTTTATTTGAAAATAATATCGAAGAAAATTTTTGTGTTAGTTCTTACAGCCCTTTATAACATTGTATGTAGCACTCTTGCTTCTTGTCACAAAATATTGTTACTAAAACTAATTAATCGTAGTACGTTGCCTTAAACCTCTTCTGTTCTAGTTTATCTTATCTGCCGATAATAATTTGTCTGTGAATTGAGTGCGAGATACCTCCCTGAATTGATAGGAGGAGGAGGAGGAGTTGCTGTATGATTCTATTCATGAAATAGCCGACTAGTAGCTATTATAATAACTGAAGCACAAAGTCTTCGTCGTTTGAGCTCGCCCTTGTCAGTTTGTCCGTCTTCTTATTGTATCAGTTTCTCGGAAACACTAGCACCGGACCTCTTTATTCATTGGCCAAGTTATTTTTTTATTTTTTTATTTTTTTTTTTTTTTAATTATGTTATGGTATATTTTAGTGTAATAATGTTACGGTACATTTTAGTATAATTTAGTGTGGCGTAAGTAATCTGTGATGATGGACCACCCCGTCATTAAGGTATGTTACAAAAATGGGAAATGTGTAACATGTATATTAGATAATAGTTACTCAAGATATTTGCTATTTCTTACTCGCGTTGATATAGAAGTCGCGCGTTTGTCGCTTTGTTGTAGGGAAATGTTTGTAGTTTCATATTTCGTAGTTGAAGTTTGTTGTATGTAAATATTGTGTTGGAATGACCAACGAGGATAGTTCTCGTATCGTTCTTTGATTTGTTGAAATCAAAGTTTTAGCCATTGTTCCATTTACCTTAACGGTGTTTGATAAGAGTTGTATAGCCTCGTATTGCCCTACATTGTTCGTACCATCGGCTCAGAAAAATAAGAGGGATCACCAAATAAGTGTACCTTTGCATATTGGAACTGCAACCCCTTAAATAGAATTCTGAATTGAACTTTTAACATATTTTGAGCTAGGAACACGCACTAAAGTTATGTTCTCGCCTTCAAAATTTTGAATTATTTTAACTGAATGTGAAGCAACAGTTGTTTAATTGTCCCCAACCAAATAAAATTGGGACGGCCATACTGGGTTATACTTGTCCGTCCATCCGTCTGTGTTCGTTTCACTTTGGTGTCCGGGCTATTACTTTTGAACGGTTCAATATAAATTAATGATACTCAACACACACACACACACACACACACGGATCATCACGAGACTGGGTCCCTGTATAGAATATCGTAAAAAAGTAGAGGTCAAAGGTCAATTGGAGGTCCGCGCCATGACTTGAACCACTTAAATTGATGAAACTTCACGCATCATCACGAGACGAGTCGTGAGCAAGACTCGGGTTTTTGCACCAGAGGTCAAGGTCACAAATATAGGAAGGGAGATTGATGTCGTTCCGACATGATTCTTGTTGTGAAACCATTTCTGTTGTCTCGCGGTAGTTCATAAACGTTAGTGACATAAAACTTTATTTCCAGTCTTCGATGTTGATCGTGAACTTCATTCAATTAAAGATCCACTCCATGTTCATCCTTAAATGGTTGTTGTTTATGGGACCAATCAGATGAACTTTGTAGGTGATACATCGGAAGAAAAAATGTCGCGTGATAAATTGTGAAGAGAAGTTAGTACGGGAAAGCATTACTGGAAATTGAAACTTGCGTTGGGTCACTAATCAAAGTTTTGGAATTGGTTGATGAAATAACCAAATTAGAGGGTGGTGGTTGTTTTGAAGTTGTGTATCTCTTACGTAACATAAAAGGTTATGTGACGGAGGTAACCTACAGCTTTACACGAGATCCGAACCAAGGATCATTTGGACGCGAGCATGGTCACCCTTCCAACCATTACCCAAACACAGTGTCGCTTAACTTAGCCAATTTACAGGAAGCGGAGAACCGGTGTTGCTACTTCACCACGACATGACTCCCAAATTAGAGGAGGTCAGAGTTTGCTTGCAAGATGCTACTATTCAAATTATTATTAACAGTGAAAGTAATGTATTTCTTGCAATTTCAAGTTTTTCTCAGATGTTTTGAACTTCCGAATTGGTATTTTTATTTTCTATTTTCAAAATTTATGTCCTCAACAGTGAAATATATGAGAATATTAACCTACTTTTTTTTATTTTTACTTAAATGAAAGCAGTTTCAGCGTGGCTCTTGTTCTTAAAATATCTTTTGTGAAGTGATATTTCGACTTCTAATTTGTTATCGTGGTGGGGGGTCAAGAAAGGGATTGTATTTCTTAACCGTGTACCCTAAGACCTAATTTGTACCAGTAATTTAGTGGACATCATTGAAGAAGGAGTGAACTGTACACAGTGTCTAAAACTGTACTACTCGAACAGTAAAATGATCGTTAATGTAACTGCCATGGGAATAATATTAGTTAATGTTTAGTCTGAAAAAAATAAATGGTTATCTTCCGTTATCACGGCACATGGTCCTTATCAGTTCGTCATCTCAATTTGTTAATGTCGATTATTGAGAAGTGGCCACTGTGAATTGGTTATTTTAATGATGTAATTTTTATTTTGAATTGCTTGACACGTTTGTAAAGGGAGGAATAGTTTTACTTGTATTTATTCATTAAGATGATGAATTTAAGGGGATTTTTCTGTTAATAGTATTTCTGCATATTACGAAGGCCACTCAATATATTCCCCCCCCCCCCAGTTTCCTTGTAAATGCCAGAAATTTTGTACACAAGTAGTTGCATACCTTTTTTTACAAGTTTTTATTTTTCCACATAGTCTCCATCCTTTTCTACGGCCTTTATTCCTTGCTGGTAAGTAAAAGCCTGCTGGGTTCCGCTGGAGCCACCTCTTAACCACCTCAACAACCTCATCGTCACTCGGAAACTTTCTTCCACGAATACCCTCCTTCATTGGCCCAAACAAATGGAAGTCTGAAGTTGCCAGATCCGGGCTGTATGGAGCGTGAGGTAACAGTGAAGCGCCATTTTGAACTTTTTCTTGCGTGGGTAGTCTGCGTGATGCCAGTCCATGGATTGGCGTTTTGTTTCAGGTTCAAAGTGGTGTACCCAAGTCTCATCCCCAATCACAATTCGTGAGAAGTCATCATCCGTTTCTGTCTCGTATCGAATCAACGACTCGGAAACAATTTCTTTTCTTTGGGCTTTGTGATCTTGTCAATTAGCGACGAACAAATCGTGAACACACTTTTGAATATCCCAGTTGCTGAATTATCATATTTACACTTCCTTCACTAGTTCCTAGCTTCAGTGATAGCTCCTTGTATGTGACGCGCCGATTTGATCAAATGATGCTGTTAGCACGTTGCACAGTGTGAGATGTCACAGCCGATGCCGGGCGATCGCTGCGTGGCTCATCAGCTAGGCTGGCTTTCCCTCTCTCCGATGATATCTCACGTTTAGACCAGCGTCCAACTGTGCTTCGATCAACAACAGCATCTCCGTAAACGTTTTGTAGACGTTTGTGAATATTTCCTACTGTTTCCTTCTCTGCGGTTAAGAACTCGATAACCGCGCTCTGTTTACGACGCACATCACTGTCAGACGCCATTTTCGAAACTGCGTTAACCATCGGTTTTATGCAAGGGCGTTTGAAAGCGGGGAGGTTCAAACGAAAAATGCGGTTATGTGAAGCTCAGAAAGTTCAAACTTACGGCCCAAAAGATATTTTGGCCTCCATGGACTATTATTTAGCTAAAAAAAAAAGGGTGGGGCAAAATATATTGAGTGCCCCTAGTATATTGAACCACTAAATTTCTTTAACGATTGTATATTTCCCAAGAGATTTTGTATGTTCTGTTTTTAAGTCTAAGCCGTGTCGGCCTATTTGTAGAAAATTAGGCTAAGCCAAATAAAGCGCCGAATAAACCAGGGCTGTGGAGTCGGTGATAAAATTTGCCAACTCCAACTCCGACTCCAAAAATTTTAACACTCCGACTCCGACTCCAGAAATCTGACTTGTATAATTACGACTCCGACTCCGATGGAATGTTAAGGCCAAATTGATTACGATTAGCTTTATTAGGCCAATGGAGATTCATAAACAAGGCATCTCGTCACCACCACATGACTCATCAGGTTACTTAGTGGCTGTAACTATGCCTTAATGGCTTTTTTCTCTGTATTAAAAAATTACAATAAATCCCAAAATACAAACTGATTGAAACTTAAACAAAATAAGATTATTATCGGTTTAGCAAATTAATAGGATGTTTTTGTATTATTATAAACATCCGTAACAAAATGTACTAACCTAAACTGAATTTGTTCTTAAAAAAAGGATCGCTTCCATTAAATCTTCTTTCAGTGATGCTTATCAAAATTATCAAATTGAAATCTAAAAATCTGAAAAAGATTTAGGGTTGCTAGTACAAAATTTTTAAATTTCCTTATTATTAATTATGTTAATTAATTATAATCCTTATTAATTATAAGCAACTATATTTATATACCTATTATTTATATATTTATATGTTATATATTATTTATATATTATATTATATATTAAAACATTAAGTTAAATCTATTTTATTCATAAAATTGAGCTAGGCCTAGGCCTAGGCTGCTATGGTTATAATTGAAGGATTTGCACCGACTCCGACTCCATCCAACTATGCACTTCCGACTCCGACTCCACTCAAAATTGACCGACTCCACGACTCCGACTCCTGACTCCGACTCCACAGCCCTGGAATAAACAAATGTTTGGGTTTGCAAATGTTTTTCATGCTTTCAACTTTCGTGGTCAGCTCTTGAGAGAAAACTTAGCAAGTGTGCGAGAGGTTAGAATCACTTTAGGGAATTTTATTTGACCGTTGTGACGCTTCATTTGGTTTGGGTATGAGCTGTTTTAACTATGCATTTTTATATTGTACTTATGCAGTATTAGAAATTTAATTTTTTCTGCTGCTCCAGTATTTAAGTTAGAAGCGAGAGAATTTTTCCAAAAATGTATTCAAAATGCTTTAAAGTCTGGTTTCACAAATGATACTGAATGTTGTTATCGTCTCGCGAAGGTCACTAACAATATCACGTACGAATTTTTTAAGACTGTTTCGTGTATGGAAAACATTGGATTTGCGCAGTAGTTGCATGAAAGACGGTCCTCTTCATCCAGATGATACAGGGTGTCCCAGAATTAACTATCTATTTCAATGAAATCGGACAAATTTTTTAAAAACACACTTTTATTTATGTTTATCATGTTTAATGTGTGTTAAAAATGTATAAATTTCTAAATTTTTTTTCATAATTTTATTTTCATAATTTTTTCATTATCTGGTCCAATGAAAGACGGTCTGAAGTCATAGAATGGCAAAGAGAGACTCCAAAAGTTAACGTGTGGCTTGGAATGACCAAATCCAAAATTTGTGGCCCATTCTTCTTTGCGGAAGCAACTGTAACAGGTACCGTCTACCTTGATATGCTTCAGCAGTTTCTCGAACCACAGCTTCTTGATGATGGCATTCTTGATAATGTTGTGTTTCAACAAGATGGAGCACCATGTCATTATGCTCTAATTGTTCGAGAATACCTCAACAGACGCCTTCCGAATCGGTGGATTGGACGTGGAGGACCTCGACCTTGGCCTCCGCGTTCTCCGGATTTGACACCCCTGGATTTCTTTGCATGGGGTTTCATAAAAACAAAGGTTTATCGCCAAAAGATCAATAGTTTAGATGAACTTAAAGAACGCATCCAGTTGGCAGTGCGGGAGATAACGCCTGAAATGCTTCAAAATGTGTTTCGCAGCACTGAGGATAGATTTGAAATTTGCGGAGATACAGACGGTGCACATGTTGAAACTTCTCAATAAAGTTTTGACTTATGATTTATAAATCTATTTGTTTTTGTATCATAATTTAGTAATAAACGCAAAATTGTCAGTTTTTATTAAATTTGTCCGATTTCATTGAAATAGATAGTTAATTCTGGGACACCCTGTATAGCGACCCATGGTTTGGATCCCACGTAAAGTTGTAAGTCCCCTGCGCCATATGATCTTTATGTTGTAAAGGAGGTTAAACAACCCCAATAAAACGAGAAAAAAATCGTGTATGGAAAGACTACTATATTCCTTGGATGACATTTGTTATCATATTGTTGATTTTCTTCATTTGTCAGTAAACGTCTTGGTTTTGTCTAAGCGAGTTGAACCTACTTCGAACTGGAGTAAAACAGTTACACTATTTTCCGTTAGAGATGATGTAGCAACCCGTGGTTTAGATTCCGCCTAAGACTAGATCCCGATCCGTTCCATGACCTTTGATGTTGCGAAAGAAGTTAAATAAACCCAAATATTATTTATTTTAACTGGTTTTTCTCCGAGCAAACTTTCCTTTTGAAATGAAGCAACTTGTGCCCTTTATAGGTTAAACTTAGCTTCAGTTCATAAAGGGAAAACTTTAAAACGAGGGACCATGGAATGAAAACAATGTTAATTTTAAAATATTAAGACCAGCGTATGTCTTTTATAAATATTTATATTTGAAAACGGTTTCTTAAGAAATGAGCACCTATTAAGGTGCTCATTTCTTAATACGATTGCTTCATAGCATTCAGTACGTGGTTTTAGGATTGTTTAGAGGCCAATACCAAAGAAAATTAAGGAATACTGTCTAGTCGTAGCCAATCTGCTGAGCCAAGCTAAACCTTGCTTGCTTCAATAGGTTTACCTAAATAATAATAATAATAATAATAATAATAATAATAATGTTTTGGGTTATTTAACCTTCTTTGTAACAGCAAAGATCATGTGAAAGAGGGGCCATACATTAACCCTTTAACGCCGGAATTGTTTGTAAGGTTAAGTTATGAATGCGTGTATTTGAAAGGTTACTAATATGTAGCGGTCGTCCTTTTTAGGGTTAATTCGAGCCATGGGTTGTTACATCATTCGTACGCAGAGACTGGTCACCCATATATTTAATGAACAACGTGCCCATGATATAGCCCAGCTTTTATTATCCCCCTTCAAAAAAAAAAAAAAAAGTCTTGGATCATTCCCAAGATATCTTTTTCCTTTATTCTGTATTTTGTGTATTTTTAAATCGATGATTATTTTCATAAATGAATTGAGTGAAGTCTAAAATATTTCATTAGTTTTCATACAAATGAATCTTTATCCTGAAAGTTGTCGACTTTTAAGGATGAATATTCATATGGTTAAATTTTAACATTTGAACGTAGTTTGCGTTAACACTAGAATAAAACAAAACTTGAACGAATAAATTCCTGAAAATGAACGAAGTCTGAACTGAACCATCATGGTCGATCCTTTAAATAGAAAATGGCAAATCGGGTTTACAGTTTTACGCGTTCACTAATTGCCAAAAGTACAGGGTGTTTATAAAGTCCCTATCTATTTCGGTGAAAACGTAGCAAAAAGGGTAAAATTCAATAACAATATAATAGAAGGCGTACATTTAATGAATACTTAAGCATACGATTCTACATAAGCACCATCAGTATCTCTACAGAGTTTGAATCTGTCAGCAGCAATGCGGAACACATTTTGGAGCATGACGGGGGTTATTTTTGTAACTGCTGTTACGATACGAGCACGTAAATCTTCCAGCTTCATTCGGATGGCATTTTAAACACCGTCGTCTTTCAACAAGATAGGGGCACCTTGTCATTACGCAAACATTGTTCGGGAGTACCAAAATGAACGATTTCCAAATCGGTGGATCGGACGTGGAGGCAACAGGCCCTGGGCGGTTCGATCTCCTGACCTAACGCTCTTGAATTTCTTTGCATGGGGCTTTATCAAATCAAACGTTTGTCAAACGAGGGTTACAGATCTGCAAGATTTACGTGCTCGTATCGTAACCAGTTATAAAAATAACCCCTGTCATGCTCCAAAATGTGTCCCGCAATGCTGCTGACAGATTCAAACTCTGTAGAGATACTGATGGTGCTCATGTAGAATCGTATGCTTACGTATTCATTAAATGTACGCCTTCTATTGTATTATTGAATTTTACCCTTTTTGCTACGTTTTCACTGAAATAGATAGGGACTTTATAAACACCCTGTATTTGTCATGTAATAGTCTTAATCTGTTTACATTCTTGAGAAAATGAGATTGAGTTAGGATCGTTACTCACGGTTTGATCGCGTGTTCATCCATCTCGTGTTTATGGATTAAGCAGCAACACTCGAAGAGCCAGTACCGTACTTTTTCTTTTTCAGTCTGAACTTAAGGCGGTGCTACGGAGAAGAAGAGCTCTCGATTCGGGGTCGGTCGAAGATGACCCCGATGATCCCGGTCTTCCGCGTTCACCCCCAACCTCCCCAACCACACTCGATGTTCTTAATCATGGCCTCAAAGTAAGTACGAATCCCAGTCAGACATGCTGTTAGATAAAGACGTTATGGGTAGAAGGTGGAATTACTGGGTAGTTTG
The DNA here is from genome assembly GCA_023014485.1 of Bathynomus jamesi. Classification (NCBI taxonomy): domain Eukaryota; kingdom Metazoa; phylum Arthropoda; class Malacostraca; order Isopoda; family Cirolanidae; genus Bathynomus; species Bathynomus jamesi. The sequence continues at coordinate 1,128,686 of JAJOZX010000535.1, forward strand.
TTTTCGATCCTGCTCGCTTGTTTCATCTCAGAATAGATGATGCTCCATTCTCACCCTTTAACTAACATTAGTTTTGGAATTTAGTATAAAGGAAAACATCAATAATAATAATTTATTATTATTATTATTATTATTATTATTATTATTAATTAGATGTACTTTCTATACTCGGACTTGTAAACATTCCGCGTACGCCACAGTTGATCATCATTAGTTTAGGTAAACAAATATTTCCTCGCTTTTCTCACTTAACCCTTTACTGTCGAAATGGGCAAATTTCTAACCTTTCAAATACACGCATTCATAATTTAACCCTACAAAATATTTGGGCAGTAAAGGGTTAACCCTCTATAGACAGAATTTTCTGTAGGGTTAAGTTATAAATGCGTGTATATGAAAGGTTAGAAATTTGTAACAGTTGTCCATATAGGGTTAAGGTAATTTTTTCTTACTACAAGCTTAAATCGCCTGATACCATATCCACCAATGCGCGGATTTCCGCACTGTTATGAACTTGAGACTCGCGAGCCTGGTTGGTTTTGAAGTGTTCTCTAATCTTGTTAGGTTTGTATTTACGCCGAAGCATTCTGACTTTGTCGATGTAGTATAATCAGCGTGAGAGGAGCTACGTCCATTTACTAAATTATATTCGTATGCCGTATTATCATTTTCTCTCAGAAATCTTCATCGAAGTTGAGATAAAGAGAGCCAACTTAATTAATGGGGTTATTTATAGCGCTTGGCTTCTTAGTACGACTCGTTTATTTTAATTTTAAAATTTGATGTACTCCCTAATTATTTGTTTAAAATTTGTTAATCTTTTTACATTTGTCCGACTAATTAACACTCGTAGAATGAAATCTGTTTCTTTTTTTCTCTTAATTTCTGAAAATATTTTTGAAATTCATTAGATCTTTCGAAGAATACTTTGAGGGGTCGGTTATTTACCAGATTTTGCTTCATTATTATTTCCATATCGGCGTTGGTTTTATTTTGTACGGACTACGTATCATTGTTTTAATAGCCCAGATTTTATAATTTTTGAGTCATAATTTATGTACAGCCCTTTGTAGGTTTAAGCCATTCGATGCTCTAATGACCTACGGCGTAAGTCATATTTCGGGCGGACTATATTTAGTTACTGCGCAACGAAGGGGTTAATGTAAATACTTCTCTGAATTGAGCCATCTTCATCCTCACTTTCAACGCTAATTTTTTTAATTGTTTATTTTTGCTTTTCATTTAATAATTGGTATTTAACGCAGAGTTCGTCGAGAGGTGGTCAGAGCAGTTGCAGTGATGGCTCTCTTCTCTCCATGGGAAGCTCTGAAAACGATGAGGTAAGACTGACATTTTACTCTCATTCATGATCTATTACGAGAAAAATATAATTTTTTTTTTTTATTAGAATTCACTTTTTACTCGTGATGGAGTTTTGGCTCATCTTCGTTATTTTCTTTCTTCTGACCCAATCGCTTAATGAAATAACCATAGCTTGAGGCGTGTTAGGAGCAAGACCCGGGAGAGGAGTCACGGGCCCTAGTGCTACTTTTACCCCTTTACCACCCCCCCGATCACCTTCTCTATCTTCCAGCCCGGGCTCTGACGCTTTGACACCTAATGCACGCCCCGTCTCCCGGTCCGTGGTTAAGAGTCGTCTAAATTATTGGTAGTTACGATACTTGGTGTTTTGTACAATCGTGTTTGGATAAATGAGCACTAAAAGGGTTCTTTCTTCAACCTATTCATTTAGTCTCTGAATTTGCACATTTAGAAATAAAAGTTACTTAAAGGATGACGAAAGAGTTAATAGATAGTCGTATATTTACTGATTTGTGAGGGAACTAAAAACGAGTTTGAAAATAGCTAAAACGTTCTTGAAGGAGAAATAGAAAGTTCTTCAAAGTATAACGGGTAAAACAGCGGTGAAACATTTGAAAGCGTATTTTAACGAAAGTTTTAACTCGAACGAGTAAACTAATTTGAAAGTAAAGACGAATATTTAGGATTCGGTGACAGCTTTTTTTTGTTTTCCCCAACTTAAGAATTTTTAGGGTCGACAATTTACATTTGAATTTTAATCCCAAACACGCTTAACTTTCTCGTAGAAATACTGATAGAGATTCACGACGGGCTTCGGTAAGAGGGATTCTTTTGTCCAGAAAGCTTAAGGGGTGAGGTTAAATTAAATTTAGGTTAGGTTTTGAGCAAAGATAGTTTTGCCCTGGTCCTCTTTTCTGGTTGGTGTTTGGTAACACCATCACGAGCGCTACGCTAATCTCTTCTCTTTCCAATAGAAAGTGGCTACCTTTAAATGATTTCTGCCAATCCTTTATATATATATATTTATAATATAAAATTAATGACATTCTTTGGGAACTTCAAAGTAGCCTGCTCAGAGGTTCCCTGAATCTGCGGGAGCTGGTGGTAAGCGAGACCAGGGTGCTAACCACTTCCATGCAAAGGAATTACATTATAAGTTCGTCAGTTTAGGCTCTAATAAAAAACTATTAAATTACTAACTTTCTAATACGACTTTGCTAAATCTAACCTAACTAACGTGGGTTCAGTACTATGTTAAGTGTATATGGTACATTCATGTATAGGACCTGGAACAAATAGGAACATCTGAGTCAGAGAAGAACATTAGTAGTTCATTCATTCATACAAAAGTGAACTTGTACAGGATCGGAGCTAAAGCAACGTTTAGTAATATAGGCCATACACAAAGGCATAGCGAGAGGGGTGATTCTGGGGCCCTAGCTCCCCATCATATATATATATATATATATATATATATAGAGAGAGAGAGTTACAAGGAGTTACAAGGAAAAGAAGTACCTCAAAAGGCCTTGTGGCCCATACCGAGGAGGTACCAATGGCAACGGGTGCCAGGGAAAATTTTGTCTTTCAACTATCCTAGCAGTAGTAGAAAACTGGATAGAAAAGTAGAAGGCTCTCTCCCCACCCTCCGCTCCCTCCCTGCCAGAGGCAGGTACGGAAAAAGGTTGAAGAAAATACCTTGACCCTGGAAAAGCAGCCAAGGAAACTTTACAGGAAAGCGGAGAACATATAAACAGCTCTATATTTAGCTCGCTCACAGAGACACTGAGCAAGCGAACTCCTGCAGAGTTTTCTGAGGTTTTAATCTTAAACTATGAGTGTGTTCAGCACTTTGTCCAGCCCACCCTTAAACAGATCTACACTCCGACTGGAAACAACCTCTGAGGGAAGTTGGTTCCAGATATTAACTATTTTATAGGAAAAGAAATTTCCGCAGACTGAGGTCCTAAATGCCTTTACACACACAAATAGTGTGCAAGATTTCGTCTACCCTTTTCTTGAACTGATCCACAGAGGAACTGTTCACAACTTCCGAAGGTAACCTGTTCCATGTGTCACAGATCTTATACGTAAAGTAATTCCCACACACACTAGTCCTAAACCGTTTCAAATCCAACTTCCAACCATTGTTGCGAGTTGGGTTATCATTTAAACTAAACATACTTCTAAAATCGACATCGTTGAACCCGCGTAAGAGCTTGAAAACCTCGATCAGTTGACCGCGCAGCCTCCGAGTTTCAAGCGAAAACAAGCTCAGGGCGCGTAACCGTCGATTGTAGCCCATATGCCTAACGGAAGGGATTAACTTTGTGGCCCTCGCCTGCACTCGCACCAGCCTCTCAATATCTTTCCTGAGGGTGGGAGACCAGAACTGCACAGCATACTCCAGGTGCGGCCGAACAAGGGAATTGTACAGTGAGAGCACAATCTCCTTGTTCCGAAACTGAAATTGCCTCCTGATATAACCCAATAGTTTCTGGGCTTTCTTTTCCACCTCTACACACTGTTTCGTAAACTTAAGATCGCTGCTAATTAGCACACCCAAGTCCTTTTCTAAATCAGTCACCTCGATATTACTACCCAACATCGAGTAGTCCGACTTGGGATTGGCGTAGCCAATGTGCATCACTTTGCATTTACCCAAGTTAAACGGCATTTGCCATTTTTCGGACCACTCTCCTATCCTACCTAGGTCCGCACGCAGTTCCTCGATCGCTTCGGGCGTCCCAACATTGGCCCCAAGCTTGGTGTCATCAGCGAATTTGGCGATCCGACTGACGATGCCACCGTCGATATCATTTATGTAAATGATAAACAACAGCGGCCCCAAAACGGAACCCTGAGGAACCCCACTAGTGACCGAGGCCCAACCCGAACTAGCCCCTTTAATTACCACCCTCTGCCGCCTATTCCTCAGCCAGTTTTCAATCCACCTACCTATTTCCCCACCGATACCCAGCGCGCGCACTTTCGCCATTAGCCGGCGGTGAGGTACCTTATCAAAGGCTTTCTGAAGGTCGAGATAAAGTATATCAATCGCCCTACTCTTATCGTACTCACTCAACATGACGTGGAAAAACTCGAGCAAGTTGGTGAGACACGACCTATGCCGTCTAAACCCATGTTGGGAGTCCCCAAGCAGCTTATAGGAATCCAAATGGTCAACGATCCTATCAGCTATTATCCCTTCTAATAATTTACCTACAACTGAAGTGAGACTAATGGGACGATAGTTCCCTGGACTTTCGTGATCCCCTTTCTTAAAGATAGGGGTCACGTTGGCTTCCCTCCAGTCACCAGGCACCTGGCCCATCTCCAACGATTTGTTGAAGACTGTAGCCAGGTGGGGAGCCACCTGGTCGCGCACTTCTCGCAACACTCTGGGGAGAAACTGGTCTGGCCCAGGAGCCTTAAACGCGCTCAGTTTGTCTATTCTATCGGCAACGACTGTCGCGGTACATCTAACACTATCCAGGCCAGCACCTTCGTGCCTCACGCCTGTCTCGGGGATGACGCGGGTATCCTCCCTGGTGAACACTCCCGCAAAGTACTCATTAAGCACATTAGCGATGTCCGCGTCGGAGGTCCGCAGAACGCCGCTTCCATCCTTTAACGGACCTATCATTCTTCTAATGGGCTTTCTACTATTAACATAACTGAAGAATTCCTTAGGGTTCCCCTTGCAGAGGCTTGCCACCCGTAGTTCTTCGTTACGTTTCGCTAGCCTAACCTTCGCCTTCACTTCCCTACACAGTCGGACATACGCTTCAGTGTTCTCGTGGGAACGATTGGCCTTCGCCCTCCTATACGCTACTTTCCTATTTCGGATAGCCGAAGCGATGTCACGATTGAACCACTTAGGCTGCGTTGAAGCAGGGGTGACCGGTTTTGAGGGTATGGCAGCAGACTGCAGCACCATAAACTCGTCCTGGAATGCACTCCACACTCCCTCAACATCGCCGCCAACCTCTAACCCCATCTCTCCTACGCTATCCCTGAGGCTAACAAAGTTCGCCCGCCGGAGATCGAGCTTACTGCCTCTCGAGTTACTACACTTCACCCGAGGGACGCGCACACGGAACCTAATGAGAGAGAGAGAGTCGGTTAACCGCACATACACCAGCAATTGGGCTTCGCTCTTGATGTCCGTCGTCTCATCCAGCTGAAGAATAAAGAATTCTCTCCTTGGGTCTTTCCATAGTTTGCTCTTCGATGTTTGGTGACGAGTCCAGAATTCTCCTTGCAGCAGTGTCGTTAGATAATGACAGTTTCTTTGCTTGTTCTTTGCCGCCCATTATCATCTCCCATTTGCAATGCTGCCGATTTAACGAGACCTCCTCATAGTATGTGACTTCTTGATTCTGTTTAGGAGTCAAGACACTCGAAGGGAGGCAATCGCATCATCTCATTGCGAATAAGTGAAGCATTTGCTGGTTTTAGAAAATACCGTTGTATCCTAGATTAGAAAGGACACGGAAATTGATCACCGGCGATTGAGCTGAAGGTAGTCAAGAGAAGTAATTTGCACAAAACTAATTCAAGTATGCGAATACAAGACAATTTGTAGTTGACTTTAACAACTTACTGGGTCATATTTGACCCCTTATCGAAGAACCATTAACATAGATGTTCATCTCAGAGCTTTTAGGAGTCAGAGAAGAACGTGCAGTTCCTTTTTTTCTTCCATTTTTTTTTCCAGGGCAAATTGTTATTAGGTCTTACAAAGTGTAGGTAGTTCTTTCAGCCAACATAAGTATATTGCATATGATTGTAAACAAAAACTTGCATTATACAAACCTTGGAGATCAGTTAATGTCTTTACTATAAACTTAGAATATGTGAATACTACAATTCTCTAGTAATTATGGAAATTACATTTTGCATGTTGATACCGCCTGACTATACTTACCTCTAATTATTATTACACTTTTAAAAAACGAAATGTATGAAATGGAAATTAAGTGAATGGGCGTGGCTTAAAAACTAATGAGACCTTAGTTGCAATATCATTAGTAAAAGGTAAATATAAGAAGTAAATTCAATTTTTTATATTGCATGTTAAATTAATTGGGCACGATGCGTCGGCGCGCACGCGCGCGCGCACACTGTGCAAAAATGACGAGGTCATTTCGGATTTTCATAATGACTGGAAAATAACAAAAAATGTGCTGTACTTTATTAATTTGTAATTTAATAACAAAAGAAAAAATATAAAAATAATAGATTAGTCATAAATGAAAGTCTCTCTCTCTGCTTGGGGACTCCCAACATGGGTTTAGACGGCATAGGTCGTGTCTCACCAACTTGCTCGAGTTTTTCCACGTCATGTTGAGTGAGTACGATAAGAGTAGGGTGATTGATATACTTTATCTCGGCTTTCAGAAAGCCTTTGATAAGGTACCTCACCGCCGGCTAATGGCGAAAATGCGCGCGCGCGCTGGGTATCTGTGGGAAATAGGTAGGTCGATTGAAAACTGGCTGAAGAATAGGCGGCAGAGGGTTGTAATTAAAGGGGCTAGTTCGGGTTGGGTCTCGGTCACTAGTGGGAGGATTCCGTTTTGGGGCCGCCGCTGTTTATCATTTACATAAATGATATAGACGGTGGCATCGTCAGTCGGATCGCCAAATTCGCTGATGACACCAAGCTTGGTGCCAATGTTGGGACGCCGGAGGCGATCGAACAACTGCGTGCGGACCTAGGTAGGATAGGAGAGTGGTCCAAAAAATGGCAAATGCCGTTTAACTTGGGTAAATGCAAGGTGATGCACATTGGCTACGCCAATCCCAAGTCGGACTACTCGATGTTGGGGAGTAATATCGAGGCGACTGATTTGGAAAAGGACTTGGGTGTGCTAATTAGCAGCGACCTTAAGTTTACGAAACAGTGCGTAGAGGTGGAAAAGAAAGCCCAGAAGCTGTTGGGTTATATCAGGAGGCAATTTCAGTTTCGGAACAAGGAGATTGTGCTCTCTCTCTCTCTACAATTCCCTGGTTCGGCCGCACCTGGAGTATGCAGTGCAATTCTTGTCGCCCACCCTCAAGAAAGATATTGAGAGGTTGGAGCGAGTGCAGGCGAGGGCCACAAAGTTAATCCCTTCCGTTAGGGCATATGGGTTACAATCGACGGTTACGCGCCCTGAACTTGTTTTCGCTGGAAACTCGGAGCCTGCGCGGTCAACTGATCGAGGTTTTCAAGCTCTTACGCGGGTTCAACGATGTCGATTTTAGAAGCATGTTTAGTTTAAATGATAACCCAACTCGCAACAATGGTTGGAAGTTGGATTTGAAACGGTTTAGGACTAGTGTGTGTGGGAATTACTTCACGTATAAGATCTGTGACACATGGAACAGGTTACCTTCAGAAGTTGTGAACAGTTCCTCTGTGGATCAGTTCAAGAAAAGGTTAGACCAAATCTTGCACACTATTTGAGTGTGTACAAAATTTTCCCTGGCACCCGTTGCCATTGGTACCTCCTCGGTATGGGCCGCAAGGCCTTTTGAGGTACTACTTTTCCTTGTAACTCTCTCTCTTTGGCACCCAATACAGCAGCCATTCCTTGTGGCAGTGATTTAAGAAATGAAATGTATTGATTGTATTTTGAAAAAAATGTTGTTGTTGTTGTTGTTCGAGCACTGTTGCATCAACTTCCACTGATGAGAAGGGTTGTTAGGATTGTCATATTTTATTTTCAAATGTGAACAATGTCCCTAAATGCATAATTGGATTCGGATCAGACTGTGGTAGCTATTCCATAATGGTCCACACATTCTCTTATCCTTTATAATTCAGATAATACGCGTAAAGTTTGGACTGGTATTACCTTGTCGAGAAATGAAGTTTTGTCCCACGAGGCATTGAGTACTTTGTGTAGGGTATAGTGAATTAAGAGTGGCATTGTTGACTTTTTGATGGCATTGTTGACTTTTTGATGGCATTGTTGACTTTTACAATGTCTCGTGTGTCATATATCCAGCGATACAACTTCACACGTTTCACAAAGTTTTCTACACTGCACGGTCAATTTCCCATCGAATTTGTGCCTGACTCGTGTACCAAACCATTTGGACATTTTGGGTACATTTGTTAAAAGGGACTTCTGTCTTTAGAGGTAAAATTCTTATTTCTTGGCCCACTTTAGTCGCTTTTCTGTTCTCTCCAATTTTTTTTCCTTATGAGGCAATGAACCAAAAATTGAGGTTCTTACTGTTGAAGACTGGTAAGTAGGCCTGACGAAGTTCCATCGCGTCTTTTCATGTTATTTTTCAGTTATAAAAACCGAAGTGGACCCATAAATTTGACCCCCAATAAGTAAGTAAATAAATATATATACACTGAGCGGCAGAAAAATAGGCCCACTTGGAATATCGCGAAAAGCAAAAAAGTGTGCAAGCTTCTTTTTTTGGAAGTTTTAAAATTCGAAAATATAGTCTGACGCAACCAAATAAGATAAAACAACGTCAGCTGCAAACACATTAGCTGTAACGAATTTTCGACTTTTTAAGAATTCGACAGTGACATTCAGTTGCTCTTAGACTGCTAGTGCCACTTTTTTCTTTCACTAGTGGGAGTAGGCATTTGCGTTTAGTAACAGATAGACTTCTAATTCTTTTGGGTTTCAGAATTGGACATTTGCACTGTTCGACGTGTCTACCAACGTTATGTGGAGACGGGAGAGTACACCCGAAGACCAGGATCTGGAAGATCGCGCTGCACATCTGCTCGTGACGATAATTTCATCGTCTTGAGTGTTTTGCGAGATCGTCGCTTGACTGCCACAAACGTCCGCAATGAGCTGGAAAGGTCTCGTCTCGAGACGTCAGTGTGTCGGAGCGAACTGTTAGAAGGAGACTTACAGAAAGTGGCTTACATGCTAGACGTCCAGCATTGGGCCTGAAATTGCTCCCACACCACCGCAATACTCGTCTTGCTTTCGCTTGTGAGCATGTCAGTTGGACTATAGTCCAATGGGGACGAGTATTGTTCACGGACGAATCGAGATTTAATCTTCGAACATCCGATGGGCGGGAAAGTGTGTGGAGAAGAACAGGAGAAAGATTCGCCCCGTGCACTTTTACGGAAGAGGGTTGCTTTTGGAGGAGTCCAATTGACGTGCTCACGAGCGAAAGCAAGACGAGCATTGCAGTGGTGTGGGAGCAATTCCGGGCCCATTGCTCGACGTCTTGCATGTAAGCCACTTTCCATAAGTCTCCTCCTAACAGTTCGCTCTGACACACTGACGTCTCGAGACGAGACCTTTCCAGCTCATTGCGGATGTTTGTGGCAGTCAAGCGACGATCTCGCAAAACACTCAAGACGATGAAATTATCGTCACGGGCAGATGTGCAGCGCGATCTTCCAGATCCTGGTCTTCGGGTGTACTCTCTCCTGTCTCCACATAACGTTGGTAGACACGTCGAACCGTTGTTCTTGGGAGTCCTAGCGCATCGGCGACGTAACGCTGGCTCCGACCATCTTCAATTAAGGCGGCGACTCTTGCGACGTTCACGGCACTCAAGTCCATTGCAAATGTCCAATTCTGAAACCTAAAAGAATTAGAAGTCGATCTGTTACTAAACGCAAATGCCTACTCCCACTAGTGAAGGAAAAAAGTGGCACTAGCAGTCTAAGAGCAACTGAATGTCAGACTGTCGAATTCTTAAAAGAAGTCGAAAATTCGTTACAGCTATTGTGTTCGCAGCTGACGTTTTGTCTTATTTGGTTGCCTCATGGACTATATTTTCGAATTTTGAAACTTTTATAAACAGAAGCTTGCCCACTTTTTTGCTTATTCCAAGTGGGCTGATTTTTCTTCCGCTCAGTATATATATATACATATACAGGGTGTAACAAAAGTCCGTTCTCATAGGGAAATAAGATATAACAGAATTAAACGAGAAAATAGCTTTAACTGTACAGTACAAACAATACAGTCAACTTGCCAATTAATCCAGTACATGCTCAAATTGCATTTCATGTAGCCATTGACAAATTTCTACTCGTCTTTGTAAACTGTCGGTTACGTTTTGAAATGTTTTCGCGCTAATTCTGTTACACTGATCTGTAATTTTTTTTTTAACTGCTGGGTCATTCGAGGTCTTGACTCATAAACAACGGATTTTAAGTGGCCCCACAAGTAGTAAAGTGGGGGTAAAATCAGTGCTTCGGGGCGGCCATTCCACACAACCTCGGCGTCCTATCCATCTGCCATGAAGATTCTCATCTTACCATTGTCTCACCGAACGAGCGAAATCCGGAGGTGCACCATCTTGCTGAAACCAGGACTTTCGTCTAGCATCCAAAGACATTTCGTCAATGTACTTTTGCAAAATTTCCTCCAGAATGTTGTTCAAGTAAGATTCTCTGTTCATGGTTTCATCAAAAAAGTATGGTCCTGAGATCAACCTGCAAATGTGCATCTTCAACCCAATGCAGATTTTCGTCGCTCCAGTAACGATAATTGCGGCGATACCAACTCGTCACGATCAATCTGTTATAGCTTTATTTCCCTATATGGAAAGCGAATTTGAGTGTTACAGAAAAGGAGGGAATAATGGGGAAATAAGAGTCCGGAAATGTCTCAATGAAAATTCGAGTGGATGAGAGAGAAGAGGAAATAACGAATAACAATATAATACAGAATGAAGACGGATGAAAGAAAAGAGAGAAGTAAAAGTTGCGGGGTAGTAAAGCTGCCCAACGAGCAAAATGATATAAAGATAAAAACTAAAAACGTAGGAAATAAACAGGCCAAAAAAAAAAATCAAAATTAAGAACATAGAAAATAATCAGGTAAAAAGTAGAACGGTAGAAAATACAGTCTGTAAATACTACGCAAAATGGTACTGCAGATATCGGGATGGGCAGTGTATCTATTCACATCCCACATTATGTAACGCACATTACACAAGTGGATATTGCAAATTTGAAAAGTGCGAGTTCCACCATCTTACTGTCTGCAACACCTATGCAAGATATGGGAGGTGTAAATACGGACAAAAATGCCGTTACCACCACCACCCTCAAAGGAATCAGATAGGTGAGCGGACGAAACCAGCAACAAAGAGGGCTACCAATTTTTTAGATGTAGCCCACGCAATTCAACTATTGAATACATTCCAACAAATACAAAGCCAACTGACAAATACAGGGATCCGAGAGCCGTACAGAAGGCATACAGAAAGACATTACGTGCGATATCGGGACAACGGTTATCGAAACGGATAGAAAGAGGAAAATTCTCGGAGGATCACGAGGCAACGAAACCGGCATCACAATTGGAAAATGAATTGGAAGCGCAAGTATGTAAAAATGAAAGGGAAAAAATAAAAATAATCCTAGCCAACATTCAGGGCCTTAAATCAACCCATTCCCTGGACAAAATTTTATACATGAAAGGACTCGTGCAAGAAAACGGAGCAGATTTTTCATGCCTCACGGAAACCCATCTAAAGGACTGCTGGGCGAACTGTGAAAACTGAGTTTTTTGTGTTGACAACTATAACATCGTCCGGGCCGACAGAACAGCGAGACGTAAAGGAGGATGTGCTATTTACACACACTAAAGGCATACGGCAGAAATGACTATAAGTACCTCAAACAGCTACGTAGAATGTGCAGCAGCAAAAGTTGAAAAATTAGATATGGTACTAATTGTAATGTACAGACCCCCGAACACGCTAACTCAAAATTCTCGGATTCCATTACAGAGGTAAGAAACTGGGTAAAAGATCTACACTCTGCAACCTCAAATATTTTTCTGTGGTGATTTTAATTTTCCATTCATGAAATATAAAAGGATAGGAAAAAATATATGTATATACCAGCACAAGGGGGGCACACGGGAATACCAGGAGCAGGTAAAAATGCTACGAGCTCTAGCTGATGAATTTATGTTAACGCAAGAAATAACAGAAAAAAAAAAAAAAAAAAAACTGCCTACATTTGGTATTCACAAACAACCACCCCCTAATTGATGATGAAGAAATAACCCCAACTATAATATCGGATCACAACATTATTGAAATAATAACCAATATAAAAGCAACAGGAAAGGAAAGAACACGAACAAGAGAAAGAAGAAAATTCGAAATTTTTAATTTTCACTCCAAAGCTGTAAACTTGGAAGGTGTTGCATCCAGCATGGAAGTAATAGATTGGAAAAACCATCTTCGAGGCCAAGACAACGGAAGAGATGCTAATGAACTTTGAGGAGAAGACGGTGGAAATTGTGGAAAGACATGTCCCAAAAATACAACAAAGAGGAAAGAAAAGCAGGTTCGAGAGACAAAAGAAGTCATTGTTCCGAAAGAGAAAAAGAGGGACTGCAAAATTAAGTAACTGTAAAGATAACTTCAGAAAAAATATTAAATGATGAACTGCAGAGTATCGATTGCGTCACACAGGAACTAATTGAGAAGCATACAGAAAAATACCACGACGCTATAGAAGCGATAAAGGTTAACTCAAAGTACTTCTATAATTTTGCAAAAACAAAGTCGAAAAACCATGCGACTGTCGAACCTTTTAAAAACGAGAACCGTGCTTTATCTGATGATCTAACAGAAGTATCAGAAATATTAAGAGCTCAGTACGAATCATCTTTCAGTATCCCAGAAACTGACAAACTGCTATGCGATAGAAACGCGTTCTTTGAAGAACACCTACAAGGAGAAAGTATAATGGACTTCGACTTTACGACAGATGATATTACACAAGCTATAGGGAAACTAAAAGTGCACACAGCGGCAGGACCGGACAAATTGAATGCCACACTGATCAAAAACTGCAAGAATGCAATCGCTGAGCTTCTATGTTGGATATGGAGACGATTACTAGACGGGGAAGAAATACTGGGCGTCTTGAAGAGCGCGAACACAGTGCCAATATATAAAGGAGGAGATCGATCAGAGGCCAAAAACTATAGGCCAGTGTCGCTTACATCTCATCTCGCTGAAATATTTGAAAGAATAGTTAGACCCAATCTATGACTTTCTGGAAACTCAGAAAAAATTAAATGATAACCAACATCGGTTTCGGTCAGGCAGATCATGCCTATCACAACTAATGGAACACTACATTATTGATGCACTGGAAAGTAATGAAAACTATGATGCAATATAATATACACATACTTTGCCAAAGCGTTCGACAAGTGTGACCATGGAATCATAATACATAAACTGAAATATATGGGAATAACAGGAAAAATAGGGAAATGGATATATAATTTCCTTAGTGAGCGGCGGCAAGTCGTTACAGTACAAGGAATATCTTCATCAGAATCAGAGGTCCTCAGCTTAGTACCACAAGAAACAGTATTAACTCCACAACTCTTCATAATCATGGTAACTGACATAGAGAGGACGTTACCAGAGACAGCACAGTAACATCCTTTGCCGATGACACAAAGATCAGTAGAAAAATAAGAAACCCAGAAGATATAGGATCTCGACAAACCGACATGAACAGAATCTACAAGTGGACAAAAGACAACAATATGAAGTTTAACACTGAGAAATTTTAGCTGTTACGGTACAGAAAAAGAGAGGACCTAAAATCCACGAATTTTTATACCCCAAATGGACAGGAAATTCGGAGAAATTCTAGAGCAAAAGATTTGTGAGTTGTAATGACTGATGATGCGAAATTTGAAACAAAATAAGATAGCAGTAAACAGAGCAAAGAGAATAACTGGGCAGATATTGAGAACCTTTACACGAAGAGATAGGAATATGATGATTCCTCTACTTAAAACACTGATCATACCCAAATTGGAATACTGCTCGGTCCTAACATCCCCATATAAAAAAAAAGACATTAGACAACTAGAAGGGATTCAAAGAAGTTTCACAGTGAAGATCAAGGGGTGCAAAGCACTAAATTACTGGGAAAGGTTACGCGAATTACACCTTTATTTACTGGAAAGGAGAAGAGAGAGATACACCATTATTTACACTTGGAAAATAATGGAGAAACTAGTCCCTAATCTTACTCTGAACCCTGTAACTCCCCAAACAACAGTGGAAAGTAGAAAAGGAAGACTGTCGTGTTCCCAAATTAAAGGCGAGATGGGGAAACATCCTTAACCCTGAAAGAAAATAGTTTTGTTGAGAGAGGACCAAGACTAATCAGCTGCCCAAAGAACTAAAGAACACGAGTGGTGTTGCAGTAGACATCTCCAAAAGAAGATTAGACGCCTGGCTCAACAATCCCCGATGAGCCAGACGTACCTGGCTATGTGAGGTGGAGAGTAGAAGAAACCAACTCGCTACTTCACCAGGCCAACTCGAGAGGAGGGGCGACAAGCTTGACCTTCGTGAAATGAGGAATCATCGCACGGAACATTTGAAAGGTATATATATATATATATATATATATATATATATATATATATATATATATATATATATATATATATATATATATATATATATAAATATATATATATACAAGGTGTCCCGTAAGTCTGGACCCATAGGGCAAAATTAATAAAATTACAAAATAGTCCCAGTTTCGCTGGACATGCGTCGAAGTGACTTCTTGGGACTGACAGCGAAGCTAGCCAACACATTGGTACTGGTTTCGTCTTCCGTAACAGTCCTTGAAGGTCCTCTGCGAGGCTTGTCAGCTACGGATCCAGTTTCCTTAAATTTGGCTATCAACTTGCCAACACATATGTGTGTGATTGGTGCGCGGTCTGGATGCATATTGTTGAATTCTTCGGCCACTTCCCGGTGACTGCGGGTCCCGACCAGCAAAATAACTTGAACTCTCTCCTCTCTAGTCAGTGACATGGTTTACCTGCAACATAATAAAAAAATATATTATAAATCCCTATGGGTCCAGACTTACGGGACACCCTGTATATATATAGAGGTATATATATATATATATATATATATATATATATATATATATATATATATATAATGAATAAAACCACGAAGGGAAAAGAAACACAAAGGGGTGCTCAAGCGCTTTCGTCTAATGACATCCTCAGGAACACTGAAAGCGCTTGAGCACCCCTTTGTGTTTCTTTTCCCTTCGTGGTTTTATTCATCATATATATATATATTATATATATATATATATATATATAAGCAAACAACCACAAGGAAAAGGGAACACAAAGTCCGAGCGCTTTCGTGATATATTCACATTATCAAGGAGGAACAGAAAATATTTTCTGTTCCTCCTTGATAATGTGAATATATCACGAAAGCGCTCGGACTTTGTGTTTCCTTTTCCTTGTGGTTGTTTGCTTATTAATAAGGTCACGTGTTATTTTGTGATTTTAGTGCATATATATATACATACAGGGTGGGCCGTAAGTTTCCATACATAGGAAAATTTAAATACGTGCGTCGGTATTTGGATCAGCAGTTTCCGGATGCTTGGATTGGTCGGCGTGGTCCTGTGGAGTGGCCTCCCAGGTCCCCAGATCTCACCCCCCTTGATTTCTATCTTTGGGGGCACTTGAAGGCCATGGTGTATCAGGAAAAGATACGAGACATAAATCATCTAAAGGAACGTATCACCAACGCCATTACAAGCATAACGTCAACTGTGCTAATGCGTGTTCATCAACAGTGGGGAACACGTATTGAAATGTGTTTTCAAAACAATGGCAACCATGTAGAGCATATTATATAAATAAAAATGGTTGTCCATAAAAAAATGTTTATTTTTCCTATGTATGGAAACTTACGGCCCACCCTGTATATATATATATATATATATATATATATATATATATATATATATATATATATATAGGTACATTTTATTAAATTATAATAAATGTTCGAATTGGTGCCCTTCCACTTGGAGACACTTTCTGGCGCTCAGATGTGATTTTATCCTTTAGAAAACGTATGGTTCTGTGTCATTCAGCATAGAGTACCGACTTAAGATGGCCCCACAAGAAAAAGTCAAGTGACGTGATGTCTGGAGAACTAGGCGGCCATTCGACGGGCCCTCGCCGTCCGATCCACTTGCTTGGGAATGTTTCATCTAAAGAGCTCCGGATGATGGTTGCGAAATGTGGTGGTGCACCATTCTGCTGAAACCACATCTCCGCCCGTTCTGCCAATGGAATGTCGTCCAGTATTTGCATTAGAAATGCTTGCAGCATATGCAGATATGTTTCACCTGTTACATTGCTGTCGAAAAAGTACGAACCAATTAAGCGTTCCCCCCGAGCGCAGCCCACACCATATTTCGTGGATCGAATTGCACATGTCCTTCCTCCATCCAGTCAGGGTTCTCATTGGCCCAATAGCGTGCATTATGCCTATTGACACGACCGCTGCGGTGAAATATCGCTTCGTCGCTGAACATGATCCTTCGTTGAAGCTGTCGATGTTGTAGAAACCACTGGCAGAACTTTACACGACGGTCTGTGTCGTCACCGTGCAGTTCCTGAACGAGTTGAACCTTGTTGGGGTGGAAACGATTTGTTGTAAGAATTCGTTGAATGGATCTTCTGGAGAGAGACCCGTTTCCTGGGATAACTTTCTTAAGGACTTACGTGGGCTGTTTTCGAGGTGATTGAATACCATTAGTGATGTTGCCGCATCGGTTGAACTTTTTGGCCGGCCACTACGCGGTGGATCATGAACACTTCCCGTTTCTTTGAAGCGAGTGAACAGTTTTCCATCTGATGCCTGAACAACTGGCGGCCTCTCAAGGTGTTTGTCATTAAAAGCAGTAGCAACTGATAGGTGTGTGTTACCACGCCTCGCACACATTAAAACTATATCCACCCGTTCATCTATTATTAATTTCTGTGCCATTGGTTCAACAACAACATCTGAAAACGCTTATTAAAACACACGGTATTAAAATGTGCCTATGGTTCCTGACTTTTGCACACACACACACACACACTGTATATACATACTATATATAGCGGCGTTCATAAGTATTCATACAGAGAAATATTTCCTTTCTATTCGTCCTTATCTTTTGTACCATGTATACGATAGTTATGAAAAGTTTACTGTTTGTTTGGAAAAATGTAATAAATAAAAAAAATTAGTTCAACTCCAACATATAATGTAATAAAACATCAGAGAATTTGAGGGAGGGGAAAAAGCTAAAGTGCAAAAGTTTCCTCGTTCCCGAATAATGCAGTTTTATTCTCGTCTGTTCGGAGAACTTTCTTCCAGAATGCAAATACATAATTTTGATGATCCTTGGCGTACTTTATACGAGTTTCTTTGGGCACTTTTCGTAGCGGAGGTTTTTTTCGTGTAACTCTTCCACGCAGACCATTCTTTTTTAATGTATGATGTACAGTAGAGGGATGGATAACGATCTTCAAGAGTCTTAATGCTTAGCGTATATCAACCGCAGTCATTCGTGGATTCGCAGCAGCCATTCTTTCAATCCGTCTAGCTGTACGTTCTGAAATTTTGCAAAGCTATCCACACCTTGGTAGAGTTTTGATCGTTCAAAAGTTTTTCCCATTTCTTTTTAACTGCAGTAATTGTCGTAAATGGAATTCGAAGTTCTCCTATGTTCCTTAGCTCTTTCCAGACGGGCATTTGCTAGTGCCCACCGTTAATTATGCACACAACGGTTGTCTACCATGGCAAGCTGTCGAGCGGGGGTGACTGGTAAATTGTTTTCATACAACAGTTTAACTAAATTACTAAAAGTTATTTCTTTTCAGAATAGGCTATAATAGGCATCTAATCCATTCGACATAGTGAGCTGTTTACGCTTATTTGTCATAGCTTCTGCGATAAAAGGTGATAACAGTAAGGTGGAACAAGTTGCTGCTGCGTGTAAAGAGAAGTTTAAATGGTCCTGGTTAGACAAAGTGTCATTCACTTTGAAGGAGAAAGATAGCACTAATATTATGGTTGACTACACATTACGTGACCTTGTGGTAAAAGCCTAGCGGCCCCCTACACCCGGCCCTGAGACTCCCTCGTTTTTTCCTTGGCCCTGTTCTCATCCCTGATTTGACGAATGAAGACGTTCCTCAATGAGTAACTTCTACTCAGTCACTCCCCAGCATTCCAATTCAGCCCATACTATTTCACCAAAACAGCGTACGTAATTGTGGGCTGCAAAGGACAGTACTTAAATACTTCATTCTCCAGTCGATGTACAGCTTCGGAATAGTTATCCTAAAAAAAAAAATTTCTCAATCATAGAATTTTTTTTTTTTTAAATACCGCCACCAAAAAGAGAAGAAAATATCCAAAGAAAAACAGAATGTTACTAATTGTTAATTTTTTATCCCTTTTAGAAATTTTGTTTGCAAACTTTGTTTTTTGGGACTGATTTCATTTCTGATTAAAATGAAAAGTGTTTAGAAACGGAACAGAGCATCAAAATGCCAAAGGTCTATGAGTCATTTTTGATCATGTTAATAATGTCTTTACCCCGATGGCTGACGACTGAAGGCTAGAGTTTTCACGGAGCCACGCGTATGTTGTCCTCTTGAATCGATTGAATAGTATTTGGCGGTAACGATTGGTGCCTATTTTGGACGGTGGTTCGCCGCTTTATTTGGCTAATGAAAATTTCGATCGTGTTATGAACGCGCGCTTTCGCGAGAAGAACGATTTGGGTCATTTGACTCGCACTTTGACTAGTCTGAGTGTTCATTCAGTCACTCGACCCACGGATAGCTGTCATAAAGCTGATGTCACGCACAGGGCCGGGTGCAAAATAACTGCGGGGCCAGCTGTTAGTGTTCGGAATGGGCTTTTTTTAATTTGTTAAAACCCATTTAAATCACCGTTCAATTTATAATTTATAATGATGATAAACATACGAAAATTATGATAAGAATTAGTGTATAAATAATTTATATACAATAGAAAGTGGGTTTTAGTTCCCACAATGCTATCTGTATCACGCGATCACTCAGCGTTGCCACCGGGCCAGCCCAAGTGTGGGATTGTACGCAGTGCGGGGCTGGGTGCAGTGCACCTCTGGCATTCACCTAAAACCGCCCCTGGTCACGCGCACTAGATGTTCGAGTCGACTTTCATTAATTATCTACTCGTTGGAAGCTCGACGGGTCGTCTTTGTAACCTAAACATCATGGCCCCTGGACATACGACTGTTTACTTTACACACACACACACACACACACTGAAAAGAATGACTGATTTCAGTGCCATTATTTTACTGTTCGATCTGCGGAAGACCCATAATTTGTTGAACATCTCCTGCCCCCCCCCCTCTTCC
Organism: Bathynomus jamesi; assembly: GCA_023014485.1. Lineage (NCBI taxonomy): Eukaryota > Metazoa > Arthropoda > Malacostraca > Isopoda > Cirolanidae > Bathynomus > Bathynomus jamesi. The sequence continues at coordinate 1,148,241 of JAJOZX010000535.1, forward strand.
GCTAAAAAACTGAAAAGTCCTCATTGGTATATCTCTCTTCTCTATTTATTCTTTACTGATAAATTAAGGGAGTGTTTGTATTTTTAATAGCTATTATTTTAATAAAAAGGAAGCCTGTGTAATGCGGGCTCATTACTTTAATTTTAACTGTACCATTAAAATTATTTTCACGGTTACTGTTAAACCAGCACTCGAGTACCGCCATCTTTAATCAGCCTAATTTCTTTCCGATATTGCGGGCATCTTGAATTTAATTAATAATAATGTACCTCGTCGTACTGTTATTTGAAACTAGACTTAAATTATGTTTTAACAACCGTCACCTTATTCTCGTAAAAGAAAAGAAAAGAAAATAATTACCTTTCAATATTTGGGTTAATTGAATGTGAAATTATGGCGGGGGATGTTCTTTTTTTGGTGATATTTGCTCGTAAATCGATTAAGACCGGTTCCAAAACTGTATCAATCATACGTTTAAAGGCGAGAGAGTTAGCGGACGTATTCATAGATTCATAGAAAACGGGATGCCCGAGTCTCGAATACATTCGTTGAGGTATCGCGAATAAAAATTCTACTCTTAATTTGGTTTATAAATTCTCGCGTGTAATTATCATTTACGAGCTACTTTTAATTTCATTACAATATTTAATTATCGTTAAAAAATATATAACGTAGTACGGAATATATATATATATATATATCTCTTGGAAAAAAGTTCGCCTAGGAAAATAAAAATTTATGAAGCGTAAAAATTACTATTAGTAATGATTGTGGATCATCTTGAAATTTTATTACTGTCAACAGAAGGAATAAAATACCCATAAACCCAGAATATTACTAATTAATAATTTTTTATGCCATCATGATAGTCTCTAGACGAACTTTTTTTCGGAAACTACACGTATATATGTTCTTGTAAAATCCATGAAAATACTCGTAGTATGGATACGTGTTACGGTTAGGAATGATAAATTTCACATATACGCAATGGCGTCTGGCACGTCTTGCCATACAGTACACATTTGGGCACGTTTCCGTTTTGACGATGTTCTATGAACATGTTACTGGGAAGACGCGAGATACAGGCAGTGTTTTAAGAACGGTTATTTGATGAGTAAATAAGTGAACTCGCGAACATTAAGCATTTACGGTTTACTAAATTAGTAGTTACAGTTCACTGAAGTAAGTAATGATGGCGTTCTTTAACCTTCTTAGCAACATCTAAAGTCATATGACGTAGGGAACCTACAGCTTTACGCGGGATCCGAACCACGGGTCGCTATATAGTCTGGACGCGGAAGACGGTCTCCCATCCAATTATTATTATTATTATTATCCGACCCAATGTCGCTTAACTTCGCTGATCGACGGGAAGCGGTGGTGGTACGACATTGGCTACGACGTAGCCCTACAGTTCAGTGAACTCACAGGTACTGTAAATATATTGTTTACAGTTAAAAAAAAAGGTTACTTTTGAAATAGCATTTTTAACTTTGGTTCAGAAAATGAAGCGTAACTTTTAAAATAACTTTTGGAATTAGAAAATGTCGTGTCCTTTCTTACTCTAATTCCACTCGCTATTTGAACAGATATGAAATGCTGTTAAAATAGAGGACGATTCATTTAAAAAAATTTAATTATTTTTAGGCATATTATTTTGACGTATAAACCTGTTCATTGTTCAAGGAAACTTTGTTAAATTGATGAAATAAACACTAACATGAAAACAGCGGCAATATCCAGTTCAGTTTACTGTCAATTAACACACACACACACACACACACACACACACACACACACACACACACACACACACACACACACACACACACACACGAATACCTGCCTTTGTGCAGCAAAAGCTCCCCGAAACACAAATGGGGAATGGTGGGAATGACACGAGCGAGTACGTTACTTAAAACCTTCCTTGATTCTTCCTTAATGTGTATACTAAATTTGGTGCAGAATACCCTAGCCTTGTTTAGGACCCTGCCCCTCCCATTCCACACCTCAGAGGAGGGAATAATGCTGGAAATGGAAGGTAAAGCGTGTTTTCTTTAATTTATTAATTATAATGTGTGATTAAACGTACTTGCATATATGAACATTAAATCATGCACTGTAGCTCTTCACGAAACTTTGAGTCAGGGGGGCGCACGCACGCACGCACGCACGCACACACAGGGTGAGTCAAAAGTCCGGAAACATAGGAAGGATAGGAAACTTTTATTGCAAAAGGACATGTTACAAGTAATGTTATAAGATGTGCTCCATATGTTCTCCTTTCACTTCCAGACATAGAGAACATCTTATAACATTACTTGTAACGTCTTTTTGCAATAAAAGTTTCCTATCCTCCCTATGTTTCCGGACTTTTGACTCACCCGGTGTGTGTATGTATATATATATATATATATATATATATATATATATATTTAGGATAAAAACGAAGACGTAGAGCAAGAAAGTCATTATATTTGGCTGCAGCCGACGTTTCGGGCAACTCTACCCATTTTCAAGGCCTAATAAAATAAAAGGCTAAAATTAATGCATGACAAAAAAAAATAAAAAATAAAAAAATTATACGAATGTCAAAAACAAACTAATTCATAGCACAGAATAAAACCACTTAAAGAATAAAAATTAAAAATTAAAAAGCGTAAAACAAGCATAAGCCAAAAACAAATTAAAAATTATATACATGACGAATAACACATGATAAAAGTAAAACTTTAAAACTAAAAACATTCAAACAAATTAGTTAAAAATTAGTTAAAAACTTCACTAATAAAAAGTTAAATGAAAAAACGCAAAAGTGCACGAAAACATACCATGCTCACTTGACATCCTCAAACAACTGAGGCGAAAAGGAGACAGGGTCAAGGGGAAAACAGAAAAATTTAGTTGGTAGGCATTCTAATTAATATAAAGGGGGTAACAGCTGGAATCAATATTTAAGCTGGAATTCAGAAATTTAATGCACAAAGATTAAATTTCTGAATTCCAGCTTAAATATTGATTCCAGCTGTTACCCCCTTTATATTAATTAGAATGCCTACCAACTAAATTTTTCTGTTTTCCCCTTGACCCTGTCTCCTTTTCGCCTCAGTTGTTTGAGGATGTCAAGTGAGCATGGTATGTTTTCGTGCACTTTTGCGTTTTTTCATTTAACTTTTTATTAGTGAAGTTTTTAACTAATTTTTAACTAATTTGTTTGAATGTTTTTAGTTTTAAAGTTTTACTTTTATCATGTGTTATTCGTCATGTATATAATTTTTAATTTGTTTTTGGCTTATGCTTGTTTTACGCTTTTTAATTTTTAATTTTTATTCTTTAAGTGGTTTTATTCTGTGCTATGAATTAGTTTGTTTTTGACATTCGTATAATTTTTTTATTTTTTTATTTTTTTTTTGTCATGCATTAATTTTAGCCTTTTATTTTATTAGGCCTTGAAAATGGGTAGAGTTGCCCGAAACGTCGGCTGCAGCCAAATATAATGACTTTCTTGCTCTACGTCTTCGTTTTTATCCTAAATGTAAAATTACGTCTCCTTAGGAGGGATCCTATTTCATATGTATTATATATATATATATATATATATATATATATATATATATATATATATATATATATTAGTGATGTAGGTCACATCCGCATCCGCATATTTTCTCGCATCCGCATCCGCACTTTGGACTGCGGATGTCGTGCGGATGTGGACCGTTGAGATAAAACGTCATTAATAAGCGGAAATTATCAAATTCTACTATATTAATAGAACTAGTTCATTGTGCGCAAAAGTGATGCAAGCGACAAGACGAGAGGCTGTTCTTGTATGAAGTTACTCTCTTGCAACCTACTTAGATCCACGTTACAAAGCTAAGTTATTTTCACCTAGTACATTAGAACGAGTTAAATCATCACTTGGCAAAGCAGTTGAAGAGCTTCAATCTCTTGAATCTGTCGCTTCGCCACCCACCAAAAGAATAAAAGTTTCAGTGACAGAACCAACACCTTCAACAAGCAAATCTATCACAGAATCTCTCTCTCAGTTTCTTGAGTCAAGCAGCGATGACGAGACCTACGCGATGTCAAAAGATGTAGTAAAAATGATCGACAGCTATCACCAAGAAAAACGCCTGGCTGGATGTGACAATCCTATTAGTTGGTGGAAAAATACGCAGAATATCTATCCATACTTGAGTAAACTTGCAAGGAAACATTTAGCACGTTCTCCAACAAGCGTACCAAGCGAGAGATTATTTAGCAGTGCTGGATTAATATATGATGAAAAGAGAAACAGACTGGCAGCAGAAAAGGCAGAAAAATTAATGTTCCTTAAGCATAACCTTCCTATAATTAAGTTTGAATATTAAACGATGAACATCTTAGTTTACTTTATTTTAATTACTCATTTATAAATATGCCTAATAAAACTTTAAACTTAATATAAATAGTTATCAAGCTAATTAAAGATCTCTTTCTATAAGGGTGGAGGTTGGGGAAAGAGGTCGGGTAACACAATTATGGTTTCTAATTGTGGCTGAAACTCAACAAAATATAACGAATTTATTTGCCGACGAATTCACTAATTGATTTCTATATTAGTTAGATGCTTGCTATTATTTTATATGTTCAGGGAAAAGTACAGCAATTATTGTACAATTAATCAATTATACTACATTATAGCTACAGCTCTCTCTATATAATAACTTATTATATACGTTAAACACAACAAATCTCGAATATATCCTAAAAAATAACGAAAATGTAGACATCCGCATCCGCGGATGTTGAAATCAAACATCCGCATCCGCGGATGTGAAAAAAATGACATCCGCTACATCACACACACACCGGGTGGGCAAAAAAATAGGGAGACCTCGAATTTTGGCTGTAAAATCCAAAGTTATGGTCAGATTTCAATATTTTTTTCACACCCCACAACTAAGTAAATTTCCTATACGGTGAGCAGATTTCAAAGAAAACTAATGAAAATTACGGATTTATTGAACATTTCTTCATGCCACTGGAAATTCTCCATTTACACTACTACTGCATTGTCGGGTCGGCAAAAGAAGAAGAAGAAGAAGAAGAAGAAGAGACCTTTTAAGTCCTTTATATATCGGCGAATACGATACGTAGAACCATGAAATTTTAGTATGTTAGTACTAGGTGATTTTATGGTTTGTATGCCATCTTCTAGCATTTTAGCTGAGAAATTGGATTTCTGGCGAATATTCCAGAAAAATTTGCTAATCATAGGTTCAAGTTGATAATTAAAGCGATTTTAATTAACGTAAGCCAACTGCAGGAGGTTTGGACAAGCTTCTCAAGAAAATCGATAAAACAGGAGATATCAAAAGCATACCAGGTAGCGGTATTAAATTTGGCCACCAAACAGTCGTGATTTAAATCTTGTCGATTACGGCCTTTGGGAAAATTTGCCACAGACAATTTATCGGGTCAAAGTAAGAAATGTCGCTCATTTACGACAGCTTCTTCTGGAAAAATTGGACGAGCTACCACAAGAACAAATCAATAAAGCCATAGCCGAGTTCCGTCATAGACTGAAAAAGGTTGTGGAAGTTCGTGGTAAACATATCGAGCAGTTTTTTTAACATGAAGGTAGCACCGTATGTGAGTACTTTGTAACTTTTTATCTGCACATACAGTGCAGTAGTAGTGTAAATGGAGAATTTCCAGTGGCATAAAGAAGTTCAATAAATCTGTAATTTTCATTAGTTTTCTTTGAAATCCGCTCACCGTATAGGAAATTTACTTAGTTGTGGGATGTGAAAAAAATATTGAAATCTGACCATAACTTTGGATTTTACAGCCAAAGTTGGAGGTCTCCCTTTTTTTTTTCTTTTTTTCCACACACACACACACACACACACACACACACACACACACACACACACACACACACTGGCGTTCAAAATTATGAAAATACTTTTTAAAATGCTGATTATGTAATAATAATAAATCTCTCAATTCTTTTTATACGTTACAGGAAGTGAAATGATATATCTGTCCAATTAAGGAGCTTTCAAATGTGGTGTTTTGTTATATGAAGACTCGCGAGCAATTAATCAGTATTGAAGGAAATTGTATTCAATGGTGGTGACATCACATTTTGATTAAAATAATTTTGTTCGCAGAAATATTGATATTATTGGTTAGAATGTTTTTCCGTTATTTGTATTTATACATTTTATCCCATTTTCCTTAAAAAATTTAATTTGACTCGTGAAAACCCGCACCTGAACATTATTTGGTACATTGTGCCCTTCCTTCTCTTACGGATATCTCCGTATAATGGCTCTTGCGAAGGAAATATCATACGAAAATAGACTCAGGATTAATTAATACCTTCTTCATGAAGAACTACAGAGACAAATAGACAATAAAGTGGGAGTTTATTCTCCACGGTAAGCAAAATCCTCTCTCGTCATTCGCAAAATGGGAGTGTAATGAACAAAGTAAGCCGACGGCGAAAAAGGAAGAGCTCGGAAAAAGAAAACAAATACATAATCAGCATTTTAAAAAGTGTTTCCATAATTTTGAACGCGCGTGTGTGTGTGTGTGTGTGTGTGTGTGTGTGTGTGTGTGTGTGTGTGTGTGTGTGTGTGTGTGTGTGTGTGTGTGATATAATAATAATAATAATAAATGTTAAAATTCCAATCATGGCTAAGACATCTGTGATGAGTTTAGAATAAATGGTCTCTCTGATTGGCCCATATGCATCTTTTCTCTTGTTTGCACTTCGGAGAAAGTTTCTGGAGGAGGAGGAGCAGTCCTTAAAATAAATATTTAAGAACATACAGTAGCCGTTTGCTGTAATTTTCGTTTCTAAAAGTGACTATAATTTAGGAAAATTTCTACGTCATACTCCCCCCTCCCCCCATACACACCTACTTAAGTAATTTTGGTTATTTTTATTTGTTTAGTTTAGTGATTTAAAGTGACGATGGTCGTAATTTGGTTGTAAGTGTTAGTACAGTCGGTAAGGTATCATGTTACTGCGTGTTTATCAGTACCATAATTAAGTTAAATAGGATTGTACAGTAATTAAATATGAACTTGGGAAATTGAGGAGAGTTGAAAGAATTAAAAACTGTTGATTTATTTGACATTTTCTTTCATGAGAACGAAATCGAAAATGATCAGTTATTCATTTCTCTCCTTTTAAATATGAAAAATGATTCACTAACGTCGATTGTATAAGAAGTGGTGATGGGCTTCAAGCATGATGATCTCCAAACGTGATAGAATTGCTTTCTCACTTTTTTAAAGAGGATTTCTCTTGGTTTCGCTTTAGCCTGACTTGTCCCCCCTTATTTCGCTGTGGTACGAGTTAAGAATTTTCTTTTTCGTTACGTGCTTGTTTTATGGATGGGAGCAAGATCCCCTATTCCGCCTCTGTGTTCCTCGTTTTGAACTTGCGCTTGTCCATCTGTTTCATCCACGCGAGACGTCAATCTATTTTAGATGATTGTTGTATAGCTTTTGTAAAGTTTGAGTTTAGTGATTATAATGTAGCGAGAGGCGTTCCTGAGGGTTTTGTATTGAGCCCCTTGCTTTTTCTTATACATTTTAACGATTTAGATGTCGGCCTAGTCAGTACAGTTTCAAAGTTTGCGGATGACACGAAGTTGGGTGGTAGGGCAATTAATGAAGAAGATAGAGGTAAAATCCAGGAAGATCTGAACAAAATCGTTGATTCAGTCACGGCAAATGAGATTTAACGTCGATAAGTACAAAATTTTACATATAGGTTCGCGTAACGGTAATTTTGCGTATAGTATGTCGGGGAAGGAGTTGGCAATCGTAGAACAGGAAAAAGATTTAAGAGTTATCGTCACTAGTGATTTAAAAGTGGCGAAACAAAGTAGAGGAGCTGTCAATAAGGCGAACAAAGCGTTAGGTTTTATAGCTAGGAGTTTTGAGTACAAATCGCGCGATATTATTGTTCCTCTTTATAAATCATTAGTTGGACCCCATTTGGAGTACGCGATCCAATTTTTTAATCCGCATATGCGCTAAGATATAGACAAAATCGAAAGCGTTCTAAGACGAGCAACAAAGATGATTCCGTCGCTTAGGCTTAAGGAGTTAAAATTGACTACACTCGAGACTAGGAGGCTAAGGGGTGGTCTAATCCAGGTTTTTAAAATTATGAATGGGTTCGATAACGTAAATAGAGATAGCTTTTTCGAAATATCACAATATAATAGGACAAGAAATAACGGGTGTAAGTTGACAAGTAGAAGGTTCGAGACGGAGCAGTTGCCAAAAACTTTTTTACGCATAGAATAGTAAATAGGTGGAATAGTTTGCGGCAGAAGTAATTAGTAGCACGTCTATGAACATGTTTAAAAATCGATTAAACGCATATGTGGATAGATTGGGTATAGTTTAAGGTAGTAAAATTAAGATTTTTGTGGTTCGGAACCCACGTAAAATTGTAGGTCCCCTCCGCCACCACGGAGGACATGCGCATTGCGCAATACACAACTACGACCACAGTTAGGTAGACCAGCCATGAGTGGATCCTAGAGTCTTTGTTGGTCTGAAACATTATAACTATATATATATATATATATATTATATATATATATATCGTAAAGGACGACGCTTGTATAGAAGAACATTCCGCGCAAGATGAGGAAGGAGAACGAACAAATGAAAAAATGAGGTAACCACCCAGGAATCGAACCCGGGATCTTCCGATTGCCGGTCAGATATGCTAACCACTACACCATGGGCCTCGCTTAATCAGAAGTCGTAATTCTCCTACATACGAGCAGAAACCAATGACCTGAGGGGGCACCTCTCGCATGTCGCACATATATACATTTTAACTGCAAACAACACACAGTATAATTAACGTAAAGAACGACGCTTGTATAGAAGAACGTTATATATATATATATATATATATATATATATATATATATATATATATATATAGGGTGGGCCGTAAGCTTCCATACATAGGAAAAATAAACATTTTTTTATGGACAACCATTTTTATTTATATAATATGCTCTACATGGTTGCCATTGTTTTGAAAACACATTTCAATACGTGTTCCCCACTGTTGATGAACACGCATTAGCACAGTTGACGTTATGCTTGTAATGGCGTTGGTGATACGTTCCTTTAGATGATTTATGTCTCGTATCTTTTCCTGATACACCATGGCCTTCAAGTGCCCCCAAAGATAGAAATCAAGGGGGGTGAGATCTGGGGATCTGGGAGGCCACTCCACAGGACCACGCCGACCAATCCAAGCATCCGGAAACTGCTGCTGATCCAAATACCGACGCACGTGAAGACCATAATGAGGTGGAGCTCCATCTTGCTGGAAGTAAACTGGGAAGTTACATTCCTCGTTTAGCAGGGATGGGAAAATCTCTTCTTGCAACATGTTAAGATACCTTTCGGCATTAAGATTTCCACTGACAAAAAAAATTGGTCCAATAATTCTGTCACCCCATATCCCGGCCCACACCATCACTTTACCGGCACCTTGCATCTTCGTCGGACTCAGCCAGTTAGGGTTAGCATTACTCCAATAACGTATGTTTTGCCGACTAACCTCTCCATTGACGTAAAAATTTGCTTCATCAGTAAACAAGATCTTACGTCAAACGCATATTCTTAGGGTATCTGAAACATAAAAACAAACGTTTAATTTTTCCTATCTATGGAAACTTACGGCCCACCCTGTATATGTATATATATATATATATATATATATATATATATATATATATATATATATATATATATATATAGGGTGTCCCATAAGTCTGGCATCATAGGAGAAATTCATATTTTTCTATTTCTACAAACCATAATTCATGTTTTTCTTATGCTCGGGATGCCAATTTCCCGTCCACCATTCTTTTCAGTGACGAGGCTGTTTTTTATGGAAATGGTGAGGTAAATCGACAGAACACCCGCTGCTGGTCTCAAAACAACCCTCACTGGTATACCTCTTCAAAGGAACAAGGTGCATCTCTGGTGATGGTATGGTGTGGCATTTGGAAGGATCGCATCATAGGTCCCCTCTTTTTCAATGAACATGTCACTGGAGGCACCTACCTACGTATACTCAAGGAAGAAGCATTTCCCAGTGTCTTGAACGAAGAAGGAAATTTCCCAACATGGTTCCAGTAAGACGCCGCTCCTGCACATTACAGCACCCAAGTAAGGGAATACCTGTACCAACAATTCCCTGGTCATTGGATAGGACGTCGAGGGCCTGTGGAATGGCCAGCTAGAAGCCCGGATCTCACGCCACTAGATTTTTATCTCTGAGGCCACTTGAAAGCGCTGGTATACGCAGAGAAAATTAGGAGTGTTGAACATTTGCGGCAGCGCATTATTGGGGCATGTAACACCATTATTCTCGATATCATTCACCGTGTGCTTGCTGACTGGGTATCACGTTTGAATTTGTGTGTTGAAAACAATGGTGGACATATTGAGCACGTTCTGTAAATAAAAGCTTTTGTTTTGCCATTTTTTATTATTTTTTCTATGATGCCGGACTTATGGGACACCCTGTATATATATATAATGTTGACAAAAGTAGACGTCTTCGGTTTTTCAATAGTTTTTTATTTGATAATAAACAGTAATAGATTTATTGAATCAAACTTGGACCTTTTAATTTGGCTCTCTTCTTCCTCTATGGCGGTGGTACTGATTGGGCGGCTCGCGAGCCAAATATATATATAGCGCATTTGGCTGGCAAGCCGCGCAATGAGTACCACTGCTCTATGGGGACGCGATTTTACTGGCATTCGCCCTTGGCCCCTCCTTCATGCATAAAAAGAAAGTTTTTCCTCTTTGCATTATGTAAAGCTGACGCACGTCCTGGCATTTCGACAGTCATCGTGGTGTGTGTGTATTCTTTTCGGCCCTCTGTATGTGTGTATATAATGTATACAGTCTATTCCTTTTAACGTTTTTTATAATTACATTACCATATTTTAATAAGAGTTTACGTTGTCTATTTATAGTCAGATATTGCGGTCATGTAAAATGGGATTTTTATACTTGGAACTTAGTTAAAAGAATTTCCAATGGAGACAGATGGCTTTGCCTCAGGGGTCCTCACGCAATCATGTACGATAAGTGTTGCAAGAAAATAGGTGCATTATTTATTTATTTATTTATTTTATTTATTTATAGTTGCATGTTTCTACGAAATTGGCGGTGGTACCACATTGAACAGTGTAATATATACATGAACAGTGTAATAACCTTTAGTTAGCTTTCGCCCGAATTGTTCATTCTGACGAAGGTCAAGCTTTTCACTCCACCTTAGACCTACAGTTTAACGTGAAATCCGAACCACGCCCCACCAGCAGCCCGGCGTCTTAACCACTTGGCCACCCGGGGTACCCATTTATCTACCAACCACTTTCTTTATTGTGTGGAAGAATGAACAGCTGGGTTTGCTGCGCGCCGCCTGCCGTCACCCGGTCTCGATCCCGGGGCCGATGGATTTGTAGTCAGCGACGCTAACCACTACACCACCGAGGCGCATAATAATAATAATAATATATAAATCAATATGGAAGCAAATGATGGCGAAATTGGTTGGACACTGGTCCAGTTTAAGCTTTGTTATAAGAATTACGGTAAGGGGTGTTAAGTTCTCGAGACGAATACTCGCCTAATTTGGAGATGTGGAATTGGGGAAGCTTATTTCCCCTAAATTCTCCACACCTTCATATCAGAAAGTTTCCATAATTTCTATGAAAGGAAAGGGCGGTGCCTAAGTTTGCTTGATTGATCGTGGGTGCTCCGTGGATGCTGCTCGGGAAGGTTTGCCGCTTTAAAGCATTACGTCACCATTCGATATAACATTGTACGAGAGGCTGGCACTGGGTCAAGAGCATACTGGTTCAAGGGCATCGTGCTTTTGGCTCTGACCGTTTCTTTTGTATGGTATCGCGTACGGTATGGAATGGAATGGAAAATAACGAGTGCCACTATTATACTAATCTGTGATCATAAATATTCGCAATCCGTATACCATTTACGCGTTCATAGTTCATTGGCTATAATAATAATAATAATAATAATAATAATATAATAATAATGGTTCATTTGCCAGACTTTTATTAGCGAGTGCTTAAATTAAAGTGCCGCAGTAAGAACGTTTTCTATTTAGTTTTCAAATTAATTTATCCGTAATGGACGTAACGTCAGCACCGTAACGTCGTTAAATGATGTTACTTGCCTTTTTAAGCAAGCAGCGTCATGAACAGTTATCCTCGTCGTCACGCGGGCGTATTGTAGGTGGTAGGTGGATTATAAGTCGGGCAGGATGAGGTCAGATGTTGTCGCGATAAATTGAACGTATGCCTTATGACAAGATTCGCGAGATTTGTATAATTTTTTCTTTAGCTCCGAGAAAATTTGTACCATTTACTGGTCATTGAAATATTTCTGCTTATTAAAATATATTTCCAAAGTAATGGTGTGTCGTCGTTCATATTTATTACGGAGCCACTTTAAGAAAAATTAAACATTTTAAGTTTCTCAAAGAAATAATTCACAGGCCCGCGAATGAAAACTTCGTAACAGTTGTTTTCTTACTAATAACTGATTTTATATAATTCAACTACGCGCATTTCGAATAAAGGTGTCCATTTTTTTCTATCACGTAAGGATTTTCTGCAAACTGGAAGGGAAAAAAAATCATAAATAAATCTTTATTTATTTGAATTTACATTAGGTACCTATTTCGCTTTCTTATACTAATTACAAATGCGAACAACTTTAAAAAGAAAGAAGACTATTAACGTCAATTACATATTCATCTTTACTAGTCCCGAGTTTTCTCGCGAGATCTATCTATCTATCTATCTATGCCTTTTAGTCTCGAATGTACGCGCTGTTCCTTTTCTTTTACGTAATAATTCTGGAGTATCCCGTTTCCCATGAAAAATCTGCGCGTGATGGCGAAAAATGAATATTCAGCGTGCAAAAATTACTATGTAAGTGATAAAAATATTTCCGACAACAAAACGAATGCGGGCCCGCGTAATCTAGGTGAGAATGAATTTTCGTCTCAAACCTAACCAACAGATGGTGGTTCGAACAAAATCTACTTACGCATAGTCTTTTAAAACCATTCCTAAGTTTTCATACACCAAATGAAAATGTTTAGTCAATTATTATTATTATTATTATTATCATGCCTGAATTTGAAGTTTCAGAAAATAGGCTTAGGCCTATGTCGGGTACCGCATCCGTTTTTAATTTTAAACGTAATGGATCGCGGTACTGTTTATTCGAAAAATGAAGGCTACGTAACTGATAACTCGCGTGAAGCTGATCATTTGATTTATATGACAGTTCCGTTCTCGCGCATTTAATGACGATTGGCAACGACTTTTATCGAGTGGAAAGTAATTAAATTTAATATCGTCCTCGTGGCTGACAATCCGAATACAATTACGTCCGTAATGAGCGCAGTATCTAACCATTCCTGGTCCCGAGCCTAGGTTTAATTCTAGTTTTGGCTTTTTTATCCAAAATATATTTAAAAATTTAGTGACGCAAAACGCAACATACTCTTATAAATATTTTAAATCGAAAATATTTTTTAATTGGAGGCCACTGCAAAATACTAGCGTAGTATCTAATCGAAATCTGTCGTTGGAAGCGAGGAAGCTTTGAAGGCAAAATTAATGGCATTAACTTTATTACACGAAAAGTGAAAATGACAAATAATAATAAAAAATGTATCTGGTATTCATAAGAAGAAGAAGAATGATAAAAAATATATCTAATATTGATAAGAAGAAAAAGTATCTAGTATTCATAATAATAGTAAGGAAAAGGTAAAAATTTGCAAAAGTAGTTTGATTATTTTCCACATTTTTAAATGCTGAATTGTATATTTAGTTGAAAATAAATGATGCTTAATGAAAATACAATTTAAGGCTAAATTAAGAAATTAAAAGCGCTTAATGAAATTTGTATATTTTACGTAGTTAATCATAAAATGGACACTCGATTACTATGATAATAATGACAGTAGTGAACTTATACGTAAGTAGCGGCTAATGAAGTACTTCTTTAGAGATTGTATACGCAAACCGAACTATACGAGGGAAAATGCGAGAAATGCACTCCCTTTTAAAGGAGCAAATGTATGGAATCCAATCTATCGTATTATTAATACATTAGGGTGTGTCAATTTTGGGGGTGAAATGACTAAATTGAAAATCATGTGATTTGGTAGCAATTTAATGTAATCATTTGCGTACAAAATAATATCCTTGCTTCAAAAACAATAAAAAATAACTCCTACCTACATCAATTTTAATTTAAAAATTCCATTTTTCCGTAAATTCATAACAAATGTGCGCAAACATCCTATCAACATTTAAAGTGGCAATAAGATATCATTCAGAGTCTTTATTTGAAAGTAACCAATGCAGTTATGTTCTTTTTGCTGCGGTTCCTTGACATCAGCATTCGGCTTGCTACTTGCGCTTTGATGTAGCCTTCTCGCCTCTCGTGACTGTAAACTTGACTAGCTGCTTCTGTGACCATTTTCACGCATTGGCACTCGCATTGGGGCCTCTTTAAGTTGTGTTAAATCTTTGTTTGTTATACATGTTGTCAGTGGTGGCTCCAAAACTTCCGAACTCGAGTTAACTAATTCTGACAATTTCGTGGCATTGACGTTTATCGGGGGTACCTTCCTTGTCTGAACAGAGCAGTCTCCCAGCTGGTCATCATCTAGTGATGTTCCTCTAAGCTTTAGAATGATTTCCACAGCCTCAGTTCGCTCTTTGGTACATTGGCTGCAGAGTATTGCTTGCAAAACTGCCTCTGGCCTAGCGTACCAAGCGGACCTTCTCACCACAGGTAACACGATGTCCACCACTACTTTCCTTTGGGTTGTCAGTAGCTGTAATTGAAACAAGATGTGGTTGGGCCCCTCCATCCACATTGGATTAAGTTTTACATTGAACCAGTGAGGAAGATAAAACCCAATAATAAATTCAACAATCAACATCAAATTCTGTAGCATTTTGCCCTTCAGTGCATGTTTGGAAACCCAAATCCTGCAGAAACGAATAGCTGTAGTTAACCAACGACTGTGACTTACGGGTCCAATCTCCAAGAGAGCCAGATTTTGAGGCAACTCTCCTGATCTGATTGCTTGAACAATACGATAAGCGTAAGATTGATCCGTGCTGAGGTCTTTGATAACTACTTCAGACAACACTGGAAGGGGAGGGCCTACTTCGACCTTTGGAAATTTTGTATTTATTTCTAATTCCGTTGCTTCATCTAGCATGTTGCCAAGGGGGCCTGACCACTTGTTGTTGCTCTTTGTAGGACCATCAAGTTCCTGGATGAGACGACGAAGAGGTAGTTCCCCTGTGTGCAAATCACATGCAATCCAAACAAGCCTTCTTCCAAGTTTTTTCTCTAAATGCGTCATAACACCGCCCTGCCATCCAGTGTTCACCGCAGTTGAGTCTCCACCAACGGCCTGCAGTGAACTGTCAAGTCTTCTTTCTTGATGCCAACATATTATTTGATCAGCAATTGCCTCTGCATGTTTCTTGCCTTCTGCTTCTGCTTCAGGAATAAAGTGAAACAAATAGCGGCCACCAGGTTCGGAACACACAGAGTAGTGTTGTTCTTTGATGAGACCGGGAAACTTTGTCCATTCCCTCTACCTCTAGGAGAACTTTTGTGTCATCTCTTCCATCAAACAAAAGGCAAGAAAGACCTTCCTCCTCCAAATCTTTTTCATGCTGATCAGATATTTCCTTCATTATTTTTTCTTGTGCTCTTATCTTATTATGATCTATCACTAAGGATGTATCCTCTCGGCTGATGAGGCCTGCATCTATCCAAGCGGCAGTGGCAATCTCTGCAGTCTCTCGTAGCCCCGTATGGTGGCGAATACTGGCAAGGGCAATGTTTGAGATGTCTTTAGTGTTGTATTTTATTCTCTTCGGCGAAGGTTCAGATGGCATTTTGGAGCTATCATCTGATGTTGCTTCTTTCTGTTCATCTGAAGAGCTTTCAAAGAAGTGAGAAACCTCTTGATAGAACTCTTCATCTCTTGGGTGGCTTCTTCACTCTTCTTTTTCTTCCTTTCTTCTCTCTCGGATTTTCTCTTTTCTTAGCAATAACAATCTGTTTTTTGGTTTCTGAATAATCTGCCTCCTGCCTTTGTTCTCTGCGCCTTTATGAAAGCCAGCTCCAAAACAGGGATCTTCTTCTCACGAGGACAGCGACAATCAATGTGAGGGTGAGGTTCTCTTCTGCATGAGGGAGAACAATTGGCTTCAGAACATAACTCTATGGGACACTGGCAGTTAAAAATGTCAAGAAGAGTATCAAGTGTGTGCAGAAATTTATTTTTCTTTGCTAGTTTTCCTTTACCAAGTGATGTCTCGACTGCTTTGTTAATTTTAGCTCAATAGTTCTATACTGATTGAGTACAGGTGGTTTGAATAACACATTAGCTTTTTTCCACTGATGCAGAAGAGGGGGAATCATGTCCCTTATGAGCTCTTTCTCTGTGTAGTTCCTTCTATCCTTTGTATTTTGTTCACGAAGGAGTAACCCTAGTCTCAGCATGTCTCGCACTGTTGGTAGTTCTGATACGGGAAGCTCCTTGCCTGTACCGACTAACAGGCTCAAGTGGCATGACGACTGACCTCTTGTCTTCAAGTTTGGCATCTTAGGAATATCTGAAAAGAAAGAAAAAAAAAACTTAAGTATTTTATATCAATTACGATGTTTCAAAGTTTAGTCATTCGATGTTCTAAAATTCAATAAAAAAATATTTCATGGGATTACAACATAATTAGATAGAAGAATATGATGATAATAAATAATTGTAATAATCAATAATCCATACTTACAGTTAAACTGTAGTATTCGTCTAGTAGAATAACTATGAAGTAGGTACAAGAGCAATAACAGCAAACCACCGTCTGTGACATCTAAGAGGCAACTGAGAGTGAGGGACAGTTGTTCTATTCATGTTGTGACTTGTACATTGTACAACAACTATATGACCTTGAAAACATTCCATATGCGATCAGTGGGATAATTCTGTGACAGATGAATAGTTAATCAATTTATGTCCTATTATTTAGTAAAAGAGTCAATTTCTGAAACTTTAAGGTAAAATTGATGTAGGTAAGGGTTATTTTATTTCATTTTGGTTGGCCAATTTCAAGTTTTGACATGAAAAGAGACTATATTTTCACTACCAAAATTGATTTGAAAAAAGTTGACAAAATTGACACCCTATTAATCAGAGCTGGGCACTTCCGCAAACACTTCCGCAAATTCCGCAATTGCGGAAGTATGTTTTTCGTTTGCGGATTTGCGTTTGCGGCAAAGTCATCGCAAATTAGTGAATTTGCGTTGCGGAACTAAGACCGCAAACGCAAATCTTTCCGCAAATTTCCCACGTGGCCACTGGCCAAGCCCGCTAGTGCTGTGACGCTGCTGTCACTGGCCGCCAACGTGTCTAAGTCTCAAAATTTATGAAATTCAAATGATTAAATTTATTATTTAATTTATTTACTATTTACTTGCAGGAGGTGTTTTTGTTCAATATGATATATCAATATATGTAGTATTTTTATTTCTTCTACAATAGTGATTTATTGTAATAAATTATTTAGCCTTGTTTTTAATAAAAACAAGGCTAAAACATTAAACATTAAAAAGATATAAAAACTTTTTATACCTCTTTAATGTTTTGGATACTTTTTATAGTTAAAATTGCGATTGCGGAATTTGCGGTTTGCGGAAGTGCCCAGCACTGTAAAAATTGGAAATATGGTTTGCGTTTGCGGCACCAAAAATGGCAAGCAGTTTGCGGATTTGCGGTTGCGGAAGGTAAGGGTTGAGTTTGCGGATTTGCGATTGCGGAAGTGATTTTGAGTTTGCGGTGCCCAGCTCTGCTATTAATACATTGTGATGAAGCTTCTGATATTTATGTGAATTGTATTCCGTACATCTGCTCCTTTAAAAGGGAGTGCATTTTCCGCAGTTTCCCTCGTATAGTTCGGTTTGCGTATACAATATCCAGTGTGTCTAGTGTCATAATGATGTATTTAATGGCGCGGGGGGCGTGGGACTGTTCTTTGAGTGGTTGATATATATTTGTTTTTATTGAACATATTGAGAGCAATATTGAACTTGTACGAGTCATTTAGTTTTTATAATATTTCTCTCTTTAAACGTTGAGGAAATGTGACTTTCTGTTCTCATTATTCGAGAGACTTCGCCGACATTTTTTATGAATTACTCCCAGTGGATGTTTTGTATATTGTAATGCAATATAATAAATATGGATGGATTAAGGAGTAAGGAGTGCGTCTTGAAGAAGGGTCTTTTTTAGTTTAAGTAACGTTGTACATGACTGTTAAAATTTAATTTTTCGTCTAAATTAATGCCAAGTACTTTAACCGCATTCACCATTGCGAGGTTAGTAGTATTCCCAATTTTTATTTGATAGTTTGTATTTCTTGTTTTGTGGTAGTAATCATATAAGATGACAGTCAGGTTCAGTGAAAGTTTATTAGCGCGCATCCATTCATAAACATGCCCTAATTACCCGTCCGTTTCATTTATCAGAAGGTCTAAATTATGATGGGAAGAAGAAGAAGAAGTACGCGTGATATCATCCGCGTATTGTACGCGATTTAATACGATTGAAAAATGAAAATAGTTGATGTGAATTAAAAATGATAATGGCCCGAGAATAGATCCTCGTTGGACCCCGCTAGTTATCGTCTTGTCGGATAAGTTATCTTTTAATCTGATGTATTGAGACGATTTGTCAAATACCGTACGATTTGAACCGATCGAGGATAGTTCCTCTTATTCCGTATATGTGAAGTTTATTCAGTAAGATTTCGGAAGAAAATGCATCAAATGCTTTGACAAATCGAGGACGACACCGAGGCTGTGTGTTTGCTGTTTAGGTTCTGAGAGAGAATTTTTAATAACACGCTTGTCATTTTCCGTTGTATGCCCACTCTAAATCCAAGTTGTTTTAGTTAAAATATCCTCTATTTTATTAAGAATTCAGTAAGTTTATCGCGCACGATTTTTTCAAATACGTTACTTAAAGTTGGTGATTTATGGAAATGGGGCCATAATTGGATGGAGTGTTTGGGTTTCCTGACTTAAATACGGGGCTTTTTTTTAGATCAGAGTGGCAATTATTTCGAGCGGAGGACCAAAAAGGTTTGCCTACAATCGCGGGCCAGTTAGCCTTCACGATATAATAGTTTGTAAATAATTACGTCTTAAAGTACCAATCACCTAGTGCATATATACAGGGTGTTAATAAAGTCCCTATCTATTTCGGTGAAAACGTAGCAAAAAGGGTAAAATTCAATAACAATATAATAGAAGGCATACATTTAATTAATACTTAAGCATATGATTCTACATAAGCACCATCAGTATCTCTGCAGAGTTCGAATTTTTGGAGGAGCATGACGGGGGATAGTTTTGCAACTGCTGTTACGATACGAGCGCGTAAATGTCCGTTTCATTCGGATGACATTTTAAACACCGTCTTCTTTCACCAAGATGGGACACCTTGTCACTACGCAGACATTGTTCGGGAGTACCTAAAATCCTAAATGAACGATTTTCAAATCGGTGGATCGGACGTGGAGGCAACAGGCCCTGGGCGGCTCGATCTCCTGACCTAACACACTCGAATTTCTTTGCATGGGGCTTTATCAAATCAAACGAGGGTTACGGCTCTGTAAGATTTACGCGCTCGTATCGTAACAGCAGTTACAAAAATAACCCCCGTCATACTCCAAAATGTGTTCCGCAATGCTGCTGCTGACAGATTCGAACTCTGTAGAGATACTGTTGGTGCTCATGTAGAATCGTATGCTTAAGTATTCATTAAATGTACGCCTTCTATTATATTGTTATTGAATTTTACCCTTTTTGCTACGTTTTCACTGAAATAGATAGGGATTTTATAAACACCCTGTATGTAAAACGGC
This sequence comes from Bathynomus jamesi, assembly GCA_023014485.1. Classification (NCBI taxonomy): domain Eukaryota; kingdom Metazoa; phylum Arthropoda; class Malacostraca; order Isopoda; family Cirolanidae; genus Bathynomus; species Bathynomus jamesi. Next base: position 1,168,307 of record JAJOZX010000535.1, read on the forward strand.
TTTAAAACTGCTCCAGTTAATGGTTAACAGTGCGTGTAAAAAAAAAAATTTTAAATATTTGAATTTGAATTACTTGATTAATTTTAAACTGTTTTATGTTTAAATTTAAAATTATGGGATACTAACCTGTCAAGATTAGTTGTTCAGAGAGAGCATAAGATTGAAGTTATCATCATAGTGGGACGAGTGAAAGTGCCTGGTAAGCCTTGATCAGTAACGTGTCGCTATTTGGCTTCAGTTCTGTTGTTGCAATGCAGAGCACCGAGCCAAGATGTTCAACATTCATCGCTGATCGATATTTTGGTTCGTTAAATTTTAAATGTCATAATCAGGAAACGTTGACGGAGGCTCAAAATTTCCCTGAAGTAGTTGATAGGGTTTGGATTATATAATAAATGTTCGACAACATTTTGTCGCACGACACCGACAACATTCTAGTCGACAGCGGGAGCCAGATCAAATCTCGCGAAGCGCCGTATCCGGCCCTGCTTTAGACTATTAGGGAATGTACCTGGTCTTATTGATTCATTCGTTAGTTTACCGAATGCGATTGCAGTTTCATCCGATACTAATGTGTATATTTTTACTGGGATCATATATTGATGTCGGAATCTTTATTTTTTAGATTTTTTATTGCTAGAGAGCGAGAGATCGTTCGGTAGGATTGGATCCTGGATATTTTGCCCCCCCCCCCCCCCCCCCGAATCTTTATTTTTTAGATTTTTTATTGCGAGAGAGAGAGAGAGAGAGAGCGGTAGGATTGGATCCAAGGTCGGCAAAACTAGACCCGAACCAAAAATCCCACTGGATATTTTGGGGGCACCTACCTTTAAAAAAAAAGAAAACGCCCAATAAACCCCCTTTTTTTAATTATGAATTTTATTTATATGCATTGAAACTATACGAGCCTTTTTCTAATGACTATAATAACGGTATGTATAATTGATTAGGCCTATTTTTTTATTAAGTATTCGTGTAAGTAAAATTTAAATATCGTACGTAATTATACGTAAATATTTAAACTTTTAAAGCCTAAAAAAGTATTATTATTATTGCATTGAATTACAGTTTTAAAAATTAATTATACTTTTCATTATTTTTTTTGATTTTACAAAAATGTTAAAATGTTGGCTATTATATTCTGTTAAACTAATAAACTCAAAAGGTACGAAAATATTTACTATACTAATATTTAATACTAATATTTAACAATAACATTTACTAAATAATAATTAAGGCGTTTTTGCGTTTATACCATTTATAAAATGAATAGATAATTATGCGAAGTAAAAAATATAAACCAAATAATAAAGTGAAAAGTAAAGAAATATAAGAATTTGCTGAATGTTTAAACGGTGTTTACAGCGGCGCATTACGGTTAGTTTAGTATTATTTCCCACAAGCCTCATTACTTCACTCCATTCACGAGCAATTTTTCTTCCACACCCAAAAAACATAATCATTTATTAAATTTACCTTTATATTTCATTAAATTTAGTATCTCTAGAACCTAATTATTAAGACTAAAATGTAATTCCGATTTTATATTATTATAAGGTGCAGTATTTAAAAGTAGTTTGCGGAATGAATAGTAAATAGAATCAAGCTTTTGTGACTCAGTATGCAGACTAAAAGAATTGGAAGAAGAGAGGAATACCGATTGTTGAATCACTGAGCGTCTGTTTTTAATATCATTCATAATTTCATATTTGTTTAGTACGTACCTTAATAGTTAAGCGTAATTAGTGTAGACTCGTTTTTAAAGCGTTTTAACCTTTCAGTAATTGAACCAGTTTTGTTATTTTTCGGGTTCTACACCATTTCATCTTGTAATTTTAAATAGTAAATAGAATCTTGGATTCCTTATCTATTTACTATTTAAATTTACAAGATGAAATTGTGTAGAACCCGAAAAATAACAAAACTGGTTCAATTACTGAAAGGTTAAAACGCTTTAAAAACGAGTCTACACTAAGTACGCTTAACTATTAAAGTACGTACTAAACAAATATGAAATTATGAATGATGTTAAAAACAGACGTTCAGTGATTCCAACAGTCGGTATTCCTCTCTCCTTCCAATTCTTTTACTCTGCATACTGAGTCACGAAAGCTTCAGAGCGAAAACTTAAAAAATGGGGAACCCCAAACAAAACGGACAGAGCCCTTAACTTGAGGCTTATTAATCATAACAAGATTCTGGAGGTTGGAATACCGAGTAGTGAATATTGACCACTATAACTGTGACCTGTTGACCTTTCTTGCCCTGAAGGATTAAAATTAATCTCGCAAGGTCTTTAAGACTTAGAGATCTGATAGGTAGATATATGTACTATTAATGGGAGTGGAAACTTGAGAAGAGAGGGGCTTGGATCAGCCTATCGCGATGGGAGTCGTCCTAGGGATTGGCTAAAAAAGTAAAAACGATCTTTTTAAATGGAAAATGAATTATAAAAATTTAACTCAAGCTGATTGCGTATATATATATATATATATATATTAATATATATATATATATATATATAATATTAATATATATATAACTGCAATGACCACGCAGTATATTAATGTATAGAAACGACGTAAGTATAGAGGAGCGTTCTGCACACGAGGAAGAGAAATAACGAACAAATGAAAAATGAGATGACCGCCCGGGAATCGATTCCCGGGCGGTCACCTCATTTTTCATTTGTTCGTTATTTCTCTTCCTCGTGTGCAGAACGCTCCTCTATACTTACGTCGTTTCTCTCTCTCTCTCTCTCTCTCTCTCTCTCTCTCTCTCTCTCTCTCTCTCTATATATATATATATATATATATATATATATATATATATATGAAAATTATTTCACAAAAGTAACACGTGAAAAATATTTATGATGAATAAAACCACGAAGGAAAGGAAACACAGAATGGTGCTCAAGCGCTTTCGTCTAATGACATCCTCAGGAACACTGAAGTACATAGAGAGTTACAGCCTATATATAGGTTACAGAAAAAAAAAATATATATATATATATATATATCGTAAAGAACGACGCTTGTATAGGAGAACATTCCGCGCAAGATGAGAAGAGAGAACGAACAAATGAAAAAATGAGGTAACCACCCGGGAATCGAACCCGGGATCTTCCGATTGCCGGTCAGATATGATAACAATTACACCACGGGCCTCACTCGAACAAATGCCGTAATTCCTCTACATACGCGCAGAAACCAATGCCTCAAGGGGGCACCTCCCGTATGCCGTATCTATATATACATTTCAACTGCAAAGAACACGCAGTATAAATAACGTAAGGAACGACGCTTGTATAGGAGAACATTCCGCGGAATCTTGCGCGGCATGTTCTCCTATACAAGCGTCGTTCTTTACGTTATTTATACTGCGTGTTCTTTGCAGTTGAAATGTATATATAGATACGGCATGCGGGAGGTGCCCCCTTGGGGCATTGGTTTCTGCGCGTATGTAGAGGAATTACGGCATTTGTTCGAGTGAGGCCCGTGGTGTAATGGTTATCATATCTGACCGGCAATCGGAAGATCCCGGGTTCGATTCCCGGGTGGTTACCTCATTTTTTCATTTGTTCGTTCTCTCCTCATCTTGCGCGGAATGTTTCCTATACAAGCGTCGTTCTTTACGTTATTTATACTGCGTGTTCTTTGCAGTTGAAATGTATATATAGATACGGCATGCGGGAGGTACCCCTTGGGCATTGGTTTCTGCGCGTATGTAGAGGAATTACGGCATTTGTTCGAGTGAGGCCCGTGGTGTAATGGTTATCATATCTGACCGGCAATCGGAAGATCCCGGGTTCGATTCACGGGTGGTTACCTCATTTTTTCATTTGTTCGTTCTCTCTTCTCATCTTGCGCGGTATGTTCTCCTATACAAGCGTCGTTCTTTACGTTATTTATACTGCGTGTTCTTTGCAGTTGAAATGTATATATAGATACGGCATGCTGGAGGTGCCCCCTTGGGGCATTGGTTTTCTGCGCGTATGTAGAGGAATTACGGCATTTGTTCGAGTGAGGCCCGTGGTGTAATGGTTATCATATCTGACCGGCAATCGGAAGATCCCGGGTGGTTACCTCATTTTTTCATTTGTTCGTTCTCTCTTCTCATCTTGCGCGGAATGTTCTCCTATACAAGCGTCGTTCTTTACGTTATTTATACTGCGTGTTCTTTGCAGTTGAAATATATATATATATATATATATATATATATATATATATATATATATATATACAATAAACGGAGAAATGAAATTAAAAAAATTATTAAAAATTAAAAGATTGTGGGAGGGGCATACAACTTTGTAAGGAAACACTATCGATTTTTAGCACAAGATCAAACTACCGATTTTTAGCACAAGATTAAATTAATTGTTTCCAACCAGTTAAAAAAAAAAACATTTATACTGGAAATCTGCCCGGGTTTTATCACTCTACCCATCTTGTATATAAAAATGAATTGAAAAATAAAAGTTATTAGAGTGGCATACAAGTTTACCAAAGATTTAGCGTTCTACCCTTCTTATCTAAATCTTTTCTGAAGGAATTCAAAACAACAGGATCGAGTTGAAAAAGACCTTTGCTTATGTTGAAGTTATTTGAAAGTTGGATAATGGCAGACTCAAGAATATTTCTATTAACAATGTTGCTAGAGTGAAATAAAACTGAAACATTATTCCAATCGATACAGTGGGATATAACTGACAAATGGACAAAAAGGGCACTGGACGACTGTCATGTTCTAACGGAATATTGATGCTGTTTTATACGTGTGTGCAAATCCTTTCCCGTCTGACCTATGGAAAAGGAATCACATTGTTTACAACCAATTTTATAGATAATGCCTGAATTATTGGTTGGGCTATTTTTTACTACGATATTTTTCACAATATTGTTATATGAAAATACTACATTAATATCCAAAAGCTTAAGTACATTAGCAATGCCTAAAAAGCCCGGGACAAATGGAAGTACTAAAATATTTTTTGACAAAGTACGAGTGTTGAAAGCCCAGGTTTTAAGTTCAGTATCTATCGGAAAAAAACAAACAATTTGTCCTACGTACACTTTTACTTGGGACATGACACCCCCACTAAGAAGGCCATTTTTTCTTCAATGTTTCTCCGCGCCCTTAGGATCGCCAGTCCGGAATACATCGATGCCGAATTAGAAAAAATCAACGGTATTGGAAGTGATCTGTGTTATCCATCTGCGTTTATGGAATCTTGTCTCAACAAGGCAAAACGAACTTTCTATCGGGGCAATAATAACACTCGTACTTTGTCAAAAAATATTTTAGTACTTCCATTTTTCCCGGACTTTTTAGGCATTGCTAATGTACTTAAGCTTTTGGATATTAATGTAGTATTTTCATATAATATTGTGAAAAATATCGTAGTAAAAAATAGCCCTACCAATAATTCAGGCATTATCTATAAAATTGGTTGTAAACAATGTGATTCCTTTTACATAGGTCAGACGGGAAAGGATTTGCACACACGTATAAAACAGCATCAATATTCCGTTAGAACAGGACAGTCGTCCAGTGCCCTTTTTGTCCATTTGTCAGAGTTATCCCACTGTATTGATTGGAATAATGCTTCAGTTTTATTTCACTCTAGCAACATTGTTAGTAGAAATATTCTTGAGTCTTCCATTATCCAACTTTCAAATAACTTCAACATAAGCAAAGGTCTTTTTCAACTCGATCCTGTTGTTTTGAATTCCTTCAGAAAAGATTTAGATAAGAAGGGTAGAACGCTAAATCTTTGGTAAACTTGTATGCCACTCTAATAACTTTTATTTTTCAATTTATTTTTATATACAAGATGGGTAGAGTGATAAAACCCGGGCAGATTTCCAGTATAAATTTGTATTTTTTATTTTTTTTTTTAACATTGGTTGGAAACAATTAATTTAATCTTGTGCTAAAAATCGGTAGTTTGATCTTGTGCTAAAAATCGATAGTTTCCTTACAAAGTTGTATGCCCCTCCCACAATCTTTTAATTTTAATAATTTTTTTTTTAATTTCATTTCTCCGTTTATTGTATATATATATATATATATATATATATATATATATATATATATATATATATATATATATATATATATATATAATATTTAGGGTGGTCCTTAAAATTCAAAGTTGGGAAGTTTCAGCTCCCACCCCCGGAAATCATTCGAATGGTTGAGAAAACTCTCTAGTTGAATTTTTTATTAAATCGGACAACGTTTACCCCTCCCTCATCGACCTTGAACGTTTACCCCCGGAGTTGTTGCCCGGTTGCAGTTGTTGCCGTTGTTGCCCGGTTAGCGATCCTGGGTCTGTAGGGTTCGCTTCCGAGAGTCCGGAAACTGGCAGCAGTGGCGAGCGACGACTTGCAGGAGGAACTGGAGTTGCTCCTCGTCGTGGGTCAGCGTCCGGTTGTACTCTTGGACGAGGGCAACTCCGCTCGGCATGGTCGTTGATTACGGCGAGCCCTCCCACACGTGCCGCCGCTGTCTTGAAGTCTTCCCGCTTCGGCCAGGTCTCCGGGTCGACCTCGAGGAAGCCGTCCTCCAGTCGAAGTTTCTCGAAGAAACCTCGTGTGTTGGATGACGCCAGGTCTTCCAACTGAAGCCCGGCGAGTACTCGGTTTGGCAGCGTGGGCCGCTTCGCCGGGGACTCCTCACCGACCCGGTCGTGGAGAGAGGCGATGATCTTCCTCTTCTGATCAACGGCGATCCCCGGATCGAACAGCGCCAGCGCCACCAGCTCCTCCGACAGGTACCAGAGGTGGTTCTGGAACTTGGTCAGCGCCGCCTTGGCTACCGCAGGGTTGATGTCAGAGTAGGCCAGCAGGTCCTTGAGGAGGGCGAAGTCATTTCGGGGGGCAGTTGCGGCGATCGGAGCCTCCGTCCACGCCTTGGCGTAGACCCGACAGACGAAGATGCAGATGCTCCGGAGGCCACTCTCCTCCCTCGCCGTGAGTTTGAACTGCTGTCGGAACATCCAGACCTTCAAGGCGTAGATTGCCTTCGCCATCCAGCGGGCGTGGTGAATCGGCCCGGGAGCTCGGAAACGCACTCCTCGCGGGGGGACGTGACCGACGAAGAGGAGGGTGAGCTCGAGCAGCTCACGGTAATCGTCGCGCAGGTCCTTGCGCTCGACTATCGCCTTCTCAAACCACTCCGTGTCGACAGTGGTGAGCAGAGGAGCGACATCGGGGTGCGCAGCGCCGGACTCGTACTGGCTTCTGTCCAGGAAATCCCAGCGCTCCTGAAAACGCTTGAAGAGGGTCACGTCAGGACCGGACGTGGGGCCCATCACAGCCGTGAACGCCGCACCGAGGAGGAGCTCCAGCACATGATGGCGGCACGCGAAGTAGAGCAAGTCTTTCGCGAGGTTTTGCTCGATGAGGACGCACGCTCCGTTGTTCCGGCCGGTGTTCGAGGCGGTGGTATCGAATGACAAGCCACTCACTTGCTCAGTGAGCTCCCACTCCTCCAACGCGTTGAGGACGGCCTTGGCCATCTCAGAGCCCGTTCCACTCGGCAGCTTCGGGACGCCCAGGAGCTGCACCGCGCCGTTACCGGAGACCAAGATGGGAAGCCGATCGACTTGCTCCTTGCTCGTCAAGTCCTGCATGAGCTTGCCGTCCCAGTGAACGACAAGATTGCCGGCCCTCAGCTCTTTCTTGAGCGCCACGTTGAGCCTGGAGCGGTGCCTGCGCCGGTGTCGGCGGATGGAGCTGCGGTTGATATTGAGCTCTGCGACGTCGTGCCCAAGCGACCGGGCAACCTCTGTCAGAACGTAGACAGCTCCTCGGTCGGTCACCTTCGTGCGATCCAGCGACGACGCCACAGCCGCCGAAACGATGTTCGTCGTGCCCCGCCTGGAGCGCTTCGGAGCCCGAGGGCTCCCTTCTTCTCCATGGTCGTCGCTCTCCGCTGCGCTTGCGGCACCACTGGAAGAGGACGAAGACCACTCGAGCTCCACTCGGGCCGTAGATGTCGTCGCTTCTTCCTCGGCTCGCTGCCTCCGTCGGTCTTCTTCCCCTTGGCGTTGAGATGCGCGGGCATCGACAGCGGCTAGCGTCGAGTCGACGGACCCCAGCTTGCCGCGCCGACGGGGTTCGCGCTGAGCGAGGAGGAACGCTTGTCCTCCTCGTTCTTGAGCAGCTCCATGGCGTTAGCGGCAGCGACGTCGAACAGGTTCATCATCCGCTCGCTGAACTCGTCCTCCCGCTTCGCTTGAGCGCCAGCTCGCCCCTTGTTCCTCTTCACATCGTTGAACTCCTTGTGGAGCTTCTCAATCTTGGTGACGATGTGGTCCTTCCGGCGGAGGGGGATTCGCGCCTTGGACCACACCTCGGTGACGAGCTCGACGACCTGGTTGGCGGCCTCTCGAAGTGACTTCTTCTGGACGTCGATCCTGTAGACCGTCAGGGCCAAGACCTCTTTTTGCGAAGGAAGTTGCGACCCGGCGATCGATTCCTGCGGGGCAATCAGGTAGCGCAGCTTCGCTGCCATGATCCAGGTTATCTACTTAAAGGTTGAAGGAGTTATTCACTATTCAGTTTAAATTATAATCATTAGAATTTACAGTTTTACACACATTAGTTATCCAACCACTGAAAATCTGGAAAGAATGAAAAAAACAAACATTACAAATTATGTAACATTTACTTGAAAGTCAAAAAATTAGCTTAATGGTAATGCTAAATGAGGGAGGGGTAAACGTTGTCCGATTAAAAACATAAATCACCTAGAGAGTTTTCTCGACCATTCGAACGATTTCCGCAGGTGGGAGCTGAAAAATGTTCAACTTGAAATTTCACCCCCTAAGCAAGGACCACCCTAATATATATATATAATATATATAATATTATATAATATATATATATATATATATTATATATATATATATATTATATATATATAATATATACAGGGTGTCCCATAAGTCCGGCATCATAGGAGAAATTCATATTTTTCTATTTCTACAAACCATAATTCATATGCTCGGTATGCCAATTTCCCGTCCACCATTCTGTTCAGTGACGAGGCTGTTTTTTATGGAAATGGTGAGGTAAATCGACAGAACACCCGCTACTGGTCTCAAAACAACCCTCACTGGTATACCTCTTCAAAGGAACAAGGTACATCTCGGGTAATGGTATGGTGTGGCATTTGGAAGGATCGCATCATAGGCACCCTCTTTTTCGATGAACATGTCACTGGAGGCACCTACCTACGTATGCTCAAGGAAGAAGCATTTCCCAGTGTCTTGAACGAAGAAGGAAATTTCCCAACATGGTTCCAGCAAAACGGCGCTCCTGCACATTACAGCACCCAAGTAAGGGAATACCTGTACCAACAATTCCCTTGTCATTGGATAGGATGTCGAGGGCCTGTGGAATGGCCAGCTAGAAGCCCGGATCTCGCGCCACTAGATTTTTATCTCTGGGGCCACTTGAAAGCGCTGGTATACGCAGAGAAAATTAGGAGTGTTGAACATTTGCGGCAGCGCATTATTGGGGCATGTAACACCATTACTCCTGACATCATTCACCGTGTGCTTGCTGACTGGGTATCACGTCTGAATTTGTGTACTGAAAACAATGGTGGACATATTGAGCACGTTCTGTAAATAAAGGCTTTTGTTTTGCCTTTTTTTTTTTTTTTTCCTATGATGCCGGACTTATGGGACACCCTCTATATATATATATTTTTTTTTGTAACCTATATATAGGCTGTAACTCTCTATGTACTTCAGTGTTCCTGAGGATGTCATTAGACGAAAGCGCTTGAGCACCATTCTGTTTCCTTTCCTTCGTGGTTTTATTCATCATATATATATATATATATAATGCACCTCGGTAGTATAGTGGTTAACGTCGCTAACTACGAATCCATTGGCCCCGGGATCGAGACGCGGTGACGGCAGGCGGCGCGCAGCAAAATCGAGTTGTTCATGCTTCCACATGAAGAAAGTGGTTGGTAGATAAATGGGTAGCCTGGTGGTTAAAACGCTGGGCTGCTGGTCGGATATGGTTCGGATTCCACGTTAAACTGTAGGTCTAAGGTGGAGTGAAAAGCTTGACCTTCGTTAGAATGAACAATTCCAGCGAAGCAAACCAAAGGTTATATATATATATATATATATATATATATATATATATATATATATATATATATATATATATCACAGGGTGTTTATAAAGTCCCTATCTCTTTCAGTGAAAACGTAGCAAAATGGTAAAATTCAATAAGAATATAATATAAGGCATACATTTAATGAATACTTAAGCATATGGTTCTACATGAGCACCATCAGTATCTCGACAGAGTTCGAATCTGTCAGTAGCATTGCGGAAATATATATATAGAGTTATATATATATATATATATATATATATATATAGTTATATATATATATATATATATATATATAGTTTTATTTATATATATATATATATATATATATATATATATATATATATATATATATATATATATATATATATATGCGACCATGGAATCATAATACATAAACTGAAATATATGGGAATAACAGTGAGCGGCGGCAAGTCGTTACAGTACAAGGAGTATCTTCATCAGAATCGGAGGTCCTCAGCTCAGTACCACAAGGGACAGTATTAACTCCACTACTCTTCATAATCATGCTAACTGACATAGATGAGGACGTTACCAGAGTCAACACAGTAACATCCTTTGCCGATGACACAAAGATCAGTAGAAAAATAAGAAACCCAGAAGATATAGAATCTCTACAAACCGACATGAATAGAATCTACAAGTGGATGGAAGACAATATGAAGTTTAACACTGGGAAATTTCAGCTGTTACGGTATGGGAAAAAAGAAAGAAGACCTAAAATCCATTGAATATTATACTCCAAATGAACAGAAAATTCAGAGAAATTCTAAAGCAAAAGATTTGTGGGTTGTAATAACTGATGATGCGAAATTTGAAACAAAATAGATAACAGTAAACGGAGCATAGTGAGTAACTGGGCAGATACTGAGAGCCTTTAAACGAAGGGATAGGAATATAATGATTCCTCTACTGAAAACACTGATCATACCCAAATTGTAATATGTACAGTATTGCTGAGTCCTAACATGCCCATATATAAAAGAAGACATTAGACAGCTGGAAGGGATTCAGAGAAGCTTCACAGCCAAGATCAAAGGGTGCAAAGAACTAAATTACTGGGAAAGGTTACGCGAACTAAACCTATATTCACTGGAAAGGAGAAGAGAGAGATACACCATTATTTACGCTTGGAAAATAATGGAGAAACTAGTCCCTAATCCTACTCTTAACCCTGTAACTCCCCAAACAACAGTGGAAAGTAGAAAAGAAAGACTGTGTCGTGTTCCCAAATTAAAGGCTAGACAGGGAACATCCTCAACCCTGAAAGAAAATAATTTTGTTGTGAGAGGACCAAAACTGGTTTAATCAGCTACCCAAAGGCCTAAGGAATACGAATGGTGTTGCAGCGGACATCTCCAAAAGAAGATTAGACGCCTTAGCCGGGTGTACCTGGCTATGTGAGGTGGAGAGTACAAGAAACCAACTCGCTACTTCACTCGGCCAACTCGAGAGGAGGGGCAACAAGCTTGACCTTCGTGAAATAAGGAATCATCGCACGGAACCTTTGAAATGAGAGAGAGAGAGAGAGAGAGAGAGAGAGAGAGAGAGAGAGAGAGAGAGAGAGAGAGAGAGAGAGAGAGAGAGAGAGAGAGAGATAGATATATATATATATATATATATATATATGATACACACAGACAGTGCATGGAACAAGGAACTCTTCTGGGATAATTAAATCCACTATAGTCCGAATAAGTAATGGTAAGCTGGATCCTGTCTGCTTTGCAGATAGCTGGTGAGGGAAGCTATATTTATGGGACCTCTTTGCGAGTGACCCGTTGCCCACGTCGGGCTAGCATCATGAAAAAGAAAAACTATGGTATTTGTCATTTACCATTACTTGTTCGGACTATAGTGGATTTAATTATCCCAGAAGAGTTCCTTGTTCCATGCACTGTCTGTGTGTATCATAAAAAACTCAGGGGACCATTCTGAGTTCATTCCCATATATATATATATATATATATATATATATTGTGTGTATGAAGTAACGCAAGTGAAGAGAGAAATCCGATTTGAATTAACGGGTGAACATGGACAAGTAATATTTATTACATGTACTTCGTAACTTCGATAGTACGGTTTATAAAAGGTGTTGACAATGTTTTTACGAGTTAAAGAACAAGTTGAAACTAGTTTAAACCAATTCAAATCGGATTTCTCTCTTCACTCGCGTTACTTTATACACACCCTGTATTAGGAAACATTATATAAGTGCAAATTCAAATAGTAAAATTCCCAAAAGAAAATTTAAAAAAATTAAAATTAAATAAAGCCAAGTGCGAAGCTTTTAAAAGACACTCCCTCCTTCTTTCGGGCGGGAATAAAGACTAAAGTGAGATAGTAGATAGAGAGCGCGCAAGATGGTTCAAGAAACATTTATGCCTCTGGCAATTGAAAACGTCTGGATACAGACCGTATACAACGGGGTTTTCCAAATTTTTGCGGTCACGGACCCCTTTCTAACTGGTAACTTCCGATGACCCCCCAACCTTCTCCATAGCGTTAATTTGCTTAACTTTCTAATATAGAAAAAAAAATACAATTTGTCAAAGTGAGTCTCTGACTTATTTATCGTTACAACAACGAGTAAAAAGTAAAAACCGTAAAATTACACGAATTATTTTTTTTGTTAGTGTATTAACCCATTAGTGTCCATTGGTAGAATTTCCTACCCACAAAATTTTGTCATTGTAGGAAATTCTACCAATGGGCACTAATGGGTTAATATTTGGAATTCTGTTTGGAGATGCCATCGCGGACCACAGCTTGGGAAACCCTGGTATGGAAGATTCTTCAAATAAATAAAAGTTGGCTAAAATCTTAGGAAATAACCTTTTTTACATTAAACTTATCGGTGTTTATTATCAAATAGACTCAACCAATTTCTTCCTATCACTGTTATCAGCATTAAGAAGAAGAAGATAGGAGTTATTAATATTTATATTATGGTCACATTCTAAGCGATGTTTATGTAAGGCTGAGGTTGTTGTTGTTGTTGTCAATATTTTTTAGGCTATATTTGTGCTGATGAAGACGACATTTAAAGTCAGTGGTCTTACCAATATAACATTTACGGCAATTCAAACGTGGTATTTTGTCAGAGGCCCGCTCCGGCGGTTGGTCCCTTCGAAAAAAGTACGAGTAGTACGAGGTACTTTAGAAACCGTATGAAGACCGTGTGGCAAACTATTACGAAATGACTCGGAACTGAAAGGAAGTAAAACATCTTTAAAATCCTAAGTACGGGCGTTATAGTCATCAATTTATTTCGTATGAACACCATCCATGCTCTTTCTCGATAAAATATTGGGGTAACCTAATTTTGTAAAAGATTCTTTAATATAAATAAACTCGCCATCCATGTACGAGGGGCTGCAAATCCTAAAACCTCTAAAAACATAGCAATAAGGATGCCTCATTTTGTAAAGGAACTACGAGACTAAAGCCAGTGGACGCGAGTTAGAATGAGTTGCTTTTCCGAAAACGATGAACTCGCGTTTATTATTATATCTTATAACTTGAATAATTGAATATTCAAAAAGGAGTCTTTTAATTCTGTTCAACCTCTACAGTAAACTTCATAGAGGGCAAGATATTATTTAATCGGTGGAAAATGACATTAGGATCCGATTCTGCCGGAAGGAGAACGAACGCGTCACCAACATAACTATACCAATAAACGGGTGAATCAATAATAATAATAATAATATTCGGACGAAACTTCCTTTCGAGTAACTCTATAAATATGTTACTCGGGGTAGCTGAAAGGGTGGAGCGCGTACTGAGGCCTTCCTTCTGCTGAAAAAAAAATTGTTAAAGTGAAAATAGAATGTGACAAACGCGTCTAATTGATCTTATTAAAAGGGAAGTTGTTAAGGCGAGTTGAATTCCGCTTTCAATGAGAAACACTCGAGGTATTCTGAAGTTCTCTTAATTAAGGAACCTTAGTAAAAAAGAGAGAGTACATCAAAGCTAATCTCCCGTTTGCCCTCAACATCGATATTACTGATTTCATTAATAAAGTCTGTTGAATTTTTTATATGGGCATTAGAAATATTACCTATTGAAAAAAAAAAGATTTGGAGAACTACTGGGTGAGTTTATAATTAGCACTGCTTATGTTGGATATAATTATTGGCCTCGGCGTACGAGTGGTTTATAAACTTTAGGTAAACCGTAGAAATAAGGTAGCTTAGAAGAGAAAACAAAAATTGATTTAAAAGGTGCGAAAAATCTATAATTCAAAGTTTAATATCCTTATGAAAATTGCGTTCAGAAACTTGGGGGTGGGGTGGGTTGGGGGAGTATTAGAATTCAATTGATCTCGAGTAGTTCTATCTGAAAGCAACTTCCACAACTTTGTGAATATAATTCTCCTTATCGATTAAGACTAAGGGGTTCCAAAAAACCTTAGCCCCCCATTTGCAGCTTACATGTTTACTTATATCGAAATAGTTTTTAGTGATTATAAAAATATATAAAATTCTTTATTTATTGCGGGTATTAAAATTACTCTAGCTGATAAAGTGATAATATAATGGCTTCTCAATTAATTGGTGATTCGGAGAGGCAACGTGTGATAGATCGCGTACGAGCAATAACATTTCGGGAAGCTCGTGATGCTGGAGCCACCTTTATAACACGTTCATGGGTTGCCAAAAAGTTGCGAAGAAGTGAGGACTTCGTCAAAAGAAATTGGAATAAAACTTTGGATGAATGTGAAATGGAATGGATACAACCAAATCTGGCCGCCCAAATTTGCCACTCTTTCAGGAAACAAAGGACATCATTGAAAGCGGTACGCGTAAGCGGAAAAACAGCTGTGCTAAACTTTCTAGAGAGATCGAAGTGTTGAGAGGAAAGATCGTTAGTGGTGAGATCATTCGACTGTACCGTCATAGGCAAGGTTTAAAGCCTTGGCATGAACTTCCAAAGCCAAGAAAAACTCAACTTAACATCGATGACAGAATGTGGTTTGCCCATTATCTTGAAGATTGGGATGTGGATGATTTCATGCATTTAGCTGTCTCCGATGAATTTTTTGTTTACGTAACACGTCGGCCTAACTACCAAAATGATCGAGTGTGGGCCACAACACCAGATGAAATCGATGACAATGAACATTATTGCGAATTATTAAAAAGTCCAGACTGTGTTGGTGTGTTTGTTTTGTTCACTGCAAAGAAGCTCATGTGGGTGCTGAAGCCAAATGGTTAGAGTTGGGATGGACAGTATTTTCGTGATATTATTCTATCCCAGCATGTCATTCCTTTTCTAAGAAACCCAAACAATGTTATGGATGTCGATCAGGTCACACTTCTGCACGATAATGCCCCCTGCTTTAAGGCATTAGCCACTCAACAGTTGTTGCGGAACCATGAGATCGATTTCTTTGGAAATGAAGAATGTCCAGGAAATTCTCCTGACCTGAACGTCTGTGAACACATTGGATCAGTTATGAAGGACAAGGTTGAATGTCTCTTGTTTCAAGAACCTGCAGCAAATCGATTTTCGAAGGATACAATGACGCAACACATTGAAACTGTTTTAGCAAATTTGCGTAACGATCAAGATCTATTCACGTCACTTTTGGCAAGCTACCCAAAGCGAATTCAGGCTGTCTTGGAATCCAATGGCGGGAACACCAAGTTTTAATTGTTTCTCATTAAATGCAGGATTAAATTCTCTTTTGTAAGGTATGTTTAGTTTTACTGTACCTCTAATGGTTTAGGCCATGGGCGGGGGGGGGGCTAAGGTTTATTGGAGCCCCGTATATTAATTCCCTTGCCTCATTTGGTAATAACAAGAAACCCGTTTCGCTTTAAACAAAAGTAGTTAGTCCAAAATGTTTTTTTCTAATGTTATTTCAAAGTTCACCGAGGATAAAACCTTTGAAACGGATAAATAGATCTTCGGAAGATAACTTACAAAGTAAAATTAAGGACACCCGAAGATCAGGGCTCCCAGCCTTCTCTAGTTAGCCTCATAAGACTAACTAACGAAAATATCACGACCTAACCTAACCAATCGTTAGGTCAACTGTACGCCCATGACGATTGGTTAGGTTAGGTCGTAATATTTTCGTTAGTTAGCCTTATAAAGCTAACTAAAGAATGCTGGGGGCCCTGATCTTCAGGTGATCCAACTTAACTTTTCGAAAGAAATAATAAAATTAAGAATGTTGTCTTTTAAGCGGTTAATCCCGAAAAAGTTACCATAATCGAATGCAACCTTCCCGTATAAGATGAGGAGAAATTATAGGATGAGAAATTAACCAAGTCAGGGTTAGAAAATTGAACCGAGGGGCTATCATTAAAGAGGGATTCAAACTTTTTATCAAGCTCGGATGTTAGGGGGTTTATTTTGCGTGTTATCTTATGATCATTTAACGTATTTAAAATAATTCTTCAGTAAAAGAGGATTTTTTGCGGTTTTGTTCACTGCATACGAGTAGTGTTGTATGGCGGACATGTATATTAAAATACGCACACTTCTGTTTTGTAAATTTAAAACGCAACGTGGCCTGGAATTGTTAGCAGTGTTACGTATTTTTATTATTATTTTATGCAATAGGGAAGATTGGGCTTTGAGTAACGGGTGTGGTACCGATAGGTCGCTTCTTTGAGTCACCCGAATTGAGTCAATTGGGAATGCAAAGAGTCGCTGTTATTGTAACCACGTTTTTCTAGTCATTATTGCAAATAGTGAAAACAAATAGTGATTTTGCAGAGTCAGTTTAATGGTTGATCTCTTCGTGGATGGAAGTGTGTTCTTGCATTTTGAATTGAGTTTCATTCGTGGTTTCATTTTTGGTGTAGAGCTTTCGTGTGAAAATGTTTCGACCACTTCTTTTTCTTTCGTGTGTATTATATATATATATATATATATATATATATATATATATATATATATATATATATCATTCATATGTTTTATATAATGTAATATAAAGCTTGGTTCTCTTTTCACAAGTGCTTAGGTTCATTTGCGACCTACCCGCAATAGGTGCAAAAATTAAGAACAAGCTAATGTCTTCATATTTAAGATTTCGTAATATTTTAGGAAAATGTTAAATCAGAGTGAGAATAGTTAGTGGACTTCTTAGGCGTCCATCATGGACGTGGATACTTACAGAAATAATGTCCTTTGTCCAGTGCTCGGATCGACCTACTCTTTCTAGGCGTATAAATTAACAGGAATTTTTGTCAAATCAACAGTTAACATTCGTGCGTTTGTCGTTCTTTTTCTTCCCGTTGATCAGCGACATTGGGTCTGGGTAATAGCTGGATGCGAGACCGTCCTCCGCGTCCAGATTATGTAGCGACCCGTGGTTCGGATCCCGCGTAAAACTGTAGGTCTCTTCCGTTATACGACTTTAGATGTTGCGAAGGAGGTTAAACAACCCCCACAATTCTTACTCTTTCTGCATCAGTTTCAAATTTTTGTTACGCCTCATGGGTCTAAAAGTGCTTGCAGCTTCCGTTGTTCATTAAATTGATAACTTACGTTGCGTACATGGTTTAGTTGTTGCCAAAGATTAAGAGTAAATACGAAACCCTTGAACGGTGGGATCACTCGTCTTTGGATCAACCTGATATCAACGGCGCAAACTTTCCTTTTGATTTATTAAGAAAGAAATAATAGGTGTCATTTTATGAGCTAAACGCATCATCTCTCATTCCCGTGGACTGGAAAAGTAAATTATATTAACCCCCACCCCACCCCCTCGATCCTTGCGTCCAGAAACGTCACTAACCATCTGTCTAACTGTCGTTGACTTAAAAAAATCAGGTTGAGGCAGATGCAATATTTCTTCAGTTTGTTGCGCAGTTCGACATGGAGCCTCTCCCTCCTTTCCTCTCTGAAGAATCTTGTCCGACTTCAAGATTGGCTTTCATTCCCTTTTTCTCTCCGAATGAAGTTTGTCATCTTGTTCTATCTTTTTTTAAGTTTATCATAAAACTTTGTGTGTGTGTGTGTGTCGGGGGAATTTATTCTTATTGTGAGCTGTACCCGAAGGTATACTATTGTTATACTATGGTTGCTATTTGTTTGGTTTTGCGTCGTCGTAATTAGTGGTTCCCAACTTTTTTCCGGCTCAAAGGCACCCCCAGTGCAACCCGTCCTTTGGCGGCACCTCGGGAAGGATTTTCTTCTCCAACTGTTCAACAGGAAGTTCCCCCTCCCACAAAGAACAACACGTAACTTGATACTGTTCCTATGTAGTTTCCTTATGGTCATAATAAATTGCGAATATTTTTTCATTTGATATTTTCATACGTTCAGTACTTTTTTAATTTTCAATTTATTTTTCATTTTCATGAAATTTCGGTGCACCCCAAGGAACCACTTTCGGTACTCCTGTTGGGTAAGCACTTTCGTAAACTATTACTAAATGAAGCTTATTAAATGTTTCAATAACAATAATAGTTTTTGCATTTTTGTGAAGATTTTGCAATTCACAAAGAACCGTGGAAATTATTTTAAAAACTGAAGATCACGTATCTTTTTGCAAGCCTCTTTTTTTAACCTCAAATTTTGGGACTTCGATAAAAAATAGTTTTAAAACTGCTCTAATTTCCGTTCAATGAAAGTAGTATAATACCACCTGTGTGTGTGTGCGTGTCCTCGGCTATCTTACGAAACAGACACAATTTTCAGGATAGAGGGCTTATCGCGACACAAAAGTGTAGCGACATTAAGGGTGTCACCCTAATTTCAGGCTTAATTTTTTTTATTGAAAATCACTGAATATAAAAAAGACGAAAATGACTACACTTGGTTATTTAGGTTAAATATCTCGCCATCCACAATTGAAAGTGCGAAAATGTCTGGTTTCGTAAGATAGCCAAACGTACGTGTACGTGTGTGTTTAACCCACTGAAACTGTCTGCGCATCTGTCTTGACGGTGTTCTAGTACTGTACATATTATCACCGAGTAGAAAATATGCTCCGTTCTCCTTTGGGAAAATATGGAGATTGGGTAGGCCCTTTTCACTAAATTGTTAGGCCATACTTCATTTTCGCAAAGGTTTTCCAGTCTCCTTTTCGTTCTTCTCTTTGTGGTTGCCATTTTTACCGCATTCCCATACAACCAGGTTTTATATATATATATATATATATTGTGTGTGTGTGTGTGTGTGTGTGTGTGTGTGTGTGTGGCCAAAATAGTTAAAACATGTTAGACGTCCGTTTATCTATTTTATGGCTCGACTCTCTCGTCACTGTCAGAAAGGTTTAAATGACATTAAATTTGTATGTATAATGCTGCTGCTTTTATTTCTCGCATAGACTTTAAAAGAAATCATTAGGGAAAACTAATTACGACAGGACAGCTTTGGCCAAAAGAGTCGCATTACCCTACAACTTTTTGTTTGGCTGATAGTCAAATGAAACTTGCGTGTTGTTTTTGAGTAATGATGTGTTGTTGATGTAGTGGATTTCATACTACTTTGTAGTTTAAATATTCTTTCCAAGAAAGTGCAAAAATTGAAAAAGTATCCGCGTTAAAAGTAATATAGCAAATGATACGTTAATTTACTTCAAATATTTTTTAGGAAGTTTACAAATTTTGACATTTTATTAAATTCATTATCAGTATTCAAAATACCTCGCTAATGTTACGAGTAATTCTGTTAATACCTTTTTCCAAGAGATTTTAAAGGGTTTTACTTCTCTTTGGCTTTAGCTGTAGTGTGTATTACGGTGGGGACAGCTCAAGATTGAAGGGTCAAACCTTTATACCTCACGCTGTCCGCATTATTGAACGTTTTCAAATCACTTAAACTCTTAAAAATATTTTTAATGAACCGACTGGAAGAACTAGTGCTCAAAGATCCTTCGTCAACGGACTGAATTTACTTTGTGACTACTATTCATACGTTTTAATAGCAGCCAGGCTAAACAATAATAGCCACACACACACACACACACACACACACACACACAACACACACACACACACACACACACTCTATTCATAAGTTCATACATGTAGAAATGAACTGGTAAACACACTTTTATCATGCTTGCCTTTTTAGTAACATTTGCGATAATCCATACAGAATTTTTATACCACTGAATGTGAAAAGATTGCTTTCCGAAACGCTTAGTTTGAATAAACGTATTCATAGCATTGATTCTATTGATTACTAATTTGCGTTTTTGAAGGAAGAAGTCTTTCAATGAAGTTTCAGTTAATATCTATATCGGATTCTGGCACTAGTACGGCGATGAGTAACGGTTCACTTCTTATAATAGTGTTCATGATTTCGATGCCGAGAATTGAAGTAGATAGTGATCCTTCGACTTCAAAACGAAATTTTTCTTTTATGTTGTGCGGTCATTTTTTTTTACCTCAAAAGATTCTGGGTTGCTAAGTTTTGAAGTTATTCAATCTTAGAATGGTACAGTGTACCCTTTTCAAAGCGAGTTGTTAAGACATCGTTGCGTATTCTTGGGTTACCAACTAAATACAATGTTTAATCACGGCACACACACATTTGTGTGTGTGTGTGTGAATTATCGATCGTTCAGTTACTTCAAAGTGTATAAAGTTTCTCTCTCAGATTTTTTTTTAATTCCATTCTTTCACCCTTTGTGCAAAAGCGATTCTACACGTGTGTGGACCTGCTTTGGCTGGCAACAATCTCCGAAGAAGGTTTCGTCATATTTCATAATAGGGTAATTATTCCGCATTGTTCGATCATCGTACAGGATATAGACACTCCCTTTAATCTAAAACTCATTAAAATTGAAATGCATGTATGGGATTAATTAGTGTATTGTGCGTTCCCCACTTTCTCCATTTATGGCTTTTCTCGGTGTATCTTGAACTGTTATTTTATTTACTTTGTGTTCAAGAATGCGATGCTAATCTTCAGTTTCCTGCAAACCGTTTACGGCTTAAGAAGACATAATTGCGGTTCTGGCTTGTTTTTCCGAGGGTGGAGTAATCTCCAAAAGTTAATTCCTTTTAAACATTGGATGTCGTTAAGATGTGAGCCGGTCGTGAGGTTAATAACTCGCTCCTTATGTTTCCTTTCTAGGATTTTTTCATTTTTTTATCCCCCTTTTTATCGTTTTTGTAAAGTGAAAAGGGTCCTCGTGACTTTACATGAACAAATAAATACTCCCTCAAACCAGAACTGATAGTATTTGAGCCTTCGTCCAGTCTTGCTTTCAGCGAGGCCATTCCTGAAGGCCTTTATTTCGTTTGACATGGCCGTAGGTAGACCGGTGCTAGTGTCTTCGAGCAACTGATACAATGAGAAAACAGTCGTTAATGATGTCCAAATCAAAATAAAGGTCTCTAAAGTATTTACGTGGGTAATTTTTGCAGTTAAGGCGTCTTCATTAATAGCGCGGGTTTCCTTTCCGGTCATTGTTTATCAATGTTTTTCGATGTTAATCCGTGAAATGGGCCGCAAAATACGATGATTAACATGAATAACGAAGGATCCAAATTATTCACTGAAATACCCAAATTTAACAACAAAAAATGACGAGTTAGTGAAAGTGCCACATTCAGTCAGTCTTGGCGAGTGTCGCCCTCTTTTTTTTATACAACAAAAAAGCTTCTAAGAAAGAGGATCACGCCCCTCATCTATGATGCTGACTGAACTCTTCCGTCTCGTGATCCGAGGGGAGAGAGGAGAAGGCAAGACGGTAGAAATAGCAGCACACCACCTACCCCAATATCACCCTAGGCTACCCCACTTCTCCAACATTTCTCCCCAAAAGAAATCATCTTTTACGCGCAGGGGTTTTTACCCTTCTTTCAAAGATAACTCCCAAAAGCTGAATTTCGGCTTTAGGTCTAGCGTCAGATCAGCCTCCGCGGATCCCCTTAAAGGGGAGAGGAAGAAATGCCGGAGGAGAAACTCTGCCGCATCCTCTTTGGAGGGGCATAAAAGGGGGAGAGAGGTAAGTGACACCACTTTTGAAGAGACGAAGATAGATTTTTAATTTATTTCCTATTTATCTACTTTGATTATTTATTAATTGGGGTACACGGCTCCCTCCCGGGTTTAAAAGGTCTTCCAACGAATACCTCTTTCTTATTTGACACACTGGCCCCGAAGTGTGCAATTCTCGAGTCGCTGACCATTCCAAATATGTTAGCTCTTATATCTCACATTTAAGAGGCTTTCGAAGAACGCGAACAGTTCTCTTACATGACCCGCATTTTCCTCCCCCACCCCATTATGGAACACCTTCCCCTCCAAATAGAGTCGTTTACTAAACTTTTTACAGAGTTTACGAAATTTATCCTTGTTTTGCTCGGTTTGAATGGAATGGTGGATTTACTTGTATATGGGCGGAAAAAGTTAATTTTCATCTTGTTTCCACTTGAGTTGCAATTTTATATACAATATGTATATAAATAATAATAATAATATATATATATATAATATATATATAATATATATATATATATGTATGTAGTATGTATATATATATATATATATATATATATATATATATATATATATATATATATATATATATATATATATATATATATATATATATATATATATATATATATATATATATGAAAATTATTTCACGAAAGTAACACGTGAATAATATTATGATGAAAATAACCACGAAGGGAACTTGAAACATGCTTTCGTCTAATATTTTTTGTGTTCCTGATGTCATTAGACGAAAGCGCTTGAGCGCTATTTCATATTTTAATATCCTTTCGTGGTTAGTGTGTGTGTGTGTAATAGAAGTCTGTATCCAGAGGATATTTTTATCTGACGCAATCAATTTTTGTCCTGTGGGCCCATCTCAAGTCAGTGGTTTACTCATCACGACCACGCATCATCGATCACTTGATGAAAAGAATTGGCGAGAGATGCGTCAGATTCAATGAGAATGTGTTCTCCACTGTTGGATCTAGTATATTTAACCGCAATTCACACGTGCAAACGGCTCTCTCGTTCGCAGTTCGAATATTTAATTCAATAAAATAAATATACTGCGAGTTGAGTAAGGACTCGCGTACACCCTGTATATATAAATATATATATTTTCCCCCATTAACAAATGGAGTTCTATATTCCTATATATATTTCTATATACTCTAGAGAGGCTTTATCGATTACACTCTACATAACTGAGAGTCATACTGCGTGCTTTACCGCTTAACCCGATTGTGGACTGCAATATTTTCAATCCTGTACAAAATTAACTTTAGCGAATTTGAAGATTTCGGACGGAGTTTGGAGATTGTCCGAAAGCGTAACGTAATATCATAGAAATTTCTTTCATTTGGTCAGGTCTGGTTAGATTTGAGAGACCAGTTTAATTCAGGGTAAGGTAAAAATCGCGTGACTCGTGCGTGTTAAGTTTAGATCGACACAACAGTATTTAGGGTGTGGCTCTGTTTATTATACAAGTATACGAGTTGAATTAGTGTTAACCATTCATTACTTCATTATTTAATAAACCACTTTCCTTCGGGAAATAATTACATATAATAGCATATACAAGGTTAAATCTCTGAGCTTGCGGACTGTTTTGGGGTTATATATTCATTCAGACATGGCGCCCCGCCCATAGATGAAAGAAAGGGAAATTCTCTATAAAATAAATAAAATAAAAATAATTAAATTAAAATTGACGCTCTCTTCTTAAAATACCCTTTTCCCTTAATCAAAATTTGTGTATCTTCTTCTTATCTCTATATGATTATTTATATTATATATATATATATATACAGGGTGTCCCGTAAGTCTGGACCCATAGGGGAAAAATAATAAAATTACAAAATAGTCCAAAAATTTATTTATAATATATTTTTATTATTTTTATTATTATTTTTATTATTTTTTTATTATGATCTTACTCCGCTGGAGTTTTATTTGTGGGGCCACTTGAAAGCCAAAGTGTACGAGGTCAAACTTCAGAACATTTTCCACCTTAAAGCACGCATTGTGGAGGCGTGTCAAGAAATTTCTGCGACTGTGATTCAGAAAGTGCTGTCGCAGTGGAGATTACGTCTTCAACTATGTGTGCGACACAACGGCGGACACTTTGAACAGATTATGTAATAAATTTTTGGACTATTTTGTAATTTTATTATTTTTCCCTATGGGTCCAGACTTACGGGACACCCTGTATATATATATATATATATATATATATATATATATATATAATATATATATAAATTTATTTGTGACGCCATTAGATGGTTGTAATAGAAAAGAAAAACAATAGGTTGTGAAAGGTCTCTAATTATATTAACTACATTGATTGTCACGAAGTTACTTAAAAAGTGAAATAAATGCGTGATCGCGGTACGATGCTTATGGAATTTGGTTTTCCTGGGAAAGAATGTTAATTGTGCTAAATTCTCTCTCTCCATCTCCGTATCCTTCTCTCTGCGCCTCTGTCTCGTATGTTTCAGCTTAAAAATGAAATCTTCTCTGATAAAACGTGACACGCAAAAAGCATTTATTTTGATTTACTTTCTAAAAGTGAATTTATTTTTGCTCGTTGATAAAAGAGGAAAACTAAAAGTGAACCACTCATTCGGATTAGGCGCTCTATACTTTTTTGGTTAAAAAAAAAAAAAATGACTGCGAGCGTGTCACTTTTCACTTTTGACTTTCTTCCCTTTTTGTAACTTTTTGAAAGTTTTGTTACTTTAAAAGAAAATTTTCCCATTGCTTCCTTTTTCTTTTTGATGTGAACCCCTCAACGTGAAACGTTTTTGTCGGGTTAAGTTTAAATCCGTATATTTGAAACGGTACGTATTTGACCCATTCGGCGGTAGAGGGTTAAAGAAATTACCCGAAATTAGTAATTTTTAATGAACTTCGTATGAATATTAATTTAATAATACCCCTTCATTATATATATATATATATATATATATATATATATACAGTATATATATATATATATACAACAGTATATATATATATATATATACAGTATATATATATATATATATAATATATTATATATATATATATATATATATATATATATATATATATATATATATATATATATATATATATAAGCGTTTTTTCATCTTGATATTTGCTATCCATTCGTATTGAAATAGTAAATGAAGTAGTATTAAATAATGTCCGTGACTGCGAATGGAACCCAATACTGATGAGAGTTATAGTTGTATTCAATAACCAGTTCGTTTTTTTTCACGCGCGCGCACGAAACAAAACGCCTCGTTCCATTATTCTGCGCTTTATCCGCCAAATGAATGGGCTTATCATCATAGATAGTTGCCAACTAGCGTATGGAATGAGAACTAAACTTTAAAGAAGGGCATACTCGCAGGATTTAAAAGTATCTTACCAAAAATTGAATATTACCAATTACCACATTAAGCTTTTTAAACAAATTCAAGCCGTATCCATAATTTATTTAATAATAGTATACGAATACGGTAATAAATATTAAGATATAATTTAAGTTGGCGCATTTTCGTGGGATATATATAATATATCTATCTATCTATCTATCTATCTATCTATCTATCAGGTCATCTCGTAAGTAATGTCGTTTTTTAGATCGGAATTTGAAGGACAAAAAAAACCTCAACTGAAACTTTTTAATTTAGTATACATTTTCCATCGGAATCAATGACAGTCTGCCAACGTCCTACAAGCTTTTCAATGCCATGTTTATAAAATTCAGGCGGTTTTGAGGCAAAAAACGTACAAAGACTGGTGTGCGGGTCATCTAAAGAAGTATACTGTTTCTCGTCAAGATAGTTTTGCAGACTCCTGAAGAGATGATAATCTGAAGGCGCAAGGTCTGGAGAATATGGAGGATGTGGAAGTTTTTCCCACCCAAGCTCCTCAATTTTTGCGGAAGTGATCCGAGCGGTATAAGGACGTGCGTTGTCGTGGTGGAACACGATTCCTTTCCGATTAACCAAAGAAGGTCTCTTTTCTTTTAGTGCAGTGTTCAATCGATCCAGTTGTTGACAGTAGACTTGAGCGGTGATTGTTTGGTTGTGTGGTAAGGTTTCAAAGTGTATTACGCCACCTTTATCCCACCAAACACTAAGCAACACCTTCCGAGGGTGAAGATTTGGTTTTGGCTGTGGTGTCGCTGGTTCTCCGGCACAAACCCACTGTCGACGGCGCTTAACATTCTGGTACAGTATCCACTTTTCATCACCAGTCACTAAACGGTGCAAAAAACGGATCTTGGAGTTCACGGGAATGAAGAGCTGTGCTAATGTTTACCCGCACCCTCAGATTGTCGACCGACAATTCATGTGGCACCCATTTTCCTAACTTAGGCACTTTCCCGAGTTGTTGCAAATGTCGATGGATGGTGGACGGGGATGAATTGAGTTTCTGGGCCAATTTTTCGACAGTTGTTGAACAGTCTTCTTCAAGTGCGGCTAACAGCAGGTCATCATCAAACTCAGCAGGGCGTCCAGAGCGTGCTGCATCTGTCAAACAGCAGTCACCATTCCTAAACTTTTGAAACTATCTTTGACATTTCCTCGCATGCAGAATATCGTTGCCATAAACGTCCTGAATGTTTCGCGTTACTTCAGTAGCACTATTCCCTTTTTTGAACTCGTAAAGCATTATATGCCTGATATGCTCTTCTGATACCGCCATGTTTATGAGGGGTTCACATAAAGCAAAACACACGTCTTTACTGGTCAAGGCCTGTAAAGTATATATGTAGCGAAACACGATAGATCTCTTAGATATAACCTTCGGAAAATTTATGCTTAAACCGAGTAGGACTAGTTTAAACTTAATCTATCGTAAAAAACGACATTACTTGTGGGATGACCTGATAAATACATATATGATGCAAACCCACAAGGAAAGAGATATATATAAATATATATATATATATATATATATATTATATATATATATATATATATATATATATATAATATACACACAAACTCAGAATGGTTCCCTGAGAACATTATATGTTAAACACAGACCGTGCATGGCACAAGGAACTCTTCTGGGAAAATTAAATCCACTATAGTCCGAATAAGTAATGGTAAATGACAAATACCATAGTTTTTTTCCTTTTTCATGATTTTAGCCCGACGTGGGCAACGGGTCTCTCGCAAAGAGATCCCATAAATATAGCTTCCCTCACCAGCTATCTGCAAAGCAGACAGGATCCAGCTTTGGGACGTGGATCTAGGGTTTAAAGCAAGCCTAGATCCCTACACTCAGAACCTCTATATAAGTAAAAGACTCGTTGCATTCACGTCGTGTTGAATAAATCAAAGAAAAAGGGGGTAACTATTGTATTTTTAGCCAAAAAAAACAAAACTTAAACCTCAACCGGGACATTGAGCGTCCACTTTTCAACGTGTTTCGTGCCTTGAAAAGTGGACGCTCAATGTCCCGGTTGAGGTTTAAGTTTTGTTTTTTTTGGCTAAAAATACAATAGTTACCCCCTTTTTCTTTGATTTATTCAACACGACGTGAATGCAACGAGTCTTTTACTTATATAGAGGTTCTGAGTGTAGGGATCTAGGCTTGCTTTAAACCCTAGATCCACGTCCCAAAGCTGGATCCTGTCTGCTTTGCAGATAGCTGGTGAGGGAAGCTATATTTATGGGATCTCTTTGCGAGAGACCCGTTGCCCACGTCGGGCTAAAATCATGAAAAAGGAAAAAAAACTATGGTATTTGTCATTTACCATTACTTATTCGGACTATAGTGGATTTAATTTTCCCAAAGAGTTCCTTGTGCCATGCACGGTCTGTGTTAACATATAATGTTCTCAGGGAACCATTCTGAGTTTGTGTATACTAAACGGACGTGTTTCGTGCCTTGAAAAGTGGATGCTCAATGTCCCGGTTGAGGTTTAAGTTTTGTTTTTTTGGCTAAAAATACAATAGTTACCCCCTTTTTCTTTGATTTATTCAACACGACGTGAATGCAACGAGTCTTTTACTTATATAGAGGTTCTGAGTGTAGGGATCTAGGCTTGCTTTAAACCCTAGATCCACGTCCCAAAGCTGGATCCTGTCTGCTTTGCAGATAGCTGGTGAGGGAAGCTATATTTATGGGATCTCTTTGCGAGAGACCCGTTGCCCACGTCGGGCTAAAATCATGAAAAAGGAAAAAAAACTATGGTATTTGTCATTTACCATTACTTATTCGGACTATAGTGGATTTAATTTTCCCAGAAGAGTTCCTTGTGCCATGCACGGTCTGTGTTTAACATATATATATATATATATATATATAATTTTATATGAAAATGAAAAGGTTTATTGGTAGACTATAGTCCATATGACAATTATTAATACAATGACAGTTCATATACTAAGGATAGAAATATATACAATTGATTAGGAATAATACTGTAATGTCGAAGTTAAGTGAAGCTACAGACAGACGTTTTCGTATCAGGAATTCCATAGCTTAGGCCTTAGAGGATAAATGGCAGGAGTTATGGATAGCTTGGATAATCGAGTTGGTTGATTTTTTAATTCTTTGCATTAGACTGTACTGAGCACGTCTTGTTACCTCCGGGAAGCTCGGAACATTGCGGGTAGCAAACATTTGCGAAGCTGAGCATCTCAGGGGGTAATTTATGTAAGAGTCTAAAAGACCCGTTGTACATCAAATTTAGGGTTCTACCAGAACCTTTTTCATAATTCACCCAGAGTTGCTGTCCGTATATATTACTGCAGAAAGTACGAGAGAGAGTGTCTTTAGCTTCACTTGTACAGAATCGAATATATATATATATTAGCTTTTTAATATTTATTGTATTAACTTAATTACATGTTTACTTAGAGAAGATGGGTAAAATTAAATTTGATAATGGTTAGTTAAAAAAACTGATTAACCCATTAGTGCCCATTGGGTAGAATTTCCTACCGACAATTTTGTCATTATTGCATCACTTTTTCTTGTATTTACGTGATCTTCGGTTTGAGTCATTGATATGACGCAATTTTTGAAAGATTTAAAATTTCTATTATAATGTTGGACACAAACATTTGGCTATTTTCAAAAATGTTTTCAAGCAATGATTCAAAATTCCAAGTATAATTAATATCTTTAAAAAAAATGCTCTGAACATAAAAAAATCATAATTTTGGCACGCAGTATGTTTCCAAATTGTAGGACTTCCCCCCCTCCCCAAGTGGCTGGTATCATTGACTTCGAGTAACCTTTTAAATGCCTGCGGATTAGAGGTCTCTTTTTTTAACACCTTAACCCTTTTCTATCATTTTGATACGAGAAATACGCGACGTCACGCCTCGGTAGTTTTCCGATATATACAGTATTGAGCTTTTAGAAGCTAGACACTTTTTGGCACTTCATTATACAGTAGCGATAGGGATCCGGTAAAGTAACTTTATCAATTACGAACCATTCCTTTTATAAATATAAAACCCGAGTTGCGTATCGAGAACGTCTCGTACGAGTAAGATTCAATTATTGCGCCTTAACGCGCGTCAGCAAAGTCTTAGGAAAGCGTACATAGTGGAACTTTCTCTGTGGTTTTATTTCGAGTCGTGTTGAAGTAGACAGTCGGGCAATTTTTCTACAAATTTATCAATAGTCTTCCATAAATGTACGAAAACAAACTTTTAAATGTTGGTAAAAAAGACCGTATTTTATTATGAGGAATACTGGGTTCAGTTTTTTTCACTGATAAACTTTATTCATTTTTTTTCTAAAACTATTTATTAAATGTGCTCGAAAGCGCACTTTTCCTGATCAGGCAAAACATAGTCCAGTAACGGTTTATAAAGAAGGTTTTAGTCAAAAAGGAAATTTGGAGAAAAACTAAGGTTTCTGAAACGGGTGTTTTTGAAACCAAGAAATAATGAAACTGGAACCACCAATGGTAAGAGCGGATTTGAAAGTCCATCAAAGCTATCAGAATGTGATATTGAATATGTCGAAGTATTAGATCACTAAGAAACGGACGCAAATTCAGCAGCTGCATTGCCGCAGTACAATGGGAAACTGTTAGTGTGAAAGGTGACCCATCCAACGTCATAAGTGTGTCGGAAGAGTTTAAAAGGCGCAATGCTGTAAAAAAATCAATTATCCGTTAAAAAAAATGCTGAAAACCCACTGCAATGCAACTTTTTAGGCCTCCGCATAACTTGTTTGACTGTCGATGAGTCGGCTTCGACACCAAGTTTCTTCCAGTTTGCGGAAATGCAGCTGCTGAATTTGCCTATCTCGCTCAGTGATGTAATCCTCATAATCTAATACCTTTGATGGTCTTCGCGTCTGCTCAGTGCTCATATTAGTGATTCCAGTTTCGTTCTTTCTCGATGAGGTTTCAAAAACACACGTTTCAGAAACTTTTTTTTATTGTAGCCATCGTAAACCGTTATTAAAATATTAACTTCTGCCAACTCTTGAAAGTTTGCCCTCATAAATTTACGAGAGAATATTAATAAGTTTATAGAAAAAGGCCCAATTGTGAACTTAACACGAATTCAATATAAAATCAACAAAAAATTCGAGTACATTTTTCTCATATTTGACCGAGATACAGTACGTCAAGACAATAAATACTGTAATTGGATCCTATTTGTAGAGAAGTTCTTTCAGTCACAGCTAATTTTGGTCTTTTTTTTTTAATAATAATCATTTTTAATTATTTTAATGAGATTGTAAATTAAGGTGTTTTGTATTGATGAAGCAAAAAATCTTTGGTAGTTAAATTTGTCACTTAAACTCCGCCTCACATTCGTAATTATTAACTAATAAAAAGAAGGTAAATTCAGTAACTAATTTTTGTATCGAACAGAAACTATTCTGAAGGCTGTCGTGCCGAGATTAATGTTGGCGCGTTTTTCACGGTTTAGCGGCAGACCCGGTCATTACCTTGGCTCGAATTAATAATGGAAAAGGCCTTTAAAACCCCGGTTGAAGGGGGAACGTTATTGAGAAATGTGGGGAGGGGGAGGCTGGGGCTCACGATAGTCGCGAATTAGGAAACGTTAGGGGTGAAATAATCAAAAGCAAATTAGACGGTTCACACGAAAACGAATTCCCGAGTAGGTCTGTCGTCATGGATTTTGGTCACATTCGCTCCTTGAATAGAGTATGGAAATTTTGCACGGATTCGACAATGTAAGAACGGCTCGTGCTTCGAGTTTCAACGAGGCTATCCATTTTCCCTTCCCGCGAACTTTCAAATCGTGTGACAAAGAGCTGTTGAACGCATAACGGCCCTCGTTTGTTTCCGCTCTGATCACTTTTATTTACGGAACGAGTGGCCGCTACTCGCCCTTCGGAACGTGCGCTCATTTCTGAAAACGTGGCCAACCCCAGAACTTAGACGGCATGTTGTTATTTTTGGTTAGTCGGGGATGGAAGTAAATAAACTTAGTTGGTTGTTTTAAAGCAGACAAGTTTTCCTTCAACATTTGTTTCAACTTTAGGGAGGGAGGGGAAAAAAAAAATATATATAGGGTGAACCAAATGTAGGTGGACAGTAAATGATAACGTTTATTTTGAGAATACATATTTAATTTTTTTGTATACTATAATACAAAATAAAATTTAAATAAATTTAGTTATAATATTTAATATAATAAAACACAAACACCATAGTTATAATGAACACCATAGTTATAATATAATATAACACAAACCGTATTCAACCTACTGTCCACCTACTTTTGGTTCACCGTGTATATATAATTTTTTTTTACCAGCAGGTAGAATGAAAATTGATTGGTAATAATTGTATGATAATGAGATGGTTTCTCTTTCCGACTAAGAAGTTGATTATTAATTTGATCGTTATTTGTTACTCGCGAATTGTTTACTGGTGTCCTTTTTCTTGTGGGTTAGATGAAAGGCTTTGTTGAAATGGATCGAAGCTGTTGGTAATGCGTGAAGATATCATTGGTGTGCATCTTCGCTCTCACCCTTTTTACCATCGGAGAAGAAACGGAGACGATGCGAATAGTGTTTTTTTTTACGGTCTTTCTCGCGCTTTCTCTTCAACATTTTCACGGTCTCGCTCTCCCCCACCCAAATTTTTAAACAATAACAATGATGATAATTAGCCCATTCGATACTATAATAACGTAGGCGTACGTCATATTTCGGCCAGAATATATTTAGTTACGCCGCAGAGATACGGTTAACGAATAGTGCATATTTTTTTGCGTGATAAGCGCGTAAATAATTTTATAATTTGTAAGCAATTTTGTAAATTCAGTGACCGTCAGTCATTGACGCGAACCTTGATTCACCATTTATTTCTCGTCAGACGAGGCCAAATGTTGAAGTATATTAAATAATTGCCCTTATTATATTAGTATCCTTGACGATGATAAATAAGAATGGTAATGATAATTATGAGAATATACGCTTTTCTTTTGCGTTATCTCCATCCATGAACACATTTCATAAACATGTTTCTTAAGCTTTGTTCATTTCTTATCTGTGAAATAGGTGAATTGGCTTTTGATTCCTCACCCTTCATTTATTTCTCAATTAATTGTTAAGTAATGTATTAATGTGTGTCGTATTAGATACAAATTGAGATTGCTCTTATTGGCTTATTTACTTGCTTTTATTTGCTTATTTTGATTAGGTTAGTTTGAGTATTAAGTGATTGTATAATAACCCCATCAGATGTATATTATTTTCAAAGATATCCGATTACGATCACTTGAAGAGCTTCCTCCCCCAGTTCTACTTGAGTGGAGAAAGATCTTCAGGTGGATCGGGCTGGGGGGCTTAATCTTCAGGTGCAGTTCACTTGGACACACTAGGCCCTAGGGGAAGATCTTCAGGTGATCCTATATATATATATATATATATATATATATATATATATATATATATATGCCGGTTAGGTCAACTGTACGCTCTTGATGATTGGTTAGGTTAAGTCGTGATATTTTCGTTAGTTTACTGTCAAAACTAACGAGAATATCACGACTTAACCTAACCAATCGTCAAGAGGTACAGTTAACGTAACTGGGCACACACACACAGAATATTTAATTTTAAATGATTTTAAATTCTTAAAAATGCTAAATCACTAAGAAAATTTTGTTAGTTTCCATTTGTTTTTTGTTAAAGCTGGGGGGAGTATCTTCAGGTGGATCAGGCTGGGGGGTGAAGATCTTCAGGTGGACACACTGGGGGGGAAGATCTTCAGGTGCATCAGGCTGGGGGGGGGGAAGATCTTCAGGTGATCCTCCGATTATTCTTCGGGGCCCGGCTTCTGGGATTTGGGATTAGATAGGTGACAACTGACTCCGTATGTTATATTTACGCGTATAACCTTAAGGGACGGGCATCACATTTAGCCATCTTTTAAGGCATTGATTTCGAACTTTGCACCACATCGGGTCTGCATCGCGTTTTAGCTCGGCCTCAGTTTCCATATAAAGAACGGAGCGAGGACCCCAAAACAAAAGCAGTGTTTAATCTAAATTGTTTTCTAATATTTCAAATGGAAAAATGTAATGCGGATCTTTATGTATTTGAACCCATTTGTGAACAAAATTTTGGTTGTGAATGTTGAAGTATTACTATTTTATTTCTCATTTAAGATAGACGCAGATTCAGCTTAAGGCTGTAGTGTGTAGCGGACCACTTCTGCTGTTAATAGCCATTAGTTCTCATTACTAATACGCCTCGAGACTAAACACGCTCAACTTGGCACTTATCTACGAAGTAATTTTGAATGGTAATATTTTTTCTAAACGTTGCCTCGCTTCGTTGCAGGATTCATTCGGTGTGATCTCGCATCATTCCTCGAAGCATTCTCTTATCGAAGGAAGACACCAAGTAGTGGGTAAGTTTTGTTTCGTAATTCAGTTATCGATTTTGTTCTTAAACTCGTAAAGCGGATACATTTGCGGTCATTCGTGGGAAATGGGTTTAAAGGCTTGGCGCACATTTTTAAAGGCCGGCAAATATCCCCCGTAGGGTCTGCAGTAAACTCTGCAGTAAAACCTACAGACCAGTAAGGTCGAGTGCTTAAGGGCTAAATTGTCTTAAAATAAATAAAATACGGGAATGTCGCTTAGTTTTTTATAGGAAATAATTTTAAATTTTCAAATGTTACGGTATTGAATTGGCCAACGGTCACTAAATGCCTCGTACAGCTTTTGTACGATTTGTTAAATCGTTCCTCAAAATAGTGAGTGAGAATTAGACATTTATTGATATAGTACAAACTTGGATTATCTATGAATCGGTTTCCTATTCACCATGGGGTGGGCACGGTGCGTGAGTTCGTGATTAAAAGCAAAGGGTTTACCACCGGAAATAAGGTACCACCCCAAACTCGGTGATTCATAGTCATCTTTCATGACGAGGTTGGAGGTATATTTGTAGTGGGTACGTTAAGCGAGACCAATGTCTCCATTTACGCATTTCGCCAATCGTTTCCATTCCTCTCCATTTCTCATTAAGTTTTGCGCCACATTTATATCAACTCCACGTTTATTCGCGCGTTTATTAATTACATCATTCCATCTAATACGCGGTCTTTATCATTGACACCATACATTTTAAACCGCCTTGTTCATCCGCAGCTTAAGGAGACCTAAATATCTTTACACTCGACACTTTCTCGTATAATTTTTGTTAAACTTAAAGAATTACACCCCTAAAAGTTTTACGTTCACTTTCTCCGTTATTTTTATATAGTGGTACAATTACAGATTTTGTCCAATCACCTATAACACAACACACCCGCTTGTCCATTTTTTATTTTACTTAATTTTTTTACATCTTCCCCTCCACGTTTAGTTGTCTCACTACATATACCATTAATTCCTACCGACTCTCTTTTTTTTCTCCCAGCTTGCATACTACTACTGCTTGTTCAACTTCTAACATGGTCGTTCACCCCTTCCTATATACTTCTACATATATCGACAAACCAACTGTATTTAAATTTGCTCTCTCGTAACACCGCTTGCCGTTGATCAACGAAGTTGAGCGACATTGGGTCGGATAATAATAATAATAGTAGTAGTAGTTGGATGGGAGACTGTCCTCCGCGTCCACACTATGTAGCGACCCGTGGTTCAGATCCCACATAAAGCTGTAGGTCCCCTCCATCATATGATCTTAGATGTTGCGAAGGAGGTTAAAGACCCCCCACCACCCCCTCCTCATTACCTACTTCGTCCACTAGCTCACGGGAGTACCGTCTCATTCTGTCGCGTATTTGCTCATCTTACACTAACGCATTTCCATTCATAATATCTTTCGTATAACGGTCCAGGGGTGGGGAAACCCTCGCCCGCGGGCGAAATTTCGCCCACGAGCTAATTTCAATTCGCCCACTTAGGTATTTATTATTTACTAAAAATTATTTATTTACAGCCCAGCAAATAGCTTTTTAAAATACATCTTATATACAGCGTCTCCCAAAGAAATGTATACCCACTTTGTTCGATAATACCAGCTATGAGGATAATAAATATATTACTTTTTATATGTTTTTTAATAAAGAATTTTCTCCTGAATCTAAATATGTAATTATTTTTATTAAAAATTGAAAAACAAAAAAGTTACAGATGTTTAAATTATAATTATTATTTTCGAGACTTCATGTGCGATATTTTCTAATATTTTTGCACGTATACGAGATAAGTTTGAAACCGACGGCACTGTGCAAAACTTACAAAAACAACGTTCTGGAAGACGTCGAACATCTTAGATAAAAGTGTCATTTAACCATGGAATTTGTAAATTTTTTCAATTAACTAATAATTACAACATTTATGCTTCAATATCAACACTAAACATAAGTATCTCAAAACAGTCGGTTAAAATATTAGAAAATATCGCGCATGAAGTCTCGAAAATAATAATTATAATTTAAACATCTGTAACTTTTTTGTTCTTCAATTTTTAATAAACATAATTACATATTTAGATTCAGGAGAAAATTCTTTATTAAAGAACATATACAAAGTAATATATTTATTATCCTCATAGCTGGTATTATCGAACAAAATGGGTATACATTTCTTTGGGACACGCTGTATATAAGCTTAAAATTTGCCAGACGCCCGCGGAGGTGTTTATGTTATCGATTTTCGCCCTTGGTACTGAAAAGTTTCCCCACCCCTGGACTATAACCAGTCATTCTTTCAGACTGACCTTCGCACTCGCTCAATTTTTTTCAGAATAACTTTACATTCTCCACATACTGCTCATTCATCCTACTCTCCTTCCCGAGTGTTCATTCTTTTTCAGACTTTTTTTTAACTTCATTTTGCATTCTTCACTTCATCATTCCATCATTTTCCTCGCTCCATTTCATAAATTTCCACGTAACCAAAGTATTTATAATGTCCGGCTTTGGGACTTTGTAATGTGTACCCGCGTGTGCGGGGACAACTGCGCATGCGTGTGGTCGAGTGTGATAATTCACAGATGCAGTTGGCTAATTTGTTTAGAACCCTTTTCATACCTGGGAACATTAACATTTATATAAAAAAAAATCTTGAAATATTTTTATTGCCTGATAAAAGTTGCGTTGGGCCTGATTAGGTTAGGCTAGATTAGAGAGTACCTCGCTATTTAATGGCTGAACAGAAACCATCCTCCGAGCCCTTTGTTGCGTCCCAAACACCTGTCACGTCGTCTTCGGTTCGATGGCGTTTAAGTTAGGTTATATTATGTTAAATTAGGTTTAGTTAAATAGTTTTTTAGATGTACGGATTTAAAAAAGTTGGTACCTTGCTTATTACATTATATTTCATTTGGAAAACGTGAAGCCATTCGAGCCTATCGAGGTAATCTAAGTCATGAGCTACATTTTAATAATAATAATAATAATACAATTTTTTTGCAAAATTACAATCTCATGTCAGCTAACTAACATACAACTTATGCAGAGCTGCACACTGTGTGTGTGTGTGTGTTCCGATAATTTCGCTCCGTCTGTGTGTGTGTGTGTGTTCCGATAATTTCGCTCCGTCTGTGTGTGTGTGTGTGTGTTCCGATAATTTCGCTCCGTCTGTGTGTTTTGAAAAGGGTTGGTTGCTTCATTGTGCAATTGGCTTGTTCCTTGTTATGAGTGGTGTAAGCTTTTCTGCAGTCTTTCAAGATTCTCGCTCAAACTAATACAATGAAAGTGTCTCACGAATGCCGTTACATTCAGTTGTGGTATAGAACCGTGACGGCCTAACTGAGTGCATCTCTAAACAGAAATCAAACCGGTCTTAAAAAATCGTTGAAGGTATTAACAGAAGCAACACCGGAATTGCTGGAAGGGCCTTCTACAGACAGTTCCGAGGAGTGAACCTTAAGGGGGAGTTCAGTGAATCAAAACCGATGGCAGGTCCTGACCTTGGTGAAGTTAAGGGTCCTAAATAATTAGAGAGAACACTGACAACAATGAATATATATATATATATATATTATATATATATATATATATATATATAATATATATATATATATATAATATATATATAATACCGGGTGTCCGAGAATTATCTGTACAATTTTTGGCTGTTATTAAAAGTCAACCATGAAGTGTAGAAATTCCAGTGTTGTCCCATTTTACAGAGAAACTCATTAAGTTTTTTCTGTTAACAAGTTTTGACAAGTTTTTTCTTTTTTGTACGCGGGTGACAGACATTGATGATTTAAAAGCAAGAATCACAGCTGCTATTGAGCGAATTGATGTGGATATGCTGCAGCGTACATGGCAACATTTGGAGTATCGATTGGATGTTTTGCGAATCACTAATGGTGCACATATCGAATGTTTGTAACA
Source organism: Bathynomus jamesi (assembly GCA_023014485.1). Lineage (NCBI taxonomy): Eukaryota > Metazoa > Arthropoda > Malacostraca > Isopoda > Cirolanidae > Bathynomus > Bathynomus jamesi. The sequence goes on from JAJOZX010000535.1 coordinate 1,206,237, forward strand.
ACGTTACTTTAATAAAAGAAACTTTTGAAAATACAGATTCTAAATAATCTTGTTTAAGAATTTTACGTGTGTTATCAAGAATTTTATTAAAAGATGAAATTGTACAGATAATGTTCGGACACATTGGAATTTCTAAAAAACTTGTAAAAACTTGGTATCAGAAAAAACTTGATGAGATTCTCTGTAAAATGGGACAACACTGGAATTTCTACACTTCATGGTTGACTTTTAATAACAGCCAAAAATTGTACAGATAATTCTCGGACACCCTGTATATATATATATATATATATATATATATATATATATATATATATATATATATATATATATATATATATATATATATATACATACATATATATATATATATATATATATATACACTGCGAACACTGTATCGATAAGAAAGAATTGCATATAGATGGATTCAACTTACTATGAACGGATAGAACAACGAGACGTAAAGGTAGATGTGCTATTTATATACATGAGAGGCATATGACAGACTGTAATAAGTAAATCCAACAGCTTCGTGGAAACCCTTGCATTGAAAATAGAGAAACTAAACGTGGTGCTGATAGTCATCTATAGACCTCCAAACTCCCCAAATGAAAAATTTTCGGATGCCATTGATGATATTAGAAGCCTAATAAAATCCCTAACTTTTAACCTAAACTCGAAGACCATAAATTGGGAAGAAATCAGATCACACATGGCCCAAATAGAGTGGAGAACAGCTTTAGAGAATAAGACAACTGAGGAAATGCTAACAACCTTGGAAGAAAAGACGTTGAAAATTTTAGAAAAATATGCTCCGAAAGCACAGCCAAAAGGAAAGAGGAACTGGCTAGAGAGGCAAAAGAGAATAATATCCCGCAAAAGGCGGTAGAAGCAATAAAGGAAAATCCAAAATACTTCGACAGCTCTGCGAAAAGGAAAATAAAACCGCGCGCTACTATCGGGCTCTGAAGGAAAGGGAATAACGAACTACCAGACGATCTAAAAGAAATATCTGAAACATTGGGAACCCAGTATGAATCTGTCTTCAGTACCCCAAAAAGTGACAAAGCGGTACTGACATAGATGCTTTCTTCAAAGAGAAATTGCAAGGAGAACGTATAACAGACTTTGATTTTACCCCAGAAGATGTGGTGAGAGCTATAGGACAAATGAAATCGCATTCAGCTGCAGTTCCGGACAAATGGAACGCACTATTAATTAAAAACTGTAAAAATGAAATAGCTACACCCTTATACTGGATATGGAGAAGATCCTCAGACACTGGGGAAATACCGAGCATCTTGAAAAGAGCAAACATTGTCCCAATATATAAAGGCGGGGATAGATCTCAAGCAAAGAACTATAGACCAGTGTCATTGATGTTCCATCTCACCAAAATATTTGAAAGAATAATCAGAGAAAAAATTATGACTTATTGGAGACACTGGAAAGATTCAACGAAAATCAGCACGGATTCCGATCGGGAAGATCATGCTTATCACAACTTATAGAGCATTATAACAATATCCTAGATGCACTTGAAAGCAATGAAAACTATGATGTCATATAAAACGGATTTTGTTAAAGCTTTCGACAAGTGCGATCATGGTATAATAGCACATAAAATGAAACATGTGGGAATAACAGGCAAAGTGGGAAAATGGATCTATAACTTCCTCAGAGAACGACTGCAGGTCGTCAAAATTCAAGGTGTATAATCAGAATCAGAAGTACGCAGCTCGGTACCACAAGGTACAGTGCTAGCCCCACTCCTGTTCATTATAATGCTAACAGACATAGACAGTGGAGTTAACAGCAAACAGTATAGTAACATCATTTGCGGACGATACAAAAATCAGCGAGGCAAATGAAGTGGAGGCCTTGCAGAGGGACACAAACAAAATATACAAATGGTCAGAAGACAACAATATGACATTTAACACCAAGAAATTTCAGCTCTTGAGATATGGTAGAAATGAGGAAATTAAACAGACTGCGTATTATGTTCCAGATAGACAGGAAATTCAGAGAAGCACGAAAGCGGTCGACTTAGGGGTAATAATGACCGATGATGCCAAATTCGAAACACAAAATCATATAGCAATAAACAAAGCAAAAAGAGTCGCGGGACAGGTACTAAGAACGTTCAAAAGGAGGGACAAGATACTAATGAGTCCCCAGCTGAGAACACTGATCATACCAAAACTTTAATACTGCTCAGTTTTGAAGTCCCCATATAAAAGGAAGAAATTAATGAACTAGAAGAAACGCAGACACATTTCACAGTCAAGATTGATGGTTGCAAAGAACTCAACTACTGGGAAAGACTACGTAAACTAAATCTGTACTCCCTGGGAAGAAGGGGGGAGAGGTATACCATAATCTACATATGAAAAATAATCGAAAAACTGGTACCAAACCTCAAATTAAACCCAATTACCATCCAAGTAACGCTGAACAATAGGAAAGGCAGAATATGTAGTGTTCCCAAAATAAAGGTCCGAAAAGGGACCTCCTCAACACTGAAGGAAAATAGCTTGGTTGTCAGGGGGCCAAGACTTTCTAACCAGCTTTCTGAGGACCTCAGAAACGTTACAGGGGTCAAAGTTGAAGTCTTCAAGAGAAGACTAGATGCCTGGCTCAAGACGGTACCAGTTGAGCCTGGTGTATCTGGCTATGTGCGGTGGAGAGCGCAAGAGAGCAACTCGCTCCTCCACCAACCATTTCTTCAACCCTTGCAATATTTTCATCAGTGCGAACTTCTCTTTTTCTTCCACTACCTTTGGTTCTAGCAACACATCCAGTTCTATCAATTTTGCGAATATTTTTTTCTATACCAGAACGAGTCCATGGTTTATTTGGAAACCTTGATATAATTTTTTTGGCACCATAGTGTTTCTCAATACGTAATTGTTTTGTCAATATGAGATCATCTTGACTATATGAAGCCATTTTTGATGGGTGATTAAATATTTTAAAAAATCTGCAACAAAGATAGAGTATATTAAAAATAAATATTATAGACACATATAGAAGTGCTACATATAAAAGCAAGCAAATCTTGACAATAGTAAATATAATAGTTGATAAAAGCAATAGCTTACTTTTTCTGGGCAACCCGGTGTGTGTATGTGTGTGTGTGTGTGTGTGTATATATATATAATATATATATATATATATATATATATATATATATAAAAACCACGAAGGAAAGGAAACAGAATGGTGCTCAAGCGCTTTCGTCTAATGACATCCTCAGGAACACTGAGGATGTCATTAGACGAAAGCGCTTGAGCACCATTCTGTTTCCTTTCCTTCGTGGTTTTATTCATTATAAATATTTTTCACGTGTTACTTTCGTGAAATAATTTTCATGTATATATATAATTAGACGAAAGCGCTTGTGCACCATTCTGTTTTTCCTTTCCTTCGTGTTTTTTTTCATATATATATTATATATATATATATATATATATATATATAATTAATGTGTGTCCAGTGGTGTAGTGCTGTGGGAACGGCGTTCCCTTACTTTTTTTAGTAGACGGAACGGCGTTCCCTCACTATTTCAAATAAATCCGAACTTACAAATCTCTAACGTCATGAAATTTTAATTCCCACCCCTAGAAGAAATATAAGAAAGAATCATTAACTGTTTCATTTCTTTTAGCTTCGACTGAGGCAATGCTAGCCTATAAAGATCTGGTGAAACAGTCACCACGGCGTACCAGTTGTTAACTTTTTTTTAGTTAATCATTCCAGTTGTTAGCTATTTTTATTGATCGTACTGGATGTCATATATCTAATGACACTGGAAATACTGCATCTTCAACCTTGGAATATATCCTAATATCCAGTGCATATGACCTCAAAATATCCCTGAAATTGGTCAGATTTCAAAAGATTTCCTGGGGGTCTTACAGTGCCCCCGGACCCCCAGCTGTATGGGCTCGCCGCGCTCGCCATTGTCCCCCCTGCATCTGAGTAACACTTTCAAAATGCGTTCCCTCACTTCTTTATTTAGCACTACACCACTGTGTGTGTCACTTTGTATAGGGTAAAAATTCAACTTCGATGAATTGTTTTGCGCAACCCGCTAATTACACCCACCTAATGGAAAAACACTACTGGTGAAGTTTCATGAAAGTGACGGAGGAATGACCATAAGGCACATCTCCCAGGAAGATCACTGCCAACTCCAGCAGTTCCTTGTAGTCGTCCGGCAGGACGCGGAGTTGTTCTTGGGCGAATTTGAGGATGTCTTCTCGCCATGGCTCAACCGTCGATGCCATGGTCTCATCGTCGAGTGTAGTTTGGAACTCCTGTTGTCGAACCTTCGGCCAGAACTCGCTTAAGTTCAGGAAGAGGGAAATGTCCGGACTCTTCGATTGTTCCATGACCAAAGCAGCGAACACGGCCTCCAACAAAATCTCGAAAACGTGGTGACGACAGGCCAGGTAGAGAAGATTCCGTTCCAGCATTTGCTCAATCCGCAGGTACACGCCTCCTTTGGTTCCCGTATTCACTGCTGTGGTGTCGAAGCAGAGGGACTTGATGCGATCCTTGAGGTTCCATTCGTCCAGGACCTATCCAGTGACCGTTGCTGTTTGTTCAGCCTTCGCATCAGTGAGCTTGGGGACCGCCAAAAAGTTTCGCCACTCCCTCACCGGAGACCAGGATGGGCAAGCGGTCGATTCTTTCCCGACCAGATAAGTTGGACATCAGCTTTCCGTCCCAGTGAAGAGTGAGGGGAACAGTGGAGGAAGAGCTAAGCCAAAGCTGTGCGATGAGCATTGCGTTTCCTTCAGGATGGTGATGGCCAGCTGCTCCACATCGTGACCAAGATAGGATGCAAAGGAGACCAGGACATGAGCTGCTTTCCGATCGCTGAGTTGGGTCCGGTCGAGAGCTGAAGCCACCTGACCGCTGATGACTGGAATACCTCGAGGCCGCTTTGGAGGACAGCAAGGTCCTCGTCCTCGGGTAGGTGAGGGCATTGGCGAGTCTCCACTGTCCGACACGGGAGTGGAAGAAGACAACTCAAGTTCCACCGTGGCACTCTGAGCAGCTTGGTCTTCCAGAGATCGCTTCTGCCGTCGTTCGTGCTGAGCTCTCTGCTACATCTTCTACCAGGAATTATCGACTCCGACCATGCTTCTTGGTCGTCTAGGCTGACGCTGAGCGATAAGGAAATCCTTATCCTCTTTAATCGTCATGAGATTGAGTGCGCCACGGTGGGCGACGTCGAAGAGTTCCTTCAAACTCTTCTGGAGCTACTCCCTATCTTTGACTGCCTTTTCAGAAGTTCTTGACTAGCTCTTCAAGCTCATGTGCTCTGCATGGAGCTTCGTGACTTTGGCTAAAAGATGGAAAAAGTAAATTATTGGGATCTTAGCTTTGTCCCAGACTTCTGCCACCTGTTGCGCCGTTAGCTTCACACATTGCTTCAAAGAGGCTTCATGTCCGTGATGGTGAAAGAGGACTCGCAACACTTGACCACGACTGGGTAACTTCGCTCCCGAGAACCCGGGCATCGGCTTACCCACCAGCCAGATGGCTAAGGAAGATCGAGTTTTAGCCATTCACAAAGAGCCCCTGAGGAAAGAGAAGAAACGAGTGAGATCATTTTGCATCAGCAAGGTCTGGAAGCATTCAAGAACATGAAAAAACACCAAATCAATCGCAAGACACGCATACAGACACTCTTGAGCTTGGATTTACAGAAAGGGGCTCTTGTATGTATAAGGGAGCTGCTCCATGCAAAACTTCAAGTGCCATGCGCGACCCCTAAACAGTCTTCGATCGACCTGAAATTTTCACCACGAAGTTTTCTCATCAAATGAGTAAAAATAGCCTGTTGCGCGATGATGATAAACTTTGGGGTTTTTTTGACGCACCCTTATATATAATTTTTTTTTTTTTTCTTCCTGCTCCTCAGCATAATTAATCCCATTTTTATATGGGGTCGTTGTTTAAGGTGAGTCGCCTCCATCTTGGTCTGTCGTACACCATATCATCCTCCAAATTCTTTTCCCGTAAGTCCGCTTTAACACAATCCTTCCATCTCTTCTTCGGTCTTCCTCTTCTTCGCCCACCCGGCAACTCCATCACTCTACGTCCGACATAATCATCATCTTGCCTCATCACGTGCCCATACCATCTCATTCTTGCCTCCTGTATCTTCTTTGATGCCACTGCCACCTTCACAGTTCCTCTAATATACTCATTCCTGATCCTATCCTCACTTGTCACACCGCACATCCATCGCAACATCCTCATCTCTGCTACATCCATTTTGTTCTCATTTGTCTTCTTCATAGATAATGCCTCCGTTCCATACAACATTGCTGGTCACACCATAGTTTTATATACCTTTCCTTTCAACTTCACTGGCACCTTTCTATCGCGCAAGACACCCGACATTTCTCTCCAATTCTTCCACCCAGCTTGCACTCTGTTATTAATTTCTTTCTCCACATCTTCCTCATCCATCAACGTAACGAGCCCAAGTACTTAAATCGGTCTACTCTTTTAATCACTTCTCCATTCATTACCATCTCATCTTCCTGATCCTCATGTAAGCCACACCGTAAGTGTTCAGTCTTCCTTCTGCTTATTTTCATCCCTCTATCTTCCAACGCTTCTCTCCAGCTCTCTAACTTCTGTTCCATCTCGTGTGTATATATATATAATGAAAATAACCACGAGGGAAAAAGAAATCGCAGAATGGTGTTCAAGCTCTTTCGTCTGACGACTTCCTCAGGAACATTTTCATTAGACGAAAGCGCTTGAGCACCATTGTGCGTTTCCTTTTTCCTTCGTGGTTATTTTCATCATAAATATTATTCACGTATTACTTTCGTGAAATAATTTTTATACACACACACACACACACACACACACACACACACACACACACACACACACACACACACACGCGGAGTGCCACGTTTCTGAAGAAATGCAGAGAGAGTATTGCCAAACCGCTATACTTTCTTTGGAGGAAATCACATGTCACAGGACAAATTCCACTCCCCTTAAAGAACGCGAACCTTGACCCCCTATTTAAAGGTGGTAATAGAGCAATGCCCAAGAATTATCGGCCAGTGGCTCTCACCTCACACCTTATAAAGTGTTTTGAACGTATAATTAGAGGCAAAACTACCTACTACCTACAATCTTGAGAAAGACTTGTACAACCCAAATCATCATGGTTTCAGGGCGGGAAGATCATGCCTATCACAGCTATTAGACCACCAGGAGAAAATATTAGAAACATTGCGTCAAGGGCGAAACATAGATATAATATATACGGACTTTGCATGGTCACATTTATCGAAGGCTTTTACAATCATAGCACACAAACTTAAGAATACAGGAATTACTGGAAAGCTAGGAAGGTGGATATTTAATTTCTTGACGCAAACAGCACAAAGAGTGGTGGTAAACGGAGTTAAATCGGAAGTCTAGGAAGTCGTGAACTCTGTAACTCTGTCCCACAAGGGACAGTATTAGCTCCCTTGCTGTTCATAATAATAATTGCAAATATTGATGCGGATATTAAGGACAGTATTGTATCATGCTTCGCAGATGACAAAGATATGTAAGGAAATATTGAACGAAGGTGACATAAGAAAATTACAAAAGAACATTGAAACAAAATTCCAGTGGGCAGAAGACAACAATATGAAGTTCAACGAAGAAAAATTCCAACTTCTAAGATATGGTAATAACAAGGAGCTACAGTAAAAAGGGTACAAAACTCCGCAAGTCAAACAGATAACACCAAATCCACAAGTCAGGGATCTTGGAGTAATAATGTCGTCGGATGCAGAATTCAGAGAGGACGATAAAATCAAAATTACAACGACTACAAAAATAATGGGAATCATCTGGAGGAGCTTCCGCAGCAGAAAAGCAAACATCGCGCTCAAATTATGGAAGAGTCTAGTCCTACCAATAATTGAGTATTGCTCAGTACTCACAAGCCCACACAGAAAAAGAGACATTGCGAACATTGAAGCTATACAAAGGACTTTTACGTCTAAGATAGAGGAAACGGAAGGTGAAGACTACTGGTCTCGACTACAATCTTTGGGACTACTCTCTCGAAAGAAGGCGCGAGCGATACACAATAATATACATATGGAAAATACTCGAGGGCTCTGTCCCTAACCTGAGAAATGAAATAGAAAAACTGGAATGAGGGAAGAGGTAGATTTTGTACAGTCCCAGCTGCGGTAGAAGAGGCCGTGAAAACGAGGATGGAAAATACCCTCAGAATACGAGGCCCAAAGCTTTTCAATGTCCTACCAAAAGAAGTGAGGAATCTCCAGCACACCGACCCGAATAACTTCAAGAACCAGCTGGACAGATTCCTGCGCAAAGTCCCTGACCGGCCATGCGTGGCTGGCTACGAGGGCAGGAGGATATCAAACAGCAATTCCCTCCTTCACAAAATCCCGCAAATGAGGCGGGATGCTGCAGAGGGGTCGACCGTAGGTCGATCCTGAACCGTCGTTCAAACTCCCCTAAATGTGTGTGTGTGTGTGTGTGTGTGTGTATATAATTTCCTTGGAAAGGGAAATATTAAACGAGAAACGAAGGAATTATTGGCAAACGAAAGACGCTCACACGCGCGCGCGCACTGCATTGCATTTTGGAATTTGTCATTCGAAACACGCTGAATGAAAGACCATTTTTCCAAAGGGAAAACTGATGCGCATTTGGACGCCGAGAGAATAGCGACACTAATAATAATAATAAATTATTTGTAAATTTAATTGAATGAAGCGGTGACACTCGTTTACTTAACCCTCATTCCCATCTCCCTTCCCCCCACTTGACCCTTTCCCCGTTCCCGTCGACTAAAATTTTTTTTATCGCCATCTGGCGCTGTTTTAGCTATTTGTTCAAAACATTCTCGTGGCTCATTACAGTTACATTCAAGTACTGTATGTGCAAATCCTCCGTTTCTCTCAATTTATTTAAAGATTTTTTTTGTCCAATTTTATTTCCTAGTTACCCCTTTATCGGGCAGTGTGACTACTTATTTTGTTTGGGTTCGGACGATTTTACTCAGTCTCGGAAAGATCTGTGTGCGGTTAAAGGTTAAGAGACGTTTGCTTACTTATTTACCGCTCGGAGGTCTTTCCGAAACTGGATAAAATCGTCTGGCGTTTGCCAAAAGAAAATCAATAAAGTCGCACTGTCGGATAATGGGTTAAATCGTGAGAAAGTATTTACTTCAAATTACGAAACGCTTCCGTTTTGTTCGCGTGCGGAAGAATTTTGCGCAAAAGCCGTCTTCGCTTTGTTGAGATGCTCTTCCGGTGCGCGAATGCGTCGTGGTTTTATGTTAAAAATATCTACGGGACGTGAATCTTCGTAAGAATATTAAACGGTCTTCGTGTTCGTACATTTGATCGCCCGTGATGGTGCACCATTTTTGTTTTGGCAGTGGACTCCAATTTACCTGGATTGAGAACACTCGCTTTTGTTTTCACCGAGAAATAAATATCATATTTCACGGATGCCCCGATCACAAAATTTGCGAGTAATCGGGTATCGGTTTTACGCTGATTATTGCCAGAAAAAAAAAAAAAAGTTTTTCATTGTGAAAAGATTCTTGGCTGAGTGCAACATTGTGTTACAGCTTCTCGTAAAATATTAATACTGTCATGGAAGTTATTAACGGCAAGCGTGTCTTCTTTAAGTTATACGCGCGTTGGTATTTGGCTAGTACATTGGTACAGCCGACTTGGCTGTTGGGTTAAAAAAGTATCGAAATAAAACGAAGTAAAGTCGAGGCACCAATGTTGTCTCTATTTAACTGCACCAAGTCGCTCGACATATGTTTTTTAACCGCGTCAATAAGTGAAAAATGGAGGTAATTCGCCTTAACTCCAAGCTTCACAATATTGCTCTTCGATTGGTATATAAATTGCGCATCTATCCGCTTTATTCGTACACTACCTATCTTACACTAAGAGGCAGTCGTGAGAAATTACTTTCTCGTTAAATAGTCCTGACAACGCACAATTCACGGAAACTTCTCTGAATAAATAAATCGCTACAGTTAAACCAAAGCGAAACAATGAACATTCGACATACTTCCGTGTTTAGGAGAGCGTCTCAACTTTGCGTGATCATCATTATTTGAGATTGCCCGGTAAAGCCTAAAGTTTAGGAGCCAAATTAAATGAAATAAATAGTCCGAAAGCGACAATTCTCATTATATTATATTATTGTAACATAGCGGAAGGTGTAATAGCGCAATTTTGAAATTTTGATTTGATTGCACAACTCCATTCCATCTTGATTTGATCCGTAACTATCTAAATCAGAGTAGCAAATACGACAAATAAAACCCCCAAATTTCCAATTAAGTTTTGGTTCTTTGCACAGTCAATGAAATCATTGGAATGATCCGTTTCAGTTCTCAAGATTTTATTGAACGCACTATAGTTTTTCGACTACTTGCCTATGTTAACCAGAGAGATTAACCAATTAAATCTGTAAATAATCGGTAATTTCCACTTTCACGGTTTAAGTAATTTCTCAACGGATGCCTTATGTAGGGTGTGTATAAAGTAACGCAAATGGAGAGAGAAATCTGATTTGAACTGGTTTAAACTTAAACAAGTTTCAACTTTTTTTTCAACTTGTAAACAGCATCGAATGAAGTACTGTACAATGTACATGTAATAAATATTACTTGTCCATGTTCACTTGCGTGAATAAAATTCAAATCGGATTCTCTCTCCACTTTCGTTACTTTATATATACTCGATATCTATACTTGTAATAAAAGGACGTCTGTCTGTCTGTCTGTCTGTCTGTCTGTCTGTCTGTCTGTCTGTCTGTCTCTGTTCCAGCCATAACTCCAAAATGGAAGCAGTTACAAACATGAAACTTCACGCACACATTTATTAGGTCCCCAGGTTGTGCCCGAAGGCCCCAGCACCGCGATTAAATTACAGAAAAGAACCACGCTTTGAAAAAATTCTAAAAGATTACACTACCCAACACCAATTTTGCTGATTTAATTCGAACACCTGTTTTTAGGTAACTTTGGTGTGCTGATTTCAAAAATTATCTTAGTTTTTGCCTATCACGTCAGGTTTTCCAGCAATCAAATACAGATATTTTGGAGATATCGCATTTTGGCAGGGTTATGCCCAATTTTTTTTTTCTTTTCAAAAAATAAGTTTTTACATACTCAGAATCAGCATGGAAAAGTAAACAATTGTGCAGGGAGTGAACTTTAATATACAATGGTAATATTGACACATAAAGTGATTAAAAGTGTTTAAATAAGCAAAAAATGAATCCATATTAAAGCAAGCACGGGACCAGTTTTCTTAACATTGTCTTTTTCTTGTTTTCTTACTTTTCAGTGCTGATAAATTTTCTCTTATAGGACTTCCTAGAATGAGAGATGTCAAGACAATCTCTTTGCAGGCTCCAGCAGTAGTAGTCAGCCATCATATGGGTATCCCATCTTCCTTGGTATCGTTCTTCCATCACTTTGATATCTTGGTGGAACCTTTCACCTTGCTCTTCACTAACATCACCAAGATTTTCTGGAAATTTATCCAGATGACTGTTGAGATAGTGAACTTTAATGCTCATGTTGCAACCCAACTGCTGAAAGTTTACAAGTAATGTCACTAGCGGAACCGGCTGCTCTCACTCCGCCAATGGGAAATATCTCTCAGATCATGACGTCACGCTCACACCTGGGAAAATCACAGCTACCCAAGATTTTAATATGTTGTACATGACCTTTAGATTTAATGCACAGATTTGCGTATTCCACAGATAAAATTTTAACAGCAAAACAGCTGTTAACAGGTCTCAAAAATCATCAATTTTGATAAGCGCCCTTCATGGATCACCCAAAATAGGCATATTGCATTGCACGAAAACCTGATGTGATGGACAAAATCTAAGGTGATTTTTGAAATCAGCACATCAATATTATCCAGAAACAGGTCTTAGAATTAAATCAGCAGCAAAATTTTTTTTTTTGTTGGGCAGTGTTAGTTAAGCAACATTTGTTTCGCCTAAAACCGTGCTGCGTATTTCTAACTAAGTTATGCAATTCTAAGTGTTCGACTATACGATCCCTAATTATTGATTCCAGTAGCTTACATACAACAGACGTTAAACTGATTGGCCTATAATTTCCCGCCGCACCTTTATCGCCTTTCTTAAAGATAAGTGTTACGTTTGCTAACTTGAAATTATCTGGTACGCACCCTTCAGAAATAGACGCATTAAAAATCTTTGTTAGCGGCACAACAATGCTATCTTTTAATTCTTTTAGTTGTATGGGATATATGGAATCCGGCCCCAGTGATTTACGCATTTTCATTTTATCAATATAGCGCATTACCTCCCTTTCCACTAACCACAATATTATCCAAAATATTACCATTATCAAAAGGTATTATGTCTATGACCGTAGGGATATTCATTACATCTTCTATAGTAAAAACTGACGTGAAAAATTCGTTTACCAAGGTAGCCATTTCCTTGTTTTCAGAAACTAGATCTCCATTAATATATATATATATATATATATATATATATATATATATATATATATATATATAACACAGTATATGCCCGGTTAGGTTAATTGTACGCTCTTGACGATTGGTTAGGTTAAGTCGTGATATTTTCGTTAGCTTATAACGTTCAACATCCACCCCTGCAACGCCGGGTCGCTCCGCTAGTGTGTATATATATATATATATATATATATATATATATATATATATATATATATATAGTCATGCGGTTTGCTTCTACAAAGCTTCAATTTAATATTTAGGAGAAATCCAATGACAAGGAGGAATGTAAATGCCATGAAAAGTCTTCTTTAATGCGCAGCATTGAAGGTTCGTAGTGTTAATTATTCCATTGTATTAGTGTTAATTATTCCAGTGTACTAATTTCAAATTTACTATATGTAATTTAAAAATAGCTTTTAAATTTCTTGTAATTTTATATGTAAATTTTTATAACTTTGAATTTAACCCTCTTCTTTTAGTCTTTAAAATTTGCTTTTAATGAATAGGTTTTATAGAAATTATTTTGTCTTGTTCACATTTATTTATTGATTCTAATTTCATATTGTTATTATCTAGCCTGATGATGAGCGTATTGCTCGAAACGTTGCGCATTAAGAAGCTTTTCATGGCATTTACATTCCTCCTTGTCATTGGATTTCTCCTATATATATATATATATATATATATATATATATATATATATATATACACGGTGAACCAAAAGTAGGTGGACAGTAGGTTGAATACGGTTTGTGTTATATTATATTATAACTATGGTGTTCATTATAACTATGGTGTTTGTGTTTTATTATATTAAATATTATAACTAAATTTATTTAAATTTTATTTTGTATTATAGTATACAAAAAAATTAAATATGTATTCTCAAAATAAACGTTATCATTTACTGTCCACCTACATTTGGTTCACCCTATATATATATATATATATATATATATATATATGAATAGAAACGACATAAGTATTAAGGAACGTTTCTGCACACGAGGAGAGAGATAACGAAATAATGAAAAATGAGGCGAACCGCCTGGGAATCGAACCCAGGGCCTTCCAATTGCCGGTCGGGGTGCTCTCTGTGGGCATTGGTTTCTGCCCTATTTGGGAGAATTTCGATTTGTGATTGAGTGAGGTCCGTAGCATAATGGTAGAGCGTCCGACCGGCAATTGGAAGGCCCTGGGTTCGATTCCAGGCGGTTCGCCTCATTTTTCATTATTTCGTTATCTCTCCTCCTCGTGTGCAGAAACGTTCCTTAATACTTATGTCGTTTCTATTCATTTATATACTGCGCGGTCATTGCAGTTATTTGCATATATATATATATATATATATATATAATTTATATATAATATATATATATATAACCCCGCAAGGGGGTTCTAAGCTCGTGCTCTTGAGTGCTCTTTGTGCTCGTTTGTACGTGCTTGTTCCTGGAGGTTTCACGTGCGCCCTCCCGGCCCTAGCACCCAAGGATGATGGGGCTCGACCCTGCAGTCCTTGTCATCCTTGGTCTTTTTCCACTTCGACTGTCCCCTCCACCCTTTCTTTTTCCTCTGTCTTTCCTCTCACTTTTTCTTTGTTTTTCCGCTGAGATATGCCCTTTAAATAGAGGCGAATCGGTTCTTCCTGAACTAAAAAAAAAAAAAAAAAAAAATATATATATAAAGAACGACGCCTGTATAGGAGATATTCCGCGCAAGACGAGAGAGAGAACGAAACAAATGAAAAAATGAGGTAACCACCCGGGAATCGAACCCGGGATCTTCCGATTGCCGGTCAGATATGATAACCACTACACCATGGGCCTCACTCTTCCAAATGTCGTAATTCTTCTACATACTCGCAGAAACCAATGCCCCAAGGGGGCACCTCCCGCATGCCGTAACATTATATACATTTAACTGCGAACACGCAGTATAATTAACGTAAAGAACGACGCTTGTATAGGAGATATTCCGCGCAAGACGAGAGAGAGAGAACGAAACAAATGAAAAAATGAGGTAACCACCCGGGAATCGAACCCGGGATCTTCCGATTGCCGGTCAGATATGATAACCACTACACCATGGGCCTCACTTCCAAATGTCGTAATTCTTCTACATACTCGCAGAAACCAATGCCCCAAGGGGGGCACCTCCCGCATGCCGTAACATTATATACATTTAACTGCAAACACGCAGTATAATTAACGTAAAGAACGACGCTTGTATAGGAGATATTCCGCGCAAGACGAGAGAGAGAGAACGAAACAAATGAAAAAATGAGGTAACCACCCGGGAATCGAACCCGGGATCTTCCGTTTGCCGGTCAGATATGATAACCACTACACCATGGGCCTCACTCTTCCAAATGTCGTAATTCTTCTACATACTCGCGAGTAATGTCGTAATTCTTCTACATACTCGCGAGTATGTAGAAGAATTACGACATTTGGAAGAGTGAGGCCCATGGTGTAGTGGTTATCATATCTGACCGGCAATCGGAAGATACCGGGTTCGATTCCCGGGTGGTTACCTCATTTTTTCATTTGTTTCGTTCTCTCTCTCTCGTCTTGCGCGGAATATCTCCTATACAAGCGTCGTTCTTTACGTTAATTATACTGCGTGTTTGCAGTTAAATGTATATATATATATATATATATATATATATATATATATATATATATATATATATATATATATATAATACACCTTACCTTACAACCTTACGAAGGTTCCGCGCGATGATTTCTCATTTCGCGAAGGTCAACCTTCTCGCCCCTCCTCTCGAATTGGCCTGGTGAAGTAGTGAGTTGGATTCTTGCGCTCTCCCCCTCACATAACCAGGTACGCCCGGCTCATCGGGGATTGTTCTGAGCTAGGCGTCTAGTCTTCTTTTGAAGATTTCCACTGCAACTCCCTTCGTGTTTCTTAGGTCTTTGGGCAACTGATTAAACAGTTTTGGTCCTCTCACTACAAAACTATTTTCTTTCAGGGTTAAGGATGTTCCCTTTCTCGCCTTCAATTTGGGAATACGACAAAGTCTACCGCTTCTACTTTGCACCGTTGTTTGGGGAGTTATAGGGTTCAGAGTAAGATTAGGGACTAGTTTCTCCATTATTTTCCAAGTGTAAATAATGGTGTGTATATCTCTCTCTCTCCTTTCCAGTGAATATAGGTCTAGTTCTCGTAACCTTTCCCAGTAATTTAGTTCTTTGCAGAAATTGATCTTGGCTGTAAAGCTTCTTTGGATCCCCTCCAGCTGTCTAATGTCTTCTTTTTTATATGGGGATGTTAGGACTGAGCACTATTCCAATTTGGGTATTATCAGGGTTTTCAGTAGAGGAATCATTCATTACATTCCTATTCCTTCGTTTAAAGGTTCTCAATATCTGCCCCGTTATTCTCTTTGCTCTGTTTACTGCTATCTTATTTTGTTTCAAATTTCGCATCATCTGTCATTACAACCCCTAAATCATTTGCTCTGGAATTTCTCTGAATTTTCTGTCCATTTGGGGTATAATATTCCATGGATTTTAGGTCTTCTCTTTTTCCTTACCATAATAGCTGAAATTTCTCGGTGTTAAACTTCATATTGTTGTCTTCCGTTCACTTGTAGATTCTGTTTATGTCGGTTTGTAGAGATCCTGTCTTCTGGGTTTCTTATTTTTCTACTGATCTTTGTGTCATCCGCAAAGGATGTTACTGTGCTGTCTCTGGTAACGTCATCATCTATGTCAGTTAGCATGATTATGAAGAGTAGTGGAGCTAATACTGTTCCTTGTGGTAACGAGCTGAGGACCTCTGATTCTGATGAAAATACTCCTTGTACTGTAACGACTTGCCGCCGCTCAATAAGGAAATTATATATCCATTTCCCTACTTTTCCTGTTATTCCCATATATTTCAGTTTATGTATTATGATTCCGTGGTCACACTTGTCGAACGCTTTAGCAAAGTCTGTGTATAGTCAGGGTGCTTAATCATATAATTGTTCAAATCATTCCAAAAGTGCCATTTTTGGACCACAGGTAGCTATGACCATACTAATTTGAATGTTTGCGGGAGCCAAGCTGGGCTCCCACTGTGGCGGCTATATTGGCCAAATCAAAATGGCCGCTGTCCAAAATGACATCCACTTGAGTACCAATACTAGTACAGATTACATAGTTAACTTGATAAAAAATAAGAGTCAGCATCAACATCTTTTGCTATTAAACTTTAGTATATACGCAAGTACAATCTTCTTTATTCCTTTTACTCACAGTACTGCATCTCATGATAATGTCTATCCAATAGATGGCTGTTCACTGATTAATAGTCGTCATTGTTCAGGCAGCCACCCTCACACTTGCAGAGTGTCGTACATCGAATTCCAGCACTACTGCATTTGCAATTCCTTCTGCAGGCTTTAGTGCATCCGCAATGAAGGAGAAGAGCACATGCCTTACTGGCATCAGCGAGAGAGTTGTCCAGAAGTGAGTGTCTGATGGCATGTGGTTGACTGCTTCCACACAAAAACTTGCCTGCAACAATGACCTCTGATATGCTGGAAGAGGGCAGCTTGGGTATGGGTATGCTGTCCCAATGATCGACTATCACTAGAAAACAGATGGTGCTGGCTACGTTTACAGTGCTTGTCCACATGTTTTACTGTACATGAGCACAACAAACCTCTCAATGTGTGTCATTTCAGGAGATACTAGACTGAAGGACTCGGGGTCTTCAGTCAATTTGATCATGGTTTCAGTTAAGTTTGGTGTGTTATTCCATGCAGTCCATGCTGTCTTCTTCCCACATCCAAGAAACTGAGACTTAGTGTCGCAGCCTGTTAGTGCATGGAACAGAGGTAGAGCCAGCGACTTTGATGGACCAAGCTGTGATTGAATGCTGTGCACTGGGATGTCTCGGTAATATTTGCCACTACCAAAACCAATCCAGAGTTCTGTTAGGTCAAGCTGTTGAAAGAAAGCAATGGCAAGAACGACTATGTCACTGTCAACAGTGCGGATGAATGCTTTCTTGTGACCCTGAGATGATGCGTGAGCAAGATGCAGAATGATCCGCGTATCTGCTCCTGTGTGGTTGCATGGTTGGAGCCCTGATATATCAAATGCTTTATTGGAGAGCACAGTTTCTAATTCAGTGCTGAGAGGAGTTTTCCACCCATGTCAATCTTGATCAGCTGTTTACTGATAAAGACGAACAGTTCCTTCTTGTTTTCCACATTTTTCAAATATGACTGCCAGTCTCGTTTGGGAATGGGTGTGGTACCATCACTATCTGGATCAAGTCGAGTACGTGCTCCTGAACCACGCCGCTGCTGTGCAAGTGATTTCAGACTGTCTTCAGGATAGGTATCCCACACGGCATCGACGCGCTCAACTGTCAGTCATCTGTGCTTTAATGAAAGGTATGATGTGTAGAGATACATATTCAGCAAATGTTGATGCTCTACTTGGACGCACAATGTGGACGATGGCGGCCATGTCATACAATTGAACTGTCACTTGTTTAGCAGGATTGGCAGATCCAGTTGGTGCATTGACACATGCAAGAATGTCTGATTTATTTCCAGCTCTGAGTGAACCTCGGTCTGAGAGTGAAGGGGGCTCTCGCTGATTCTCGTATGTGAAAAATTCTGTCATATCCGCATCTGGATATGATTGCTGGACTGACATAGGCAACACAGTGTCCAATTAATTCCAGTTATGTTAGTAGACATGTTGAGGTATTAATGTTCTACTACACACTACTAACTACACACTAACGAGATCTTCATATCTGCAGGCCTGAAGAGACTAGAATGTGAAGAAGACCACCATCGCATAGACTTGCTTCAGAGGAATACAGGTATGCCAACACCTGCAAAAATAATAAAAAATAGATTAATAGTGGACAAAATGTCAGTAGAAATCCAATGTAAAAGTTAATATAGCTGTTGCAACCACAAATCTAAGTGCAATAATTATGTATCATGATTCAATTGACATAAAATGTACATTTCTTATAAAATAATATCAAATGTGGATATATACGACCTGACGTATATCTTGAATTAAAAAACAAATATCAGAACTGGATTCTCTATACTCAAAAACATACAAAAAGTGTCATTATTTGCTGTTCTACTATGATTGGTTGTTATTTTATCGCCCAATGTCAGTCCAGATGGCGGCCATCTTGGATTCGTCCATAATGGCCGCCACAGGGAGAGCCCATGTTGGCTCCCGCAAAAAAATGAATGCTTATGGTCATATCTACCCCTGGTAAAAAAATGGTACTTTTGGAACAAAGGGAACAATCGGGGTGATTTTTTGGATTAAGCCCCCTGACTAGTATAGTACATCATAGTTTTCATTACTTTCAAGTGAATTAATAATGTTGTTGTAGTGTTCCATTAGTTGTGATATATATATATATATATACGTATATATATATATATGTTGAGTCAAAGTGTGTAACCAGCCATTTCGCGTAATGGTTGAAACTTTGTCATTTCGCGAAATAGCTGTTTCACTTGGTCATTTCGCGAAATGACTAAAATCTTCAGCCATTACGCGAAATTGCTGGAATGGAATGGATTGGAAGGAATTTTAGTTTTTCATCGTCTTTCGCGTAAAGTCAAAGGTGTGGTTAAAATGGCTCAGCGCCCATTAATTATACCGCAGATTTTTGGGGCTACGTCGTACCCATGTTGTAACACCGCTTCTCGTAGCGCGGGGAAGTCGAGCGACGATTGATCTCTTCACTAGTCGGATGGGTGACCCTACTATACATTCGGATAATGTATCGACCCGTAGTTCATATCCCGCGTAACACCGTAGATTCCCTTCGTCATGTGACATTTGTCATTATGAAAGAGGCTACACAACCCCAAATATTAGCGTCAATAATTTTTTTGGTATCAATTTTAATTCATTTTAGCCCGTGAACATAAATCCATTTTCATTCGTTTTCTCTTATTTTGTTTAGAACTCTTCCATTTTCTAGTTGAAACTGCAACTCACTTATTTTGCTCATACGCGGCACACGATATCTACAGGGTGTACCAGAATGCAGGACACGGCAGCGACCGTGTGTCCTGACTTTCGTAGCACATTGTATAAGCTTGGAAAAATGAAACTATTGAGGAAATTTTTAATTCTTAAATTAGCCGTATTTTGAATCTGAAATGGAAGTTTTACTACTATTTAAATGGCGCGCAATTAACCCAATGAAGGAGAAATATATTGAAATAAAAACTTGCATCATTATTCGGTAGTAGAATAGTGTGTTAACGAAATTTCGAGAAAAAATATATTTCGTCGCGATAGTTTAGATAGTAATAGTAAAGAAGTTTATGAGGTTAGATAATAGGCCTAAATCGCGAACCAATGATTTTAAATGAACCTTCTAGTCATAATGTGCTATAGAACGAGTATTGTAATATTTTTTGCCTCTCAACCGAAGGTCGTGACGAACTATCGTCTCTTCTTACGTTCTTGGCTTTGTAAATTTTTGCGAAGTAAAGCGTGTTAAATATACAGGGTGTTCATAAAAGATCTGAACGATTTCAATCGTTATTAATGTGATAACCCAATAACGTACGAAGAAACAAGTTTGTCCATGTGACTCCGCGCGGCTAAAAGTTTTACGTACGTGTTTAATAAACTTCAACACGCGCGCTATTGGTCGCCCGTACAACATCCAATCGATATTCAATTTCTCGCCACGCGCGTTCAAGCATGCCAGCATCGACCATCGCTATTGCATCCCTGATCCTGATTCGTAGTTCATGGATGTTGACAACCTTGGTCCTCGTACAAAAAAGAACTTTATTAGTCGCTCTATCGCTTACACTATATCTTATTTAGTATGAAAAATATTAACGAATCAAATCGTTCAGATCTTTTATGAACGCCCTGTATGTTCTACCATTATAGTTTTTGCATTCCCTAAAGGGCCTAAAACATCGTACTATTTTCAGAATAGAAAGTAATGGACTTTCGGCAATTTAGGGTTTTAAGTTCAAATTTCGGTTTTTTTTTAATAATGGTTAAGAACAAAGTATGTGAACTTTAAAACATACCATTCTAATTTGTACTTTTAATTTTGGATTGTCTCTGTGTCGCCAATTTGGCATAAATGAGGTAGTGCGTGACAATTCGATTTTTTTTTTTTTTGAGAGAACACTTTTGGTACCTCAGAACATTAAAACATTTTAAAATTGAGAAACATTTCTAAAGTGTGTGTGTGTGTGTGTGTGTGACTAAAATGAATATTAAAAAGGCACGCAAGATTAGTTTGATTTCTCGTTCATTTTTTATTTCAGTTCATTTTTACGACGGTTTTATCTAAACCTTGAAAAATAATAGAACTTTACTTTAAGGAGTCTTTTTGTCAGTTGGGCAAACCACCCAAGGAAGGCGGACCTAATTTGCTAATGGTAGACCCACGTTAGGTCTATGTTAATAACGAGTGAGCAACCATAGATTTAACAATCTCTGAAGCAGTAACGGTAGTCCCAGACTAATTAAGGGCTTGATCTTCATAATAAATAAGAGTAATAGGACCTGGTGACGCGTTCAGGGTGCGTAAGTAGGCTAAATCGTAGACTAGGTTATTTGTATTTAAAATGTCGAAGGCAATGTTCCTCATCACTGGACAGGAGTAGAGCTATTTCAACTCTCTTTTATATTAAAAACTCCAAAGATTATGTAGAGCGTTTCAAGTATTTGAAATTTTGAATATATATATACAAATAAAACTCGCCATCCATTAAAATTGGTGTTCTTTCTACATTTTGGAAGCTCGCATCTTTGTAACATTATTCACATTATTAATAAGAGTATTTCCACATTCTTAAAAGGGAAAAATTAATGACACACACACACACACACACACACACACACACACACACACACACACACACACACACAATAACTGTACTAAAATGTACAAGTTAAAAATCCCAATTAAAAGTAAAGATTTTCGAGTAGCTTCACTCTTCTTCGTTCAAGCGAGAAAACTGAGATTGAGAAGGCCATTTTTAGTGTTTAACTTTTTAATCCCTTATTTTTAATTGGTATTTTTAAACGTGTGTGTGTGTGTATGTGTAATAAATAAATAAATATATATGTGTGTGTGTGTGTGTGTGTGTATATATATATATATATATATATATACTTTTTTTTTTTTTTTTTTTTCGAAAGTTTGGAAGCGCCTGTAGTTCTCGTTCATGTTTCCCTCTTGATGATAAGAAGTCATATCCCGTATGAAATCGATCTATGGATCCGCATTACAGTATATCTAGAACACCTAATATTTTAATATGGTCAAGTTGATATTTGCTCTTCATTCAGAATAAGTGCAAAAATGGCCCTTAGGGGAGAGATTTAAAATGGGCGTGATATAGTAGAGGGGTCCGTTTGGATGGCACCTTAGTGACCAAAGTCACCGAGATTGTTCGTTTCCAAGGTTATCATATTATGGACGGCAAAAAAAAAAAAAATAAAAAAAAATATATATATATATAAGCGAGCATAGTAGTGAGCACGAAGCATTGACGAAATGAACTGAAAATCGTGAGCGGAAGACGTCTGCATTAAATCTCTACAACTTCATTAAAAGTACTCTCCAACGACGACCACGCACTGTCGCAGTCAAAATACTGTAATTAGAAGAGAACTCGACAAATGAGATTTCGTGATGTAGGTGATGTAGGCTTTCGGTCACGCTTCACAATTCGTGACACTGCTCTTTTGTCACGTTGTTTGAGCGTTATTTTCCGCTCACTGTTACGCTGCTTTATTCTGTTTTATTTTTTGACATTGTTCATGTTTTACGAAGAAGGGCAATCTGGGCGACTGACGCAGCAGCCGAACCGCGTTTGCCCTTCTAATATCGTGTCCATTTTTGCCTTATTTAAAGCTCGTCTCACGGCCATTTTTATATTTACTTTGGAAAAGTGTTTTATATACAGGGTGTACATAAAGTCAGGATCTATTTTTGTGAAGCACTTGGAAATTATATGGAATTCAATCATAAAATGATAAAGTGGTAACATTTATTAAATAATTAAGAGTAGGATTCGACGTGACGCCCATCAGTATCCCTGCACAGCTCAAATCGTTCCGCAGCATTTCTAAACACATTCTGGACCATTTGCGGGGTTATGTTATCTGCAGCAGTTCGTATACGTAAGTTTTCAAGACTCGTAATCTTCGTCTTATAGACGTGCGATTTGATAAAGCCCCATGCAAAGAAATCTAAAGGGGTTAAATATGGTGATCTCGCTGGCCAAGGTCTGTTGTTGCTTCCGCGTCCGATCCAGCGATTTGGAAAACGTCCATTTAGATAATCCTGAACAATTTTGGCATAGTGACAAGGAGCACCATCATGTTGATAGATGACGGTACTAACAATCCTATCCCCGTCGTCTATCAACATGATGGTGCTCCATGTCACTATGCCAAAATTGTTCAGGATTATCTAAATGGACGTTTTCCAAATCGCTGGATCGGACGCGGAAGCAACAGACCTTGGCCAGCGAGATCACCAGATTTAAACCCTTTAGATTTCTTTGCATGGGGCTTTATCAAATCGCACGTCTATCAGACGAAGATTACGAGTCTTGAAAACTTAGTATACGAACTGCTGCAGATAACATAGTATACGAACTGCTGCAGATAACATAACCCCGCAAATGCTCCAGAATGTTTAGAAATGCTGCGGAACAATTTGAGCTGTGCAGGGATACTGATGGGCATCACGTCGAATCCTACTCTTAATTATTTAATAGATGTTACCACTTTATCATTTTATGATTGAATTCCATATAATTTCCAAGTGCTTCACAAAAATAGATCCTGACTTTATGTACACCCTATATATATATATATATATATATATATATATATATAACGTAAAGAACGACGCTTGTATAGGAGAACATTCCGCGCAAGATGAGAAGAGAGAACGAACAAATGAAAAATGAGGTAACCACCCGGGAATCGAACCCGGGATCTTCCGATTGCCGGTCAGATATGATAACCATTACACCACGGGCCTCACTCGAACAAATGCCGTAATTCCTCTACATACGCGCAGAAACAAATGCCCCAAGGGGGCACCTCCCGCATCTATATATACATTTCAACTGCAAGGAACACGCAGTATAAATAACGTAAAGAACGACGCTTGTATAGGAGAACATTCCGCGCAAGATGAGAAGAGAGAACGAACAAATGAAAAAATGAGGTAACCACCCGGGAATCGAACCCGGGATCTTCCGATTGCCGGTCAGATATGATAACCATTACACCACGGGCCTCACTCGAACAAATGCCGTAATTCCTCTACATACGCGCAGAAACCAATGCCCCAAGGGGGCACCTCCCGCATGCCGTATCTATATATACATTTCAACTGCAAAGAACACGCAGTATAAATAACGTAAAGAACGACGCTTGTATAGGAGAACATACCGCGCAAGATGAGAAGAGAGAACGAACAAATGAAAAAATGAGGTAACCACCTTGGGGCATTGGTTTCTGCGCGTATGTAGAGGAATTACGGCATTTGTTCGAGTGAGGCCCGTGGTGTAATGGTTATCATATCTGACCGGCAATCGGAAGATCCCGGGTTCGACTCCCGGGTGGTTACCTCATTTTTTTAATTTGTTCGTCTCTCTTCTCATCTTGCGCGGAATGTTCTCCTATACAAGCGTCGTTCTTTACGTTATTTATACTGCGTGTTCTTTGCAGTTGAAATATATATATATATATATATATATATATATATATATACACACACAGTATATGTATAGAAACGACGTAAGTATAGAGGAGTGTTCTGCACACGAGGAAGAAAAACAAACAAATGAAAATAAGGCACCCGCCCGGGAATCGAACCCAGGATCTTCCGATTGCCGGTCAGACGTGCTAACCACTACACTACGGAGCCACGATAGTCAGAAGTTGTAATTCTCCTACATCGGGCAGAAACCAATGCCTTGAGAGGGCACCCTCGCAAATCGTGAATATGTACATTTAACTGCAATGACCGCGCAGTATATTAACGCAGTATATATATATATATATATATATATATATATATATATATATGTTAATATATATATATATGTGTGTGTGTGTGTGTGTGTGTGTGTGTGTGTGTGTGACTAGGATGAAATGATCTAAGCAGGGCATTCTTTAAATAAATTTTACAACTTGAAAGGAGGAGTGTTAGCAGGTGTTAGCACTTGCTTTTTTTTCACTTGGCATAAAAGACGAGCAATGTGACCTCGCATTGCGCATTGCAGTTCCGCTTCACTCGTTTGGCCCGTCTGGAAATTGGTATCATGTTTGGCAGTAGGAGGTCTTGCGAGGCTGTTTTTTTTTTTTACGAGAGAATTGATGGTCGGATAGGCAAGATGCAGTTGCGTTTAATTTGAAATAAGAGATGATCTCTTCCCGAATGTCTTGAAGACGAAATCTGTACGGTTAAAATAATTAACAATAAACGAGTGTGTTCCGGGTTTGTTCGGATTCATGACAGGGTTGTCAGAATTTGATGCCAAGTTCAGTTTCATTCCTTCATTCGTTGTTCGTTTGTTTCCCACTTCGATTTCTGCGAAACTAAATCTACACTCAAAGCGAATTTACCCTTTTCAGCAAATTTTACCAACCTGTTTTGACGAAATTCATTTATATTTAACGACCTCCTCCTCTTTACATTTTGTATTCAATTTGAGCAGGAAATAGATTTAAAAATTTAAATCTGAAATTTTAATTATTCATCCGTGTCGAAATGTTTCTTTTCACCCCCAGGAACAGCGTGTGTGTGTGTGTGTGTGTTTACATTTTGAGTCGTGAGTGAGTGTAACGGAACTGAACTGCTTTTCAACGTTTGGGAAATAATCTGTAAAATTTGTTCGTTTTCCGTCGGTTGAAGTACCTCATTTGTGGTTGAAGAGAGCGAATTCACGGTTTTGGATTTCCGTTTATGAAACTCATTTACGTATAGAGCATCTCTCATAATTTAATGGATGAGCAAAAACGCTTCTGTCGCGGCCAAAACGAGTCTCAAAAGTAGATCTTTAAAATAACATTTTTACGTTTTTAAACTAAAATTGGTTTTGAAGGTTGAAACCAAAATTGATTTTAAAATTGCCTCCGACCTCTGTCCACCATTTAGAGAACTTTCACCTTCCGTTCTCGCCTTGAAATCATTTCGGTTTTCACCTCAATTCGTCCTCCGATAAAAAAAGAGTTCATCGGTTTTCCGAGGAAGGAGGAGGAGTTCGAACCCAAGCAGATGGTTCTCGTCAGTCGTCGTCGTCGTCTCGCGTTACGCCATTTTCATTTTTTTTTAACCATTCTTGTTCCGCTTTTCTCCCTACCTCCCCTTTCCCCGTTCACTCTTCCGCATTCTGCTCTTCCTTCTCCTCTTCACTTTTTTCCTCTTGCTTTTCATTCTTCTTCCCCTTTTTAACTTCCCCCTCTTCCCCCTATTATAAACAATGGCAGGAAATGAAAGTGGAATAAGAGTCGCCTTTATTTTTTTGTTCCGATTCGTCAACCGTGGATCCATGATCACACGATCACTAAACATATATATATATATATATATATATATATATATATATTATATATAAAATATGGTTTAAGGTTTAGCTAATAATAGTGTCATTGTAGTTAGGCTCCCAAATCACAGTCGTATTACAATTGGAAGAGAGAGAGAGTGCATTTAAATTGGAGAATGAAGAATGATTGTTGGTAACATCATTAATATAACATATTTGAAGGAGATTTGCAGCATTTATTGTTAATTATACCATTCATTATTTCAAAACGTGGAAAACGAATTCATTTAATAGTTAGGGTAAAGTTGCCAATGGTCGCGCATCGCTCCTAATGTCGCGCATTTGACTGAAAAAAAACTGCGAAACGTTACTTCTAGTAACGAAGTTAGTAGAAGTAATGTTTCGCATCAATTTTATTTCCTCCACTGTAACAGTATTTCGTGTTTTTTTTAAGTCAAATGCGCGCCATTAGGACCGATGCACGACCATTAGCAACTCCACCCTCAGTGGAAATAAAACTGACGATGGAGTGTGTCGATGCTGCAGCTGAAGAAGGCAACATTTCTAAAACTCCGAGAATTGTAAGAATGAAATACAATAGGTAATTTGAAAGCTTGAAAGGAACACGAAACAGGATTCATGCGCGTCTTCGTCAACAGGTTCTGGAAAACAGATGTTTCGGCATTGAAACAGATTAAGAAAGAACTTGAATTAGCATTGCGAGTTTATTCCACAGTCTCCTTTATTCAAATGCAAAAAAGCAGCTCCAGGGCTCATTTAAATAAAAGACAAATTAACTTGCCATTATTTTGTGTATATATATTCGGGTGGTCCGAAAAAAATGACGCATTTTTTAAAAATTAATATCTCAGTAACCCCCTTCCTTATCATGACAATTTTTATATGCAAGATACTTTCAAACTTCTTTTTTGAATGCAAGAAACGGAATTCTGATATCTTTTATAGTTTTCTCGCAATTAACAAAAGTAACAACATGGGTCAAAAAAACAAAAATCGCAATATAATATCCGTTTTTTATACGATATCATTTTTATATACGATATCATGCGATATTTTTGCAAGTTATTACAAAACTCTACAGGAATGAACAAGTCAAATTGTGGATATTTTTATTTTTTAACAATTCGTCAGTACCTTAATGATGTTGTCAGAGGAAGGTCGTATTTCTCATTAAAAATTGTTACTGTGAAAAAGGATGGAAGACTGGAAGGTTATTGCAAGAGTTTCCCGGCAAAAAGTGGAAAAGGCGTGCAGTGGAAAGACTCTTAAAGAAGATCGCGAATCGGGAAGTACTGCCAGAAAACCAGAAGCGGTAGACCTAAAACAGCTTCGTTCCAGAAAATGTGGATTACATCAACGATAAAATCTGCTCTCAAGAAGATAAACCAGGAAGTCATTTGTCACAAAGAACAATTGCTAAACATTTGAATGTTGGAAAGACTTCTGTACACCGAATAATTAAAGCACAAAAACTAAAAGCCTTCAAAAGAATAGTATCTTCTAGAAAAAGTGATACTGTTAAGGATAAAAGAAAAACAAGGTGCAGAAAGTTACTTGATAATTTCTCTGTCGTTGATATTAAAAAAGGTAGTCTTCACGGATGAAAAGATTTCACTCTAGAAATTCCGCGAAAACTCAAAGATGTTGTCTACTAGGGGCGTGGTAAAAAGTGTGACATTTCAATAAACAGATTGTATCATGAAACGTCAAGATTCTCCAAAAAGGTTATGATATCTGCAGGGGTCTCTTGGAATGGCAAGACAGATGTTCATTTTATTGAAACTGAAAAGACAAAGGTGAATTCTGCAAATTACATTGAACTTTTAAGAACAAAATTGTTGCCGGATTGTCGTCGCCTGTATCAAGAAAATGATTTCATATTTCAACAAGATGGAGCACCGTCGCATACAAGCTACGCCACACAGTCGTTTCTGATTGGCAATACACCAAAATTAATACAACGAAAAATGAGTGGCCACCACAAAGCCCAGATTGTAATCCTATGGACTACTCAATTGGGAGTTACTAAAAGAGAAGGTTTACCGAGGTCGACGAGAAAAATTCACCGAATCAGAATTAAAAAGTAAAATACTTGAATCTTGGCAAGAAATTGGCATTAATGAAGTAAGAAGTATTATTTTTGTGTGGAAGAAAAGACTTAGATATTAGTGTGTCAAGAGTGGTGGTCCAATCGATCATTTACTGTAAATTAATTAGTTAAATTTCTGATTAAATTTTTCCTTTCTCATGATATTCGTTTTTTGACCCATGTTGTTACTTTTGTTAATTGCGAGAAAACTATAAAACGATATCAGAATTCCGTTTCTTGCATTAAAAAAAAAAGAAGTTTGAAAGTATCTTGCATATAAAAAATTGTCATGATAAGGAAGGGGTTACTGAATATTAATTTTTAAAAAATGCGTCATTTTTTTTCGGACCACCCGATATATATATATATATATAACGTAAAGAACGACGCTTGTATAGGAGATATTCCGCGCAAGAGAAGAGAGAGCGAAACAAATGAAAAAAATGGAGGTAACCACCCGGGAATCGAACCCGGGATCTTCCGATTGCCGGTCAGATATGATAACCATTACACCATGGACCTCACTCATTCAAATGCCGTAATTCTTCTACATACGCGCAAAAACCAATGCCCCAAGGGGGCACCTCCCGCATGCTGTAACATTATATACATTTAACTGCAAACACGCAGTATAATTAACGTAAAGAACGACGCTTGTATAGGAGATATTCCGCGCAAGATGAGAGAGAGAACGAAACAAATGAAAAATGAGGTAACCACCCGGGATCTTCCGATTGCCGGTCAGATATGATAACCATTACACCATCTCCTATACAAGCGTCGTTCTTTACGTTAATTATACTGCGTGTTTGCAGTTAAATGTATATAATGTTAAGGCATGCGGGAGGTGCCCCCTTGGGGCATTGGTTTCTGCGCGTATGTAGAAGAATTACGGCATTTGAATGAGTGAGGCCCATGTGTAATGGTTATCATATCTGACCGGCAATCGGAAGATCCCGGGTTCGATTCCCGGGTGGTTACCTCATTTTTTCATTTGTTTCGCTCTCTCTCTCTCATCTTGCGCGGAATATCTCCTATACAAGCGTCGTTCTTTACGTTAATTATACTGCGTGTTTGCAGTTAAATGTGTACGGTATATATATATATATATATATATATATATATATATATATATATTATATATATATATATATATATATATATATATATATGAGTGTGTGTGAGTTACAAGGAGTTAAAGGAAAAGAAGTACCTCAAAAGGCCTTGCGGCCCATACCAAGGAGGTACCAATGGCAACGGGTGCCAGGGAAAATTTTGTACACACTCAAATAGTGTGCAAGATTTGGTCTAACCTTTTCTTAAAATGATCCACAGAGGAACTGTTCACAACTTCTGAAGGTAACCTGTTTCACGTGTCACAGATCTTATACGTAAAGTAATTCCCACACACACTAGTCCTAAACCGCTTCAAATCCAACTTCCAACCATTGTTGCGAGTTGGGTTATCATTTAAACTAAACATGCTTCTAAAATCGACATCGTTGAACCCGCTAAGAACTTAAAAACCTCGATCAGTTGACCGCGCAGCCTCCGAGTTTCCAGTGAAAACAAGTTCAGGGCGCGTAACCGTCGATTGTAGCCCAAATGCCTAACGGAAGGGATTAACTTTGTAGCCCTCGCCTGCACTCGCTCCAGCCTCTCAATATCTTTCCTGAGGGTCGGCGACCAAAACTGCACAGCATATTCCAGGTGCGCCCGAACCAGGGAATTGTAGAGAGAGAGAGCACAATCTCCTTGTTCCGAAACTGAAATTGCCTCCTGATATAACCTAACAGCTTTTGGGCTTTCTTTTCCACCTCTACGCACTGTTTGGTAAACTTAAGGTCGCTGCTAATTAGCACACCCAAGTCCTTTTCCAAATCAGTCGCCTCGATATTACTTCCTAACATCGAGTAGTCCGACTTGGGATTGGCGTAGCCAATGTGCATCACCTGAGAGAGTGAGTCCTGATTAATGTGGGGAGGGGGGGGGCTTTTACAAGTAGAGTTAGCATTGCTTCGGCCTCGTTGGTTCCTGCTCCGGAGTGACTTTTGTGGTTCGACATTTACTCCAGGATGGGTCTAGGGGTCTGAAGGTGACAAAAATCACCTCATCTGATGAAGCTCCTCACTAGTGCTTTAGCTTTTGCTCCGGAATACGATTAAAACCTGCTCTCTATGTATATCTCTATCTATCGTCGTATCCCTTAATTACGATTTGTTTCCTTTAAAACAAGTTTGACGCTCCACCACTCTCGCTTGCTTGATCATTGTTTACCATAAAGTATAGGTTAATTGTTTTAGAAAAGTAAGTGTGTGAAGAATGTACGTACAAGTTATAGCCGTATTCAGAATGCGAATAAGGGCTTTCATTCGAGTGGAAAGAGAGAGAAGGACTCGCTCTATTCCAGTTTCCACCAGAGTAAGTCCAAAATACTCGCTTATCCTTCAACCCCGCCTGTTGAAACTTGAATCCTTGTGAAAATGAGCATTTTCAAGATGGAATAACGATAAAGCTTGCGTGAATAAAGGATTTTCTTTAAGTTTTAATACAAATGAGAAGACTGTGGTTATTTTAATTCTTCAAATCATACACTGCTAAGAATTAAAACGCTTGAAAGTTATCACACTTTTAAATAAATTAAAAATTAAAAATTCGGATCATCTCAGGTTTCATTCACTGCTGCTTTTTTAATAGATATATATTTTTAGGTCATTTTATCCGCAGAATTCAATTTTGGCATTTCTTAAATACGGAAATTAACCAGAACTAAGATATATAATATAAACTGTAACGTAACTAAAGTACAAAGTAAATTCTACCCACCTATAGCTTAAATGAACGCGATACCTTCCACACAAATTATGTACCTTCTCGTTTCGAAAGTATACAATACCCTTTTTCATAAGCTGCTAAGTCTCGCTCGCATTAAGCAGTTAAGATATCGGTTTACTTACAGTAAAGATGGATGAAGAACTTAATTTAATAAAGTCGCGTAATAGATTGCAGCGAGAAGAAGAAGATGCGGTACATTTTTTTA
Source organism: Bathynomus jamesi (assembly GCA_023014485.1). Taxonomy (NCBI): domain Eukaryota; kingdom Metazoa; phylum Arthropoda; class Malacostraca; order Isopoda; family Cirolanidae; genus Bathynomus; species Bathynomus jamesi. The sequence continues at coordinate 1,237,535 of JAJOZX010000535.1, forward strand.
CGGGAGTGAGACATAATAATACCAAAAGAAAAGGAATGTCGAACAAAACATAAAATGGCGATCAAAATCGGACGTAATAATTGGGTATGGAGTGTCAAAAAAGTGGATGTAATAAAACGGTTTCGGTGCGCGGTTGAACGTGGTTGAAGACGCCCATATTCCATTATCCGAGATGATTATTATTATTTGTTTGTTGCTCGCCAAAAGAATACACCAACATAAAATTTTGTGATCATGAACTCTGAATTAAAACCGACTAGTAATAGACTAGTACAACTATTTAAGAGAGGTGAATTGCATTATCCTAATCTAACCTAAGCTAGACTTAAACATTTCAAACTTTTCTTTAAATGCTAGACTAGCCGGGTACGTTAGCTTACTTTCTATTTCAGTTATGCTACGGTTCATATATCTTAGTTTGGGTTAATTTCCACATTTAAGAAAAGCCAAAATTGAATTGTGCGCATAAAATTACATAAAAACCATATCTTTTATTAAAAATCAGCAGTGAATGAAACCGAGAAGACCCAAATTTTCATCAGATACGTAAAATTGAATTGTCAGTGAGGTTTGTTTGAGTTGGATACGCTTAATTGCGAAAGTACTAATCTGCATTTTCATAAAACTTTTGTAATTTGTTGCTTTTTTCTTTTTTTTTCTCTTCGGGTAATTTTAACCCCCCCCCCCCCCCCCCCCCCCTTTACCCCAAGTCTTTCGGTTTGAAGCACTGTGAAAAAAACAAAAAAGAAAATATTTGTAGGTAGAATATATATATATATATATATATATATATATTATATATATATATATATATATATATATATATATATATATATATATATATAATATATATATATATATATATATATATGAAAAGAAGTACATTTTATGGTGGAGAAATGTATAATAGTTCAACTAGAATAGATTGAAAATTGGGAAATGTCTTAAAAAATTTTTCAAATAGGTCTTTGTGTTCTTTCGACGTAAACGAATTCTCAAAGATAGGAAGGAGTCAATCATTTCATATTTGGTCCCACTTTGCCGCTTATTGCGTCTTTTCAACACATTCAAAGTGCTCTCGATTTGCGGTTAGGTTAGGTTGTATTCTAGGTAACTTACCTCTCTGGCATCAATCACTCAACCGCAGTAGAGTGATTGATGCCAAATTTATCCTCGCAAAATTTTGCGCTTGCGTACTCAGAATCAGCGATAAATGTACACAATAAGAGTTTGTACGTTCAAATAATACCATAAAATGTACTTTTCTTAAAAAATATATACATTTTCTACCCAGAAATATTTGTTTAAGTTTTTTTTCCACGATGCTTCAAACCGAAAAGATCCTTTACCTCAAAATTTGACGTTTTGTAAATTTTCTAGAGTAAAGTGTTCGATTTTCGAAAACCATATCATGGTTCAGTGTTGGGCACTAAAGCGTTAATCCGATAACAGTTAATTAACGAAGTTAACTTTTTTTAACGGACTATTAACGGAAGTTAATTTCCATTTATCATTATCGGACCAGTTAACTTCCGATAACTCGATATTTAGTCTGTTTATAAAGTCCGTTAACACGTTAACTGCGAGGAGTCATTCACGGAAGATCACCGCTCCGCGAATGAATTCAAACCGCCATAACTTCGAGTCTGCTTCCAGATCTCGCAAAGGGAGGTTGGGGAGGCCCAAGAGGTCAAGACTGGCAGTTGGGCCTAACTTTGAGAAGTTGGTCTTTCTGAAGGGCAACCAGCACATTGTGTCATAGTCTTTAATAAATGTGCCTAAAATTTAATTTTACCTTTCAGTTCCCGCCATAATAATTCTCTGGTAAATTAAAATTTAGTTAATGGTTAGTGGTTACAAGGGTTTCAAAACATGTAATCAGTATATTTTTTATTAAAAATAAAAAAAAAAGTTATTAAGCAAAAAAGTTGCAAAACTTGATAAAAATAGTTAAATACCTATTTATTGTTGGATTTTGCATAAATAAACATTTTCTATGGGTTTTAAAGCTTTTTTTCTTGATTTTTTTTAAATGTTAGTAAAGAAATAGTTATCGTTAACGGATTATCGTTAACTTCCGTTAATTTTGTAGTAAAATTATCGGATTATCGTTATCGGAGTTAAAAATTGGGGTTAACGGATTATCGTTATCGAAGTTAACTTTTTGGTTAACGGTGCCCACCACTGTCATGGTTTTGACTGAAAATGGTCGCAGCAGACTATTGTAAAGGTCTGAACAATGTTTTGATTTAATAGTTGTCGGTTTACGCTTCACAGCTCGTGATAAGGATTTTCTCTTACGTACTGTTAGTGATGCTTTTCACCTACTGTTGGTTTTTTTACCACCACCACCCATGATGTCATTCCTTTGGGATCTGTTTGGCAAGGTACACGGATAATCTCCGCAACATTTGCCACTGAGGTGTCATCGAAATGTAGGAGCCCATGAGGCCATTACGCCCCTTTCACATTGTTTTACTTTTCACTTCCCATTTTCATTCATTGTGCAACAACGAAGTAAATCAACACAAACATGCTAAAATAGCAAATACAGTATTCTTAATACAATAACCTTTGCATCTATATATAGATTTAATGAATTCTTCGACGATACTAACGATATAGGAAAGTAGAGAGTACTTGTATTGTAGTCAAAACACACACACACACACACACACACACACACACACACACACACACACACACACACACACAGGGTGCCCCATAAGTCCGGCATCAAGAGGAAAAAAAAATAAAAAAGGCAAAACAAAAGCTTTTATTTACAGAACGTGCTCAATATATCCACCATTGTTTTCAATACACAAATTCAGACGTGATACCCAGTCAGCAAGCACACGGTGAATGATGTCGAGAATAATGGTGTTACATGCCCCAATAATGTGCTGCCGCAAATGTTCAAAACACCTAATTTTCTCTGCGTGCGTATACCAGCGCTTTCAAGTGGCCCCAAAGATAAAAATCTAGTGGCGTGAGATCCGGGCTTCTAGCTGGCCATTCCACAGGCCCTCGACTTCCTATCCAATGACCAGGGAATTGTTGGTACAGGTATTCCCTTACTTGGGTGCTGTAATGTGCAGGAGCGCCGTCTTGCTGGAACCATGTTGGGAAATTTCCTTCTTCGTTCCAGGATAGCAGTCGCTGTATCATCGTCAGTGGACCTCCTTGAAGGTCCACTGCGTGGTTTATCTTCTATGGATCCTGTTTCCTTAAACTTTGCAACAAGTCTGCTAACACAACTCTGTGTTATTGGCTCGCGGTCTGGATGCAGTCTGTTAAATTCAGCAGCGGCCTCTCTCTGACTCCGATTTCCTATGAGTAGAATTATCTGGATTCGTTCTTCCTTGCTCACAGACATTATGGCCTGTAGAAAGAGAAAAATATGAATTATGGTTTGTAGAAATAGAAAAATATGAATTTCTCCTCTGATGCCGGACTTATGGGACACCCTGTATATATATATATATATGGGATGAATTTCACAATTAAACACGTGAAATGAATGAATCATGCAAATCCACAAGGAAAAAGAAAAATGATTCCAAGGCCTTTCGTGTATATTCAGAAGTACACCTCGTCATTCCCTGACGAGGTGTACTTCTGAATATACACGAAAGGCCTTGGAATCATTTTTCTTTTTCCTTGTGGGTTTGCATCTATTTATTTATTTATATTTGTTTGTGTGAAGCAATTTATTGTGCTCTGACTTATTTCTATTTTAAATTTTGGGAGTCATAAAAAAGGCGTATCTGAATTTTTTAAATGAGATAATTGGATGAAAAATTGTGCTTAAATGCGAACCACCCAATGACGTCAGAGTTAAACGGATACTCGTTCGTGATCAGTGACGTGATGTAATGGAATTGGTTTGGATTTTTCTCTTATAAACGCTGTTTCAATGGAATTTGATGGAAATGTGGTACCATTTATGCGTGTTCTGTTCATTGACGTGACTTGTCTCTTTAGTCGTCGTCACGCTGCACAATCACGCCATCCTTGTTGGCTCCACGCTAACATCTCGTTTATACTCATTTTTCAGGTAATAAATATTTTTTTATATCCTCATACTGGCCTTTTATGTCCCCGACCAAATAAATTTGGAGGGGGCCATACTGGATTGCTCTAGTCCGTTCGTCACACTTTCCTCTCTACGCCATAAGTTTTGAGCCACTCACTGCATATTGATAAAACTTTACAGATACACGGATGATCATAAGACGATGTGTTTTTTTTTAATCAAGATTCAGTCCTTTCATCAAAGGTCAAGGTCACAAATAGTAGAGGTACACGCCATAACTTTTCAACCACTCGACATAAATTGATGATACTTCACAAACGTATACCTTGTTGCTTATGACACATCGTGTCATGACGAACAATCAGACGACCCCAGCATCAAAAGTCAAGGTCTCAAATAGAGGTATTCTAGGTAACTTTTCGTGTCCGTGCCATAACGTTTGAACCGCTCAGCATAAATTAATGAAACCACGTACGTATGTATCACCACAAGACGATGTGTCGCGAGCGAGAATCCGATTCTCGCACTAAAGGTCGTAGTGACAAATATAGGGGAGGGCATTGATATCGTTCCGACATAGTTCTCGTTAGTCCAAGTGTTAGACCATTTTTGTTTTTTTTGTGAACTCGCCAAAGGTCGAGGCGAACAATGTCGGATTTTACATCGTCACTGTCATCGTAAACTTCCCTCGAGTAAAGTGTATCGGAACTCTTTCACTTTAGGGGAGAGAGAGATACAAATATGCTACTGCGCAAATTATTTTAAAAACTGTACATCTTTTGCTTTTTTGTAATTTAACCCGTTTTAGCGCGCATTTGTCGCCTTAACCTTCTACCGCCGAATGAGTCGAATCCGTACCGTTTCAAATATATGCATTTAGACTCGACACTACAAAAACGTTCGGCTTTGAAGGGTTAATCCGTTTGTTTGTATAATTTTGAATTTAAATTTTTTCTTTTTATTTTATTGTATCTTTTAAATATGTATTATTTATATTTCGCTTTTTTTATTTCACTATTTTCTATATATGTATTTAAATTTTGAGTATAAGTTCGCATTAAATGGGTGCTATTTCAGAAAGATCGAAATCCTTCGCTGTGCGGGTGGAGAATGGTTTATTAATGTCCAAAATTACTTTATTCTCATTTTTATATTTGGTGAAAGCGTTTAATCGTAATGTTAAACTGAGCCTGTACTCAAATTCAGTTGGCTCACCAGTCTCGACTTTCTTGTTCTAGCGCAGTGTAAAGTTTATACGGGGTTTGGGATACCATTTCTATTATTTAGGACTTCACACGGTATACGGAATCGGTACGCATTGCGGATATTTTCAACCTGAATGTCGTTTCTCTCTTCATTAAAAGATCAAAATAAGATTAGAAATAAAATGCTACAAACCTTACGTGCCTACAGTACGGAACGGACTGTCGTGTCAGTCTGGTGGTAAATTCCTGCGGCTAATTTCCACCTTAAGTACATGGTAATTACCTAACTTTGGGGTGGCGGGACGTTGGCACACTCCTTTAGAATATTCGCTTTTAGTTTTTCAGTGGTAGTGATCCGTAAACCACAGAGTCCGAGTGAACCCACAAATAAAGGTACATCACTGTGAGAGAGGCAGAAAATGAAGAGGCCTCGCAACAGGGCCACGCCGTCCTATCCATCAGGAGTGTACATTATGCAATCAACTGTCGACATGTACGGCAAAATCCTGGCCATGCATTTTTGAGAAACTAAGTGAATATTCGAAAGGAGTGTGCCAGAAAGTTAGGTAATTGCGTTTTTCTGCATGAAAAAAAAAAATAATAAATATATATATATATATATATATATATATATATATATATATGGGAATGAACTCAGAATGGTCCCCTGAGTTTTTTATGATACACAGACCGTGCATGGAACAAGGAACTCTTCTGGGATAATTAAATCCACTATAGTCCGAATAAGTAATGGTAAATGACAAATACCATAGTTTTTCTTTTTCATGATGCTAGCCCGACGTGGGCAACGGGTCACTCGCAAAGAGGTCCCATAAATATAGCTTCCCTCACCAGCTATCTGCAAAGCAGACAGGATCCAGCTTTGGGACATGGATCTAGGGTTTAAAGCAGCCTAGCCCTGCTACATTTAGAACCTCAATATAAGCAAAAGACTCGCTGTCTTCACGTCAGATTGAATACATCAAAGAAAAAGGGTAACTATTATATTTTAGCCAAAAACCAAAACTTAAACCTCAACTGGCAGAATTGAGCGTCCACTTTTCAAGGCACATATTTATGGGACCTCTCTGCGAGTGACCCGTTGCCCACGTCGGGCTAGCATCATGAAAAAGAAAAACTATGGTATTTGTCATTTACCATTACTTATTCGGACTATAGTGGATTTAATTATCCCAGAAGAGTTCCTTGTTCCATGCACGGTCCGTTGTGTATCATATATATATATATATATATATATATCTCGGATTACTCCATATCTTTGGCTGCCTATACAAACTTCGTACTGTAAAATCCTTCTCCATTTATCCAGAAGATGGTATAGCTGTAATAATGAAGCATCAGTCTTCCAGTTTGTGTTACCACCATGAGTGTAAACTTATTATTTTTATATATAAATTTTGCCTTCAGATAATGAGCCGGCCGTCGGTGCAGCTCCTCTGAGTCATAAGGCTGCCAGGCATAAGATCTCCGTCAGGCCCAAGAGAACACACGGGGTGCCAAGAGCCAGAAAACAATCTCAGGTAGGTGTCACCAATCCTGGTATCGCACCACACAGACACATGTGGTCGTCGTGGTTCGTTGTGTTTATGTTCCCGACCAAATAAATTTGGAGGGGGCCACATTGGATTGCACTTGTCTCTTCGTCCATCTGTGTCTCACAATTTCATGTTTGGGCCATAATTTTTTATTTGCTCAATGTAAATTGATGAAACTACACACACACACACACACACACACACACACACACACACCACACACACACACACGTTATGAGCAAAAATCGGGTTCTTACATCAGAGGTCAAATGGAGCCTTTTCGTGTCTGGGCTGTAACTTTGAGATGTTCAACATAAATTAATGACACTTCACGCACGTGTATGGATAGAATGAATAGACAGTAATAGACGATGTCATGAGCAAGAATCAGGTCCGTACATCAAAGGTCAAAGGCCAAATGGTGAAGGTCCATGCCATAACTTTTGAATTACTCCATATAAATTGATGAAATCGCGCGCACATGGATCACAAGACTCGGGTCCCTATATGGAAGGTGAACGTCACAGAGGTATATAATAATAATAATCATCGATGCATTGATAGTTTAAATGGAAGTAAAAAAGAGTTAAACATCTTTTTACATAGAGCACCACTCCGCCCATACGCCTATTTCAGGGCACGAGCAGCTCGCAGCAGCATTGCCAAGCAATTAGGGGGGTCAAAGTACTGACGAGGCTTTCTTTCGTACTGGTTCATCACCACTGAAAACAACGATGCTCTACGTTAGTCCAATCAAAAGAATAATCATATCCGTATTGAATTTATTGCAATTTTCGTTAGTTTGTATTGCGGACACCGCAAGTTGTTGTTAGTCCTGTGCATGATTCTTGAGGAGCAAGATGCACCGCAAGTTTGTTTTTCCTCCCTAAGGCAGCACAAATTTACCCGTATCAATCAGTCACACACGTACTACCTTAGGCTTGCTCTACGCAGACTGGACCAAAAGATTACGCGTTTCTGCAGTTGGAAACAGTTTGTATACAGGCCTGTATCTTGTTTAGAATAATATTGATGTGTGTGTGTGTGTATATATATATATATATATTATATATATATATATATATATATATATATCTGTAGACTCTACACGAAAAAGAAATGGATTTGTGAACTCAAACTGAATAGAATTTAAAGACGACTACGTCTTACAGTAGAATAACCTCCATAAAAGCAAACCCAGAATCAAATTTGGAAAAACTCTTAATATCTTACCTTTTCCTATTTTTTTTTCAGGAATACTTTGAAGTTAAAATGTGAACAATTTAAATGTTAACAAAATGAAGGAAATTCTTTTCTTCACGTACATTTAAAGAAATTATTAAAGAGTGATTCATTCGCACAAAAAGGTTTGAGCGAACTAAAAACGAAATCTCTGACCTATTTAAGCGTTACCCGAAGACTATTTCCTTAAGAGACGGAAACAAATCTAGGAATGAGTTAACGCGAGAACTCGCAGAATCATTAGGGCTACAAATCTATTTTCCCATTGTACAATGATGATTAATGAGAAGTGGTTCTAAAGGACGAAAGTCTCGCGTCAACCCTTCCTATGAGCAGTAGAAAAGAGTCTCTGGGACCAATGAGTCTAAGTAGTAGTAGTAGTAGTAGTAGTTTGAGGAGGATGTGAGGGTTACGTTCTTTATCATTCAAGTTTGAGACTGTATCTCGGTAACTGGATTGGAAGATTTGGCGTTCATCGATGGAAGAATGGACGCAACAAGCAGGCACTAACCCATCATTCTGTTCCTTCTGGAAAACGACTGGTAGAAGATGCGTTCATTTTCCAGCGTGATGATAATGTTACATATACGACCAAAGCAGTCAAACTGTACTTGCCCCTCCAAAAGGAAAGTGGAGTGTTGGACATTAATGAAATGGCCTCAGCAAAGTAACGATCTCATTACTGAATCACTACGGAATTATTTGGACATAAAAAGAATAAAAACCAGCACTTTCTTCCGCAGATGAACTTTGGACCATCTCTACATCTCTACATGTTTGGAATGAATTTCCAGATGGATTTTTAAAAAAAATTACAAGAGTCTAAGAAGCAATTACAACAGAAAAAGTTACACATCAACTATTAAATAATATATAGTCGTAGTTTTACAATTCTATTTATTATTAGATAAAAAATCACGTCTACTTTCAAAGCATCCTCCTCTATCCTCTACAAACTGAAAAAATGAAAAAGAAAAGCTAGCTGCCAAAAAAAAAAAAAAAAATAAAAAAAAAAAAAAATATATATATATATATATATTATATATATATATATATATATATATATATATATATATATATATATATAGACCAGTTAAAGTTTATAATTCACATTTCATTATATAATCCTTTTGTATGCATTTGAATTTGTCTTTTAGGTTCTTCCATCGAGTCTGCCAACAACTCCCGAAGTGAATGAAGACTGTTCCGTTCGTGGTGGTGGAGCGGCTCTTAACGCCTCCTTCAGCCCGCCCTACAGACCTCAAGAGAACCAGAGGCCCTCAAGTATCAGCTTCTCTTCCATAGAAACACAAATGACGAGTAAGGAATTTTTTCTTTACTTTCGTATGTGAATAAAATGTAGTCTTATTTGAATGAATTTTATTATGAAGTGTTGGTTCTGGATGGATCAAATTAGTTTTTGTATCTTGTTTCATAGTAACGAAGCGTTAGTGGAGATAGTTATTGTTATTAAGAGTAACTTAAGAAAGTTGCATTCTCACTCGTATATCTTCTGTTTTTGATCATAGAGATCCTTTTAACTGCGTCCATTTTTATTTGTTCGAGGTTAATGAAGCGCTTTGTGTGGAATGGATTACGATGGGTGGTTGAGTCTCCATTGCGTGAGTGAAGCGTCCAAATGTTTAACTAATGAAGCTTCTCTCGGTAGAGTCGAGATCGGAGTGGAACGAAGAACGAAGAAGCGTCCGCAAATCTCTTCCTGAGCCTTCGTCGCATCCCGAAGAGAAAAAGGAGCCCTTGTTAAGTCGCCTTTTCGGTTCAGTTCGATCGGGACAACAGAAAGAAGTCGACGACTCGCCCAAAGAGTCAGTGACGTCTTCCGACGACAGGAGGGCATCGAGAGAGAAGCGGAAGGACCCATTTAGAACGTCGACAGGATCCAAGTCGAGTCGACAGAAGTCAGACCCTTCGCGCCTTCCATACGTGCGAGAGACCTCAATACAGCCGACGGAAAGAAATGGATCCCAGAGGTCGTCGAGCGTCGAAGGCCGCCTTGAAGGGCGTCTTGAAGGCCGCCTTGAAGGGAGCCCCTTCGATACTTATCAACATTCTCGACAACATATTCATCAGTTCGTGGGAGAGATTTCTACGCAGAGGGAGAGGAGAGAGGTTGTGGAGGAGAGCCACGCAATTCTGAGACACGCCGTGATGGCTGACAGGCAAGAAACTACGATGACGAGAAGCGTCGCCACGAATCGTCTATCGTCATCCTACGACAGTTTGGAGAATGACGAAATGCTGCCAGAAATGTTGGCATTAAAACACAGCATAAACTCTCTAGAGTCATGCGAAGGAAGGAGCTCCACCGACAGTCTCACCACGACCCCTCTCCCAGGCATTTACATTCGCTCCAACCAAAGTCTGAGCAAGGCCAGAAGGACGTCTCTGCAAAACCAGGCAAGGGAGAGTATTGCCCGTTGGAAGGAAGATCATCATCATCATTATTTGGAACGCGACACCGCCACTATTGGTCCTCTCTCTCTCGACTCTAGTCTGAGCGTCGTGCAGCATGAAGAGGAAGAGCTCCGGAAGTCGGTGAGCGTGGATGAAGTCACAGCCGGAGGGGAATCAAGGTTGGGCCGGAACTTCAGCAATGATTCTTCCCGGAATGATTTGCTTCCCGTCTCTCGTCCCGTGACGATTCTTCGTTCCGTGTCCGTTCACTCCCCAACTTCCTCCTCGAGGGGAAGCAGCGTAAGGAGTCGCAAGAGTTCGATCGGAGACGAATTAGAGAGCGATTCCTCTCTTCCGAGGGTGTCTCTGCGGAAAGTGAAGAGAGAGCCGAGCCTGAAGAAGCCCGCTGAAGAGACGGAGGCGGAAGCTGTGCCAGAATTTATGCGGATTCAGTTGAATCGCGTTCAGAGCAAGGGAAATGCCGTTATTTTCGACACAGAACAGAATAATGCATTGGCTGCTAATAATAAAAGTTTAATTGCCAATGTCAAAGTAGAGTCAATGGAGGCTGCTCAGACGTGTGATCGGAAAGTGGAAATAAATGAGGAGCCGGAGAAACCGAGAGAGCAGTCTGAAATAATAATAGTAGAAGAAAAGAACCCGATTGAGTTGAATGCAAAGAAGGACATCGTTGCCCCGTTCGCAAATCAAGTTAGTGAAACGTCAAATGCAGTCACGAAAGTTTCAGCCACTAGTCACCCTGCTTCCTTTAAAGGAGGAACTCCAAAAGGGCAGAACGAGGAGCAGTCAAAACGGAAAGAAGAGAAAGACGAGATCATCCTACGTCGTCCTTCCGTAGTCGATCGAGCCATCGTTATCGACCAGACGATGAGCGCGTTGCCGTCGGCACCAGTGCCTAAGAAGGACAGAGATGAACCCGAGCTGTTCAAAGTGTTTGCTCGCCGTTCCTTTAAACTCAAAGATGCCGAGTTGGAGGCGGTCATTCACCAGGAACCAAATGGTGACATGGATAAAGAAAATCATGTCCCTCCCCTTGTTAGAGTTGCTGTTGAAGTGGAACAATCGACTAATTTAAACAAAAAGAGCGAACGTGCCAACGATGCTTCTAACAGTACCGTCAACACTCCACTGCCCACGTTGAAAAGCATTTCTTCTAAGCGATATTCTCTGGGCAGCTCAACCCCAATCTTTGCCAGCCCAGCAGACCCCAAACCGACAGTCATTGTCCTCTCCGGCAATAATTCCACCCCGACTGACAGCTGTGAATCGAAGACGTCGTCTAGCGTCAAAGAAAGTGAGACGGGCGCCCTCAAAACAGGCCTCAAAGCCAAAGAAAAGGTCCTGAATACGTCATTGTTTGAAAGGTCGCAATCCTTGTCCCCTTCCACGCCACAGTCAAAAAGGAACAGCGGGTTAGAGGCGGATGGTAACTTCTCATCCAGCTCAGAAGACAATGTAGAAGTAAACAATAGTCTCAACGACTCTAGTAGTCGATTGAAGAAAGGAAGTTCTTTCTCTAAAACTGGTTTAAAGAATTATAGCCCTAGTACAAATTTATCGTCTGGGAACCAAGTGAGGAAAGGCACTAAAAAAATTGGTAACAAGGAAGTGTTGAAGTCCAATCCAAAGGACGTTGAAACAGCTTCTCCTCCTTTTAACAGCGCCATAATCAGGAGAAGTGCCCTCACGGCTTCGGGTGTTACCTCCAGCTCGCCTTCAGAAAGCTCTTCGACCGATGGCAGTCAATCGCCGAATGTCACTTCCAAAAAGCCTTTGAGAGGTCAAACTGTAATCTGGCCTCCTAGAAACCAGTCATCTGATTCATTGGATGCTTTTGAAGGATCTCCTCCAGTACCGGATACTAGTTCGAGTATTTCTAGTTCTTCCCTCACCAGTCGCTCTGCCCTTCCCCACAGTAAGATTGTGAGCTCCTTCAAGGAATTTTGTTCTCCACAAGCCCACTCCCATGACGGGAGCGAATCACAGTCTTCGAATGAGGAAGAATTTCCTCAACGAGGGACGATACCAGCTGGATCAGTTGATCTCCGGAAGCGGCCCGTAAAGGAAAGTTGCACAGAAAGCACCTCTCTTCTCTTAGCGGAGGCCAGAAACACTACTTTTGCCCATTCTTTCGACAGCCATTCGAACTCATTGGCTTTATCGTACTTAGGACGCGGCGAGACACCCCTGAAAGTAGACAGGAAGGGGTCGGTAGACGAAGGGAGGAGCAGTATTGGGGGTTCGGAAGACTGGAGGGTTCTTGTGAGACAACGGAGGGAGGATAGGATGAAGCAGACAAAGACTCCAGAAGCGGAAGAAATTATTATTGAGGTAAAAGAATGGAACCGGTTTTGAGGCGTTTGTAAAGGTGAATTTTAACTAAGAAGGGATGCTTTGGATTCATTATTTAAGAAGATTTATTAGTTTTTTTTTTATATAGGAAGGAGGGGCCAAGCGCCCGCAAAAGTGACTCCTCCATAGAAGGAGGAGAGCTGAAAAGGTCTTTAGGGCTCAGCGATGACACTTTTTTCTTCATAAATTTTCAAAAGATTGTGTGGTGTGTAAGATGCATGTATGTGTAGTGAGGTATAGAGGGAGAAGTGTGTGTGTATGTGTGTGTTTGAGAGCATGCTGGACTGCTCACAGGGTAGATGAGACACGGAAAAAGATCAGTTAAAGGGGACGGTGACAAGAGAAACGAGGGAGTTCCAGCACTCCGTATCCTGCCTAATGTCGCCCCCCCCATGGAGTACTTCCCTGGTCGATTGGTATCTACAGTCCTCTCCTATTAAATTGCAAATTTGTGTTGTACTTGTGATATTCATGTTTGATCAATGTTGGGCGATGAATTTAGGCATTGGAGTATGGAGAGGTGCGTTATAAAGTATATTTTACTCCAACTTTAATCATTTAATCAAAATAGTAACTCGTCTTGTGTACTTGAATTCAGTTCAGTTGAAATGTTCTAACTCTTCCAAATCTGATTTCATATTTTATTAGTGACGGGAATTTTTTTCTTCAGCAACCCTTTTGTTGTACCTTTTTAAAAAAAGAAACTCGGCAATCAAATGCTCGTATTCTGGAAAGATGAGGTTAAACTGATGGAATGATTGGTAACAAAAATTAAGAATGACAGTGTTAGTGTAACAAAAAAATGTTTTTATTGAATCTGAAGGTAGAACTGATCTGGAAGATAAGTTAGAAAACTCGGAAAATTGGGTGTACAGACAAAACTGTAATTACTGTATATCACTGTTCGAAAAGTAAGGTGAGAGCGGCGAATGTAGAATTTAGAAGTTGTGAAAAAATTTAAATATCTTGGGTGTTTGAGTGACAGATACGCGCAGTGGAAATGGAAAATAGGACGAATCGGGGAAAGGCAAGTCATGGAAACGATAGAAGCCCTTGTAGGATGTGCTTGAATGTAGATGGAGGAAAATATTAATGTGTGTTGGTGCCCTTACCGATGTATGGATGTGACACACTTGTTTGGCATTGCCAGAAGTGAGAGTAGTTGAGATAAATAATTTAAGAAGCACAATTGGTGTAAAACGGATTGACCATATGATGAATTAGGATGTTCGGTTAAAGTGTAGTGAAAAAGCCTTTGGAAATGAAACTGAAGGCTAGTATGTTGCGTTGGTATGATGTGGAAAGAGTAAGTAATGATGGGACTAAAAAAAAAAAGTGTGTAATAGTGAGTGCTTAGGTGTGAGAAGTCGAGGAAGACCTTGGAAAGAATGGATATAACTGCGACTGGACGTAGAGTTGGTATACAGTTTGTGACGCAATAAGCAGAGAGGAAAGGATGCGGTTTGAGATGTGTGTGAATGAAGACCTTGGCCTTACCCGATGTCACCAGAAATGCAACCACAACCTTTTCATAAAAGGCAACTCTGGGTCCTCGGCTCGGAATGGTATCCTATTGTTGATGGTAATCCTCTGTATGTAATTATGGCTTCGCCAAATAACATAGAAGAGCCATACCGGATTGTACTTGTCTAAGCCATATTATACTTTTGAACCGCTCAATTTTTAAATTGATGAAACTTCATACACACGCGTATCGCGAGCGAAAATCAGGTCCTTGCATCAAAGACAAAAGTCACAAATATAAGTGGAGGCATTGGTGGTGGTATTGGTGGTGGTCTTGTGATTTGAGTCTTCAGTCAAAGTTGAAACATTGCGCTTACCTCGTGAAGAATGAAAAAAAATGTGTTTTCAGCTAATGTATGTGAAAATGTGCGTGTGAACTATATTATTTGATTTTTAACCGAATCTTATTAATGGTTCTTGTTCAGCAACTGAAGGTCGAAACGAACTGTCTTGCGGCATTGTCGCTTTATCGCGAATGGAAAGGTACAATTCTAATTATTGCATATTTGTGAAGCTTTGGTAATGTAGTCGGCGTGCAAATGTTTTCGAAAATTGAAGAGATGTTTTGTTTTGGAATTTAAGCAAATTTTTTATAAACGAAGATAATTTTTAATCGTAATTGCGTTATTATGAAAGCTTTGTTACTACTCGTATAGTGTGTGTGTGGGTGGGTGGGTGAATGAAATAGTCTTGTTGGTTTTATTATAATGCTCGTTTTTCATTTTTTTCCATTCCTAGTTTATATTTAAATGAATCGTACATTTTAAATGGTTCCTGGAAAAGGTTAATGTTTACGAAACAAAAACGAAGTTAGAAAATTGTCCTTTATTATTTGGAGTTCTTTTGAATTGAGAAGTTAAAAACTTCACTGATTGATGCTTCCATTTCGGTGTCCGAGTAGGCAATAAAATTATCCACCATTAAGTGGATACCCTTCGGCGTAAGGATGCATCAATCGGTGGTTCCTTTCCAAACTTTCCTTCTCTTTCGCAGACTCGTCCGAGCGTGTCCCGTAACAGCAAAGTGCTTGAAATGGCCAACAACTTTCAGAAGCTGCGGGTTGCCTAGCAGAAGCGAAACCTCTGGGCGAATTCCCAGAGTCAATCCTTTACTTCCTTTCGTTAAGAACGGTTGTGAAACCTCTCTTAAACGGTTAAGATATCGTATTACTCTTAATAACGAATCATCATATTTCGACATATATCATTAATACAATGTTATCCGCCTTTAACATCTCGGTCATATGACATTTTTGGTTACTGATGTTTGGAGCATTACTGCGAGCCAATGTATTAAAATAGCGTGTAATAAATGATGCTTGACTATTAAATACAAAGTTTTGATGTGATCATTATACATGAAGTCATTATTTGAGTAATTGAGTCAGTATTGGAGTCATTGAGACAATATTTGGGTCATTGTTGGAATCGAGTGGCAGTAATTTTACAGAAGGAATATTGCAATTATACGCTGAAGCTTATAAATCACGAAGACGACGGATAAGTGCGGATGTTAAATGACAGTCGGTATTTGTATTGAAAATTTTCTCTCAAACGAATTTAAACCCAGATTTTTTAAGTTAATAGAAATGATTAAAAAATATTTTATATAAAAATAAAAATTGGATTTTAAACCTAAAAAAATTTTCACGTAGTTTTTTTTTAATTTTTAACTTTATATTACCGTTCAAAAGAGATCTTTTGGGACCAAATTTTGTACGCAAATGAGGAAATTCTTTACGAAGCCCAGTAGAAACCTTTGTAATAAAAGAATAATTTCGAAAAATTAAAATTTCAGGAGAAAGCCGATGGAAATGATGAAATAATGAAATTAATGATCCATTCCTAATTATTGATCCTACGTAAATCAATGCGTATACGTTAATAATGGGAAGGAAGCAGTATATTTCTGATGGTGCGTAAGAGTGACAATAAAAAAAGTCTTTGATAATCGAGTAATTTAAAAATAGAAATGGTACTCGACAATAAACTTAAAATTTATTTTCAACATTGTACCGCTTTCAATTAATTTTTTTTTTTTTTAGTTCTAAGAGTATAAATTGTTTAGTTTTTCATATTTTCATAAAATTTTGTACATTTTTCATATAGTGTAAATACATTATTTTGTGTATATAAATCTGAAATTTTTTACATATCTTTAAACTATTTTTATTTGTTCCTTTATTTGTGTTAATAAATACCTTTCCATTTATTAATTATGACTTTGCTGCTTTGACGTCTTTTAACATTGAAATTATTTTCACTGTGATAATCTTAGGCATAGATGAGATGTAAGTTTACAGTGTAAGTCTTTTAACACCTCGTAGGAAATCCTTCAGGGGAATAATAATAATAATAATAATAATATGACCCATCATATTGCCTATGCTGTGTTTAAGATATATATATAAAATACCTTTTAACGTTTGCCTGTTTTAAAGGATTATTTATTTTCTTTCGGAGATTTATTTTTCGACTATAGCTTATGTATATTGGCTATGAGTAATAATAATGATGGTTTAATGCTCGTAATACCGAACGATAATTGTTATTTAAATGATTGGGTGCATTTCTAAATAATTAGTGAAAGTACACATTGTATCCTTATGTACGTGATTTGGTTCTTGAGAATGTGAAGTAATCTTTCTACAAAAACTTAATGCGGATAGACTACTTTATTTCGTCAAGTTCCACCAATATTTAAGCAAAATACGCCGAAGTATATCACATTTACTGGGTGTGTTTTCAGCTTGGAGTGTAGATGTGATAATTCGTATTGTTTCTTTTTTAAGTAATTTGAAGTTGAATTTGTGTAAATAATTATTAATGAAATGTTTTTAGTGCTTATGAGATTATTTACTGGAAATGAAAATGAAAAGCGAATTGAAATTAGTGCCTTTTGATGTCTATTCATGTGAATTGAAGTGTTTTTAACATAAATGAAACCTATCTATTCTGTTGTGTTTAATCGAAATAAATGTAGAAAATGGTCTGCCTTTTATTCATTTGATAGTTCGGGATTTTGAGAGAAGGGTGGTGGTGGTGGTGGTGGAAGAGAACGAATTTATAGCCGTTGCTCACGATGGTTACTGAAAGTATCACTTAAAACACCGACACCGATTTTTTCTGAAGAATACTGAAAGCGAGTTTCACTGAGGTAAGATTCTGGCAGGTTGAGGAGAGTAGGCTTTTGTGAATTTAAATAACTGGTTAAATGTTTGGCTGATAAGAGACTGAAGTAAACCAGGCACTCGAGGTAAGTTGTGGATGAAGTAACAGTAAGGATTCTCACTAATAAGAAGGGTTCGCTAGACGGTTTATTAGTTCCAGCACTTGGGTTTTGCTATTTCTCATTTTTCGAGTCTTAAATTTCGTTTTTTTTTGTTTTTTTTTCAATCACTCAACTTTAGCAGCCTCTAGTTAAGGATAGTAACTAAATCGCATCAATAGGCAGGTTCCAAACTTAAAAGGTTAAATCGATTGAATAGGGCATTTTACCAGTAACAAACATCTAGGTCTAGTGTTAAGGCCTAGGCCAGTATTTAGCCACAAGTAGGTCTAAATCGAATTCAAGAGAAGACAGCCTCCAGTACCGAGACCAGAACTTATAAAGATGTTTTTCAAAATCAATTAGAACTACCAAGGGTCTACATTCGAGGGCACTTTCCAAATAGACAGCCTAGTGTTGTGCGAGAGAACTTTTTCACTTGTAATCAGGGTATTGCAAGTGCGTACCCTTCTTGAAGCTTTGGCTTGTAAACGTTTTATTAAACCAGCTTTCCTGAGAGAGGGGTTTTTGAATAAAGAAATACACGATTGAGTAAGAATCTAGTGAAGACAGCACATTGAAAATCTGGAGTTAAAGACCTTACAAAGTTATAATGTTTCAGACCAACAAAGACCCTAGGATCCACTCGTGGCTGGTCTACCTAACTGTGTTCGTAATCGTGTATTGTGTATGTCCTCCGTGGTGGCGGAGGGGACCTACAATTTTACGTGGGTTCCGAACCACAAGAACATAAGAAATTTATGTAAAAACCGCCGGTAAATTGGCAACGACCAATTTTTACGAAACTAAATAATTATCAATTTAAAACCAATTAATTATCGATTTAAAACTAAAGATAGAAAATCTGGATCCAGAGGATCTAGTCATAATAGACTACTATCCACTAATATGTTACACACTATATCTATTTATGACGGACATGCAAATATATCAGATCCAAAGAATCCAGTCAATTTCATTACGGTATCCATCAAGTCGCGGACCAAGTCAAAATTTACAATCATATACATTACAATATATACACTTACGAGAAAAAGTGTAGGTGTGGCTGTAAAGACTGTACAGTAATGTAGAAATGTGTGTGCACCCATTTTGGGTCTTCTAAGTTTAGAATGTTTTGTGTATAGCCTAATTCTTCATTATTTTACTAATCTCTTACTAACCTCCATTTCATTCACGACTAAAGAGTGGTTTTTGTCTAGAATTTTCCCACAAAAATTGTAAATAGTGTAATTACCATTAAAAATTGAAGTTCAGAAGAGCAGGATTAAGATTGTTCAGTTGAAATTTCTAAGTTTGATTTCTGTAAATCGGTAAATATCGGTTGCAGTATATGATGGGGAAGATCAAAGGTAGCCTAAAGAAATATATAACCTTTAGTAAAATTCAAGAGTTCATAGTAACTCATTAGGACCCGATGTCTGCCTGATTAAAATTTGCCGGCAAAATTTTCAAGGACTTATTTCTAGATATGCAAACTATTTTTAATGTATAAATGTTTTCAGTTAACATTTGTTCATCAGGGTATAAGAGGGAAGAAAAATCAGCAAGAGGAGGAAGGTTTTACAGTAAATTCCATCCAGTCCAAACCAAGGAGAATTTAAGTGTCGATATTCAAATAAACATTTTAAAGACTATAGCACTGGTTCCCAACAGGTGGGTCATGGCCCATTTGCTTGTCTTTTAGCATCATGTTAATAAATGTTAATAACAAAAATTTGCTTATTAAACCTTATATAAACATGATACCAGCTTAACAACATGGGAGGTGGGCCATGAGTTATTCGAATCAGCTCTAGTGGACCATCGCTTCAAAAAAGATTAGGAATCACTGGACTATAGGTTTTGTATGCACTTTGTTTCATTATTTTCTGTTGATCATAAAGCGCTCTCTCGGAACACCTACGTTGTTCCCACTTCCTGCTATTCCAGTATATACTGCTTATTACTGGTGGTTGCAAATCTTGTGGTAGTTCTGTTCATCTTGCTTGAAGCTTTGCCTACAATCCTTTTCTGGTTGATATTCTGTGCTCCGCCTGAGAAGATCTTGAGCACACCCCCATCTCCTGTCTTCCAGTTTGTAAGATCTCCATTCCCATCTCAGACCACCAGCAACACTGGAATTCCAGATTGGAAGAATTGCCTCAAAAATAAATTCCAGGTAGGTTTCCATTTTTCTTACAATAGCCCTGATATGTGGATGCAAGCGGTTGTTAGTAAGAATATTTTTCTACAGAATGGAAACTGTTTTGATGGTCAGTTTGAAAACTATGAAGGATGGGAAAAGGATACTGAATGTTATGTAGAAAAAAGTGTGTTACTGTGGTGGTTGTAAGATGATGGCTGATGGGTTGTTTAACCTCCGCAACAGCTAAGGTCATGACACATGGGGCTTTACGTGGAACTCGAACGCAGAGGACAGTCTCCCATCCATTCAGACCAAATGTTGCTTAACTTCGCTGACCGACGGGAAGTGGTGTTACGACATTAGCCACTACATAGCCTTCGTTGTAAGATAACTGGATTAGTGTGAAAACTAGAGAGAGCTCGTAAAATAGTGTCATTGAACATAGTGTTGACACGATTTAGCAAGTAGTGGAGGGCAAACAGGCACACAATTCTACGAATTATAAGCAAAAACTACAATTTCTTTACTAGAATAATTGGAGAGCTTTGCACACACTCTTTTTGGATCATGATTTGTTTTTGTAATATTTGTAATTGTATTGCGCATCTAGTTTGGAGCCCAACCTTGGAAGATTGGAATTGGTTTAGATTTGCACAAACAGTCATGCGAGGATTTGTCACGGTAGAAAGAACTTTACTAGTCTGAAAAATGCCTCTGACTAGATGCACAAAATTAATTAATTATATTTTGTCGCAAACAATACAAATTGTGAAATAGCTCCGTTTGGCGGAGCTTAGAACTTTCGACGAATAAATTCCGCCCAGCATCACGCGGACAAGCCTTCCTTGGCTAAACAACATTTTGGCCACTCAAACTTTGCTCTAAAAGATTTTGTGGTGAACGAATTTGTTCGAGGTTTACATCACTTTATTCGCGACGACGTCCTCTATCATTTGGTTTAAAGTACGTGCGGTGTAGTTTCTTCTAAAAAAAACGTTATACCTTCAGAAGAGCCGTCCGCGAAGTACTAATGGGGGTCAAAAAAGATTTGTCTACGCACTGTAGAGCGTGGACGATAAATTTATCAAAGGGGATCATCAAATATATTCAGGACTGTTCATAAGGATTAGGACAAGCGAGCCCAGTCGAAATCTCTGCCGACAAAACTTTTTACACTCGAGACAAAGGACTTGTTATATCAGATGTATTTTCTTCCCAGTAAAGAATATATCCTTTAAATAATATTTTTTTCCTTCGAAAAAAATGTTTTCTACATTTCCGATTTTAGTAAAAATAAAATCGTAACTTGAGTCCCGTGTCGCAGTTCCGCATTAGGTTTCCTTGCGGCTTTTGTCTGACCACGGATTATACTAATGCTCAGAATCAAGTCAGTTCATTCTCACCAGAGCTGATCTTGGTACAAGAATCCAGTTATGAAACTTAAAATTGAAGAAATATTCTCATCTTCATTTAATATAAGATATATATATATATAATTTTTTTTTTTTTTAATTAAAAAAATAATGGTCTTTTTTCGGGTGATTTTCAAACCAGTCCTCCCCGTTGTGGTCATTTGTGGCCAATGACTTTAAACCCCCTCCAAAACCACGTGGTCTTCCGATGTCACCCCCATGTTAAGGTTACCAGATTTTGTCCCACATTCTGCGCGGGACAAAATTTGTTCCGAGGTTTTTTTCAAGACCAAATTAATTTTTTTTTTTTTTTTTTTTTTTTTTTTTCCCGAGACTATTTCTTCAACAGCTACGACAAACAAAATTAGAAATTTGTTATTAAAACAACGCTTAATGATGCTTGATTTTTGGATCAAATGCAGGTCGTCTGGCAACTCTACCACGACCCCTTCTTAATCTTATGTTAAATGTAAGGTGCCATATTAGATTTCTTATATTATTGAAGATACACACACACACACACACACACACATGTCGGGGGTGAAGCATTGATTCTGGAATAATAAGTTTTTAAATTTATTAAATTAATTGTTAGACAATAATTTCTTGATAAACCATCTGAAAGAGACCTCATTTTAAATATCAGCCATTAAGTGGCTCAAATATGGAATTGAGAATTAAGTGTCGAGTCGTATTCAATGAGTTTATTATTTCTGTTCGCAAACGAAATAGTTTTTGAGCGAGCAGTTGTCGTCTGAACCAGCAATAACGCGCGAAGAAAGTTTTATTCCCAAACAGTTGGAAGATTTACCCTCATTTGGTTGGTTGGTTGCCCATACATTTGATTTTTTAGGAATGGGGCTTCCATCGACCCACAACCAGTCGTCTTCGTTTTCCATGTCTGACCCACCAATCCAGTAACTGTAGCTGCGACTCACTAAACAGAAAAAAAAACATTAAATAGGTCATCGAAAAACGTTCCTATTCTCAAAAAGAAGAGGAATGAGGAGGAAGAAGAAGAAGAGGAATGAAGAAGAGGAATGAGGAGGAGGAGGAAGAAGAGGAATGAGGAGGAGGAAGAAGAGGAATGAGGAGGAGGAAGAAGAAGAGAATGAGGAATGAGGAGGAGGAAGAAGAGGAATGAGGAGGAGGAAGAAGAGGAGGAATGAGGAGAGAAGAGGAGAAATGAGGAGAGAAGAGGAAGAAGAGGAGGAATGAGGAGAGAAGAGGAGAAATGAGGAGAGAAGAGGAAGAAGAGGAGGAATGAGGAGAGAAGAGGAGAAAAGAGGAAGAAGAAGAGGAGGAATGAGGAGAGAAGAGGAGAAATGAGGAGAGAAGAGGAAGAAGAAGAGGAGGAATGAGGAGAGAAGAGGAGAAATGAGGAGAGAAGAGGAAGAAGAAGAGGAGGAATGAGGAGAGAAGAGGAGAAATGAGGAGAGAAGAGGAAGAAGAAGAGGAGGAATGAGGAGGAGGAACAAGAAGAATAATAATAATAATAATAATTAGGAGGAGGAAGAAGAAGAAGAGGAGGAGGAATCTACAGAAACTAAGGCTAACAAAGACCCTAAGATCCATTCTAAGGTTAGCCCAAGAGAAAGGGAAGAGTAGGATGTTAAGAGAAGAGAATAACGGGTTAAGTAAGTAGCAGCACCTATCACTCGTGGGTTAACATTCATTCCGAAAAAGAGAAAAAAGACTCACCATCATCATCCGCCGGCCACTGCCAACAAGTCAGAAAAATAGTCGGAGAGAATAGGAAAGATTGCAGAATGGTCCTCTACTCCATAGGGAGGTAGAGCCCATTCTGCCGGAAATGAGTGAAAGATGAAAAGAAGTAAAATAAAAAGAGGAGGAGGAGGAGGAAGAAGAAAAGTTGAGGAAGGAAGTATTTAATTATTCTAAATATAAACAGTTTTATATATATATATATATATATATATATATATATATATATATACACACACACACATGATTCAGCAAAGAGTACATTAAATGGAGGATGAAATCCTCGGATAATTAAAACCACAATGTCTCTATGGTAAAATGTCAGATTCTGCATAGTTTCCATGTTACAATACATTTAAGTTGTATTAATGAGATGAATATGAAGTGAAACCTCCGTAGGTTTTTGTAATATTTATTCACAGATCTCTACAGTGTGACCCCCTTTGTTACAACCTAAAGGAAATGTTCAAAGTTGCCCCCTTCTGCCTCATGCAGGCCTGTACAGTCTAGGGTGGAGCGAAAAATACTTTTTTTCTAGTATGAAGTTCTAATAGTGATTAAAAGTTGCATTTAGTGGACGGTATATACCTGCCAAAATATGAGTTCATTTGTTTAATATTTTCAGCTGCCACCAGGGCTAAAGTTAACACAATTTTGGGTAAAAAGGAAAAAAAATGCTTCTATTTTAGGTTTATCAAACTATTATAAAATTTATCTTAGAATTATCTAATAGTTTGATTAAGATTCGTAATGATAGAATTCGTTTTGTAAAAATGCCTTTTCATATGCTTAATATCTTCAGCTGCCACAAGAGGGCTGAAGTTAACTTAAAAATGACAATTAAGTATGATTCTGTATTTACTTGAAAAAGGGAACAGTAATAAATTAGGATGTCTCTCCTTTATACTGGCTTGAGACAGTTAAGAAACGTTATTTCGTGCCTTAGCGGAGTTACCACCCTTTCCCCAACCAATCTCCCTCTAGAAAGGGTTCTTGCTGAAGACTATTAGTAATTTGCTTTTGTGTCAAATTTTGGCTGTTTTTTTCCTTGATTCTAATGTAGCACGAATCCAACCGTCTCTGTTTGTAGGTCCGCAGACATCCAGCAGCGTCTGTAACGAGCTTGACGCATCTCTCTACGGCTTGTGTATGACATGGAAACTGAAATAATTCTGAATGAAGAGTAGTACCATGTTTGATGCATGATTCAATATCATCAAGAGAAACTCCTTTGGTTATCGGTGGTTCTGCTATCTGAAAATCTTGCCACATAATGAGATCTGTATAGTCTTTGGCATAAAAATTTATTTCTGGCACCTTAAAATACCTGATAACATCTGTTTCTTGAATGCATGCCCTTGCTTTTATGATACGCCTAAATCCCAACTGACGCACATGCTCCCTTTCATCAGCTATCATTGCAATGAGAATGTTTTCTTGATTTGCGTAATATGCATTTCGCTGAATGACTGAGTCATGTACTCTCCTAAGCTCTTCACGGAGATACCGGCTTCTTGCAATCATATGCCACATATGTTTAGCACCATATTCATAATGGTTTACGCTTTATCTGAAACCACATTGTGCGTATACCCTAACAATGAAAGTAGCTAATTCTTGTAAATTGCCTGAAGGATTCTCTGTGCTTGCATATAACCGCAGAGTCCTGTTTGCCGTGGTGAGCCACCTTGAATGTGATATATTGCCTGGACTCTTATGACTAAGACTCTTTGAGAATGTTCCACTTGATATAGCTTGTGAATTTCAAGAAGGTATTTCTGGTCAGTACTTATGTATCTACATCAACTTCACACATGCCTCTTGAATTTCAATGGGTTTGAAGTTAACTATGGGAAGCTTTTCACAGTCTGAAAGTGCTCGGCCAATTTCTCCTGAAAATGCTCTTGGTCCAGTAGTGGTACCACCAAGTGATGAAACAGATGGCGCAATGGAAGTTCATTAAGGTGTAAAAGGCATATCAGCCACTGCAATGGCTTATTAAAGGCTTCTTCCAGTAATCTTATTGTGCCTCCAATACTACCAGTGTTAACCACTGTCGAATCACAGCCAACTGCAACGATGTTCCCTATATCAACATTCCTTTCTTTCAAGCAATTCACTAGCTGTGCAAATGTATTTAGCTTTGCCACTGGAAGGTGTCACATGTGCAAAGTACAGAGAGTGTGGTTCAGATATTATGCTGATATGCTCTTCGCGTTTGGTTCTTTGGTGGTTAGAGCCATCACCTCCTGGACTTGAATCATTGTTTTATCCTTTCTGCCATCAAAGTATAATCCCGCATGGTTTTTGGCTCTCCTATCTGTTGTAGTTCCTTTCTCTGTTTTTGTCTTTCACGTCTTAGCTTACTTCTGTCTATAATATTCCCTTTGTCTTCGGGAGTAACAATTTTAAGATCTGCCAATACTGCAGAAGCAATAGCAGCCCCAGCTCTGTCCGACATTTTAAATCTATCACAAGTAATTGCTAATGAAGGCAGTGGCTCACGCATCTGTTGTTCTGATATTACATATTGAGTCGAGGTTGTATCTTCCTCATTATCTTCAGATATCTCTTCTAGTTGTTGAAGTTCACTTGTCTCTGTTTCGATTTGTAAGTTGGACGTATTGGTTATAGCAGCACTAGTTGTTTGTGAGGATTCCAGACGTGCTTTTTCCATTTCCTTTCGATGTTCTCTTGCTTGTAATCGTCTTGTGTGTGCTATGTCAATGCTTCCTATCACCATTATTCTGCGTGTTCGTTGGTCATTTAAAAAATCCTGCTCTTTTGGAGGGACTTTCTTACTCTTTTCACATGAGCATCTCCTAAACTCCTTACATTTGCAGGTGCAGATGTCAAACAAAGTGCATTTTGAAGAGTTTTCAAATTCTTCAAGCTGATTTTTGTACTTAGGCTGATCCTTGCGTGACTTGTATGGCTTTAATAAGGACCTGTATTTATCATGGTACACTCGCATCATCTGTAAAACGCGTGTATGTGAAACTATTGGCAGAGGCCTTCTTCCAAATATTTTCTACCTTTTTGAAACTGCCTCTGCTATTTCAGAAAATGAAGGCTCCTTGTTATTCATCTGCTCCTTCACTAAATGTTTTGTGAACAGGTAATCTTTCATAATGCAGTTATAAGTTGGTAGTTGCATATCACTCATCTCACAAGGTACTTCAAATATGGCACACTTCATATGCTCTAGTGAAATGTTTATATTTAGTATTTGATGCCATAATATTTTTAAGAAAAATTCACAATCACAAAATATCCTGTAACATCAAAACATTATATAATTAATATATATAATATATTTTATAAGTATAATAATATATTATATAAATATATAATATATTATATAAATAAACTAAAATTATATAATACATTATAACAAGCATTTTATAATAAAATCAATATTATCTCTATATAAATCACTTTAAAATAAAGTTTTATAATATTCCATCATATTAAAAAACTCTCCGATCAACTGAGCGACTAGGCCTGCTACCTAAGAAGACAAGTGTTAACACACTGTTTTAATGACTCACAGAAAGAAATTCCTTCACACCAAAACCCTCCCCCCAACCCTCCCCAAACCTCCCCCACAACATTCAGTGTAGTCTCAACATGACTCAGTTACTCTAAATTGTGTTAAATTCAGCTCTCTTGTGGCAGCTGAAGATATTAAGCATAGAAAAGGCATTTTTACAAAACGAATTCCTATCATTTAAGAATCTTAATCAAACTATTAGATAATTCTAAGATAAAATTTATAATAGTTTGACAAACCTAAAATAGAAGCATTTTTTCCTTTTTACACAAAATTGTGTTAATTTAGCCCCCTGGTGGCAGCTGAAATTTTAAACAAATGAACTCATATTTTGGCAGGCATATTTCGTCCACTAAATGCAACTTTTAATCACTATTAGAACTTCATACTAGAAAAAAGGTATTTTTCGCTCCACCCTACTGTACACGTCGTACCATTGAATGTCTGACGCGTTCCAGAATGCCTGGACTATGTTTAATTTGTTCGCACCTGTCACGAACACGTGGCCATAATTCCTCTCTTGTTTGAACCTCTGTATCATACACCAACGTCTTTAAATGGCCCCACAGGTAGAAATCCAAAGGGTTAAGATCTGGGGAGTCGGGTGGCCAGGGAACGGGGCCACCACACCCTATCCACCTGTTGGGATAAACAGTATCCAGATATTCCTGTAGTGAATACTCTTATTTTAGTTTCAAGATAAATGTTAAATTTTACCGTCTTGAATTTCGGAATAGCTATAAATTCATTTTAAATTAGTTACCCATCATAATTCAATTGTAAACCACATTAATACTAATTTTATGTATACTGTATTATTTTATTGTATGTAAACATAACTAATTATATATCACAATTGTCAGTTAATTATTTATATTCAAATAATTATTTTAATCTAATACCATGTCCATTTTGCAAAAAAATAATAGAAATCCAAGGGTTATATTTTCCATCTTTGGTACTGTCGCAGTTTCGCCTAACGGACTCAATACGGCTAGTGAGATAATCACTGGTTGGCACTTAACCAGCGGCAGTGCTTATGGCTACATCATCCAAGTTAACCTATACCGGATAGATGCGCTACGGTCCCAAGCCGTAGCTTGCCTAGGTCCAACGACGACGACGAAAACCAACAATTGGTGACCCCGGAGTTGGATTCCCCCCTTTTTACCCGAACGACTAGGACTAGACTGTAACGTCGTTCGTGCCCATCACCCCCTTCACCCGAGCGACTAGGACCAGACTGTAACGTCGCTCGTGCCCTCTGCCCCTCACCCCTGCCCGTGCGCTCTGTGCCTGCGCTCGTCTCCACCTCCACTCCTTCGTTGGTAACTTGTCGTCTTGCTTTTACGTCAGCAAGCATAGGAGAAGATGCCTGACGACGCTGGTGCCATCTCCCACTTGAGCGTAAAGCTCCCCGTCTTCTGGCCGGGTGATCCATTTATTTGGTTCCACCAAGTGGAATCACAATTCAACTTGGGAAGGATCACCGCTAGCAGGACAAAATACGATCATGTTTTGTCCTCTCTACCAGCGAGCATCATCTCTGAAGTCCGTGACGTCATCGTGTCTACTTCCACGAGTGAGGACCCATACAACGATCTGAAGTCTGCCATCCTGTGCCGCACCACTGTCTCCGAGCGTGAGAAACTACATCAGTTAATCTCAAAAGAAGAACTTGGAGACCGTAAGCCCACTCAAATGCTGAGGGCTATGCAGTGCGCTCTAGGCGAACGCGCACAAACCTTCGATAAGGACATCTTTAGACAGTTGTTCTTGCAGAAACTTCCTCCATCAGCTCAGCGTGTCTTGGCCACTATGGATCCTGCTACTCCAGTTGATAAACTAGCAGAAACTGCCGACAAAGTAGTGGAGATTGACACAGCTCCGGTCAACAACGTGAACACACAATCGGAACTGGAGTTGAAAGTGGAAGAGTTAAGTCAACAACTCAACCACGTTTGTTCTCTGCTACAAAATCAACGGCAAAGAAGCCATTCTCGGTCAAGATTTACGAAGAGGCATCGTTCGAGTTCCGGGAAGATCTGCTTCTACCACTCTAAATTTGGAAAGAAGGCTAGGAAGTGCATCTCCCCTTGCAATTTTTCGTCGGAAAACCCCAGCAGCGAGTCCTAATGGCGTCTAGTACTCGCACTGCCAACCTGTTATTCATAAAGGACAGGAACTCTGGTGTCAATTTCTTGGTCGATACCGGAGCGTCAGTCAGTGTATTCCCTCAAAAATCTGGTCATACGCACTCGGAATCTCCGCCTCTATACGCTGCTAACGGTTCACGCATACCCACGTACGGTACTCAGTCGCGTGAACTAAACTTGGGCCTTCACCGATCCTTCAAGTGGATTTTCATCTGTGCTCAAGTGCAGCATCCCATAATCGGCGCTGACTTCCTCCAGCATTTCAAACTCCTGGTGGATCTTGACAAGCGACGCTTATGCGACCAGGCCACACTGCTTTCTGTTCTTGCCAAACAGGTTGCCCTTCCGGACGCCTCGAACTCTGCACTTTCCCTCGTTCCCCCTAATTCCATGTACCAGTGCCTTTTCCAGCGATATCCAGGAATTCTTCAACCGATGCAGATGGGTGATACCATTAAGCACACCATTACCCATCACATTACAACAAAAGGTCCCCCTGTGTTTGCAAAACCCAGACGTCTTGCCCCGGACAAACTGAAAGCTGCCAAATCGGAATTCCAGCTTATGATAGATCTTGGGATAATAAGACTTTCCAAAAGCAGTTGGTCCTCTCCCCTACACCTGGTCCAGAAGAAGTCAGGAGACTGGAGACCATGTGGGGATTACCGGTTTTTGAATTCGACAACCATCCCGAACCGATATCCGGTACCAAATGTCCAAGACTTTACTTCTCTTCTCCACGGCAAATCTATCTTCAGTAAAATAGACCTCGTTAAGGCTTTCCACCACATTCCCGTAGAGCCTTCGGATATTCCCAAGACTGCAGTTTGTACACCATTTGGGTTATTCGAATTTGTGAAGATGCCGTTCGGGCTACGGAATGCTGCGCAAACCTTTCAGAGGTTTATAGATGAGGTCACCAGAGGCTTAGACTTTGTTTATGCCTACATCGATGATTTGCTTGTGGCCAGCTCAACGGAAGAGGAACATAAGGAACATCTTTCACTCCTCTTTCAACGCTTAGAACAATACGGTGTTACTATTAATGCATCTAAGTGTGTGTTTGCACAGCCAACCTTGGAATTTCTTGGTCACACGATTTCGCAGCACGGAATTACCCCCCTTCAGGACAAGTGTGAAGTGATAAAAAATTACCCTATGCCAAATAATCAGCGTGAGTTACGTCGGTTTCTAGGTTTGGTAAATTATTACCACAAGTTCATTAAAAACTGTGCCAGTGTTCTTGCTCCTCCACACGCTATGATCACACACAAACGCAAGGTAACGAAATTGGTATGGTGTAGCGATAGTTTACAGGCGTTCGACAATGCCAAAAATGCTATCAATAGTGCATTGTCTCTGTCATTTCCTATCAGTGATGCCCCCCTAACTCTGACGGTCGATGCATCAGATGTTGCGATCGGTTGGGTGTTGGAACAAACCATTAACAGTCAACAAGCACCCATCGCGTTTTACTCGAAAAAGCTGCAGCCAGCCCAAACGCGTTATAGTGCTTTCGGACGTGAACTTCTTGCTATTTACTTAAACGTGAAGCATTTTCAACATTTCCTTGAAGGCCGAGAGTTTTGTGTTTTTACCGACCACAAACCTTTGGTCACTGTCTTCAATAAAAACAGCTGTAACCACTCTCCCAGAGTCATCAGGCAACTCGATTATATCTCGCAATTTACCACAGATATCCGCCACATCAAAGGTGTCTTGAACACTCCAGCGGATGCACTTTCAAGAATAGAGATTACTTCTGTTACCCTCAGCTCTACACTGTGGAATGCTATTGCACAGGATCAAGATAAGGATACGGAACTACAAGACCTGCTCAGAGAAGACTCCACTCACTCACTTTCCCTCAAGAAAATGAGTATGCCAGGATTGTCTGTGCCCCTCTATTGCGACGTATCAACAGCTGCTATTCGCCCTTATGTCCCTCCATGTCACAGACAAGCAGTCTTCACGGATCTTCATAAGCCCTCCCATCCTGGTATCCGTGCTTCGCAACACCTGGTTACCTCTCGCTTTGTTTGGCCCTCGATGCGGAAGGATGTCAAACATTGGACCAAAACGTGCCTTGCCTGCCAGCGTGCCAAAGTCCAAAGGCACACCAGGTCCCCCTTTGACGCATTTCCGCCCCCATCCCAGCGATTTGAGGTAATTCATGTAGACATTGTTGGCCCTCTTCCAGTGATTCAAGGCCAACGTTATCTGCTCACCTGTCTCGACCGCTTTTCCAGATGGCCTGAAGCCATCCCACTTCCTGATATCCAAGCGGACACTGTTGCAAGAGCCTTTCTTCATGGATGGGTATCAAGATTTGGATTGCCGACAAAAGTCATCACTGACCAAGGTCGCCAATTTGAGTCTTCGCTTTGGAAGAAGTTTACCAGCTTGTTGGGTACAGTACATGCGCATACCTGTGCGTATCATCCGCAAGCTAACGGCCTCGTCGAACGCTTCCATCGCCAGCTGAAGTCATCCCTTATGTGTCACGAAGACTCCCATTGGATGGATAAGCTTCCACTCGTGTTGCTTGGTATTCGCTCTGCATTTAAGAATGATCTGAAGACTACAGCGGCTGAACTAGTCTATGGAACAACACTGCGGCTACCAGGTGGCTACTTCACTGCAGGGGATAAGTCATGTGATCCTACGGAATTCGCTCAAACACTTTCCTCTCACATGCAGTCCCTTCAGCCTGTTCCCCCTCGATTGACTAGCCAACAGAACATCTTTGTTTCCCCAGCCCTCCAGTCTTGCACCCACGTTTTCGTTCGTGTACCTGTCCAAAAACGGCCTCTCCAATGTCCATATGACGGGCCCTATGAAGTTCTCCGATGTACGCGCAAATCATTTCTCATCCAGCGCGGTTCCAAGGTCGACAAGGTTTCTATCGATCGTCTTAAGCCTGCGTTTTTGGAATCAACCTTAAGCGAGGTACATGTAGCTACCAAAAAGGTCCAGGGGAAATCTGTGTCGTTCGGAACTCTTTGAACTTCCTCTCTGGTGGGGGAGTGTGTAGTGAATACTCTTATTTTAGTTTCAAGATAAATGTTAAATTTTACCGTCTTGAATTTCGGAATAGCTATAAATTCATTTTAAATTAGTTACCCATCATAATTCAATTGTAAACCACATTAATACTAATTTTATGTATACTGTATTATTTTATTGTATGTAAACATAATTAATTATATATCACAATTGTCAGTTAATTATTTATATTCAAATAATTATTTTAATCTAATACCATGTCCATTTTGCAAATAAATAATAGAAATCCAAGGGTTATATTTTCCATCTTTGGTACTGTCGCAGTTTCGCCTAACGGACTCAATACGGCTAGTGAGATAATCACTGGTTGGCACTTAACCAGCGGCAGTGCTTATGGCTACATCATCCAGGTTAACCTATACCGGATAGATGCGCTACGGTCCCAAGCCGTAGCTTGCCTAGGCCCAACGACGACGACGAAAACCAACATTCCCTTGATGCTCGGGAAAAATGTTCTCTTCTGGAACGTGTCAGACATTCGTACGACGTGTACACGTAGGGTGGATCGATTTTACATTTTTTTCGATTTCCATATTCTAATAGAGACAAAAACTTGCGCATGCATGAGAAAATAGCCTCTGCAAAATCTTAGCTTAATAGGTAATCATCTTCTGCCCCCGGCAGGTATACATGTGTAGTTGTATTATTTGTAATTTTTTCAATTTATATTTATTTTTATTTCTTTATTCTTTTGCGACCTACCGATTTTTCAGACAATAATTATAAAAACAAACCTTTGGTAATTTTTTCCCTTATGCATATATATATATATTATTCTGTATATATTGCATTTATATTTCGTATATATACCTTATATATGTTGTATATATTTTTATGGTTCTTTATATATCATCTAAGCATCATTTTGTTTTCCAATTTATATTTACTTGTACTTTTTTATTCGTTTGTGACCATAGTATGCATGATTCAGACAATAACTAAAAAACCTTTGGTAATTTTTTCCTTATAAATTGGTGTGCCTCTCTTAAAATTTATTTTTCAATTTATTTATTTTTTATTTTTTTATTTTTTTTTTGACATATATATCAATTTGGCATCATCTATTAAATTGATTGTAAACTTCCCTTTTGAGCTTGAATTTGTAGACTCCACTTACAATTTTTGGTTTTTTATCTGTTGGTTTATTTCTTTATGGTTATTTAGGCTGTGACATATATATCACTAAGGCATTATTTTGTAATTTTTTTTTCCCTATTTATATTTATATTTTTTTTATTTCTTTATTCTTTTGTGACCTGTTCCATAAACAAGCCATTTGAATTTATATTGAATGTCGGCCAAAGTGCTAAAAGTGTCATTTTCCAATACAAATGTGTTTGCTCCTCCCACAATTTTTCTTTACTTACTATATATATGTATATGTGTGTATGTGTGTATATGTATATATATATATATATATATATATATATATATATGTGTATATATATTTGTGGTTTTTTTATCTGTTGGTTTATTTCTTTATGGTTATTTAGGCTGTGACATATATATCACTAAGGCACTATTTTGTAATTATTTTATTTTTTTTTTCCCCCAATTTATATTTATATTTATTTTTATTTCTTTATTCTTTTGTGACCTGTTCCATAAACAAGCCATTTGAATTTATATTGAATGTCGGCCAAAGTGCTAAAAGTGTCAACTTCCCATACAAATGTGTTTGCTCCTCCCACAATTTTTTCTATGCTTACTATATATATATATATATATATATATATATATATATGTATGTATGTATGTATGTATGTTTATTTTTGTAACCTATATATTGCCTTGATCTGTCCTTTCACTCGTGTTCCTGAGGATGTCATTAGACGAAAGCGCTTGAGCACCCCTTTGTGTTTCTTTTCCCTTCGTGGTTTTATTCATCATATATATATATATATATATATATATATATATATATATATATATATATATATATATATATATAAATAAAAGGCCAAGATTTTGTATTGTGGACCCGCATTAAATGAATTTGAGATGTACTAAAGAAATTATTTATCAGGATTGATAGTATATATACACACAGGGTGTTATATAATTGTTTCATAAATTACTATACATATTCAGGACGTGAAAGTGAACAAAAAAGTTCCTATGAACATAAATCCACAATCGCTTCGCTTCCGAGATACATTGATTTTTTGCCGAGGATGATCCAATTAAAATGAGTCATTAAAGTTTACAAAAATGCTATTGCTGTTAGAAATTATCTGAATGAAGAATATCCTCAGGGGTAGATTGGGTAGCATGTTTTCCGTCGCTTAGCCACCCAGGTCTTCGGACCTAAATACAATTTACTTTCTTGTTGGGTTATTTAAAAAAATCTTGTTTATGCAATGAAGTTAATATCATAGATGAATTGTGGCAACGTGTTCAAGATTGTTCAGAAACAATACGCAACCATGTACGTGTTTTCGAACGTATGCGGAAAAATTTTCAACGACGCGTTGAAGCATGTACTATGATGCAGGGAAACCATTTTGAGCACTTGCTGTAAATAAACTTTGATAAACTTCAATGATTTTCATTTCAATTGGATAGTCGGCGGCAAAAAAAGCAATGTATCTCGGAAACGAAGCGATTGCTGATTTATGTTCATAGGAACGTTTTTGTTCACTTTGACGTCCTGAATATGTATACCGATTTAGGAAACAACTTTATAACCTTTGGTTAGCTTCCGCCCGAATTGTTCATTCTGACGAAGGTCAAGCTTTTCACTCCACCTTAGACCTACAGTTTAACGTGGAATCCGAACCACGCCCCATCAGCAGCACAGCGTCTTACCCACTAGGCCACCTAGGGTACCCATTTATCTACCAACCACTTTCTTTATTGTGTGGAAGGATGAACAGCTGGGTTTTGCTGCGCGCCGGCTGCCGTCGGGTCTCGAACCCGGGGCCGATGGATTCGTAGTCAATGACGCTAACCACTACACTACCGAGGCGTATAACAACATATATATATATATATAAGCAAACAACCACAAGGAAAAGGAAACACAAAGTCCGAGCGCTTTCGTGATATATTCACATTATCAAGGAAGAACAGAAAATATTTTCTGTTCTTCCTTGATAATGTGAATATATCACGAAAGCGCTCGGACTTTGTGTTTCCTTTTCCTTGTGGTTGTTTGCTTATTAATAAGGTCACGTGTTATTTTGTGATTCTAGTGCATATATATATATATATATATATATATATATATATATACATTTTAACTGCAAACACGCAGTATAATTAACGTAAAGAACGACGCTTGTATAGGAGAATATTCCGCGCAAGATGAGAGAGAAAGAACGAAACAAATGAAAAAATGAGGTAACCACCCGGGAATCGAACCCGGGATCTTCCGATTGCCGGTCAGATGTGATAACCATTACACCACGGGCCTCACCCAATCAAATGTCGTAATTCTTCTACATACGCGCAGAAACCAATGCCCCGAAGGGGCACCTCCCGCATGCCGTACATTATATACATTTTAACTGCAAACACGCAGTATAATGTATATAATGTACGGCATGCGGGAGGTGCCCCTTTGGGGCATTGGTTTCTGCGCGTATGTAGAAGAATTACGACATTTGATTGGGTGAGGCCCGTGGTGTAATGGTTATCACATTTGACCGGCAATCGGAAGATCCCGGGTTCGATTCCCGGGTGGTTACCTCATTTTTTCATTTGTTTCGTTCTTTCTCTCTCATCTTGCGCGGAATATTCTCCTATACAAGCGTCGTTCTTTACGTTATATATATATATATATATATATATATATACACACACCTTACCTTACAAAGGTTTCGCGCGATGATTTTTCATTTCGCGAAGGTCAACCTTCTCGCCCCTCCTCTCGAGTTGGCCTGGTGAAGTAGTGAGTTGGATTCTTGCGCTCTCCACCTCACATAGTCAGGTACGCCCGGCTCATCGGCGATTGTTCTGAGCCAGGCGTCTAGTCTTCTTTTGAAGATTTCCACTGCAACTCCCTTCGTGTTTCTTAGGTCTTTGGGCAACTGATTAAACAGTTTTGGTCCTCTCACTACAAAACTATTTTCTTTCAGGGTTAAGGATGTTCCCTGTCTCGCCTTCAATTTGGGAATACGACAGTCTACCGCTTCTACTTTCCACCGTTGTTTGGGGAGTTATAGGATTCAGAGTAAGATTAGGGACTAGTTTCTCCATTATTTTCCAAGTGTAAATAATGGTGTATCTCTCTCTTCTCCTTTCCAGTGAATATAAGTCTAGTTCTCGTAACCTTTCCCAGTAATTTAGTTCTTTGCACCCATTGATCTTGGTTGTGAAGCTTCTTTGGATCCCTTCCAGCTGCCTAATGTCTTCTTTTTTATACGGGGATGTTAGGACTGAGCACTATTCCAATTTGGGTATTAACAGGGTTTTCAGTAGAGGAATCATTACATTCCTATCCCTTCGTTTAAAGGTTCTCAATATCTGACCCGTTATTCTCTTTGCTCTGTTTAGTGTTATCTTATTTTGTGTTTCAAATTTCGCATCATCTGTCATTACAACCCCTAAATCTTTTGCTCTGGAATTTCTCTGAATTTCCTGTCCATTTGGGGTATAATATTCCATGGATTTTAGGTCCTCTCTTTTTCCGTACCGTAACAGCTGAAATTTCTCGGTGTTAAACTTCATATTGTTGTCTTCCGTCCACTTGTAGATTTTGTTTATGTCGGTTTGTAGAGATTCTATGTCTTCTGGGTTTCTTATTTTTCTACTGATCTTTGTGTCATCCGCAAAGGATGTTACTGTGCTGTCTCTGGTAACGTCCTCATCTATGTCAGTTAGCATAATTATGAAGAGTAGTGGAGCTAATACTGTTCCTTGTGGTAACGAGCTGAGGACCTCTGATTCTGATGAAGATACTCCTTGTACTGTAACGACTTGCCGCCGCTCACTAAGGAAATTATATATCCATTTCCCTACTTTTCCTGTTATTCCCATATATTTCAGTTTATGTATTATGATTCCGTGGTCACACTTGTCGAACGCTTTAGCAAAGTCTGTGTATAGTACATCATAGTTTTCATTACTTTCAAGTGAATCAATAATGTTGTTGTAGTGTTCCATTAGTTGTGATATGCATGATCTGCCTGACCGAAACCCGTGTTGGTTATTATTGAATTTTTTTTAGTTTCCAAAAAGTCATAGATTTTCTATCTAACTATTCTTTCAAATATTTAGCGAGATGGGATGTAAGCGATACTGGCCTATAGTTTTTGGCCTTGGATCGATCTCCTTTATATATTGGGACTATGTTCGCGCTCTTCAGGATGCCCGGTATTTCTCCAGTGTCTAGTGATCGTCTCCATATCCAGTATAGGGGCTCAGCGATTGCATTCTTGCAGTTTTTGATCAGTGTGGCATATATATATATACAGGGCTATTCAAATTGATTCACCTGATTTCAAATGAGAATATTTTTTAATGTTACAAATACAGTGATTTGTGATACATCAACCAAAAGAAAAACTGTCCAAATTTTGTCTCTCACCTCATAAATGCTCTATGTGACTTCCCCTAGTTACACGAGCAACGTCGACACGATAGTCGAATTCCTCCCATACTCGCTCCAGCATGTCCGTTGTCACTGACTCTACGGCAGTAACAATGCGAATTCGGAGCTCATCCAAAGATGTGGGCAACGGTGGCACGTACACAGTATCCTTAACGTACCCCCAAAGGAAGAAGTCGCACGCTGCACTGTGACTACCGATTTACAGCTCGAAAACTGCAACACAAAACGCCTTCTGCTATGCGGACGCCATTTTCACACTGAATGTTTGTTGCTAGGCTAGGCCACGGCGTGACTTTGGAGCCCTCTCGCGGTGATCTTGTAAAACTCGGAGATTTCCTCTTTCATGTGGTGTATGCCCAGTTGATGCACGGTTGATAGGTACGGAAGTATTCTCAGTTGAAATCGGATGAATCATTTTGAATAGCCCTGTATATATATATATATATATATATATATATATATATATATATATATATATATATATATATATAGTATATATATATATATATATATATTTTTTTTTTTTTTAAGTTCGGGAAGAACCGATTCGCCTCTATTTAAAAGGGCATATCTCGGTGGAAAAACAAAGAAAAAGTGAGAGGAAAGACAGGAAAAACAAAGGGTGGAGGGGACAGTCGAAGTGGAAAAAGACCAAGGATGACAAAGACTGCAGGGTCGAGCCCCATCATCCTTGGGTGCTAGGGCCGGGAGGGCGCACGTGAAACCTCCAGGAACAAGCACATACAAATGAGCACAAAGAGCACTCAAGAGCACGAGCTTAGAACCCCCTTGCGGGGATATATATATATATATATATATATATATATATATATATATATATATATATATATATATACTGTATATATATATATATATATATATATATATATATATATACACACACACACACACACACATTTTAACTGCAAACACACAATATAATTAATGTAAAGAACGACGCTTGTGTAGAAGAGCGTTCCGCACAAGATGAGGAGGGAGAACGAACAAATGAAAAATGAGGTACCACCCGGAGTCGAACCCGGGATCATCCGATTGCCGGTCAGATATGCTATCCACTACACCATGGACCTCGATCAATCAGAAGTCGTAATTCTCCTACTTACGATTTCTGATTGATCGAGGTCCATGGTGTAGTGGATAGCATATCTGACCGGCAATCGGATGATCCCGGGTTCGATTCCCGGGTGGTACCTCATTTTTCATTTGTTCGTTCTCTCTCCTCATCTTGTGCGGAACGCTCTTCTACACAAGCGTCGTTCTTTACATTAATTATACTGTGCGTTGTTGGCAGTTAAAATGTATATATGTACGGCATACGAAGGTGCCCCCTCAGGGCATTAGTTTCTGCTCGTATGTAGGAGAATTACGACTTCTGATTGATCGAGGTCCATGGTGTAATGGATAGCATATCTGACCGGCAATCAGATAATCCCGGGTTCGATTCCAGGGTGGTACCTCATTTTTCATTCGTTCTCCCTCCTCATCTTGTGCGGAACGCTCTCCTACACAAGCGTCGTTCTTTATATATATATATATATATATATATATATATATATATATATATATATATATATATATATATATATAATATATATATATATATATAGGCCCTTAAGGACGAGAAATAATGAACTAACCGACGATCCAAAAGAAATATCGGATACATTGAGAGCTCAATATGAATCAGTTTTCAGTACCCCAAAAAGTGACAAGGCGATACCTGACATAAATGTATTCTTTGAAGAGGAATTGCAAGGAGAGTATATAAAAGACTGATTTTACACCAGAAGATGTAGCGAGAGCTATAGAACAAATGAAACCACATTCAGCTGCAGGTCCGGACAATTGGAATGCATTATTGATTACAAACTGTAAAAATGAAATAGCTACACCTTTATACTGGATATGGAGAAGATCCCTAGACAGTGGGGAAATACCGAACATCTTGAAAAGAGCAAACATTGTCCCTATATATAAAGGAGGGGACAGATCTCAAGCAAAGAACTATAGACCAGTGTCATTGACGTCCCACCTCACCAAAGTATTTGCAAGAATAGTTAGAGAAAATTTATGACTTCCTGGAGATACGGGAAAGATTCAACGAAAATCAGCATGGATTCCGATCACGTAGATCATGCCTATCACAACTAATAGAACACTACAACAATATCCTACATGTATTGGAAGGCAATGACAACTACGATGTTATATACACAGATTTTGCTAAAGCTTTCGACAAATGTGACCATGGTATAATAGCACATAAAATTAAATATATGGGAATAACAGGCAAAGTGGGAAAATGGATCTACAACTTCCTCAGAGAACGTCTGCAGGTCGTCAAAATTCAAGGTGTATCATCAGAATCGGAAGTACACAGCTCAGTACCACAAGGGACAGTACTGGCCCCACTCCTGTTCATTATCATGCTGACAGACATAGACAGCGGAGTAAACAGCAACAGTACAGTAACATCTTTTGTAGACGATACAAAGATCAGCAGAAAAATCAGCGGTGTACCATGACGTGGAGGCCTTGCGGAGGGACACGAACAAAATATACAAATGGTCAGAGGACAACATGTCATTTAACACCGAGAAATTTCAGCTCCTGAGATATGGTAGAAAAGAACTTAGACTGCATATTACCCTCCAGATAGACAGGAAATTCAGAGAAGCACGAAAGCGATCGATCTCGGGATAATAATGACAGATGATACGAAATTCTAAACACAAAATCAGATAACGATAAATAAAGCAAAAAGAGTCGCCGGACAGGTACTAAGAACGTTCAAGAGAAGGGACAGGACAGTAATGATTCCCCTGCTAAAAACACTGATTATACCAAAATTTGAATACTGCTCAGTTTTGAAGTCCCCATATAAAAAGGAAGAAACTAATAAACTAGAAGAAACGCAAAGGCATTTCACAGCCAAGATTGATGGCTGCAAAGAACTCAACTACTGGGAAAGACTATGTAAACTAAATCTGTACTCCCTGGAAAGAAGAAGAGAGAGGTACACCATATGTACATATGGAAAATGATCGAAAAACTGGTACCAAACCTAAAACTAAACCCAATTACCATTCAAACAACACTGGAAAATAGGAAAGGCAGAATGTGTAGTGTTCCCAAATTAAAGGCCCGACAAGGGACCTCCTCAACTCTGAAGGAAAATAGCTTGGTTGTCAGGGGCCCAAGACTTTTCAACCAGCTTCGAAAGGACCTCAGAAACGTAACGGGGGTCAAAGTTGAAATCTTCAAGAGAAGACTGGATACCTGGCTCAGGACGGTACCAGATGAGCCGGGCGTGCCTGGCTATGTACGTTGGGAGCGCAAGAAAGCAACTCGCTCCTCCACCAAGCCAGACCTAGAGGCGGGGCTACCAGGTTGACCTTCGTGTGAAGAGAGACCAACGCACGAAACATAAGGTAAGATGTGTGTGTGTGTGTGTGTGTGTGTGTGTGTATATATATATATATATATACATATATATATACAGGGTGTACATAAAGTCAGGATCTATTTTTGTGAAGCACTTGGAAATTATATGGAATTCAATCATAAAATGATAAAGTGGTAACATTTATTAAATAATTAAGAGTAGGATTCGACGTGACGCCCATCAGTATCCCTGCACAGCTCAAATCGTTCCGCAGCATTTCTAAACACATTCTGGAGCATTTGCGGGGTTATGTTATCTGCAGCAGTTCATATATGTGTATGTAAGTTTTCAAGACTCGTAATCTTCGTCTGATAGACGTGCGATTCGATAAAGCCCCATGCAAAGAAATCTAAAGGGGTTAAATCTGGTGATCTCGCTGGCCAAGGTCTGTTGCTTCCGCGTCCGATCCAGCGATTTGGAAAACGTCCATTTAGATAATCCTGAACAATTTTGGCGTAGTGACAAGGAGCACCATCATGTTGATAGACGACGGGGATAGGATTGTTAGTACCGTCGTCTATCAACATGATGGTGCTCCTTGTCACTATGCTAAAATTGTTCAGGATTATCTAAATGGACGTTTTCCAAATCGCTGGATCGGACGCGGAAGCAACAAAAGACCTTGGCCAGCGAGATCACCAGATTTAACCCCTTTAGATTTCTTTGCATGGGGCTTTATCAAATCGCACGTCTATCAGACGAAGATTACGAGTCTTGAAAACTTACGTACACGTATACGAACTGCTGCAGATAACATAACCCCGCAAATGCTCCAGAATGTGTTTAGAAATGCTGCGGAACGATTTGAGCTGTGCAGGGATACTGATGGGCGTCACGTCGAATCCTACTCTTAATTATTTAATAAATGTTACCACTTTATCATTTTATGATTGAATTCCATATAATTTCCAAGTGCTTCACAAAAATAGATCCTGACTTTATGTACACCCTGTATAACAACTCTATACATATGATTTTTTATTTCACTTCAGACCTTTCTTGTTCACCCTATATTTAAAGTGCTTCAGACAGTCAATTAAATAGAAAATACTGTTCGTAACTTACTTCAAAATATAGTAATAATAGCTTACGTTTTTGATCCGAGAGAAAATTCCTAAATTCTTCAAAGTCCTTTGGAGCTGCGAGG
Source organism: Bathynomus jamesi (assembly GCA_023014485.1). Classification (NCBI taxonomy): domain Eukaryota; kingdom Metazoa; phylum Arthropoda; class Malacostraca; order Isopoda; family Cirolanidae; genus Bathynomus; species Bathynomus jamesi. The sequence continues at coordinate 1,279,381 of JAJOZX010000535.1, forward strand.
TCTCCCTGTATCTTTCTACAATGATTTCTGGCATTCTTCCACGTTAGTCTCTTCTCCTGGCAAACATAGAAGCAACTTCCCGCCCTCCTTACATACGGCCAAACACACAGACCTGCACAGTCAAAGAATGGAAGTAGTTATGTAGATTCCAATACCGTGGCTCAACTATGGTCTGTTTCAAACCAGTCTGGGAAATGAGTAGGAAAGCAATGAGGAGCTCGCGCTGTTCGTTATAATTTCTTTAATGTGCATTTGTCTTTCATTACTCGAGGCTAAATTTCCCTTGAATGGTTGCGGAGATCCGTTACTAATACTGTTAGCCCTTAAACCTAACTTAAATTTTAGCCCAGTAAAGCCTAAAGCTTAAGGGCCAAATTAAATAAAATAAAAGTCCAACTTCACAATTATTTAAGTCATTGTGAATTGTTAGACCCCTGTATTTATTTCATTATTAATAAAGGTTATTCAATTCAAACTCAATAAATGTAGCGGCTATGTGTTAGATCCATTCACCCAAGATCTGGTTAAGGTAACAGCATTAATATGGCCTCTGCCTAATTTAGGATTAAGTCTGAACTAATATTTAGAAAATATTATGCCTAGCTTAGGTGACAGTCGGTAATCTGAAGCAGTGTGTCAGAAAAGTTTGCTGCCATGTTTTTCATGTACTCAGAAATATCGCATTAGAGCAGCATTTCTTAACCTGGGGGAAATTTAAGGAATCCAGGGGGGATTTACGGCAGAATTTTGTTTGGTAATCATATAATTAATGCGCATTATAAGTCTGCTAATGTTATTAAATTTTGTCTTCGAGGCTACTTTCTTCGTATCCTAATGGAGGGGGAAATCGGGTAAGGCGAACTGGTCGAAGGGGGAAATGACACGAAAAAGATTAAGAACCGCTGCATTAGAGGGTTCAGTCAAAGACTATTGTTCAGTGTCAAGCTCTTGTTATTTGTGTCTATACGTCTTTCCATGTAGTGAGGATAGTTCGCATGCGGTACAAACATTGTACATATATTCTAACGAAATAATACTTGATTTAAAGGTAGAACTATTTCCCTTCCTCCGACTGGTCAATCTTTGGAAGAAATTAAATATGGTCTCTGACTGAACAGTTCATAATTAGCAGCGAAATTGACGGAATCTAGTCCAACTTAGCTACAGTACACAATGGTAAAGAACGTACAGGCCCCGCCTCCGTGGGCGGAAACTTCTGCAAACTGCAAAAATTTTCAGACTGAATTCCATTTCTATTTCGTTAGAATATACAAGCGTTAGCTCGCTATCGCTCGCGACCATTGTACAACTTGGCCCTCCGGGCGAGTAGCACTGTGACAATGTGACATATACTGCTATATACGCCATTACCCCCACCCCTTCCCCACTACCCCCGGGCAGGTAGCAGTATATTTCACAGTATGTGTGAAGCTCAAGCTTTTCACGGCTGCGTTCTTTTCTGTAGTTTTATCGCGGTGCTGGGGCCTTCGGACCCAGTAATTGTGACCTAGGACCGGGAAACTTGACAGAGCACATCGGCAGCTCATGGGCTATCAGTTGGTGGTGGTTGCAGAATTTTTCGATGTGCCGTTTAGTCTGTGCACGTTCCGAAGAAAGCGGACAGACACACGCACAGACACATTTTAGCTCAATAGTATATAGGATACAGTACTGTATATACAATGATACAAACCTGTTTTCACATCCACTGAGATGGAAAGGTTAGAATTCAACTGACTCCTTATCACTTATGTTTCTGGCGGTTGATTGGGAAGTTTCATTCATTTATGATAAAATTCAGTAATTTACCAGTAAATGGGTAAGTGTTGTCACCTGAAGCATTTTAAATCATCTCTATTTGGACCTATTAAGATGCGTAAAGAAATTTAAAAATAAATTGTTTTGAAAAGCATGTCATACATTTTCAATAGTAATGACTGGAAATGAAATCTCAGTAGAGCTGTTAAGTTGTAAATTAATGCAAATATCCTCAATATCTTAAGAAATCTAGTATATTTCTTATGCAACTTAATTTTCGTAATCAAATTTATTTTTATACGGATAGTTTTTTTTAAGGTTTATATATTTCGATTTTACAACCACCTATTTCAGTCGATTTAAGATACAATACGAAGTCAAGTAACTGTATGTAGGCCATTTTTAATTAATAGATTGTTCAAATGCTTCATTTACTTCGGACAGTCGATTCTTTATTAAAAACGTGATTTTTAAGTTATTATGCTTAACTGAAAGAAATGGAACGTTGAAAGAATTCGAGACAGTTCGGTAGGGTCACGCTACGAAATTTTATACATTAAATTTTAAGAAAAGATAAAGTTAATTAACTATAAATAATTACCTGATTTAACTTCGGCTGATGAACTTTGGTCCAATCTGAATTTGAGACCATTAACAATGTCCAAAGTTAAGCTTAAAGATTTTCCAATACTTTCTATTTGATCTTTCATCTTGATTATTTCCTTCTGGTTTCTTGCGATGTCAGATTTTGCCATTATCAGATCCGAAATCCGAGTTTCAATTTCTGAAAATTTACTCTTCAAAATTTTATTTTCGGATTGCAACTCGGATATATTTTGCCGTACATCGTTCAAGGTATCATTAATAGTCGTAAAACTAGACTGATAATCACTTTTTAAACTTTTTGTCCGTTCTTTGATATCTGTTAAAACGTTTTGAAAGTTGACTTCATTACAAGAACACGATGAAGTGAATTTAGCTTCCGAAAACGTTTGCTCAAGTTCTTCATTCTTTTTATAAAGGTCCGAAATGAGGAAAGAATGGTTCGTTAAGTTGATATTCAAAAGAATGACGTCACTTTCCAGTTGGTTCAGAGTTTCACTCGACGAGACAACAACAACATCAGCGGGAACGGTTTTGGCAGTTTCTGCTTTTCCCTTTTCACTTTCGGACGATTTAAATTTCGCCAAATCATCGTTCCGTGAAATGATGTGAGGAGACGCTGGAATGGATGCCGAAATGGTATCGAGGATAAGATGAGAGTTAATTGGAATCACCATAGAATCACTACTGACGTCTTTTATTACTTCCGAAGAAGACCCGTCTTCGGTAGTTTTATTTTCAGTCGTCGTCTTCAGCACCTTTTCCATATGATGTATTCTCTCTTCGGCTTGTCTCAGTCGCGTCCACAAGTCGTCTAGCTTTTTCATCTCGCTGGTAAGTTGGACAGCTACTCCGGAAAAGGATCGCAGCATAATATCCACCTTTTGGTTAGAACTCTCCGACAGATCGTTCAATTGTCTTTGTATCCTATCGACGGAAGACTTCACTTCGCTTCTAAAGGACTCGAATTTCTTCTCCCACCTCTCTTCGGGAGACATTTTATTCGTGATTAAAAGTTCTTTAATTTCTACGAGGAGAGGAACGACATCGATGGACTCGGATTGGTTCGAGGGTCGTCCCTGAATCATGTCGTCCAAAGTTCGACGTGTCCGGAGTAAATGAGTATCATCACTGCGCGAAATTTCATTCGTAACCGAATGATTAAAAAAGGTTAACAAAATTGCGCATATAATAAGTTCTCTCATTTCGGGCGACGCTTATTACTCAAGTCCACTTATGAAGTAATTACTGTATATAAATTTAACGATCTTGTCTGCGGAAAAAAGGAAACTCTATAAATAACAAATAATAAAACTTTATCAGCAAACACTGTACTTCGATTCCAAATTTGTGACAGTTCAAGATATATTTAAAAAAAAAATGTGAAGTTCACTCATTCAAACAATTGCTCCTTCACAACTTTACTTCCAGAAATCCAGGCTGCAACTGACGTCTGTTTACTAGAGAGAGAACGAAATTTTGGGCGTATGTTTTTAGTAGGTTATATAAATTAAGAGTAATGTAAAATCATTTACATCTGTTCACTTTCAATGAATATAAATGGTTAAAGTAATATACAGGGTGGCACAAAAGCCAGGCTACCCTGTATATAATTTTCCGATTTGAATATATAGAGTGTATATATAAAAGCCTTACCTTATGAACCTTATTTTGTTTCGTGCGTTGCTCTCTCTTCACACGGAGGTCAAGCTGGTGGCCCCGCCTCTATTCCCACCATAAAATATAAATAGGATATTGAAAACCAAATTAATTAGTGTTAAAATATAATTAAAATTTAACATTTATTGCATTTTGTATGAACAGAAAGCAGTTACACACACACACACACACACAATATATATACACACAGTATATATATATATATATATATATATATATATATATATATATATAGTGTGAGCGTGCGTGCGTGTCTGCAGTGCACAAAACAGGTTTCAGTTTTTTGGAATAAATCTAAAATATATGTTCACATTCCTGTTGCCTATTGGAGGCTTCCTTGGAGCCTGGGGCTAAATTTAGTACCGTTACAGAGTCCTCCTTTATACGCGAATTCAGCACGAGATCGCTTGACCTATTTCACCATTAACAATAATGATATTGAACTCTCATTTTTTTTTTAACGTATTTATTTTGTTATTACAACAATCATCATTTCTTTGTTTTTGTGTATAATAATAATGATGGCACTGATTAATTGTGAACATATGGCACATTAATGTTCATAGTGTTTTTATTAACGTGTCTATGTGATTTGTAATGCATTAGTTATTCTTAAAACATAAATTCTAGTGTATACAATAGTTTAAGAATATTTCAAGGTATTTCTGTTATAATTGAAGTTTAGTAAACAGATATTACTTATCAATCATTATTGTACGTAAATAATTCTATAGAAGCGTTAGCGTTTATTCGCGGACGTCTGCCAAAATTTTGAAAACTTCATAGCTTTTGGCCAGCAAAATAATCCAATTACAGTATTTAAAAATTAGGAGTCCACTCAAAATCTACAAAACGCAAAGTCGTTCAGTGGATAACGTTTCCATTCATAAATATTCATACTACAACTTCAAGGCATTTTACTACAGCGAGGGCAGCGCCGTCCAACACCAAAAATTTGAATTTACTCTTCAATTTGTTTTAAAGGGTTAAGAGCAAATCACGGTTACTGAAGAAAAAATTGTGAATTTGGGGCATATAAAATGAAAAGAAAAGGTTTATTGGCAGACCCATAAAATATCTATCTATCTATCTATCTATCTATCTTGTTCGAAATGCTTTCCTTCAATTTCAATAACTTTTTTTATTCTTGGCCGGAATATGGGAACAAGTAAATCGAGCCATAGATGAATTCCGGCCAAGAATAAAAAAAGTTATTGAAATGGAAGGAAAGCATTTCGAACAATTTTTTTAATTATTTTAGGTAAATTTTACGTTAACAATTATTTTTATGAAAAAATATTAAAAAGATTTAATAATTTTTGCATGTTAAGTAGAAAAATCATACTCTTTCGTTAAATGTTGATAGCATGTGAATTATTTGATATTTTAGTCTGAAAACTTGTTTGCATATAGATAAATACATACGTTTTATTGTGTAGAAGTTTTATTAAAATTAAATGACAAAATGTTGATTTTACAGCCTTTTTAAAATGTACCCCTTTTTTTATGGCACACCCGTTATATATATATATATTAGTGATGTAGCGGATGTCATTTTTTTCACATCCGCGGATGCGGATGCGGATGTTTGAGTTCAACATCCGCGGATGCGGATGCGGATGTCTACATTTTCGTTATTTTTTAGGATATATTCGAGATGTGTTGTGTTTAACGTATATAATAAGTTATTATATAGAGAGAGCTGTAGCTATAATGTAGTATAATTGATTAATTGTACAATAATTGCTGTACTTTTCTCTGAACATATAAAATAATATCAAGCATCTAACTAATATAGAAATCAATTAGTGAATTCGTCTGCAAATAAATTCGTTATATTTTGTTGAGTTTCAGCCACAATTAGAAACCATAATTGTGTTACCAGGATGCGGGACGTGAACCCAACTCAAATGCACCCCACCGACCTCTTTCCCCAACCTCCTCCACCCTTATAGAAATAGATCTTTAATTAGCTTGATAACTATTTATATTAAGTTTAAAGTTTTATTAGGCATATTTATAAATGAGTAATTAAAATAAAGTAAACTAAGATGTTCATCGTTTAATGTTCAAACTTAATTATAGGAAGGTTATGCTTAAGGAACATTAATTTTTCCGCCTTTTCTGCTGCCAGTCTGTTTCTCTTTTCATCATATATTAATCCAGCACTGCTAAATAATCTCTCGCTTGGTACGTTTGTTGGAGGACAGGCTAAATGTTTCCTTGCAAGTTTACTCAAGTATGGATAGATATTCTGCGTATTTTTCCACCAACTAATAGGATTGTCACATGCAGCCAGGCGTTTTTCTTGGTGATAGCTCTCGATCATTTTTACTACATCTTTTGACATCGCGTAGGTCTCGTCATTGCTGCTTGACTCAAGAAACTGAGAGACAGATTCTGTGATAGATTTGCTTGTTGAAGGTGTTGGTTCTGTCACTGAAACTTTTATTCTTTTGGTGGGTGGCGAAGCGACAGATTCAAGAGATTGAAGCTCTTCAACTGCTTTGCCAAGTGATGATTTAACTCGTTCTAATGTACTAGGTGAAAATAACTTAGCTTTGTAACGTGGATCTAAGTAGGTTGCAAGAGCGTAATTTCATACAAGAACAGCCTCTCGTCTTGTCGCTTGCATCACTTTTGCGCACAATGAACTAGTTCTATTAATATAGTAGAATTTGATAATTTCCGCTTATTAATGACGTTTTATCTCAACGGTCCACATCCGCAGCCCAAAGTGCGGATGCGGATGTGACCTACATCACTAATATATATATATATATGGAATTATAATTACTTGCTTTTTAGTTTTTTATTCTTTATTTTCTTTAATATTCTAAGTTCATAATACAACCAGTTGGCAGTAAACTCTGCGCACTATCAATATTAGGACTTATGAAAGGATTAAACAATAAATATGTCGGACCAACATCAATGTAACCACATCTATTTGTGACCTTGAACTTCTGTGCAAGAAACCGAGTCTTGCGATGATCTGTGTGTGTAAGGAGCTAAATTTCATGTTTATGTCGAGTGGTTAAAAAATTATAGTATGGACCTCCATTTGACCTTTGATCTCTATTTGTGAACTTTACTTTTAACGCACAAGTCCGATTCTTGCTCATGACACTACTTCTTATAATCATCCATATGTATGTGAAGTTTCATCAATTTGTTGAGTGGTTCAAAAGTTATAGCCCGGAGACGAAAGTGTGACGAACAAACGGACGAACCGGAATCCAGTACGACCCCTCCAAATTTTTTAGTCGGAAATATAATGACTGTAGGGTTCTCGGTGGGTCAATGGACTCAGTGTCGGACTCTGGAGCTGCTGGTTGCTGGCTCCTGGGTTGGGTTGAGCCAGCCACTTTACGCCATTGCTCGGGCTCAGGTACCCGTGTGGCACTCTCATTCCCACGCAGTGAGGACACGAGTTTGTAGTTTTTTGTCCAGTATATGTATTTCTAAGTATCACCAAACTGTGTATGTGATATTCTACTTTTTAGGTAAGTGGTACCAAAAGGAAGGACGGACTATAAGCCCATGCTGAAAAAAAGTAATATATATATATATAACGCTAGGAAAGGAAATGATCATCCAAATTCTATAAAATCTACATTTTTTATATGTAGGAGACTAGGGCCAAGGGGCGAACGGCCGAAAAAACGCTCTCTCCCCCAATAATAGAAAGAAAAGGAAAAAGCCGAAATTAAGGTCCGAAGTTTTCGGGAGGCCTGGACACCTTACGTTTAAAGGAATGGAGGTCATAGAAGGGGGAAAAGATGGACTGAGGAGTGTTGTTCCAGAGTTGACTGGTTGAGTACATGAAAAATTAAAAATACCAATTAACTCTTGCGTTAAAGAGTTGGAGAGAATGTGTCGAAAGTCTGGTACTGCATACTCCCCTCCACCCCTAGAGGAGGCATGCAGAGAATTCAGAAGAGCAGTGTAGAAAGAGAGGCAACATTACGGCGAAGAGAGAGGGACTGAAGACAGTCAGTAAGAGGCGGGGAATTGATGAGACGAAAAACCTTTTATTCCACCTGGTCAAGTAGATCTGTGTGGATTGAGCCACCCAACACACGAGAAGTGTATTCCATACAGCGGCGGACAAGCCCAGTGTACAGACAGCAACTGAGCGGGGTGAAAAAAATGTGGAGCCGATACAGTACACCTAACCTCTTAGAAGCTTGTTTTAGAAAGAAAGTATACGTGATCTTTCCAGGAGAGACAACAAGAAAGGGAAACACACAGAATGTTAAGAGAAGAAGGAGGAGCGAGTTGTGTATTGTTGAAGATAAAGGGATAGTCGTTTGGAAGATTGTGACGAGTAGACAGATGAAGGAACTTTACTTTCGAGGCATTGAAAACCATGAGATTTTCTCTACCTCAGTCAGAGATGATAAAAGATCGGAAGTCAGGTGCACCTAGCCGTCTCACGCGAGGGATGGAGTGACTGTTGAGAAGGACACCTTGTGAAGCGGGTGGAGAAGTGAAGGGTGGAATCATCGGCATAGCAGTGGATAGGATAGGCAGTGTGACTTAAACGATCATTAATAAATAAAAGGAACAGTGGGTGACAGGACAGAACCCTGAGACACACCACTATTAATAGCTTTAGGATAAGAACAGTAGTCATCTACAACCGCAGCTATAGATCGGTCGTAAAGAAAATAAGAGATGAAGGCTAGAAGCCGACGGAGGGCAGTTCGGAAATTAAGGATTTGTGCCACACTATCAAAAGCTTTCGATATATCTAGCGCAATAGAAAAAGATTCACTGAAATCCCGAAAGGAGGATGATCAAGTCAGAGATATGCAAGATCAGTAGTAGAGCGTCCCCTTGCGGAACCCATATTGCTGATCTGAAAGAAGATTGTGAGTAGAGAGGTGTTTGAGAATATTTCTATTAGACATAGATTCAGAAACTTTAGAAAGGGATGAGATTAATGCAATTGGACGATAGTTGGAGTTGGAGGGTTGAGAGCGGTCACTCTTCTTTGAGAAATGCCGAATGAGAGCGAACTTCCAGCAGGAAGGAAAACTACAATGAAAGACATGGACCAAAGTGTTTCCCTAGGCAGGGTGTCAGCACAGAAACAGTTCTTAACAAGAACAACAGGAGGGACCCTATGAAGACTGTACGGCCTAGGGGTGGTCGAAATTTTATATTCTTATTCTACACACTGCTCGGAGGTTCCTTTGGACCCCTAAACAACATACTGTAATTGCACGGCTATGCGACCCCCCCCTACCCGTTGCATATGCCCCCCTTTTTTTTAAATTGAAACCAATTCTTTGAATTAAAAAACCTGATAAATGACAAAGATTAAAGTAAATAATGATATAAGTAAAGTTAAAGTTATATATAATAATAAATCTTTCTCCGTATATTACTTAAAGAATCAACTGCAGCATACTAAAATCAAAATATTCACCTTAAGCAATTTAATTGAAGCATATTAAAACCAAAATATTCACCTTAAGAAATTTAAAATCATAAATTACTGACACCACTGGCCTTTCCATTGGAACACAGGTAGCTTTTTTCTCGACTCCAGTACATTCAAAATAAATTTATGTCTGTTTTCGTGACCAATTCTATCTTGTGATGCTTCTGTTACCACATTTACAGCATGTTCTACTCCCTGGCTGTGACAGGGAAAAGGAATAAGCTGAAGTAGTTCATTTCGAACTTTAAGATCATCATCATTTGTCAAATTCTGTAAAATAGGTGGAGGGGTGATGGTTTCGTTGTCCCAGTCGATCATGTTAGGATAATCGTCTGCTTCAAAGTTCAGTGTTTTTGGCAGCTCAAAATTTCTCACATTGGTGCTCCTAGTTCTTGCTCGAATGATGTGCTGAAGAGCCAGCTCTCTGACCTCTCTTCTTGTGTCTGTTATCATTGAGAGTAAGATATTCTCTGGGTGGGCAAAATAGGCATTATTTCTGAGGACACGCTCCATAATCATCCGATGCTTTTTATCTAAGCCTTTAAGCAAGTGCATGATATGCCAAAAATTAGATGCTCCCTCATTTGCCTATGGATGAGACTTTATCCAAAACCAGCCTGGAGCGTAAACCAGCATTATAATTTTTACTAGGTCTTGGATGTTTTTGTCTGGATTCCGTGTAGAGACATATAAGCGCAGGATCCTGTTTGCTCGTGTTAGCCATCTTGCATGATGGAGGGCACCTGGGGATCTGGTGGCTAACGCTTGTGAGATGCGTCCAGATTGTATGCTAATGCACATTTCATACATATATTTTTGGTCACTGCTGAAACTTTTAACAATATCGGCCGAAACTTCATTAATGTTGCCCTCTACAGGGGTATAATCAACTATATCCAGTTTGGTCAAATCCTCTCGGAGTTTATTTCCAAGAGAACCTTTGAAGGTGTTTGGTCCCGAAGTTTTTCCATCAATTGCTTCAAATACGTGCCTGAAGGGCAGTTCGTTTGCATGCAAAAGGCAAATCAGCCATTGTACCGGCCTGTCCAGATATAATTCAATCAATTTTAGCACTCCGCCAATCCTGCCAGTGTTCACTGGGGTGCCATCGCATAGCAAAGCTTTGAGGGATTCTTTGCTATTAGAATCAACTATAAAAGTTATTTCATCTGCAATACAACAAGCAGTTCCGTTATCTGGAGCTATATGATTCATGTAAACATCACCAGGTTCTTTGACTATTACATAATGTTCTTCGTACTCCACTCCCTTCTTTGTCTTAGTTTGATCTTTTCTACCATCAAATCCAATGCCTTCAATCTGTGTTCTCTGATTTCACTTTGATTATGTTCTTTTTACCCACACGTATTCTTTCTCTTTCCACTTTTTTCCTATCCAACATATTGGTTTCGTCTAATATTCCCATATCCTTCAAAGCTGCAGTAGCTCTGTAACTTACACGGTATCTATCTGCTGTTACTGTTAAGTTATCATAAATAATTCTGTTCTGATGGTTTTCTCTCAGCTCAAAATCCGGAACAAAGTCAATATCGTCGTCGTCATCATCAATTTCCATGCTCTCATCTTACATAATATGTAAAGGGTCCAGTTTGCTGGTTCAGGCGACATTCATATCTAGGCTCTTCTTTCTAATCCTTTAACTCCATCGTCAGTCACTTTTCTTGCGGAAGTCGTTACTCTGTCGATTGGTCCTAGTTGGTTTTTTCTTTGTTTCTGCCCAACAAAAGACTCCCACTCAATCATTGGAACTCTAATATCACATCTGCAATCCGTTTGACTGATTTTTTTTTATCGTAACAAGTACAAGTGCAAATATCAAACATTTCATCGAATGTCTCCACCTTCTGCTGAAAACTGTTGTTTCTTTGTTTTAATGGTACTTTATTTAGCTTTGCTGCAGATTCTAAGCACACGGAACAAAAAATTAGTCACCCCTCTCAAAATGTACCTAATAACGTGTGACGGCGCCTCTGGCCTTGATAACCGCACGAATCCGGCGAGGCAGAGACTCTACGAGGTTGTGCATGTACTGAACATCGATTTGCTGCCACTCGTTCATCAGCCGGTCCCGAAGTTCCGCCAGAGTCCGTGGGTGTCTATTCCTGCGCTTCACTTTCTGTTTCCAGCCTGAACACCTTCGACGCATTCAGGATTAAAGGCTTCATTGGACCTGCGATGTACTCGTCGCCTCCCATCATTGGAGAACAAACAAAAACGGGACATCGGACCAAATTACACGTTTCCAATCTGCCGCAGTCCAGTTTTTGTGCCTCTGAGCCCATTTATAACGTGCCAATTTGTGACTTGCTGTTAACAGCGGCCTCTTCCGTGGTACCCTGCTCCAGATGTCCATCGCATGCAGTTCTCGTCGCAATGTCCGTTCGGAAATTGGTCGCTGGAGAACCTCATTGGTTTCTTGGAACAATTGTTCTCTGGTTTGAAAACGATTTGCAGTTACTAGACGAGAAACATGGCGGCGGCCCCTATTGTCGAGAATTGTTTTCCGGCCACAGTTACGCCGTCGATTGTCAGTTGATTGCGAACTACACCACTCTTTGTAAACTCGCTGGACAGTACGCGTTGACACACCAACAAATTGGGCTACTTCAGACATTTTGTGTCCGTGGGCTCTGCCAAACGCGATGGCTCCTTTTTGCCACTGAGTAACGTCTGCCTCACGACCCATTTTGCAGACTATATCCAACACATACTTTGTTCTTCACCACCTCACGAAACAGATCTGATCCTGTGTGCTACGTCACCGCTACTTGTCACTTACCAATGCTACATCAGCGCCCTCTGTGTGACCTTGAACTTCCTACTATCGGTGCTATTAGGGGTGACTAATTTTTTGTCCGGTGTGCTTATCAATCGTTCAACTTTTATAGCTATTCCTTCAAATCCTATATGTGGAAAGGAAAACTTCTCCCAAATGGCTTCCACATCTTTAGTGACAAATCTGTAACATTCTTTTGATGTTCTAGAACCTTTCGAAATCAGTTCTTCTCGTTTTCTTACCAATAAATAATGCCTAAATACGTCAGCCTTTGAAGGAGTCATTGAAGGTGGAAATTCTGCAGGGTGACCAAATGTTGAATTGTGCGTTTTGCTTCGTGTCGCCATGATTTCACTTATTTAGGCCTAGTAGCATTAATAACAAGAAACTAATTGTTAAATTCTAGCAAATGAATCATTCAATCTGAATTTAATATAACTCATTCGGAATTAAATCATAACTCATTCAATCATAAACAATCAAACTAAACCAAAAAACGTGACAATTTATATAATTCATCTAATCTATCTAAATTAATCTATGTAATCTATTCAATTTATCTAAAACTCCATCTAAATAATCTATCCAAATTAATCTAATCTACTTAATAAGACTTAATATAATGCATGATTGTCACATTTGAGGTTTATATCTGTGGTGTGTGTATGGAGAAACTCGATTTTTGATATGTTCCGACCCCCTCTACAGTGTACGCCTTCCTAGAGTTGAGCCCAGATAGGGAAGAAAAAATCTTTGGAAGGGATTCTAATGCTTTCGATAAATCATTAAAAATGTATTTCAGACTACAGTTGGCAGTATTCAGAGTTCGGTAGTTCACTGGCTCCGACTGCTGAGCAGCTCCAAGGGCTCAATTCCGGACCCACCTCCAGAGCAGCCTCTTATCAGCACTCAAACTCCGACTAATTTAGAGTCCAGAAACAACCCGCAAATCATAAAACGGGGCAATTTTTACATTTGTACCACTATGTATTGCTGTCTGACCTTATATACGAGTAAACTTTTATTGTTTCATTTAATAAAAAGACCCAGGTGCAATAACCACGCTAGATAACTTAAGGTGAAACCCTCCGTCACCCCTGACATTTGTTTGTTTGTGTATACTTATACGAGTATATAGTTTCGGTTCTCTGACCATACGACACAATTTTTGTCACTGGTTTCTTGCGGGATCTACTAATAATTAATTGGATTATTTAACTTTCTTCGCATCATCTAAGGTCATATGATGGAGGGGATCTACAGCTTTACACCTGGACACAGAGGATGGTCTCCCATCCAACTACTCTCCAATGTCGCTTAACTTTGATGATCGACGAAAAGCGGTGTTACGACACCGGTCACGACGTATCTCGGACCTACTGATAAAATTAGTTATACCTTTTAATGACCCGAGGAGTAGAACAGCTCCGGAAGTTTAGCTCAAGGAATCTATATGTATCGTATTGCATCAGTGATCATACACATGTACCTATTATATATCTAAGTATTTCAGAGATTCAAGAACTTCGCTCGAGTATATTAAACTCTAAATTTTGAATTTAAATTCAAACTTGTTACGATAGGTTCTTAAATGAAAGTTAATTAAAGTTAAATATGAATTATAAGTGAACAATACCTTACCTCCCATTAAGTTTTCTTTCTGAAGTTCTTTAGTCGCTTCTTACGCTAACTCCAAATCTTTTAACAATTGAGTCACTGTATCGCATTTATTTTCCTTTGAAGAGCATGTTCGCACCATCCTCATCCAATTGTACAGTTCATATTAGTGGCAATACTGATTTCAGCACTAAATATACAAACCAACGTCGAGTGTCAACTTCGAGAGTGGGTATCTTCAAGCACTTTGTTTTTAAAATGAATCTTATATCTGGGGTGCGGGGCATTTTCGTCGAACGAGTGGCTAACTACATTTGTACTAGCCACCTAACGAAGGAATAAAAAAATTTTACCGACATTTCTCCGACAATACGACCCGCGGATAAATGTCCCATCGTTAAAATCTTCAACAGCTATCGATGATTTGAAGAGACGGAACATACCGAGTCGTAGTTTGATCAATCGAGAAAATATGAAGTCGATAAAGTGACATTCGCTCGAACGTGAAAGATGACGATGAGGTTCACACTAATTTCAGCTACCAAAATAAGTTATATTTATTAATTCGAAATCTTTAACGCTCGGATTCCTCGATGTGTTCAGCATCAATACATTTAATTATTATTATTAAGATAATTGAAAAATACTACTGCGCATGTATACAGTTTATTTAGATACCTAAATAACAATATATTTATATGCTATGCATATTAGCATAGTACGTAATAAAATATGCTATAATTAACCAAAAACTTTCCTTAAAATATATATAGCAGATATGTGTTAAAACCAAATATTTATTAAATCACAGACGATAGAAAAATCTCTGAACATCTAAAATAGACTTAATACGAAATAGTTGCTTCAAAAAGAAAAAAAAAAAAAAAAAAAAAGAGAGTCGTGAAACGTTGTGTTCTTTGTGGTAATTTCAAAACAAACGTGACACAAACCTTTCTGTTCTTTGTGGTAATTTCAAAACAAACGTGACACAAACCTATCGAGTACCTAAGCCATTGGACCTCTAGTGTCAATCGGTTTCCATTTTCTTTTAACCCTCGTCAGGAACCTTCAATTTATTTACGTTGTTGGAACCATGAGGGTCAATATGACTCCCGACCTAAAATTTTACAAAATGGTCTTCTAAAAAGTCTGTAATGAAACAATCGCATGAATGAAACATTGTATTTGATATTCAAGACCTTTTAATGAATATCGCTCTCTTTCAGTGTTTTGACCCCCATAATTCCTGAGGGGGGTTCGGAAATACTAAACTAATTACTAACACTCGTATTAAAAAAGTCAACCTACTTTTTTGTTTTGTAATTCAGTCGAATTTTTCTCCAGTTGTACCCTATAAGTAAGTGTTAACTACTTTTAAAGTTCATAATACAGGTCCACCTTTAAAATAAAAAACAAACCATCAACCGAAGCACTAACATTAAATAATCATTTCGCCAAAACACTTCTCATACAATGACAGTACAACATCTTTCTCAATACCGAGAGAGAATACAGCAAGAGGAAGCGAGTCCCAAGAGTAAGAACAAATCATGCGGTGCCGTTAACTTACGACTCCTTCCCACGAGTGGATTTAAAATTAATCAATAATAGTCTATAAATCCCCCTACCTCGCTCTACATTCAAACCATACACTACACGAGCTAGTGTTTGAGAGGAATAATAAAATTCGTTGATCGGTAACAATACCCCTATAACACCTCATTTTCTTATATTTAATCTTTCAATTGCCCCTATCGAGTATGCTTTATCCTCATATAACTTACTGTGGTGCTCTGATCGAGTATATTCGATTTGGGTTTACTGTCGATCATTGAAACCCATCACACTGATTCAATGATCGCATTGAAAAGGAGCAGTTAAAGGATTAATCAACAAGTAGAAAGAGTAAACCACCTTTGGAGTAACCCGAAATAACACACATTTCACAGTCAGAATCGCTACCAAATTTTTTCTTGTCGAGAGGTAAAAGGCAAGGAATCAAATGAACTGGATTAAATAGATATACACGAATTGAGAAACCTAGAAATACAAACTAAAATTAAATTTCTCTTCGAATAAGGGGTACCAACCGCAGGCTGCTGAGGCAAGTACGATACGGCAAAACATTGTGAACACATTCATTTCATAAAAAAAAATTGGGGAGAGGAGGGAGGGAGTTAACCTTCCTTATAACATCTAAGGTCTTATGACTGAGGGGGACCTACAGATTTACATGGAATCTGAATCACGGGTCACTACTTCACCTGGACGAAGAGGACAACCACCCATCCAACTACTACCCAGATCCAATGTCGCCTAACTTCGCTGATATACGGGAAGCAATGTTGCGAGAATGGGTACGACATATGATTCTGATCAGCTGGTTAACAGTCCATTCGCCTTTTGAAACAAAATTTTAGTCATTGATATTTCACATAGCTCTACACAAATGCAAAAATAAACTTAATATACTGCCTTGCAATAAAAAATGAATGCAAACGATACCTAAGCGAGGCTCCTCCAATGAATAATTATTTTACTTCCTAGCTCTACGATTGAGGCAAGCAAAAATGAAATGACGAAGAGAGCTTATAATCGAGAAGGGATAACGGTACATTACGCCAATCGAAGAAACGAGTGTTATGACTGTAGACAAAGTACCTGCGGGTTCTAAAATTATTTTAAAAAGGAGGAAATCAGTTAGTAATGACAGCATTAAACTGTAAACTTTTGTTTGGGTAAAATATTTTGGGTGCAGCAATTCAACAAAACGTTTCTTTTGCCGATAAGATGTACATCGTCATCCCATATTATGAAAGGTAACTTAAAAGCAGACAATGATATGTTTTATTTACAGACGCAAAACAGTAGAAGTTACCTTTCTGGTTTTATTTTAAGACTAGTTAAAATTAATATACATGTGGGGTTGACAAAAGTAAATATACATCACGATGATTGTTCTCAAGAACAAGTGGCAAAGCTAGTCATCATTGGAATACCAGAACGAGTGTCAACTTCATATAATATAAAGTGGGAAGCAACACGAATCTAAATATACCAATTCAATAAACCTATTATTATTTATTAACGTTTATTATTGAATCAAACATGGAGAAACCGAAAAGTGTATTTGCTTTTGTCGTGTGTGTGTGTGTGTGTGTGTGTGGTGTGTTCATTTAATACTTTACAAGGTCCCACATAAACGAAAATATAAGGATATATAAAACTGTGGTCTTAAAAGGATAACGACAATAAAAGGAAATTCAGACGAGAGAACTTCTATATCAAATTTGAAATGTGTCCCATCATCATCTCAACGCAACATACTAGCCTTCAATTTCATTTCTAAAGGCTTTTTCACTACACTTTAACCGAACATCCTAATTCATCATATGGTCAATCTGTTTTACACCAATTGTGCTCCTTAAATTATTTATCTCAACTACTCTCACTTCTGGCAATGAGTAAGTATCACGCCAAACAAGTGTGTCACATCCATACATCGGTATGGGGACCAACACACGTTAATTTTTTCCCGCACATCCTACAAGGGCTTTTATCGTTTCCATGACTTGCCTTTCCCCGATTCGTCTTATTTTCCATTTCCACTGTGTTTGTGCCTCTGTCACTCAAACACCCAAGATATTTAAGCTTTTTCGCAACCTCTAATTCTACATTCGCCGCTTTCACCTTACTTTTCAAACAGTGATACAAATACAGTTCTGTCCTTATCACCCGCTATACACCCAGTTTCCCGAGCTTTCTAACTTATCTTCCAGAGCAGTTCTACCTTCAGATTCACTAAAAACTCTTTACGACTTTAATTTTGTCAATAAAATAACAATGAGTCATTCTTGAAACAATTCCCTTTTGTAGTCCTTAACAACTGCACCAAAACATTCTCGCTTTTCTTCGGTACTTAGACAATAGTTGCCAATCTTTTTTGGTTCAAGGCATCCCAATGCCATCTGTTCTTCTTTCACGGTACTCCAAAGGATTTTATTCTCCCACTGTTCAACATCCAGTTCTCCCTCCCCACAAACACCACGTAACTTCACTAACTTTTGAGTTTTCAATTACTTATTTTGGTCATTTTCATGAAAGTTCGCCCCCCATCCCAGTTGAGAAACTGACTTAAAAACTAACAAATTCAAACTAAATTTGGAAATAGGATTAATGTGCAACCACCTTCGCTTCGACATTTCCATAAACGAAGAGTAAACACGATTGACGACCAAAGGAATGCAGGTGGTGTTGACGTCAAAATTTAAGTAGAAAGAGAGACCTAGTTCATTGCTTTAATTTACAGTATGTGCAAAACTGGCTTTCTTCCAGTGGTTTTAGTAAGCTTTTTTTGTCCTCCTGCGTGCTCTAATGAAGATGAGCAGTTTTACGGCGCCGTGCAGAATGAGCGGCCACGTTAAGAGGAAGAAGGTGGAACGCGGCGAGAGCTCGGGGAACGGCCACCATGAAGTTCTTTCCGAAGGAGAGAAAGAAGTTGCTAGACGACGCTGAAACGAAAGCCGAGAATCCTAAGTTAGTTTTGCACACTCAGTGCCGTTAACACAACTTTCAATGCACGTAAAAATTCCATATTGTTTCTAGATTTGGAATTCTACTAAAAATACCAACTCCACGCAGTGGGAGTCAGCAATTATCAAGAATTAAATCTAAAAATCGAAGTAAATTTATATCTAGATACACATTACAAATTACTGACTTCCTGTCCTCAAAGGGAAGGAAAACCTAATTAATGAAAATAAACACAATGCAAAATTGTCATTTTTATAATTAAA
The DNA here is from genome assembly GCA_023014485.1 of Bathynomus jamesi. NCBI lineage: Eukaryota > Metazoa > Arthropoda > Malacostraca > Isopoda > Cirolanidae > Bathynomus > Bathynomus jamesi. Next base: position 1,298,084 of record JAJOZX010000535.1, read on the forward strand.
AGTGAAAGAGTGCACCTAATTATGGTTGCGGATCTTGTCCTAAAACCAATCCTGCTCGACACACTGATCCTAGACGTTATATAAATTGTATGCCTTGCTCGCCTTCACCCAGGCAAGTGACTGACACACACACACATTAAACAGTTTTCACAGTTTTACCTGACAAAGGGCACAAATATCCTGATGCTGACTGAGCGCCTGAGTTTCCAGCGAGTCGAGACGCACCAAAACAGCTTCCAAGTCTTGGTGAATCTTCTGGAGGATCAAAATCAACTGATAATTCACATCCACTGACGAGGCTCCACGGTCACCCATGCGGGAATCATCAGAATCTCTTCTGCGCCTTCCTCCGTTTCCTCCCCTACTACGGGGTAGCTGCACGGGGTTGGACTCGCTGTACTCACGACTGTCTCGTGATACTTAAAAGGGTTTAAAAATATTACACCCATCTCAAAATGTACATTTCTGCGCGAATTAATGTATAACTCAAGTTTTAAACCAAATAATTTTCTTTCACCAATAAAGGACTTTTTAAAAAGAAAACCGCAGCTTTTCATATTTTATCGGGGCAATTTCTTCTTGATATAAAAATGCCTATTACTCACTTTTTCACATAAAATAAAATGGCTGAATACAGACTATTAGAAATACTTTCATTTCTTCAACTCGGTGTTTATGTCTGATTAGGAATAAGTGCACTTTGATAAACTGTGGAAAGTTAAGCATTTTAGGCCGATGATGGTCTAGTCGCCTCAATTTATTTATATTTTAAATAGAGAGAAATGAAGCTCTAACTAGTTTAAACAAGAACTTATGTCGGAATGTATCACTGTTAAACAATAATCATTCCGCACTAAGGTATTATTAATTACATTATAATTAATATGTAGGAGTTCATCAGACATTGGTCCGAAGTTCCCTCTCAGTGATCCTTTGATACCAAACTCCCCTCTTAAATGAACCAACTAACCACCCTAACTTCAGTCATATCGGGGGGGAAAACCATTAATCACCCTTACCTATCTTCACTGCGAGGATTAATGCCGTGTTTATATTCTCTACTCTCTTTTTCACAGCTGTATTAATTGTTACAGATATACAACAGTCATAATGGAAAGGTTACGATGAGAGGATAACAGAACTGTATAAACTGAATAGCGATCTCTTGACTTATCATAGTGACTTATTATCTCTTGACTTAGCCTTCGGTGTTTACGCAAAAACTGCTCAAAGATGGGAAAGGGAAGGAAATCTGAAAGGTCATTTTGGAACTGGGAAGAAAATAAACCGAGAGAGAAAATGGAACCATCGCTACTAATGGTGCAACCAGACCGGACAGGGCTTCAAAACAGATGGTCCGGACCTGTTCTTCAATCTTTGCAAGTAAAAACTGTGAATTTTAGTCAAACTACTTGTTTTAATATGTAATACGAATAACGCTCGGATAACGTTTTTGCGACTTGATTGTGTGAAAAAGCATATTTGGATTCTGGATCAGTGCCACGATCTCGAGTTGCATCACTAATTGCTACTGCAGCCAGTAAAATTTTTTTACAAATGCAGTGGGGATTGTATCAAACCTGGACCTATCTATTACACCAAAGACGAACTGAGAATATACCTTCGATCACAGACACTAAAAGAATGACTAAAAGGCAGCCACAGAAATGGCTTTTATCGCAGAAAAACATTATAAAAATGTGGACTTCTGGAACACGGTAAATTGGGTAAAAGCTATTCCAGAATACAACGTTAATGACTAATACTAATTCTCAGAACTGCTCACCTTGGTGAAATTGGTATGATTGGGCTAATCGAATTCTTCCAGCGTCTGCGGCATCGCCGCCTCCGCAAGTCACAATTTCCAACACTGGTGAATCGTTACCTTGAACTGTTGTCATATTTTCATAAAACGAGCGAATCTATTTGGAGAAAAAAAAATCAAAGCTCAAAATATCTGACCAAAATTTTCATTAAAATCCCATACGACCCATTTGTCAAACACCTAATTATCAAACAGTGACAATACTAACAAGAAAGCAATCAAGACAAATTCACCGACCTTAAAAAACACACACACAATTACGGTACAGATTATAATGACACGGACATCAGCGTTCGTATCGTGAAAGACGAAGAGGAAGATGAACAAGTGCGGAAGGCGGAGATTGCAAGGACGAAAATGTTAACTCAGTTTAGCAGGAAGAGGAAGGCTAGAGGTAGAGGAAGAGGCGGGTATAGTAAGATAAGGAAATATTGAAGCATCCTCTTGCCTAAATTTTTTTTTCCTTGAAAGCAAGTTTGTTTTTTTTCCTTTTTTAGGAAAAAGTCACATTTTTGTCTCAGGATTCTCTTGAACAGAATGGCATCAAGTTAAGAATTTTATTTTCAGTGAAAATATGAATTATTACTACTAAAATGTTTTATTTTACCCGTATAATAATAATACCCTAATTAATAATTCTTAGTCATGATTTGTGTTATTAATTAATAATAATAATAATAACTTATTTTTAATTAAGATCCCAGTAAAGTCTAAAGTTTAAGGGCCAAATTAAAAATAAATAAATAATCCAGTTTCACAATTATATTTGTGTGATTGTAAAAGCATTATATTTATTTTATTAATTAATAATAAAGATTATTCAGTAATAAAATTGTAAGAGTATACAATGACCAATTTAGTTCTTAAACTCAAGCCCATAATCACATGGCCGTTTCTTGCCGTTTTTCCACCAATGAATCATACATACATTATAAAAATCTTATTTCCCAAAGATTTGGGATGAGAAGGCAGAAAACAACCCTGATTAAGTACAGAAGTTGGTGAAAAGAAGAAAAGGCAAAAAGTAAAGTGTACATATCCATTCACACAGGCGCCTTGGTGGACCAACGCTCCCCTATATGGCAAAATTCCACACATGCGGCGCCTCATACGCCATGCGTGGTACACTGGTACATACTTCTGACCCATCTCCTCCATTCCAACCGACTTGCAGCCACTTCTCGTGCATCACTCAGATCAAGTTCACGCTTACTCACGCAATCATTCACTCACCATGTCTAACCATCTTCTGCTCGGCTTTCCTCTATTCCTCCTACCTTCGCAAACACACTCGTACATTTTTTCCACAACTCTGTTACCTTCCATTCTTTCAACATGTTCAAACCACTAACACATTTTCCTCAATTTTCATTTCCAGTGACTTTTGAACACCCCACTTTTCCAGAACTACACGATTTCTTACTCTATCAGGCCACACACTTCTCAGGTTATCCACCTCAAACGCTCTTACCCTTGTCTTCTCCCTTTCATGCCCATACAAAAGTGCCAGTACCATCTCTTAGCATCTCGATCCAGTTTCCATTTTCTCACAATCGCTCCCTTTCTTCCTAGTTTCACTCTACTATTAACTTCATCCGCATTCGTACCTCTTTTCAAAACCCATCCCAGATACTTAAAAGACTACCACCTGTAGTGCTTTATCCTTCACCATCGCATGACAGACCAAATTTCCCTCTCTAGAAAATCAATAACTTTCTTTTACCCACATTCATTTCCAACAACTTTCTCTCGCACAGTGCCATAAAACCTTTAAAAACCTTACAACCTCTCGCGTATTACACGCAGTTTGAGCAAATAGCACAGTATTAACTGCATACAACAAGTTTGACAGGCCTCACCTATTCCAATTACACACCAGATTCAATCCTCTTTCTTGGAGTCACACTTTCACTTCTCATCACTCGATCCATAAACAGACTGAACAGCCATAGAAAAATATAGAACCAAAATAAATGTCTTTGCGGCTCTTAAAAAAGTTGCCTTTTTTTTAAATTTTGAAAAGCTTATGTAGCGCGCAAGATGCTTGTATGTGTAGCGAGGAATAGAGGAAGAAGTGTGTATATATATATTTGCCCAGTATATATATATATAGCAGAGGAATACCACTTTTACCTAATGCACAAAAAACGCAATGTGGCTGTCCTGTTTAAGTGTCAGTAAGCACTAATTGGTTAAGAGAACACACAGTCAATTTACGAGTTTAATGCCAAAGGTAATTAGGTAATTGAAAATAATAATAATAAACAGCCAGTTTTTATTGTGGCAAAAACAGTAAATCTAAAAAGATAAGAAAAAGCTTTTTCCTGTAAGATGAGTGTGGCCAATGGGGGAGAAGGGCTCGAGCACCTTCAGCTCCCCCACTGGATCCTCCGGTGGTTGTGACCCTCACCGTAGAATTACCCTATATGTAAAAATAAATGGTCCATCCATTAAGCAAACTGTTTTAAAAGAACCTTAATTAAATCTACTTTAATAAAATATGAGAAAAATGCATCATGAACGAATGTCTGAAAGTGTTTCCTATTATTTAGTATTACCAAATATTATTAAACCCATACAATGACGACGACAACTAAGGCGACATCGCTGTCATGATACGAAGCATTACAACAGCTTTCAGAGTTCAAAATTCTCTAGTTTAACCTTAATTCTTAGTCTAAGACGGTAATTATTAACCCTGTTTACTTTAACTATCAAATTTTATTAACCCCTGGAGGCCAGTGGACATCATATGATGTTCAATTATTTCCCGCCGCAATACTACCTATTCATAAGAATTTTTTTCCCCGAAATATACCCGGCCTGAGGGATCAGCAAATTATATTATCAATACCCGGCCGGGAGGGGTTAACTACTCTAAGTACTAACGACGTTTACATATGCATATCAACAAGAAATAATTAAAGTCAGTGGAATAAAATGTCTTTACAGTCGCTCCTGACTTTTGGCATGAAAGACAAATTAAAACTTTTCCAGTTCCTTACCGGCGACTCTAAGCGTTCGTCCTTCCCGAGTATTTTTTCTCGTTTTATCTTCTGCTTTTGCTTCTGTTGCAGCAACTCTGGAGTCTGAATGCAAAGACAGGAAATTAATTGTTTTGTAAGTTAGAATTTTACATCTTCCAAACAAGGGAACTTAAGTGCACAATATCAAGCAAGAGCAGTTATCTAAACCCCATTCACGCATATTAAAGGCAAGTTTCACCTATGAGACGAACCAAATGAAGACCTACAGTACATGATCTTAGAATCCACTTCCCACTTTCAATGGGTCAGGCACGATGATTGTAATCGGAACAAAAAATACGCAAATCAATTACAGGCGAAAAAGGTACAAAGATCTCACCACCGGCAATAAGGTATCACTCCAACCCTAGGAATCCAGTATTACCTTTCATGACAAGGTTGGAGGTATACCTTGAGTGATACACCAAGTAAGAATAATGTTTCAAGCTACACAGCTCACAAAATGGCTTCCATTCCTTTCTTTCTCATTAACTCTTGTGCCACATTAATATAATTTTTTTTTTTAATGCAGGAAGGAGGGGCCAAAGGCGAGCGCCGAGAGTTACAAGGAGTTACAAGAAAAGAAGTACCTCAAAAGGCCTTGCGGCCCATACCGAGGTGGTACCAATGGCAACGGGTGCCAGGGAAAATTGTAAAAGTTTATTTTTCTTTCAACTATCCTAGCAGTAATAGAAAAGTAGAAGGCTCTCTCCCCACCCTCCGCTCCCTCCCTGCCAGAGGCAGGTACGGAAAAAGGTTGAAGAAAATACCTTGACCCTGGAAAAGTAGCCAAGGAAATTTTACAGGAAAGTGGAGAATATATAAATATGTTTTAGTCTTAAACTATGAGAGTATTCAGTACTTTGTCTAGCCTATTTTTAAACACATTTACACTTTGACTGGAAACAACCTCTGAGGGAAGTTGGTTCCAGATATTAACTATTTTATAGGAAAAGAAATTTCCGCAGACTGAGGTCCTAAATGTCTTTACACACTCAAATAGTGTGCAAGATTTCGTCTAACCTTTTCTTGAACTGATCCACAGAGGAACTGTTCACAACTTCCGAAGGTAACCTGTTCCACGTGTCACAGATCTTATACGTAAAGTAATTCCCACACACACTAGTCCTAAACCGTTTCAAATCCAACTTCCAACCATTGTTGCGAGTTGGGTTATCATTTAAACTAAACATACTTCTAAAATCGACATCGTTGAACCCGCGTAAGAGCTTGAAAACCTCGATCAGTTGACCGCGCAGCCTCCGAGTTTCAAGCGAAAACAAGTTCAGGGCGCGTAACCGTCGATTGTAGCCCATATGCCTAACGGAAGGGATTAACTTTGTGGCCCTCGCCTGCACTCGCTCCAGCCTCTCAATATCTTTCCTGAGGGTGGGCGACCAGAACTGCACAGCATACTCCAGGTGCGGCCGAACAAGGGAATTGTACAGTGAGAGTACAATCTCCTTGTTCCGAAACTGAAATTGCCTCCTGATATAACCCAATAGTTTCTGGGCTTTCTTTTCTACCTCTACACACTGTTTCGTAAACTTAAGGTCGCTGCTAATTAGCACACCCAAGTCCTTTTCTAAATCAGTCACCTCGATATTACTACCCAACATCGAGTAGTCCGACTTGGGATTGGCGTAGCCAATGTGCATCACTTTGCATTTACCCAAGTTAAACGGCATTTGCCATTTTTCGGACCACTCTCCTATCCTACCTAGGTCCGCACGCAGTTCCTCGATCGCTTCGGGCGTCCCAACATTGGCCCCAAGCATGTGTCATCAGCGAATTTGGCGATCCGACTGACGATGCCACCGTCGATATCATTTATGTAAATGATAAACAACAGCGGCCCCAAAACGGAACCCTGAGGAACGCCACTAGTGACCGATGCCCAACCCGAACTAGCACCTTTAATTACAACCCTCTGCCGCCTATTCCTCAGCCAGTTTTCAATCCACCTACCTATTTCCCCACCAATACCCAGCGCGCGTACTTTCGCAATTAGCCGGCGGTGAGGTACCTTATCAAAGGCTTTCTGAAAGTCGAGAGAGAGAGAGAGAGAGAGAGAGAGAGAGAGAGAGAGAGAGAGAGAGAGTTACAAGGAAAAGAAGTACCTCAAAAGGCCTTGCGGCCCATACCGAGGAGGTACCAATGGCAACGGGTGCCAGGGAAAATTTTGTAGAAGTTTATTTTTCTTTCAACTATCCTAGCAGTAGTAGAAAACTGGATAGAAAAGTAGAAGGCTCTCTCCCCACCCTCCGCTCCCTCCCTGCCAGAGGCAGGTACGGAAAAAGGTTGAAGAAAATACCTTGACCCTGGAAAAGTAGCCAAGGAAATTTTACAGGAAAGTGGAGAATATATAAATAGCTCTATATTTAGCTTGCTCACAGAGACACCTGCAAGCGAACTCCTGCAGAGTTTTCTAGGTTTTATCTTAAACTATGAGAGTATTCAGTACTTTGTCTAGCCTATTTTTAAAACATTTACACTTTGACTGGAAACAACCTCTGAGGGAAGTTGGTTCCAGATATTAACTATTTTATAGGAAAAGAAATTTCCGCAGACTGAGGTCCTAAATGTCTTTACACACTCAAATAGTGTGCAAGATTTCGTCTACCCTTTTCTTGAACTGATCCACAGAGGAACTGTTCACAACTTCCGAAGGTAACCTGTTCCATGTGTCACAGATCTTATACGTAAGTAATTCCCACACACACTAGTCCTAAACCGTTTCAAATCCAACTTCCAACCATTGTTGCGAGTTGGGTTATCATTTAAACTAAACATACTTCTAAAATCGACATCGTTGAACCCGCGTAAGAGCTTGAAAACCTCGATCAGTTGACCGCGCAGCCTCCGAGTTTCAAGCGAAAACAAGTTCAGGGCGCGTAACCGTCGATTGTAGCCCATATGCCTAACGGAAGGGATTAACTTTGTGGCCCTCGCCTGCACTCGCTCCAGCCTCTCAATATCTTTCCTGAGGGTGGGCGACCAGAACTGCACAGCATACTCCAGGTACGGCCGAACAAGGGAATTGTACAGTGAGAGCACAATCTCCTTGTTCCGAAACTGAAATTGCCTCCTGATATAACCCAATAGTTTCTGGGCTTTCTTTTCCACCTCTACACACTGTTTCGTAAACTTAAGGTCGCTGCTAATTAGCACACCCAAGTCCTTTTCTAAATCAGTCACCTCGATATTACTGCCCAACATCGAGTAGTCCGACTTGGGATTGGCGTAGCCAATGTGCATCACTTTGCATTTACCCAAGTTAAACGGCATTTGCCATTTTTCGGACCACTCTCCTATCCTACCTAGGTCCGCACGCAGTTCCTCGATCGCTTCGGGCGTCCCAACATTGGCCCCAAGCTTGGTGTCATCAGCGAATTTGGCGATCCGACTGACGATGCCACCGTCGATATCATTTATGTAAATGTAAACAACAGCGGCCCCAAAACGGAACCCTGAGGAACCCCACTAGTGACCGAGGCCCAACCCGAACTAGCCCCTTTAATTACACCCTCTGCCGCCTATTCTTCAGCCAGTTTTCAATCCACCTACCTATTTCCCCACCGATACCCAGCGCGCGCACTTTCGCCATTAGCCGGCGGTGAGGTACCTTATCAAAGGCTTTCTGAAAGTCGAGATAAAGTATATCAATCGCCCTACTCTTATCGTACTCACTCAACATGACGTGGAAAAACTCGAGCAAGTTGGTGAGACACGACCTATGCCGTCTAAACCCATGTTGGGAGTCCCCAAGCAGCTTGTAGGAATCCAAATGGTCAACGATTCTATCAGCTATTATCCTCTAATAATTTACCTACAACTGAAGTGAGACTAATGGGACGATAGTTCCCTGGACTTTCGTGATCCCCTTTCTTAAAGATAGGGGTCACGTTGGCTCCCTCCAGTCACCAGGCACCTGGCCCATCTCCAACGATTTGTTGAAGACTGTAGCCAGGTGGGGAGCCACCTGGTCGCGCACTTCTCGCAACACTGGGGAGAAACTGGTCTGGCCCAGGAGCCTTAAACGCGCTCAGTTTGTCTATTCTATGAGCAACGACTGTCGCGGTACATCTAACACTATCCAGGCCAGCACCTTCGTGCCTCACCTGGCTCGGGGATGACGGGGTCCTCCCTGGTGAACACTCCCGCAAAGTACTCATTAAGCACATTAGCGATGTCCGCGTCGGAGGTCCGCAGAACGCCGCTTCCGTCCTTTAAAGGACCTATCATGCTTCTAATGGGCTTTCTACTATTAACATAACTGAAGAACTCCTTAGGGTTCCCCTTGCAGAGGCTTGCCACCCGTAGTTCTTCGTTACGTTTCGCTAGCCTAACCTTCGCCTTCACTTCCCTACACAGGCGGACATACGCTCAGTGTTCTCATGGGAACGATTGGCCTTCGCCCTCCTATACGCTACTTTCCTATTTCGGATAGCCGAAGCGATGTCACGATTGAACCACTTAGGCTGCGTTGAAGCAGGGGTGACCGGTTTTGAGGGTATGGCAGCAGACTGCAGCACCATAAACTCGTCCCGGAATGCACTCCACACTCCCTCAACATCGCCGCCGACCTCTAACCCCATATCTCCTACGCTATCCCTGAGGCTAACAAAGTTCGCCCGCCGGAGATCGAGCTTACTGCCTCTCGAGTTACTACGCTTCACCCGAGGGACGCACACACGGAACCTAATAAGACCGTGATCACTCCCGCCCAACGATTCGTCAACGGTGAGGCCAGTGACGAGGTTGTCTTCGGTCGTGAATACTAAGTCTAGAACGCTTTCGCCTCGTGTAGGCTCGTTGACCCACTGAGTGAGGAAGTTCTCATCAGCAAAGTCAACTAGCCTCCTCCCTTCAGCATCGGCAGTCCTGTTTTCCCACTTTATGCCGCGACAGTTGAAGTCTCCTAAAACTACACACACCCTATCCCCTAGCAGGCTACTGAGTTCGGTGTACAGGGCTGTATCCTCCTCGAGGAGGAGATGCGGAGGTCTGTACACCAAGATTAACCTATAGTTCGTCCCTCCCACGTTCAGATCGACGCCAAGCAGCTCCCGTTCCGACCGGAACTGGCAGTCAACCGGACTCAACGTGTCTCTGACGTATATTAGTACCCCATAGGGGAGGAGAGAGAGAGAGAGAGAGAGTTACAAGGAGTTACAAGGAAAAGAAGTACCTCAAAAGGCCTTGCGGCCCATACCGAGGAGGTACCAATGGCAACGGGTGCCAGGGAAAATTTGTAAAAGTTTATTTTTCTTTCAACTATCCTAGCAGTAGTAGAAAACTGGATAGAAAAGTAGAAGGCTCTCTCCCCACCCTCCGCTCCCTCCCTGCCAGAGGCAGGTACGGAAAAAGGTTGAAGAAAATACCTTGACCCTGGAAAAGTAGCCAAGGAAATTTTACAGGAAAGTGGAGAATATATAAATAGCTCTATATTTAGCTTGCTCACAGAGACACCGAGCAAGCGAACTCCTGCAGAGTTTTCTGAGGTTTTAATCTTAAACTATGAGTGTGTTCAGTACTTTGTCTAGCCTATTTTTAAACAGATTTACACTTTGACTGGAAACACCTCTGAGGGAAGTTGGTTCCAGATATTAACTATTTTATAGGAAAAGAAATTTCCGCAGACTGAGGTCCTAAATGTCTTTACACACTCAAATAGTGTGCAAGATTTCGTCTAACCTTTTCTTGAACTGATCCACAGAGGAACTGTTCACAACTTCCGAAGGTAACCTGTTCCATGTGTCACAGATCTTATACGTAAAGTAATTCCCACACACACTAGTCCTAAACCGTTTCAAATCCAACTTCCAACCATTGTTGCGAGTTGGGTTATCATTTAAACTAAACATACTTCTAAAATCGACATCGTTGAACCCTCGTAAGAGCTTGAAAACCTCGATCAGTTGACCGCGCAGCCTCCGAGTTTCAAGCGAAAACAAGTTCAGGGCGCGTAACCGTCGATTGTAGCCCATATGCCTAACGGAAGGGATTAACTTTGTGGCCCTCGCCTGCACTCGCTCCAGCCTCTCAATATCTTTCCTGAGGGTGGGCGACCAGAACTGCACAGCATACTCCAGGTACGGCCGAACAAGGGAATTGTACAGTGAGAGCACAATCTCCTTGTTCCGAAACTGAAATTGCCTCCTGATATAACCCAATAGTTTCTGGGCTTTCTTTTCCACCTCTACACACTGTTTCGTAAACTTAAGGTCGCTGCTAATTAGCACACCCAAGTCCTTTTCTAAATCAGTCACCTCGATATTACTGCCCAACATCGAGTAGTCCGACTTGGGATTGGCGTAGCCAATGTGCATCACTTTGCATTTACCCAAGTTAAACGGCATTTGCCATTTTTCGGACCACTCTCCTATCCTACCTAGGTCCGCACGCAGTTCCTCGATCGCTTCGGGCGTCCCAACATTGGCCCCAAGCTTGGTGTCATCAGCGAATTTGGCGATCCGACTGACGATGCCACCGTCGATATCATTTATGTAAATGGTAAACAACAGTGGCCCCAAAACGGAACCCTGAGGAACCCCACTAGTGACCGAGGCCCAACCCGAACTAGCCCCTTTAATTACCACCCTCTGCCGCCTATTCCTCAGCCAGTTTTCAATCCACCTACCTATTTCCCCACCGATACCCAGCGCGCGCACTTTCGCCATTAGCCGGCGGTGAGGTACCTTATCAAAGGCTTTCTGAAAGTCGAGATAAAGTATATCAATCGCCCTACTCTTATCGTACTCACTCAACATGACGTGGAAAAACTCGAGCAAGTTGGTGAGACACGACCTATGCCGTCTAAACCCATGTTGGGAGTCCCCAAGCAGCTTGTAGGAATCCAAATGGTCAACGATTCTATCAGCTATTATCCTTTCTAATAATTTACCTACAACTGAAGTGAGACTAATAGGACGATAGTTCCCTGGACTTTCGTGATCCCCTTTCTTAAAGATAGGGGTCACGTTGGCCTCCCTCCAGTCACCAGGCACCTGGCCCATCACCAACGATTTGTTGAAGACTGTAGCCAGGTGGGGAGCCACCTGGTCGCGCACTTCTCGCAAAACACTGGGGAGAAACTGGTCTGGCCCAGGAGCCTTAAACGCGCTCAGTTTGTCTATTCTATGAGCAACGACTGTCGCGGTACATCTAACACTATCCAGGCCAGCACCTTCGTGCCTCACAGCTGGCTCGGGGATGACGCGGGTATCCTCCCTGGTGAACACTCCCGCAAAGTACTCATTAAGCACATTAGCGATGTCCGCGTCGGAGGTCCGCAGAACGCCGCTTCCGTCCTTTAAAGGACCTATCATGCTTCTAATGGGCTTTCTACTATTAACATAACTGAAGAACTCCTTAGGGTTCCCCTTGCAGAGGCTTGCCACCCGTAGTTCTTCGTTACGTTTCGCTAGCCTAACCTTCGCCTTCACTTCCCTACACAGGCGGACATACGCTTCAGTGTTCTCGTGGGAACGATTGGCCTTCGCCCTCCTATACGCTACTTTCCTATTTCGGATAGCCGAAGCGATGCCACGATTGAACCACTTAGGCTGCGTTGAAGCAGGGGTGACCGGTTTTGAGGGTATGGCAGCAGACTGCAGCACCATAAACTCATCCCGGAATGCACTCCACACTCCCTCAACATCGCCGCCAACCTCTAACCCCATCTCTGCTACGCTATCCCTGAGGCTAACAAAGTTCGCCCGCCGGAGATCGAGCTTACTGCCTCTCGAGTTACTACGCTTCACCCGAGGGACGCACACACGGAACCTAATAAGACCGTGATCACTCCCGCCCAACGATTCGTCAACGGTGAGGCCAGTGACGAGGTTGTCTTCGGTCGTGAATACTAAGTCTAGAACGCTTTCGCCTCGTGTAGGCTCGTTGACCCACTGAGTGAGGAAGTTCTCATCAGCAAAGTCAACTAGCCTCCTCCCTTCAGCATCGGCAGTCCTCTTTTCCCACTTTATGCCGCGACAGTTGAAGTCTCCTAAAACTACACACACCCTATCCCCTAGCAGGCTACTGAGTTCGGTGTACAGGGCTGTATCGTCCTCGAGGAGGAGATGCGGAGGTCTGTACACCAAGATTAACCTATAGTTCGTCCCTCCCACGTTCAGATCGACGCCAAGCAGCTCCCGTTCCGACCGGAACTGGCAGTCAACCGGACTCAACGTGTCTCTGACGTATATTAGTACCCCACCCCCTCCCCACGGGTGCGGTCTTTGCGAAACATTCTATACCCGGGAATTTCGAACTCCCCAACGTAGTCCCTACGATCAGTATGAATCCAGGACTCGGTGATAGCAACGATATCCTGGTATTCTGATGCTAAGAGCGCCCGTAGCTCGCAAAACTTGTTCCTAATGAGAGAGAGAGAGAGAGAGAGAGAGAGAGAGAGATACAAGGAGTTACAAGGAAAAGAAGTACCTCAAAAGGCCTTGCGGCCCATACCGAGGTGGTACCAATGGCAACGGGAGCCAGGGAAAATTTTGTAAAAGTTTATTTTTCTTTCAACTATCCTAGCAGTAGTAGAAAACTGGATAGTAAAGTAGAAGGCTCTCTCCCCACCCTCCGCTCCCTCCCTGCCAGAGGCAGGTACGGAAAAAGGTTGAAGAAAATACCTTGACCCTGGAAAAGTAGCGAAGGAAATTTTACAGGAAAGTGGAGAATATATAAATAGCTCTATATTTAGCTTGCTCACAGAGACACTGTGCAAGCGAACTCCTGCAGAGTTTTCTGAGGTTTTAATCTTAAACTATGAGTGTTCAGTACTTTGTCTAGCCTATTTTTAAACAGATTTACACTTTGACTGGAAACAACCTCTGAGAGAGAGAGAGAGAGAGAGAGAGAGAGAGAGAGAGAGAGAGAGAGAGAGAGAGAGAGAGAGAGTTACAAGGAGTTACAAGGAAAAGAAGTACCTCAAAAGGCCTTGCGGCCCATACCGAGGAGGTACCAATGGCAACGGGAGCCAGGGAAAATTTTGTAAAAGTTTATTTTTCTTTCAATTATCCTAGCAGTAGTAGAAAACTCGCAATGCCATTTTTTGTTTTTAATTTTGAAAAGATTGTGTAGTGTGTAAAATACATGTATGTGTAGTGAGGAATAGAGAGAGAACTGCGTGTTTGAGAGCGTGCTGGACTGCTCACAAGGTACACGAGACATGGAAAAAGATCAGCTAAGGAGGACAGTTACGGGAGAAGCGGGAGTTCCAGCGCACTCAGTTTCCTGCCTACCCCCCCCGGAGTACTTCTCTGGTCCACTGGTGTCTATAATCTCTTCCTATGAGAATGAGTGTATGAATGTTTAATAACCGACGGAAAGCTGCTACTTCCTTGTATGAAGATGAAAGTTGGATATATAAGGGGGTGTCTGCAGGGGGAACCGAGGAGGCGCCTACCCCAAATACCAAGAAAAAGTATTTCTTTTTTTTAATACAAGTTAAAATCAATAGCTTATTTCCCATTCTTCACCGAGTTAACACAATACCTGAGCTTTAAACTCAAAACATATGACAATCCATTTTGTAGAGATTCGTTTTCACACAATCTCGGAAATAATTTTTTATTTAAAGGAAGTAAATCATAAAGAACAACTGCGTAAATCAGTGGTTGGCAACTAGATCCAAATGTGAGCCTTAATGTGGGTGGGTGATTGATGGATGGTCAATGCCACTGTAACTGTATAATTACTCGTGTAACTTATTAGAACACACAAATTATTAATAATAGTAAGAAAAATGTTCTTCACATATTTGCCCAAATGTTGCACAATATTTTTCAGGTGTTGAAAACATACTTTTGAACGAAATATGAAGACACAAGCACTAGTCTGAAATATTTAACTCTTCATTATTACTGTAGCATATTATCCTACTACTGGGTAATTTTTTTAAAATTTAACTGAACAAAATTATAGTTTGAAAAACTGTCCATCATTTAATCCTAAAAAGACCCATTTCTAAATAACAAACGGACAATGGACATCTGTTGGGAGGATCTGGCCTACAGGGGCCCAGTTGCTGACTACTGGTGTAGACTTCGAGATCATTCTTCCAGCTTGAGATCAGCAAGATTACAAGCTCTAGGTTAACAGCTTTACTGTGAATGGCATTTTTATAAGCCCAATGAATATTAAATTATAAACTGGTGGTTGGTACCTTACTTATGGAATATAAGCTGAATTACAGCCTGAAGTAGCTTTTAGTGACAACAACCATGCCAATGCTATCAATATCAGGAGACTAAAATGGTTTGGATGTTACTGACTATTATGTTTCTAATAACTCCCTTTGCCTTTCTAATTGAACAGACAGACTACATACCTCAGCTGGTTCTGAATACTCTTCATCAGACTCTGTGTCACTCGTAAGTTTCTTCAATGAACTAGTTTTTAGTTCATTCTGAGAGGAAGCATTTTGTTCTTCATTCACAGGTGGATTTGTGGGTGAAATTGAAGAATCTAAGATCCCATTCACCATTAAATTATCACCATTTGTAAGCTCCTAAAAAGGTTAAAAACTCATGCAAGATGGTTTATTTTAAAAATTAAAGTTTGCACAGTAACTGGAAGTCAATTAAAACAGCCTGTAGCGTGCATTCAGTTCATTGGTAGGTAAAAACTTAGTGATAGATATTGAATATAATGGCATGAATTTTATGGCTTTCCATACTTTATTAGTATTAAAATAAATATATCTACTTAGTGGGTTTAACCATATTATTGCAAAGTTAATATTAGTACAAAATAACTATTCATATATAAATAATCTTGTACATATAAATAAAAACTTACATTGTTAAATTTGGGACTATAGTTTTCTTCATTATTTATGGTATAACCATTCATTTGATCAGACCCTGTTATTAATTTAGGTTTGGCGTTATAATCCTCATTTGGATCGGAATCATCTGAAATCCGCATTCCATTCAGCTTTGGACTTTCTTTACCATTGCAAAGTGAAAAGAGTTCAAAATTATCCATTCGATCATCTGAAGAACTTTTCTCAGGGTGTTTTCCAGTGATATTATGATTGCTGTCAGAATGTTTGGCATTGGATAGTGCCACATATTCATAGAAAGGTCCTAAAGCCTCAATGAAAGCTGCAACATCTTCTGAATAAGACATTGTTTCTACAATCTTAAAAAGGAAAGTTTTTTATATTTAATAAATAAGTAAATGCATAAATATTTACTATTAAATAAGGCTACTGAATTCTGGCATAACAATTAAATTCTGATTACCACACCATAAAATCTGAAAACCAATGTAGCTTCCAGATATTCTGCAATCAACTTGCGGCAAATCGGGTAAACAAAGCTCACATCTAGCATTTTCACAGAACTCAAATGCATTTGTAGTGTTCAGTCTTATAAACCTCAGGAATTACAATTTTAAAGTAGGCCAACAGACCAGTGGGTTCAGCATGTGAATAGCATAATTATAATATTGTAGGCCTACTTCATCTCTGAATCTGTCTAGTAAAACTACACTAGTTAAGTCAAATGCTCTAAGACAAAAGTAGTACACTATCTGATTTATATTTTTAATTTACATTCTTTTATTCAACCACAATTCTCAGTATAGCGAGATTACCACCATTAATACCCATTTTAATGAGAACATACAGTACAGAGGCCTATTACCCTAAGATGCACCATACCCAGTGGGTAAAATTAATGCACTCTTGTGCAATGATATGGGGTACATTGTGACCATGTTGCAATGCCACTTCCCACTAGAGCAGCAAAATTAAGTTATGTTCAGTCTATTCAATTAGATAGATAACCATTAACCACCCTGTGCATTCAAATGAAATTAGTGATCCATGGTTCAGATTCCATGTAAAGTTGTAGGTAGGTACCCTTTGTCATGCAACCTTTGTCATTATGGAGGAGGTTAAACACACACAAACATTATATATTTATTATTATTGCACGCAATATTAACTTCATAGATTGGGTAGGTCTACACCTTGGTCTAATCTCTTTTCTATCAGCTGTCATTTACAAAGAAATCTTAAGTTCTATAGTAGTCAGTGGTAAAAATTGATTTTCCTCACTTAACCCTTTAACACTGACTGGGTTGAATATGTACCATTTCAAATACACACACTTAGACTTAACCCTACAAAAACGTTCATCGTTAAAGGGTTAATGAGTCATTAGTATAACCCCTCTCTTATACATGGATCATCTATTCAAATATTAAGTAAATCTAACTGAATTAACAGCACACTAAAGTTTTGGTAAATACTAAATATAACATGGGCAAACTCAAAGTTTCTTACATACTTTTTCAGTTCTTCTACATAAGTGTTCATGGCTTCTGTCTTTGACATATTCCCTAAACTGCTCCATGCTCTCCATTTATATCCTTTTATAACTGCGTAAAATGAGGGCTTAGGCTCCTTACACGGGCCTTCAGTTGCTTGCTTGTAGAGACCATAAAATTTGAGCATCATTTCATGAGATGGTTGATAAGGACCTAAAAGAAGGTAAAAAATAGGCTTACCATATGAACATTTAAAAAAAAATTACAGTACTTACTATGGTAATGGGATTTATAGGCTGCAAATAGACTAAAAAATCAAAACTTTCAAATTTGAATGCTGTTCAAAACTAAACTCTAAGTGGTAAAAGAAAAGGGAAAAACTAGTATGACTATCCTATTTTATGTAGACTTGTTAAAAAAATGCTTTTATAATGTTATGAAGTAAAATTTTAGCATAAATCCCTATAGTAAGAACACTACAATCCTGCTTGTAGAATTTTTCCGACAAGCATAATCTGAATGTATTTGATATTAATACTACTCATAAATACAAATATACCATGTTTGTTACCTACTATGGTACTGGTATATAGAACCTATATCCTTTTCTAAATTAATGGTTTTCAAACTATACTTAGGCAAGTTATTAAAAATTCATTCAGGGAATAAAGATTGTTTTTATTTTTCAAGAGATCTTCTAGGTCAACCCTGAGAAGAAAAGCAGCGGCAATTTCCTTCTTTCTGTTCTTTGCTGCGTTTTATGAGTAAAGTACTGTATATTATTTTATCTTTATGAAGCAAAAGTTAATAAAGGTATGTAAAACCTTCGCAGAACTTTTATGGGGAACTGGGAATGAACTTCAAACTGGTAAAATAAAAAAAATATTTTTCATTAATTTTTATTTTATCTTATTTGCACTTGCGCTCACCCATCACACTGAGTGACCCAACCTCGCACACCGAAGTGACTTTGCATCTGCGTTGCTCAGTGCAGTATACATTTTTGTTTGTTTTTCATTTTTTTTTTTTAAATATAGCTAATATTTTAATGATATGTTCAGAGTGATTTTTTTTGCACAATAAATGATCTCTTAAATACAGGGTTTCGGAGCCGGAGCTGGAGTCGGAGCCGGTGGAGCCAGTGAATTTTGCTTACCTGGAGCCGGAGCCGGAGCCAGAAACCTTGAAAATACGGCTCCATGGTCTGGCTCCGGGCGATATATTGCTACCTAAATTGTTATTTGTTAAATATAGGTTTAGTTGCAAATTATAATTCTTGTAATATATTACGAAAAATGGTACCATAGGATTCTTGGATTTTATGGAGGTGTGGGAGTTGCAGGAATAATCTGCAAATTTCCATTTTTAACCATTAAATATTTGGGAAGATTTGTCTTAACAACACTTAATTATATAGGTAAAAATTTTTTATGGCGGTGGAGACCTTAGGTAGGTAGGTACTAACTATTTATCTAAGTAAATAATATAACCTATTAAAAATTTAAAGTAAATAATATAAGTAAATAATATAACCTATTAAAAATTTAAAAACTGAATTTTTGAAATATTCAGCTCTTTTTCAAGCCAAGTTGGCTTTCATGAAGCTTTCAAGTTTCAACACTTAAAAAAAGATGCATATATTATCTCAGAAAGTTTGTTTGTTACTATTTTCCATACGAGAATTCTTTAGTTTGAACTTTGAACTAATAGGAGGCAAGTTTCTCTAATTTATATAAGCTACCATTGTTAAAAATATTTAATATCATTTAGTTTTCATCATTTTCCTTTAGTTATTTAAATAACTTCATTCTATCATATATTTGCCTAATTTAAAATCATAAGAAATTTAAATTTTGAGTATTAAAGTGATTTAATAATAAAATATTTTTGTGCAATATTTTAAATTGGACAATTAGTTATATAAATCTAGAGATATTTATTTTATAATTAACAGAATTTACTATAAAAGAGCCAGAGCCGGAGCCAGACTGTAAAAAATTTCTGCTCCGGAGCCGGAGTCAGAAGTTTTTTTACCGGCTCCGAAACCCTGCAGAGTTAAATAAATGTTTTAAATACAAGTTATATTTTAAAGATATCTTTGTAGTAATAATGATGATTACTATTGTGCAATATATTTTCTAGTACAATAAAATAATGCTCAAATTTTTTCATTTACGTTCAATTAGCATCTCTTTGATACTTTCACAACAGATTTTTAGAATCTGCATTACAGTCAACTGCGTGCTGATAATGGAAATTCTAATACTTGATTACAACTACTACTTTAGTGATTAAGTATTCTTAGATATATGAGAAAGAGAGACTGTGAAAATGGACAGGCTCAATAGGGGAGGGGGGCACTATTAGAAAAGAGAGTCATTTCACTGTTCATTTAAGAGTTGACATTCATGCAATTACTTACATTTAAATTCCAAGCAGGAAACCTGAAATGTGCTACTTATTTTAGATCCCAATTACCCAACAGAATAAGGAGGTACGGTAGGTAGTTTCTATAGACTGGATACAAATTTCTATAAAGTAACAACACCCACAGTAGTAAATAGGCTTATGCCTGCTTAAAATACAAATAGACCAAGTTAGCAAAATTTTAAATTTTAACTTGGTAAAAATATTTTAATATGAAAATTGGTTAACTTTTTTTATGCGAATCTGCATCTACATATTTGTAATGTGGAGGTCCTTCCTTAACTTCCTAGTTTTCTACACAACATTTAATCATTAGCTATACGAATTTGTGACCTATTCTCACATCTGACAATGATACAAAACCACTAGCTACGAGGTTGCCACCTCATTTTTGGCAAAATTGAAATCAATTAGAAACTGTTCATTTCATACATTAGGCCTATCAGAATGAATCTTATGCCCAGGTTAGGTGTGCAGTAAGTTAGATGGTAGTTCTAGGTTAGGGTGGTGTGCATATCCACAGCACTTCCAACATGCTTCAGACTGTGGATGTTTGCAGATGTGAATATCATATTACCATTTTAATGATTTTAGTCACACTTTTCACTGTTTCATGAATGTGGGACATCACAGCACGAAACTTGGCCTTGGAATATGCCAACATGCGAATATTGCATCCAGTTTTTCTGAAATGTGTTCATCAGTATGGAACTCCTCAAACTTTTCAGCACTTAAGACCAAATTCACTCACTTGAAGTCTTCTGTTATCCCATAACACTAAGCTCAGTAATGAAACTGGCTGACAGGTTGAACCATATATATCTGTTATAAATTGTAACTTTGTGGAGTTGTCTAGCCTGGTTTGGATGGGTTTGGAGACAGCATTATATACTACACATGAGGATGTTATAATGAAGGCACACTTTTAGCCAGTAATGAAGTGCAATGCTGGCCATTAAGCACATGTGAATTCCATGTCCTCAACAGGGGAAGTGGTAAATCATCAAGGGCCAGCATTTCTGCAATAGTATAGTCAACTTTGTGATTTCACATTCTTGCTGTCCTATATTTTTGCCTTTTTCAAACTATTCAGCCATTGTACCTTAACTGACTTCAGTTTTTGCTTGCTGCAGTGGAATCAGTGGTATTTTTTATTTTTATTTTTGTCACTTTTTCCAGTTCATTAAATTCTTTCCCATGAATTGAACAGAAATGATTCTTAAGGTTTACTGTACTGCACACCTTCTGAGAATAGATTTTCTGACAAATAGAAATGAAGTATTTCCAAGAAATAACTAAATTTGCAATGATAAATTGGTACCTAAGAAAATGGTATTTTTTAAAAAAATTTCTGAATTCTGAAACGAACAAAAATGTAGCACCATAAAAATTAAAAACAAATGGCAAAAACAGCGCAAATAAAATTTAAAGCCATCTTCTGGGCAAACTATTTTTTGCTAACTTGTTCTAAACTCATCAGTTATCTTCCTTTGGGCAAGCTGACCTAGCTAATAATGTTTGCACGCAAAATCTGGCACTGATGCCTCAACCCACATCGTTGCAATTTAAATCATATCAATGCAGCTAAACTCCAGTACTGTTAGGCTAGTGGAATGGACTCATAAAAATAAGTAAATAAATATAAGAATTTACTTTATTTTATCTGTAAGCAAATTAAAGTCCTAAATAAGAAATGGACAAATATATATATATATATATATAAATAAATAAAATAAATAAATAAATAAATAAATAAAATAAAATAAGTAAAAACTACTTAGGATTTGATAATTTAATTATTTGTTCAGATTATTGTACCAGGTACTGGAACAAGGAAACTACAGTTTGGCTCATTGGGTCATTTGCAGTGGATTAATCCTTTAGGAGCAGTAAAACTTCCAGTGTAGGATCTGGTAAATTTCTGCCAAAATCCTCAATTTTGTGAGGATTTCACATTAAATTATAGTTCTCCTTTATGTAGCCATTCATTTTTTTGTAGCTCAATAAAAGAGTAAACTCTAAACTAGGCCCTAAGCAAGAATACATTGAGGCAAAAGTGATCCATCATGACAGGTGATCAAATGAGCATTTTATTTATTAAATAAGAAAGAGTGGGAATGAGGGATAAAAACCCAGAAGGTTACAATTAGCCAACTCTTGAAATTTAAGTTCTATATTTTTTAAACAAATATTGTTAACAGAGGACAAAATCTTATGCAAAGGCAAGGTCTTTATAGGGTGTAATTTATTTCAGTGCAACCAGACTGCAAAAATCTTGCGTACATTCCTATTTTTGACAAAATTTTCACTTTCCAAATTGTTAAAGTTTCATGCAATATGAAAAATTCTGGTATATATTATTTCAAAATATTACATCAACCACTTTAGAAAGAAAATACTTGTTAATTTTTGTTCAAACTTTAATCCTACATTTCAGGCTTAAGTGATTTGAATTAAAACTCTCACCTAACATATTAAGCAAGAGGATGTTATAGAAAATTTCTCACATATTATTGGAAAATTCAAGCAAATTTTGCAGTCTGGCAGTACAGTATCTAAGAAATTCTTCAAATGTATCCAAGTATATCGTGACACAACTACATAATCTAGCCTACTTGTACTTACAATGAAGTTTGTGCAAACTGGATAGGTAAATAAGAGCCTATCCTCAATTTATAAAATCTGGCCAAAACTAGTAGGCTACTATTAGGGGTACAGTAGAGTACTGTACTCTGGAGGAAAATGAACTACTTTTCAGAGTTTTCTAAGCTAACTTTTTAAAACAGTGTTATGGAATAAACACTACTGAAATTTGCATTATTAAAATAAAATAATACACACAAGCCAACATAGTCAACTTTAAAAAAAAAAAAATTACCAGTTCACTTTATCCCAAACACAGGGTAAAATTTTTAGCCAGTGTTCACTTTACCTCAGCTGTCTTTATTAAAGAGTGAGTGAACTACCTTTCAAACTTAAAAAAAATTCTAGCCATTTAGTACGGTACCTAAAGATTTTTCTGTAAGGGGTAAAGTAAAAGTAGTCTTATTTTATTAAAAATGTTAAGGATGTTCTAGATTTTTCTGGATGGCATTGGAAAGCTTCCCAGTTTCTAGATTGGTGAAATGTATTGGCCTAATATGAAATTTGCCAGTTTCTAAAGTTTTCCGGATAGTTGTTTGCCAGATAGTGCAGGTTTTACTGTATATATATACACACCAGTATATTATTAGGTATTAAATTATATACCCATAATTTTAAACTTTTTGTAGTCATTTTCTTCTTTTGATGAATATATTTAATGAATAAAATGCTACAACACTTGCTGTATAATATAGTAGTATAGCCTAAATTAGGGTTGCCAAGTTAATTGGAAATACAAGATAGCTTTGGGTTGGACCATGAAACTTTGTCGAACACCCAATTTGTCCACACTCTACAAGTCTATACTCAAATACTTGCACTTCTTCACTTCAGTAATGTCACTACTGTCACTGTGTAGTAGTTTTCCTTACAAAAGTAGTTAAACTTTATAGTTATTTGGAATTTGTTTTCCATTGCATCCATATACACTTTATGTGGCCAGCGCCGGCCTTAGGATATTTCGGGCCCTGTGCAGAGTATACTGTACGGGCCCCCATGACACAAGTCAAATTGTTTTTCATTGCTAATCATTTTATTTTAGTAGATTGTTAACAAGTACAAGAAGTAAAATTTAACTATACAAGTGCACCTGTAACAGAATACCAACAGACCAACAGCCTTTACTATTATTACTACTTATTACTTTATTATTATCAAATATTTAAACTATCATAAGAGGTTTCAACCAGCGCCGGCCTTAGGATATTTAATTAGGAATAGGATAATTCAATTTAATTAGGATATTCAACAAAAGTAAATACACAAAATAAAGTTTGTAAATATACAAAAAAGAAAATAACTTAATCAACTACAAATGAATATTTGGCAATTGTAATATAAGAATACTAAAACATAAAAGAATTAACTAGATTTAATAAAAATAAACAAACCAATTGCAGGTATATATAAGTAACAAAAATCTTTTCATTAAAATCTATCTACCGTTTTAAATGACTAAGAAAAAAAGAAAAATCAAGCTAATACACAAATATATATTACACAATATTACACAAATATATAATGTTACTTCTTCACAGAAAGGGAACTTTCCTTGCTTTCTGTGCTGCAAATTCTTTTATTAATTCACTGTAGTCGAGAGTTCGTCCAACTTCATGTTCAACTGATATCAGTGCCAAGCCAATCAGCCGGTCCTGTACCATTGAAGAGTGCAAGTAATTCTTAATAAATTTCTGTGAAATTTTTGGGCCCCCCTAAGTTGCGGGCCATGTGCGACCGCACAGTTCGCACACCCCTAAGGCCGGCACTGATGTGGCATAGGGTACTGTCCAAATACAAAATAGAGCCAAAATAAGGTGACTGGTTAGGTTAGGTGGTTAGGTTAGATTAAGTTAGGTTAGGTTGTGTTTAGCATGAATGCAAACTTTTCTGGTCGATTTTGAGGTGTTTTGCACGAATCTACCATCTGTTTCCTGTGCAAATGCATAGTTTTCGAGATGACGATATCTCGAAAACTACGCATTTGCACAGGAAACGGATGGCAGATTCATGCAGAGCACCTCCAAATTGACCAGAAATATTTGCTTTCATTATAGAGAGACTGGGTCAAAAAACGAATAATTACCAAATTCTTACATAGTTCATCGCTAGATGGTGCCACCTCCTATTATGGCAATGATAGAATACCCCTTCAAAAAAAATTTTTTTCAATAAAATAACTATCTCATAAACTAAACATTTGCGACGGAAATGTTATTGATAAATATTGGTTAATATTCATTTTAATGCTTTGTTCGTTTTCGATAGGAGACATTCTATGACAATTTAACATATACATTCGTATTCAGGACACCTTGAAACCTCAGGGAAACTGATAAAAATCAAGGAAATGTAATAATTATTTTTTATGAAAAAAAAAAAATTTAGACGTAAAAAGCAGCCATTATAGGCCACATTGACCGAGTATTTAGCTCTTAACGCTGTTAAAATTTTAACGAACGTTGCCCTCTCCAGTTTAATGGGGAGACATCTCGTGGCAAAATTAGGAAACATAGGTCAAAACAACCAATTACATCTCGTTTTGGTTTCACGTGACCTTATCCGACCAATCAGAGACGTACATTTTGAATCTCTCATAATACATACTCATTCAAGAATGCTTTAGTCTGGTTTTCATTATGGTTTGCGGAGGTTGCGATTGCCTGGGTTTTTGGTACCTTGGAACGCAGTTCCAAAAAACTACTGTTGTTTGCGGTTCCTCAGAGAGACGCAACAACTCTTGTTCGCCTGATCCAGCAACATATTAGGCCTGGGACTACAATCTATTCCGACGAGTGGCGTGCGTATTCTCAACTTGGAAATCTAGGCTACATTTACCGGACAGTCAACCATTCACAGCAGTTCGTGGAAGACACCGTTCACATTCAAAATATTGAGTGTTGTTGGAAAGACGTGAAGAGCTGGATATTACGGTCTGGCAACAAAACCCAATCAGTTTAGGTTAGGTTAGGTCTGTTTAGGTTAGGTTAGGTCTGTTTAGGTTAGGTTAGGTTAGGTCTGTTTAGGTTAGGTTAGGTCTGAACCAAAACACATTTTTCTGGTGTTTTTTGGTGTGATTTGCTCAAATCTGAACTTCGTTTCTTTGGGAAATGAGCCATTTTTGAGAAATTTTCAATTTTAAAATTTCTCAAAAACGGCTCATTTCCCAAAGAAACGAAGTTCAGATTTGAACAAATCACACCACAAAACACCAGGAAAATGTGTTTTGGTTCAGAAAGGAGGAAAAGCACTAAAACGAATAATTACCTAAATATTTTGTACATGTTGAGACATTAATGAACCACCCCTCAAAATTGTCGGGAAATATTCTGGGCTGAAAAGTAACATACCAATTAATCTTCGTTCAAACCACACCAAAAACCATCAGAAAAACAGAGTTTTGATTTACAAAGCCTGTAATGTATACTTTTAAAAATTTACCAAACTGGGTGCCAAGTCATCAAAATAAGAAATTTTGGTGCAGTATCTGCCAAATTATGGAAACTGGGCAGGTCTGATGTACAATCTATGGATTCATAATAGAGATTCAGACTATGAGCAAAAAGAATGATGAAACAAAGGTTTTAAATTACCATCTTTAGGAAGACTTCGAATAACATTAACAGCAGCATTAAATTTATCTTCAATCATATTTTCTTGCATGATGAAAACCTAGTTGTATTTTGTAACTTGGTAGGCTATCTCTGTCAACTTTCCAGTTAAACTGTACTTGTTGTGATAATTATGAGGCTCTTAATTCATATTTCACGAGAAACATTTTCAATTTGTGGTAACTTTTGGCATCTTTATCAACATTCTCACGAAACCAAACAAAACTATTCTATTTACAGTAAAAAAATCATTGTTCCCTTATCGGAGTTCGGAGAGCGATAGCTAACCCATTCTTGTTCTTCTTATTAAATATTATGGTTTCGATTCGTTGGAGAGATTTCTATAATAGCATAGTCTATATAAATTATATACACTACAGTATATGTCACTATATATATACACGAGTATATATGATACACAAAGACCGTGCATGAAACAAGGAACTCTTCTGGTAAAATTAAATCCACTATCGTCCGAATAAGTAATGGTAAATGACAAATACTATAGCTTTTTTTTTCTTTTTCATGATGTCAGCCCGACGTGGGCAACAGGTCACTCGCAAAGAGGCCCCAAATATATAGCTTCCCTCACCAGATCCTAGATCCTGTCCCAAAGCTGGTAAGGGAAGCTATATAGGGTGTCCATAAATTATTCACCCCATTATAAGCCTTAATAAATTCGTTATTATAGGAGCTATCTTAAAACGGTTTGCGGCAATTAATAACACAACTCAAGAATTTTTTTTCTTTATTTCGCAGAACATCCAATAGGGGCACAATTTCGACAGTGAAGGAGAAAGCAATTTTTCTTCCATGAGAACACTGTGAAGGCTACAAATTACCTAGATATGCTTGAATGGTATGCTGCACCTCAGCTTGAGGCAGGGCCGGATTAAGACCTTTAGAGGCCCTAAGCACTTAAAAGATTTTGGTGCCCCATATATATGTAATTCAAAATATAAATAAAAATAAACCATAAAATAAAATTTTATTTTTTGAAATGAAACAAAACTTACAGTAAGATGGAAAATAATGTTTATTTTTGTATACTTCCACTTCATTTATATTTGAAAAGTTTTCTCCTACTTTTTTTAATTGCAAAGTCTTTGATCAGATCCTCAAAACTAATCTTACGTAACACATCTGCTTCTATACTTAGTAGAGATAAGGCATCCAGCCTGCCTTGTTGCATAGTTGTTCTGTTGGTATTTTTAATATACTTCAACTGAGAAAATGAACGCTCAGCTGAGCAATTTGTGACCATTAATGTTAAAAATATACGAAAGGCAATTTCTACATTTGGGAAGGCACACTCAATATTGTCTTCTACAATTATTTTATAAAGTTCAGCATGACTGAATCTTGTTTTTACATTTACTATAGCACACGAAAATATTTAATCTATATGTATTTTTAATATGGCGCTCAAAGATTTGATATAAACAAAATAATAACGCAAAGCGTAAAGTGTGTGATTACAACGAAATATATTTATTCTCTCAAAAGGGTTGTTGTTCACTACAAATTCAAACAATGAAAAAAAATAAATACTATATATGAATATATATAATTCAGTTTTCAACAGCTTATAGGCTATAAGCCGCGATTATAATAGTATAATAAATCCATGGTAAATCCGACAATGGAAAATTTCTGTGGTGCCCCCCTTCCCTTGATGCCCTAAGCACGGGCTTATTTTGCTTAATGGTTAATCCGGCCCTGGCTTGAGGATATGCAGCCCCGTGTGTTCTTTCAGCAAGATGGGGCACCGCCACACTGGGGATTAGAAGTGCGGAGGTTCCTCAATGAAAAGTTCCCTTCTCGTTGGATCGGGCGAGATGGCCCTATTCCATGGCCTCCTCGTTCCCCGGATATCACGCCTCTGGATTTCTTTTTATGGGGCTACATAAAGGACAGAGTGTATGCAAAGAAGGTTAATAACATGGTATTATTCTACTATTACACCCGTCTAACGTCCAGCAATTATTATATGTTCATTAAGTAGATTTTTAATTCTAAGACACTTTCCTTCTATAGCGTTTCCGTCGCAAATGCTTCGTTTTCGAGATATAAACATTTTTTTGGTGTGTATCTAGTGTGTTTGTACGTTCGTTTGTGTGTTCGTACCTTCGTGTGTGTGTTCGTTTGTGTTGCCGTCACATGTCTGCCCAATCAGAGCGCTCCATCCATTTCGAATTTGAATTAGTTTGCTACCGGAATGGCTTCGTGTGACATGTGTTCGTTCGATTATTACCGCTGTATTGTCGCTTTCTATGAAAATTTAGAAAAAAAGTGTTGTTTCTGCTTGCTCACAGTGTTCTACCGACAGTAGTGAAGTGTCCACATTGTAAAATGGAGTGCACATATCGTCAAGACCAGAAACTGTGGCCTTGTAGAAAAAGTTAGGTTGTGCTTAAAACGAAGAAAAGACGGTACTGTGATTATTCTCTTAGATTTTAAAGGTAATTCCTGTTTTTCTTTTAGGTTAGGATAGGTTAGGTTTAGTTAAGTTAGGATAGGTTAGGTTGTTAGGTTAGGTCAGGATAGGTTAGGTTAGGTCAATTTTGAAGGTGAAATTTGTTTTTCCTATGGTTTTTGATGTGTTTTGAACGAATCTGACTTCAAAACCGTCGGAAATGACTCGTTTTCTGTGATTTCCCCCACATTGCCGGCTGGGAGGGGGGGGTATCTCAAAAACGAGTCATTTCCGACGGTTTTGAAGGTCAGATTCGTTCAAAACACATCAAAAACCATAGGAAAAACATAAATTTCACCTCGAAAGGGAGACGGGTGTAATACTGTACATTTACCAATAACATCACAGAATTAAGACACCGGATTGAAGAGACATTAGCTTCCATCACGCAAGACATGCTTCTTAATGTTTGGAACGAAATCATCTTTCGCCTTGATGTTCTGCGTGCTACCAATGGGGCTCACGTGGAGGTTTACTGAATTAAAACAAAAATTTCTTGAGTGTGTTATTAATTGCCGCAAACCGTTTTAAGATAGCTCATATAATAACGAATTTACTAAGGCTTATAATGGGGCGTCTTTGCGAGTGACCCATTGCCCACGTCGGGCTAACATCATGGAAAAGAAAAAACTGTATTTGTCATTTACCATTACTTATTCAGACTAGAGTGGATTTAATTTTCCCAAAAGAGTTCCTTGTTCCATGCACGGTCTGTGTGTATCATAAAAAACCTCAGGGGACCATTCCGAGTTCAATCCCACGAGTGTATATTATATATATATATATATATATATATAATATATATATATATATATATATATATATATATATATGATAATGATACGATAGTGATGACAAACTTTATTAGCAGGAAATAAACCCCATAAAATAGTATAATATACCTGAAGGTAATAACCGATAAGCAGGGCCGCCGAGAGGGCGGGGAAGCCGGGATAAATCCCCGGGGCCCGGATCTCTAGGGGGCCCGGTAAAAGGGGGGTATAAAATCTAAAAATATTAATAAAGCAATTGATTAAATAACAGAGGGGAAATATAATTAATGACCATACATTTTATAGAGATTATCATAGTCAAACTGAAACAGATAAAATATTATCTGCGGTCCACCAATGCCCAAGACCGACTGACAGATCTGGGAACCATTGTAATTGAAAGACAGTTAGCCCGTATTTTAAATTTCATCAGAATCATTTACCACTTTGTTAGAGAGAAGGCAAAGAAAGTACACTCATAATTATGAAAATCTTGCAGTAAACAATTGTCTTGCCTGCATGGACTGGTACTGCATTTGTAAATTGTATGGTGATAGAATTAATATAATTGATTCGAAAAATAAAATGGCCATTTTCCTCTGAGTTGTTTATTCATACTATATGTTTTGAATAGTGACTTAGACATATAATCAGTTTGCTTGTTATGTACACAAAAAACATTCATAATAAAATACTGAGTAAACAGGGGGGCCCTGAGGGGGGGCCCATATACCAATCCTTCCCCGGGGCCCTGGTCAGCTCTCGGCGACCCTGCCGATAAGATAAATCAAACAATAATAAATTTAAAAAACTAAAAATTATGACTAAAAGATAAATAAAAATAAGACACGTACTGAACCAAGTAATAATAAGAACTACTCACAGCTAAGCCTACAAAAAAGAAAAAATGGAAATATAAACAAAAAGTACACTTAGCGACAATATCAACAGAAGGGTAAAATTCCGCAGAACACTTTTACCTTCATTTTATTATGATATCCGCGGAAGATTCTTCTCTGTCAGAGTAATACACAAATGGAACTCTTTACCATCCAGTGTAGGTTGCTCCTCCAATATACTTTCTTTTAAGAGCTTTCTAGGAGGGTATCTAGGTGACCAACTTTTCACTTTTACTGAGTGATACACACTTTCCCAGCTTACAACACGCTTTCCATAAATTCTTTAAGCTATTATCTTTTCTTTTATTGACTTACTGGGTTGGCGTGTTGACAGTTTTGGGGTTCCCTGACATCTCTGCCTTGGGAACCAAACCAGGTAAGAAAACATCACCCTATATTACATACCAGAAAATAATCTCCTGGTGTATTTTCATAGAATCTGCTATCTGTTGTTGTGCAGTTGAGCAGGTTTAGAGATAAATAATTTTTCTTTGAAGAAATGTCTATCTCGAAAGCTGCTCAATTTCAAAAAAAAAAAAAAAAAAAAAAAAAACGGATAGCAGATTCTGTTAAAACGCTTCAAAATACATGACAAATATTTTCTGGTATGTAATTTAATTTTCTTTATTGTAATCTAACCTAACCTAACGTAAACTAATCCCCGTAAACGCTAGTAGTATAGCTGCAAAAGGGGAGAGTGCAGGAATGTTGCAGGTTATTATGTAATGTTGCAAAGGGGGGTGGGGGTTGTTGCAAAGGGGGGTGGGGGGAAAACTTGGAGGCGGCGTTATCCACCAAGAGAAAGGAGGAGGAGGAGAGAAAGGAGGAGAGGTGTTCACCTGGCAGGAGCCAAGTGCACATTAAGACTTCAGCCGAGTTGGCGTTGTTTTATAGGCTCCTAATCAGCCAGTTGGCGTAAATGGCTTGAGTTGCCAGATACCGCGATACCATTGTATACATTATTATAGACTCCTAATCAGCCAGTTGGCTGTAAATGGTTGCCAGATACCTCTTTTTAGCAGTATTATTGCATACATTATTATTATATACGCCTAATCAGCCAGTTGGCTGAGTTGCCAGATAGCGCCATGTATTCCATTGTATACACTATTATAGACTCCTAATCAGCCAGTTGGCTGGTTGTCAGATACCTCTTTTTAGCAGTATTATTGCATACATTATTATTATATACGCCTAATCAGCCAGTTGGCTGAGTTGCCAGATAGCGCCATGTATTCCATTGTATACATTATTATAGACTCCTAATCAGCCAGTTGGCTTAGAAGGCTTAAATATTGCCAGATACCATTGTATACACTATTATAGACTCCTAATCAGCCAGTTGGCTTAGAAGGCTTAAATATTGCCATATACCTGTTGTATACATTATTAGAATACCGGTGGTAGAAGGCATAACAATAAACAACATTGCATCATTCTTTTTATTATAAATATATAGAAAATAAATATACATTTGAGGAATATGCGTATACAGAAATATATACACACACACAATTATGGATATATATATATATATATATATAAATAAAATATACATTTCAAATAAATATACATTTGAGGAATATGCGTATAACAGAAATATATACACACAATTATGGATATATATATATAAATAAAATATACATTTCATATACACTTCAATATGTACATAACAGAAATATATACACACAATTATATATAAAATAAATATACATTTCAAATAAATATACATTTCATAAACATTTCAATATGTACATAACAGTACAGGAGAAATATACACACACACACACACACACACACACACACACACAATTATGGTGATATATAAAATAAAATATACATTTCATATACACTTCAATATGTACATAACAGTACAGGAGAAATATCAAGCAAAATATATATATATATATATATATAAACACAAATCAATAGAAATATGCGTATAATCGTCAAGCAAAATATATATATACAATTCACTTTTTTTTCAAAATACTAAAATCGGTCTTAATCGAGTTTACAATTACATCATTATTGCTCTGCATTACGCAGTCTATGCGGCTTAATAATATTTCACCGCTTAAAGTATAGGGAAACCTGTATTCGATATGAATGGCTTTCATATCGTTCAGTACTATTTTTGTCCCCACTTTACAACCGGTTGGCAAGTCATCTTTAAATACGTCTAGAATACAATCAAAAGCACGCACAAAGAGTTCATCGTTAGCTACATTATTAAACGCAAGTTTATAAGAATGCTTTTCCAATCGAGGGTTTATTTCTACCGACTCGAGCTTTTCAATCGTGAACTCTTCACTCAACATAGCGGCAATTGAAATAATCTTCTAAATCGTTACGACAACTGCGCGTTATATAAAGAAATAGTTCTTCAGGGTGAACGGTGTAGGTGAGCTCAGCCTTGTACCGATCAATTGCTTTGTACCAAATTTCATGGTATTTCAAAGAGTCTAAACTTTTTAAATAAACATCCAGCACTAGACCATTCTCACCAGTCCTACACTCGGTAAACCCATCGAGCAGAGCAGTGTATGCGTATTCAAGAACTGTATCAAAATAAAGCATATCCGTAACACGCGCGTCTAATATAGGTTTCAGTTTACGGAATCCGACGATTTCAAACATTCTGTCGAGGATGAAACGGTTTCGCGTAGGAATAAGAGCGTTATTATCAGAAGCATTCTTCCACATCAGCCTTATATCAATGCATGGCCGATCGTTATTTATACACAACGTACATACAACGGCGTATGAGGGCGCGTCACTAATCTGCTCTCTTCTTGTACCTACGTTAGCAGGTATTTTATAACGATATTCACACCACTTATCAACTATCACAAAGATTCTATTCATCTCCTCGATACTTAAATAAACCCGTTTGTTTGTCGGTCTACATTCCGTTTCCAGTACATAGCTAATGGTACCGGAATTACGCCTGAACACGCGCAACGATTTCGTCACGGACACATCGTACGAGGCGTTGAGAATGCTGCTCAAAGGAAGTTCCATCGTATTCGAGGAGCGCACGTCTACTCGGTTCAAGCTCTGAGATAACTATGAGCCGTGTGAGGCACAGGCAGGAACGGTTCGACGGGCGGCTGACTCGATGATACGTGAATGGGCATGTTCGTACGACTCGAATTGTTGCACATATTTGTTTTTCCGTTTCGTCACTACCAGCCTACGCACTTTGGATAAGAACTAGGCGCTAATCATCTCCACACTCCGGCGCACTATTTGAGAGGAACATATGCTCATATTTTTCCTTTCTACCCATCAAACGATACTCGTCTCTAAAATCTGTTAAAAACTCACGCATGGCACTACCACAACCTCACTATGAACCTCATCATGATATACGTTAATATAGTGATAAAAACACCTAAGATTGTCCATGATCACGAGATTCACATTTTCAGACGTAGGGTATGAGTAATCGACATGGTGTAGCATGACGTATTACCGCTTGTCACACCACCCATCCACAAGGCTCATTATCCATACCTGCTGCTTCTCTTCTGCACGCGTTGTTTCTTTTACTTCACGGTGTATGTGAGACTTTATAAAGTTTAGCCCTGCAGCATACTTCAGCACATCGTCTGTGCAACGAAAGCCTTCAACAGTCTCACCAGAACATCCGTAGAGTATTTGTACATCTTGGAACTTCGCACAATCCAATGTGGTTTTAAAAGAGGCATAGGAGGGGGGAATAGGAAGTTTTTCGGTATCCACCACATCCTCACACTTTACTGAATACCATTTCATAAACGTTGTGCAAGCGATATTAAAGGTAGCCATTTCAATATACGTCTGATCTGAATACACGTCTGATCTCTCGGGCTTACTGCGGTCGACTGACCACGCAGGGACTCCCAGATAGTAGCATGACTCACGCAGTGGGCGGAGCTTAGAACTTTCACCTACACACACACACACACACACACACACACACACACACAAAGGAGAAAGTGAAACGCTATTTGATTTATTGAGATATTCATATATTTACAAATACGATTTAATAAACGAGATATTCAAGTTATATATATATATATTTACAAATAGATACGATTATATACAAGACGTGTGAGTTAGAAGCATCATTGGTATCCAAAGGGTACGGTATCATAGGTGCCAGGTAACTGGTAACGTTTCCTATAGGTGTTACGGCACACCATCGTACCCCTAAGTTCCTTCACGCCTCCCAGCTTCTGCGCCCGAAAATTGTGGGTGCCTACAATTAGTTGGTGAGGTTGCAAACATACTAGATCCTTCAACGACTCAAAGTTAACAACCTCCCGATTCGCATGGTTGAGCGTAATACCCTTTGCCTTCACGATATATTTCATTTCATCCCCTACCCTGACCCGTACCCCATAAGTCTTAGGTCCTGTTGAGATAAAAGAGTCGGCGTATGCGTCGTCCCCATACTCATCCTTGATCTCATCAGTGAGCTCGCCGAGGAACTCCCCAATAGCGGGCATGTAATCACCCTCCCTCTCTGTGAATATCACGCTATCTGTATCGGCATACAATACTCTCCGCCCAAGAGAATGCAATAGACCCCAAAGTTTTATACGGGCGTAGGCTGTTGTGAAGCTCGCCACAGGTATGTTTGTAACCCTTGAGGTATCTGTGGCAAATTCAGTGTTGTTGTACTTTATTACGTAAGTATTACCTACATTCACGATCTCCATGACCTCTTTATCGGGGGCATTGGCATAATCCCAGACATCGCTATAACTTTGTGCCAAATGAATGTTCCCTCTGCGGTATTCTGCGCAAATTTTCCCCATAGACTGTTTAGACACAACTTTGCACTAAAGCGCTTGCCAGGATTCTTTACAATTTGGACACGATCAAGTTGTATACCTTCGCGGTCGCGGTAACGTTGAATATAGGCAGACTTTTCATCTTCGGTATCAACTCCTCGCAGATACCCTGATGCTTCAACCTTATCCTTCAAAAAGGCGTTTATATATGGTGTGAAAAGGTTGGGGAGCTTCTGAAACCTCCACACCTCGTGTATCTTCAGTATTCTATAACCATGGCGTACGGCTAGGGCCAGCTCAGGACTTGTATATACGCCTCTGATCTTACGCTGGTGGGGTATATGGTTACATTCGCCGTTATCCTCTTCCGCGCACTTCACGCACAGGGGAAACATGAGCTTGTCGTCGATAACGACAGGTAAGATCGGTATCCATAAATTGCGTGGGGGGAGTACGTCTACGAAAGAGAGCCCAAAGTAATGATCATTCAAATTTTTTGAAAATTCATTGATGGAGGGTATGCTAGGTCCCACCAGTTTCTCAGGAGCGCCCACGGGGTACGGATGGCTCTTCATCACGTATGGGTATAAAGAACAGAAATCGTAGTAATGGAGCTTCACGCCCACCGTAGGTGGAAAGTATAGTCTGAATGGATTTGTACGTCCTCCAAACAAGCTATCACCACATTTGAGAGGGTCCAGCACCATTGAACGCTTGATCGTTTTTATTTCCTCACGGTATACATCGTCTGTCTCCATCCGTGCATCATATTCATGCTCCCACAAGACTTTGTGAGTGAACTGTGATCCTATAAGTTGATCGCGGGTGCGGGTCCTGCAAGACAGTCGGCAGGAGATCTACCGTGGATATCTCCGACGATACCGCACTCAGGGCGGGGGCATCCATGCCACCAGCATCCATTAAAGGAATACACAGTCTTCACACCAGTGACACGGTTTTCACTTAACCCATCAACCCAAAAAACACGTCCATTAATCTTAATGGGTACTTCACCCGTGTTGCGGGCGTGCTTTATGTATACACCTGTTTGTTGCTGCAGGTGTATGAGCCAGTAAATAGCCTTGTGTCCGTAACTGCGGGGGTTGTTTCGGTGAATAATGGCTAAGGTGTCTTTAGGCATGAAGTTATTCTTGAACACCGTAAAACATAATGATGCGATGGTGGTTGCGACTTGCAGTGGATCGCATTTGAAACGGGCTATGTACATACTTCTAAAGGCCTGGAAACATACTCTAAGCACGCGCACATCATTCACGCAATAACGCTCACATTCATCAGCTATATTATAAGGGTTACTTTCATTAAAACTGTCGTAGTATCGATCAAAGTCTTCACGTTCATCCATGCAGTCAAAATAATGTTTGGGGGGTGGTGGGCCTACGTAGTTTAAAGTCTCGCTGGTGAGGAAAGTGTATGGGAAGTATCCTTTGGAAACTTCAGCTGCTACTCCCATCACCTTGGGTAGCTTTGCTAATTTACAAGGTGTGAATAATAAAGTATCTTTAAATTGTACATTGCCTCTTATCTGCATCTGTATTAATTTGTTGCCTCTTTTCAATGGATCACCTGTAAATATCTCAGAGGATTCGTGTTCAAGCAACTCCTTATAAAGGAACTGCGTGTCAAACTTTGCCCCGTTATGGGCGAGAATATACACAGTCATTTTTTTGAACTTGTCGGCTAACTTGACAATATAGGACACAAATAGTTTCACAGGACTATCGCTGACATTCGTTTTAAAAACGTTTGTCCGTTTACCGCATTTGGGGCACTCGTCACATTCGATACCCATACACTCATCACAGATGGTCTGGCTCACAAGTAAATGTGGAATTACCTCTTTCGTTTCAGCGTTCGTATATGTTTCTATATCGTAGTACACAGTTATACAAGGGTTATTTTTAGGCTTAGCATCTTTCATATAACACACATGCTTTACTCCATCCGCCTTATATTCCTCCTGGCATGTAGGACAGTGAATTACGTCGCACTTGTGCTTAAATTTTCCCCAATTATCCATTGTGTGAAACATACCACATACACAGATTCTCATTTTCCTGCACGTACCAATTGATTTATGGAGATCAAAGCAGCTATTATTGAAAAATGTGCGTCTACACACATCACAGTCTCTCTTCTCAACTACACGGCTTTCACATTTGGTGCTTTTACACTGCTCACATACCATGTGACATTCTTTACAATGTCTCACTATATCATCCGCAAACTCGAGGCACCCCTTACACAAATCATGATGTCTCCCATATTTTCGACTTTTGTCATAACTCGCGTAAAGCCCCCTTATATTACGGATGGGGAGATACGTTGTCCCTGACAATCCTAAAATAAGTAGGGGCCTTGTACGATCTCTCACACAGCTTTTAAAAACATACACAGTCCGGCGGCGATCATCCAAACCAAATATAACTATGCGCACATTCATTTCCTGTTCTACCTTTCTCAGCTCTTCAGGACCCATATTACAGTCAAATTCAAGTTCACAGTCTACAGCTAGTTTACGGGCACGCTCAACGATCGTAGGCAGCCAAATTTTTTGAGTCCGTGTATTTTGTACAGTAAACATACGTGCTAAGAGTACTGCTATAAAGCCGCAACCACGATCGACGTTTATATGCCTTCGGTAAATAGTTGGAGAATTGAAGTCAAGAGTGTACGGTATGGCACTATGACCCGCAACACGGAATACACGGTCAATATTTACCGTGAAGTTGTCCATATTGAAGGCTATACTACTTTGGACGGCTTGCATTATACGCCCTAATATATATTCTACATCTTCAGCAGCCAAACGTCTGAACGGTACTATCACCCAATAATCGTCTACATCACCGTCATCTGACCCGAGCCCAAAGGACAGACTCGTCCTGACCTCACGCTCGTCGCGATTCTGAAGAGCAAACTCTATAATATGCTGTACTACCCTGCGTATCCCGCGCTCAATACCATTGCTATACAGGGCTCTATGGTCGACCCTGACTCTATACCGATTTCTAGTCAAGGCGGGGGTTGGGGCTGCGGCGCGCACTAACTCTAACGTAATAACTCCTCAACAGAACGGGGGGCGGAATTAGGGGGTATATTAGGTGCTGCTGATGGGGGCCCTGTTGCGTAGGAGGGTTGGGGATCTATTATTGTAGACGTAACAGAACGGGGGGCGGAATAAGGGGGTATATTAGGTGCTGCTGCTGGGGAGGTTGTTGCGTAAGAGGTTGAGGGTTGGGGGTCTGCTGCAACAGGTACGTATTTCGGCCGCTTTATACCTGATGTGGGGTTCTCATACCTCCGCTTTGGACGTGCAACCTGTATCGCTGGTGAGGGTTCAGGGGAGGAGATCACAACTACACTGTCGTCGAGGTCATCCTTAATGATAGGGTGCTCTTACCTCATCGTCGGTTCTGTGGGAGAAGAAATATAAGGATCAGCACTCAAAATTTGTAATATTTTGTAAATGACCCACTTAGGAGTGTGACGTGTTAGAAATGGACTCTGTAGAAAAATTCAGATTCACGAGCCCATCCACATGTATTATATCTGGACCTACAGGATGTGGTAAAACTGTGTTTATGCTTAAAATCATTAAAGAAAAGGGCGAGATGTTCTCGAAATTTGTGCATAAAGTTATATGGTGCTATTCGACGTATCAATCAGCGTTCAACGAGTACCAAGATGATATTTTGTTCCACAAAGGTGTATATGACGTTAATTCGCTAAAGGGAACTGAACATACAATCATTGTAATTGACGATCTCATGTTGGAGATAGATAAAACGTTTGCCGAGACATTTACAGTATTCTCCCACCATCTTAACATAAGCGTGTTCTTCATCAATCAGAATCTATTTTTCAAAAATAGATACATGCGCGATGTGTCGTTAAATACGCAATATCTAGTCTTATTCGCGCAACGTAGAGATGTATCACAAATTGGGGTATTAGCCAATCAAATGTTCCCGAATCAGCGTAAGGAGTTTTTGGAAGTTTATAAAGAAGCTACAAGCACGCGTTACGGATATTTGCTTTGCGACCTTCATCCGCGAAACACGTTAGAGTGCTTCTGCGAACGAATCTATTTCCAAACGAGCCTGAAACGGTGTATATTCCAGAATGACAAAGAGACTAAAGAAATACCATGAATTAATAAAAATCTATCATCGACTGCCCGGGCAATGCAGCAGATGTTTATTAAATATCGACGCCGACTTTTTAAAATGCATCTGTGAAATCTGTCTTAACGTTATAAATTGCAATGTATCAATGAAAACCCATCAGAAGGCTCGCCTACGCCGCTACAAGAACATAATACGTACACTCGCTCGTAAAAGTCAAACTGTAGCGAAGAAAAAACGAGTTATTGTGCAAACAGGAGGGTCATTTCTCCCCATCTTATTTTCAGTTTTGGGCCCTTTACTGACTAGATTAATATAATGAAGAAAGTGGTAGTGATTCCCCACGAGGTGTACGCTTCACTGCAAAGAGACACGGATCTAGATCCCCGTAAAAGCAGACTTAAAAGAATGGAAAGCGAATTGTTAGCCCTATTAAACAGTGAAAAAAAACCTGATGAGAAAAGAATCTTATACCAAGAAGCTCTGCAGAAATTTCTTCACGAGTACGAAAATTATAAGATCCCTACGGAGATTCCTGTGGTTATTAGGCACAGCACGGGGGCCGATGGCGACATAGGATCTGTGTCCGACGATACAGCTGATCAACCAAAAAGATTAGCCACACAACATATCGAACATGTATTAAAAAGTACCCTCCCACATACATTGAGGAGTAAAGGCTTAGGTCTTTATAATCTATTGAATGAGGATCCAGCCATACAATGGACCGATACAGGCGAGATCATTGTGGAAGGATCAAAGGTACAGGGATCGAATATCGTAGACATTGTCCATGATCTGGTGAGAAAGTGGGATAGGCCATCACCATCAGGATGGAAGCATATTAAAGCAAGACTACAACAAATAAATGTCCCTAAAACGTTGATAGGAAATCTGAACAGGTTAAAAGACTTGGAACACGCAACGTCTGTGGCACAATTGAAGACGCCGTCACCCCCTGCGGTAAACACCTT